>JAVJGG010000053.1:5789196-5812015 GCA_035590195.1 Aviceda cuculoides | reverse complement strand
GGCGGGGCCCGGGCGGGTGTCGGGGCCGAGGTGGGTGCTATGGCCAGCCGGGTGCTAGGGTTAGGGGTACAGGGTGTGTGCCAGGGCTGGGGGGTGTTGAAAGGCTGATGTGCATGCTAGGGTGAAGGGGGGTGCCAGGATTAATGGGGTGACATGGATGGAGCGGGTGTTGGGGCCGAGGGGGGAGTGCAAGGGCCATTGCGGGGGAGGGGATGCCAGGGTGATGGCGGTGCCAGTGATGCAGGGGGTGCCACAGCTGGGGGAACACCAGATTTATGGGGGTGCTGGGTCCAGAGTGGGTGCCATGGCCAAGCTGGGTGCCATGGCCAGGGGCTACCTGTCTTCAGGGGGTGCCCTGGGCAGGGGGTACCTTGCTCTCCACATCCCTCAGCATCAATTCCTGGTCCTTGACTTGCAGGATGAGATTCTGCCCCCAGACCCGTCCCTGAGCCTCCAGCACCTTCAGGCGCGCCAGGCAGTCATCGGTGCTGCGGATGTCCCTCTCCAGGCGCACCGTGAGCAGGTGCTGGGTGGGACACAGCACCAGGTGTCACCGGCTATCCTGTTGTCACCCCACATGCTGCAAACCAGGGGCACCCTGGGGGGCTCGGGGCAGTTTTGGGGGTCTCCCACCTCAACGTGGTGCTGGAAATCGCTCTGGGGCTTGAGCAGGATCTGGCCATAGTCCTTGCGCTGGTCTGCAGGGGCGTGCAGGGTCAGGGGACGGGGACAGGTTGGGGACAGGAGCAGGGGGGTTTTGGGGTGCAGCCCTCACTCACTGTAGATGCTTTTTCCGCTGGGGCGGGCAAAGCTGTTGGACTGTTGGAGGAGGGAGCTGTCGTCATATTTACTCCTGGATGGACAGATGGAAGGACAGACAGACCTTTGTGCCCTGCAGCATGGTCCCCTCTCCCCACCCAGCCCTCAGGGGTCCCCAAGGTGGGGACACCCCACCTTGCTGGGTACTCACTGGGATGGGGGGTTGCTCCAGCGGCCGAAGGGGTCTCCCATCTTGCCGAGGGTGGCTCAATCCTGCTACAGGGTCCTGGGCTGGGCATGGTCCCCGTGTCACCCCCAGTGTGTCCGCAACCACCTGGAGCTCCTCCAATGCCATCCACCCCCTCCAGGACGGTGGCATCGCCCCTGTCCCCAGCAGGACCCCCCTTCCCCCCCATCCTGCCCCATCCCAGCCCCGTGGGGTTCAGCCCGCAGCCAGAGCCAACCCTTCCCCAGTGTCACTAGCTGGGGTCCCTGTCCTGGGGGACACCCGGGGTGCCCCTGCTCACCCCAGTCCTGGTGTCGCTGACTCGGCCGCCTGGGCTGGAAGTGCGCAGCAGAAAGTGGTGCGGGTGGGGGCAAAGGCTTGACGTCAGCACCGCACCCGCCTGCTCTTTGCCCGACGGCGTCTGCTTCAAGGCGGGGGGAATGATGACGGTGGAGGGGGGGGTACAACCACCTGGCACAGCCGCCACCACCCCACCCACCCTGGGGTGCCCACCCTGTGGCAGGGCTTGCTCGTCTCGGGGGCACCCAGGTGGGACTGCAGCCCAGAAGGGGCCGAATGCCCCCCACCCCAAGGCCAGCCTGAACCCCCCCGGGGGTTGAGCCTTGGTGACGTTCCACATGGCAGCACCCAACCCTCTCTGCCACAGCCCTCTGTGCCTATACCTGGCAGGTAGCCCTGGGCTCACCCCGAAACTCGGTCGCCGCTGGGAAAACCCTTCCAGGGTGGTTTGTGCCAGAGGAGCTGGATCCGGCGTGCACGTCCATGACTTGGGTTAAGGCTGGTGGCAGCGGGGTCACAGTCCCCAGCACCGTGGGGTCACCCCTGCCCCTGCATGTCCAGCCCTGCTCCATCCCACAGGGTCCCTTTGCAGGGTCTGTCCCTTGGCACCCCCAGGAGCATCGGGGAGAGCTCCAGCCCTGGTCTGTCCTCCCTGGCCGGGGGACACCGGCTGGTTGGCACTTGCCGGGGCTCGTGTCTGTGGGACTGGGGTGACCTGCTGGCCCTCCTCCCCCCGGCACAGTGAGGTGGGTTTTGGGTTTGTTTTGAGCCTTTTGGCTTCTCTGGGCTGGTCCTGGTGCAGCTGGGGGCGGGGTGTAATGAGTTGCCTGGGCTGTGGTCACCATGTCCCCGAGGGCATTGCTGGCTGTGTGGGGTCCCATCTGTCCCCCCCCAGGCTGTCGCATCCCGGCTGACTCTCTCTCTCCATTTTCTTTCCAGGCTTTTGGGCCAAAGTGGCCCAACCGCAGAGGGAACCCAGCATCCTGCACCCCAGAGCGTCACACGGAGCAGGCGGTGACACCCCTTTGGGAGTATTCCGGGACCGTCGATGGACAGGTACGAGCAGAACCAAGGGGACACGCGTGGGGGGGGGCGGGCTCGGAATGGCTCCCCAGGGAAAGAGGAGGGGGTGTAGGGGTTGGGATCGTGCCTCAGTTTCCCCATTTCAGGGAGGGGCAGGGTGCAGTCCCCGTCTGCTGCCACCAGGGGGCAGTACGTCATCACGTCGCCCCTGTCCCCAGATGTGTGACCCCCCCGCCCCCAGATGTGCAGCTCCCCCATATATAGGGTCTCAGATGTGCAGGGTGCCAGATGTGCCCGGTGCCAGCCCAGGTCCTGCTGGCACTGCTGACCCTACCGGGGTGCCTGGCACTGGGGACATTTGGGCGACACTTCTCGGGGGGCGGCGGGGACACAAGCAGCCGCGTGCTCTGTGGCATCACAGTCCCCGTAGAAGGTTTGGGGTTACAGCCCCCCAGTATCTCAGCACCCCCTCCCAGTAGATATACTGCTGCGGAAGGGAATTGGGGGGGTCCCCTGACATGGTCCCCCTGTCGGCTCCTCCCTTCTCAGGGACCAGGCACCCTGCCTGGAGGGGGGGGCTTGGGGAGAGGTTTGGGGAGCAAAGTGGGGGGTCTCCTGGGATATGGGCCAAAATGCCCTCCCCCTCCCCCCAAGGGCCCTGTCTGGCTCTGGAGGCAATTTAGACAGCATTTGGGATCCATTTAGGATTGCGGGTGCTGGCTGGCTGGAGCGTGCTTGTCCCTGTACCACTCCCCAGTTCACCCAGTACCACCCACAAGCCAGCGCTGGGCCACACTGGGGTGCAGTGCCACCACAGCACCCCACGGGGGGCCAGTCCACCCAGCACCCCTTACTGGTAGCCATGGGGGTAGGTAGCAGCGGTGCCACAGGATCCCCAGCTCTGCTGGCTCCCCGCACCACCCAGGGCTCTCGGATGCCTGGGTGCTTCCTGGTGACAGTCCCCAGCACCAGGGTGGCCTCGAAGGCGTGACGAGCTGCGAGGAGGAAGCAAAGTCTTTGCAATGAGGACAACAAACCCCGTCGGGCACTTGTTAACCAAGGACGCCGGCAGCACCGGCTCAGCCCCAAATTGTGCACCCTGTGCTGTCCCTGGCCACCCCAAGCTCCCCCTGCACCCAAGCCACATCCCAAGGGTTGAACCAAGGCACCCCAATACCCCCCGCCGTAGCTGTGCCGCAAGCTTGGTCGTGCCTCAGTTTCCCCAGCTGCATCCCACCGCCTCTCCGGGCTTGGCTGCGGTGCAGGGGCTACGACAGGCTGGAGGAATCCAGCTCCTTCCCTGGCTCTTTATGGCACTCATGAGTGTGGGGTGGGCTTGATCCTCCCCCCGGCAGCACCCAAGGCATGGGGAGGACTATGGCCCATCCGTGTCCACCCATTTGCAGGGACAGGGTGCTCACCCCAACCCTTCCCACCTCCTCCCAGTCACCCCACTGGGTAAGATGGGAATGGCACTGGCTGCAGAAATATTACAAAACCCCCATTTTTTTCTTTTTTTCCCCCTCAATTCCCAGCCAGAGGTGACACCTCCGTGCGTAGCCCCAGCCCCACTCTGTTCCCCTCACCCTTCCCCAGGCTTGGGAAATCCCCAGGGGCCACCAACCCCCTTGGGAAGAGCCAGGAAGGGACTCAGAGGCTTCTCCCACCTCTCCAGCCTGGGGTGACACCGAAGCCGTTTGCCAGTTCAGGTTTAGAAACCCCCAGTGTCAAAATGTGCTAAATCAGTGAGTTGACCCCAAAACACAGCAGTTTCTGGGAGGAAAATGGCCCTATTCTGCATCCCCTTTTCTGCCCTGTAAAGCTCCTGGGTGGAGAGACGCCCACACCCACCAAGGGGATAGCTCTGGGGACACAGCCTGATGCCCCACACCAGCCATCAGCCACCCACCCTGTCCCCAGTGGGGATGCAGGATCAGGCCCTACCCCAGGGGCCACATGGGGTTGGTGCACATTTCAGGGTACCCAGGCAGAGGGGCACCACAGAGACACTGGTTTCTGGAATTACCGGTGACACATTGCTCCCAGCCAGGTGCCACCGGGGCCATGGTCCCGGAAAACAGCTGTGGCTCCGGCTGCTGGGTGCCGGCCAGCGGCACAAACCACTGGCCAGCCCGGATCCGTCCCCACGTCACCGAGGCGAAGTGTGGGGTGGACCGCGGTGTACCCGGACCTGCCACCTAATTGCTGGGGACCAGCGGCTCCCCGTCATTTTGGGGACGCATGGGGACTATTTAACCCCTTGGGGGCTGGGAAACTGTGTCGGATTGTTCTCCCTGGGCCTGAGGAATGGCACGGCACTGCACAGCCCCCAGGGTCGAGACGTGCCTCTCGGCGATGCCCAAAACCACAAGTCCTTCTGCCCTCCACGGGGTCTCCTTGGCGGTGACGGTGACAAGCTGATGTCCTGACTGTCATGGCAGCTGGGCTCGGATGCTGTTTTGGGGTGACGTGGCGGAAGAGACAGAGGGATGGTCAGCGATGCCCCCCTGTCACCCTGCCTCCCTGCAGCCTGCTTGGTCCGTCTCTGGCCCATGGTCACCCTGGCACACTGTGCCCTGTCCCTGCCCGTGGTTTTAGACCCCTCTTCACCGAACGAGTGGGGCTGGGTCCGGACCCAGAGCAGGGGGAGTCCCAGGTGGGTGCCTGGCCGCAGCGGTGCCCGGGGGATGCTCCTGCAGGCGCTGGACATGGGTCGCATCCTGCCAAGGGACTTAGGCAACTGGCTGGCGTGGTCCCCGCAGGAGGGCATCGTGGAGCCGGTGCCACACTGAGAGCCACCTCTGGGTGCCCGTCACCCTGCTGTGTCCCTGTCACCCTGCTGTGTCCCTTTGCCGTGGGGGCTTGCTGGGGGCTGCGTCTCCCTCTCCGCCATCCCGAGAGATCCCGGCTCAGGGCCACCACTGAACCCCTTACTTGCCCAGGAACATCCTTGGGGTCACCCCAAGGGAAAGGCCCCTTGGGGTCCCAGCCCTGAGCCTGGGGCTGTGAGCTCTGTGGACGTGGGGCATCCTGGCCCTCGTTGCTCTGGCTTATCCTGGTTTTACCCACGTGCCGCTGAATCCCATCTCTTCAGAGGAATGGGAAGAAATCTCTGGGGCTTTTCTAGCCCGTTGCCTTTCCAAAATCCCTCCAGTGACATCCTTGAAGGCTTTTCAGAAGCAGCACCCCAGAAGCAAGCCTCCTCCTCTGCTTTTTAACCTGCTGCTGATTTTTTTCCTCTCTCATTTCTGGAGAGTGATTGGAGGAGATGCTGGAAAGTGGGTGATGCATTGGGTGGTTATGAGAGCGGCAGGCACCCATGCCCAGCTTACCTGCGGATGCCCATGGCTGGTGGCTCCCAGCTGGAGACTGGCAACCTTCACACCATGATTTTTTTTGCTTTGAAGAGGCTGAAATGGAACAGAGCAGCAAGGGAGCTGCATGTGCTGCAGAGCATCAGGGATGCAAGGATCACTTGGGTCCCCCCAAATCCTGAGCCATCATCCCAGCCGACAGACAGAGCAAGAGCCCCAGGAAAGCACGTATGGCCACATAAAAAGCTTTTTTACCTCCAGAGAGGCAGCTGGCCCCACGGCTTTGTCCACACACCTGCAAAAAGCATCTTTGGGGTGAAGTGGGAAAACTGGCATTCCCTGGGCCACCCCTGTATGTGTGGGACCCATCCTGCTTCTCTCCCCACTGTCTTTCATCCCAGCAGCACCCACACATTGGCAGCACAGCCCAGCCACACTCCGGGGATTTCCAGAGGTGGTAGGGACTGAAAGGGCACTGGCAACACATGGGTTTAATTAGAGGTGATGAGGGCATGCAAACGAGCAGGTTACAGCCTGTTTGGGGGTAGCTGAACAGCTACAAGTCCCTGGAGGCTTTGGAGGTGTTTCTCGGTGTTTCCCATTCTCTGGGTACTGGGGTAAGCACCGGCTGGGAGACACGGCTCAGGGTGGGAGAGGGCAGGAAGGTGGGTCAGGGAGGTCAGAGCTCCAAAGTCATCCCTGCCCGTGGATGTGTCCCTCTCTGGGATGAGGCACGGGTCCCTGATGCGCAGAGCGCGGGGAAGCCTGAGCAGCCCAGGGACCCCAACGAGCCCAAGGAGAGCTTGGAAAGGGGTTTATTCTGCTCAAGTTTTGGCATTTGGGATGAATTCCCCCGTGGGAAGAGCTGGCGTCTCCATTGCCCCGGTACTGCCCCTCCATCCTGCTTCCCACCCCTTCCCTCCTATCATCGCTGCTCAAATGAGGGGTGGACCTAACCCAAAAGCTTCCCAATATGCCCTGCCAGAGCAGCACTCTCTCTAGCAGCAGGATCTGGCCCTTGGAACTTTCCTCCACCCCTAAAATCCCACAAATCCGGGGGTGAGCGGAGCTCAGCCACCAAATCCCTCATCCTGGTAGGCTGAGGGACCCAACTGGGTCTCGGCACGGCAGCAAAAGGAGTTCAACAAAGCCCAGGAGCCTCATCTCTTCCCTCGAAGAAAATGAGCCAAGTTTCTCACCTGGATGGAGCAGCTGGAGCCATTCTGGGACCCAAACCCATCACCATGGACCAATGCAGCCGGACTGTGAGATTTGCCTTTAGATATTGAACCTGGGGCCATGACGAGGAGGAGAACAGGGTCAAGTGATGCAACTGATGGTGTTTCCAGGGAAAACACGTTTTCACCAATATCGTTCCAGGGAGGGTGATGGAGGCAGTGAATGAAGCAGCACATGGGTGATGGCAGCACATGATGCTGAGCTGGTCGGGGTATGGAGAGTGCAGCCAAAAAAGGCTGCGAGCAGGCGATGCTGCAGGGTTGTGATGAGCGGTTCCCTTCCTGAGGTGATGTGCTGCTGAGTCATGCTCAAAGAGACCTCGTGGGCGGTGGGATTGATTTGGGAGCCACCCGTGAGGTGACAGGCAGGGGACAGGCGAGGAGCGTGCTGCTGAGCACGGGTTCATGGCGTGTCGCTTGATGGAGAAGCTCTAGAGGAAATTGTGAAAGGGCAACCAGATGCTGTCTGCGTGGAGTGGTGGGAGATGTGGCGTGAGCTGGGTGGGGAAAGCCCATGACAGGAGGTTCCCAGGGTGCCGGATGGGGTGGGTTCCTCCTGGCATGTCATCGGATGCATCCTCGATGTAGTGTCTTGGGTCCTTCCCGCCCTCAGGGATGGTAGCTGGGCCAAAGGTGGTTGTAAAAGGGCACAGAGCTGGAAAGGGGGAACTGGAGCAGGGTTAGAAGCACTATGAGGTGTTTTAAGCAAAATCCCAACTCTTGCTCCTGCCGTCAGGTGGCATCTCCCACACTTGCACAAGGTCCCTGATCCCACAGGAGACACAGCACAGGAGTCTGGGTGCCCCAAGTCCCCCAGCACTGCTTCCAGACTGACACAGCTGGGGCTTACTGGGACACAGTTGGCTGATTTTTCCTCCAAAAGGCAACTGTTTCTTGCTAGAAAATGTCGTTCTATCAGTAAATACTTGGAATGGAAAATGTTTGACCTTCCCTGTTGTTTGGCTGCTGTGGGAAGCTGGCTGGGGAGGAGAAACCATTGGCTCATCCATCTTATTCAGCCCACTGCAGCTTCTGCTGGACACCAGGAAGGACGTGTGCCTGGATGCCATGAACGTCCAAGACTGTTTGCCAGCTGGCAAAGGATTGATCAGGTCCTAAAATTGCTCTGTGAAAGCTTGTGGAGAGGAGTATCCAAATCCCTGAAGGCTTGGACACTCACTCTTTCTTTTTTTGGCATGTGTCTGGTCTCTTCCTATCTGCAAGCCC
This sequence comes from Aviceda cuculoides, assembly GCA_035590195.1. Classification (NCBI taxonomy): domain Eukaryota; kingdom Metazoa; phylum Chordata; class Aves; order Accipitriformes; family Accipitridae; genus Aviceda; species Aviceda cuculoides. The sequence goes on along the minus strand of JAVJGG010000053.1, from coordinate 5,803,928 downwards.
CAGGTGGCATCTTCAGGGTGAATTCAACCAAAAGCCAGTGCCTTTTTCTCCTGGTTTGGAATGTGTCCCATGGCCATGCCACCAATGGGCATGGCAAAGGTAAGGGAATAGCAAACCCAGATGATTCACCAACGGTTTTTAAAATAACTCATCCCTACGAGTTCCCAGGTCCCTCATCAGCGAGGGCTGGAGAAGCCAGCAGGGCTGGGGAGAGGAGCTGCAAGGCAAAGGGCCTCGGCATCTCCTGTGGGTGATTTTTGCCATCTAGGCATCTCCCAGTCCTTAGTTCAGCCTCCAAAGTGGCTTTTAAGGGACAGGCAAGAGACGAAGGCCAAGGTCCATGAAGCTGGAAGATGACCGATGCCTCCTGAGGTGCCCCCAGCAGCTTCCTGGGGTCACAGACGGAACTGTGTCATTGCTCGTATGTGACGTAGATGCTCCTGGAGGGATGTGGTCTTTGCTGGTCTGGTTGGAGATGCCTTGGCCAAGGCTGGTCTATGGGTCAGAAGGGAGGTGAGTGCCTCTGAGCCATCTCAGGGTCTGGCAGATGGAGATGTCAATGGAGGAGCTGGGGTTCAGCTCCCTCCAGGTGAGGGCTGGAGCGGTGGTGCAGGATGCTCATGGGGCCCTTCAGAGGCGGCCACAGCGAAGGGCTGAACCTGGGGTGGCAGCCGTGATGGTTCAGGCTTGTAGACACCCCAGCCCATCAAAAAGGGACCTTCTGGCTCCAGATGCTGAAATCAGACAATTGCTTGAAAATGTCAGCTTGCATTTAAATAAAATAAAATAAAATGAGCAGCATGCTTCTAGCTTTCAGGGTGGTGCAAACCCAGACATCAAGAGCGCAGACTGCAAAGACCCGGGGCCATGGGCAGTCTGGGAGCAGAGGGAGAGGAAAGCTGTGCTCTGCAGCAGCTTCGACCCCATAAGGGATGCTCCATAGGGCACTGTCCTCATTGCCGCCCTTGCAGCTAGTTTTTTTTGGCTATTTGTTTTGGTTATTTATAACTTTCCCCCTTTTGTTTTTAATTATCAGGCAGCATCTTGTTGCTTGGGGGAGGACCGAGATACACCCGGGCCCAGCAAGCAGGCAGCGGCTGCTTCTCAGAACAGCAGAAATGGAGATTGCAGGTCCTGGGGGTCCTACTGGGGTGCACAGCACCCAAAGGTGACCCTGCACCAAGAGAAAAGGTCTCGGAAAGATGCATTTGAGGTGGAGCCTGGCTTGCTGGAGGGGTTAAAGCTCTGCTCCCGGGAAGAGCCGGCTCCTTTCCAGCCTGAGTAAGCCCATTGCTCCTGCCAAAACCCAGCGCCAAAGGCCGTTGTGGGTTTTTTTCGGCTGTAAACAGCATTGCTCGACAGTGCTGCACGACCCATGGGGCCAGCACCACTCAAACCAGAAGGTGTTTTGATAACGTTTGTTAATTAAGAGCTGGCAAGATGCACTACTCAGATGCTGGCACGGGAACCAGCCCTGGAGGAGGCGCTGGGGGGGGTCTGCAGCTGCCCGGTCCCCACCGCCGCTTTGGGGTCATATTTGGCAAAACCCCTCGGAGGGACGGTGGGGATTTGCGGCTGTGGCAAGGACGAGAAGCACCACGGCAGCGCCGGCCAGTGTGTCTGGCCAAACTGTGCTGGCTATTTTCAAATGCCCGTGTGGACCACCCGCCTGGCCCCAAATTTTTGGGGCATGGAAAGCAGCCGGTTGCATTGCACTGTGGGGGGATGCTGGCATCACCTTTGGTTCCCGGTCAGTGCCACGGGATAGGCATGGCGAGGCGAGATGGAGGTGGCCGGAGGGGTTAAACCTCCTCCCCTTCTCCCGGGAAGGGCCCGGTCCTTTCCAGCCTGAGTAAGCCCGTCACCCTGCCAAAATCCTGCTCAGCGCTGAAGGCTGGTGCAGGGTTTTTCCGCCTGAGGAGTGATGCTCAGTGCCTAATGCACTGGCTGCAGGGGCATGGAGCAGAGAACACATCCCAGCATAACCTGGCCTTGAGCCAGTGATGCCAGCACCCCAAAATCCTGCAGTATCTGGCCAGGGACACCACCTAGCACTCAGGGTGCCTGTGCTGGCTCCAGCCTCTGTGGCTCCATCCAGCAGCTCCAGCACAAGCTGCACTGTTATTATTTACAAGAGGGGTGGGAGTTTTGCCTTCACTTCCGTTTATTTTTAAATTTATTTTTCTTTATTTTGGATTTCTGACTCATCTCAGACTGTTGCCGGGAGGAAACCGGAATAAAAAGTGTCCCAAATATCATTTATATCAGCTAAATAAAATCCTCCCCCAAATACGCAGGGAAGAAAGTAAAGCTGCCCAGGACCCAGAGCCACTTCTCCTTCCCCCAGTCTCATTCTTACGGAGGAGGAAAACTCACATTTTCCTCTTTTTTTCCAAACCACAGCTGGCTTCCGGCTCTGCAAGCACAAAGCCAGGCCCGGAGCTGCTCACACACTGGGGGGGCAGAGAGGTGATGGATGCTCCCCAGCCCCCGCACGCTCTGGCTGCCTTCGGGGTACCCGCAGGGCACCCAGCCCTGATGCCCATGGGATGCTCCACGGGGATGCAGCACCCATGGGGCTGCCGAAACAGGGCATGGGTGGGAGTGTGTGTGCGGGTGCCCTGGAGGGGAGGGTGTTGCATAATGAGGGTGCCCAGTTAATTCTGGTGCCCGAGAGATGAGGTTGCCCTATTAATATGGGTGCCTGGTTAACAAGGGTGCCTCAGAGATGCTGCTGCCCCTGAGATGAGGGTGCCCTCGAGGTGAGGGTGTCCCAGAGATGATGGTGCCCAATTAATGTGGGTGCCCCATTACTAAGGGTGTCATGGAGGCAAGGATGCCCTGGAGATGAGGGTGCCTGAGAGACGAGGTTGCCCCATTAATAACTGTGTCTTGGAGATGAGAGCATCCCAGAGGTGAGGTTCCCCCATTAATGTGGCTGTCCCATTAATAAGGATGCCCTGAGATGATGGGTGCCCCATTAATAAGGGTGTCCCAGATATGCTGGTGCCCTATTAATGTGGGTGCCCCATTACTAAGGGTGCCATGGAGATGTGGGTGCCCCATTAACGAGGGTGCCCTAGAGATGAGGTTGCCCAGTACTTTTCCTCCCTGGAGTGGCTTTGATGAGTCTCTCTTGTGAGGGGGGGGGCAGGCGGTGGAAGGTCTCTGGTCCCTCCAACAGCCAAGTGTGACTCAGCAGCTGAGCCTGGCTGGAATGTGTGAAGACTGGGGGGACAACAGCCCAAAAGCAGCATCCTGGGGGGGTGAGTCGTGACTCCGGCATGCAAAGCATCCACCCAGACACCCCCAAACCCAGCCCCCTGCCCCAGCCCATCTGGGGGATGTATCCTGCCCCATGACAGAGGCTGTCCTGCTGTGCACACAGCCTTGTCACCCAGCCCATGGGAAGGCGGTGGAAGACACAGTGCCACTGGTGAGGCTGAGTTTGTACCCTCATGATGCTCCTGTGCTTCACCCCAGAAAATCCCCCTGCTCAGCCCTGCAGCAAACCCAGATCTGCTTTTCCCTCTCCAAGGGGAAAAAACTGCTTGGCTGATGCTTGGCTGCATCCTGCACGGCCACCCTGCACCAGGTGAGCCCTGGGAACTGAGAGAAACCAGCTGCCAAGTGTTGGTCCTGATACTGGGGAAGATAAATTTGCCTCCATGGCTCATTAAAAGGGTTTTGGAGGGATGGCGAGAGCTTTTGGGCTCTCATCTCCATCCTAATCCATCTTCTCTCTATTGCAATAGCTGCTCGGGTCCTACTCACTCACTGTGCCAGGTGCTGTACAAAGAGAAGCCAGCAGCTTGTTTGCACCCTCATGGGTAGGGAATAAGTTTTATTTCTTCTTAAATCCACAGCCTGGAGGTGATCCTGCTGCCAATATCTCCTGCCCTATTGAAATAGAGGGAGATCCTCCAGCGTTGGGGGTGGCTGTGGGTATCACACAGTGCAGAGGTGTTCGGAGCTGTGTTTGTCCTCGCAGCACCCAGGCCAGGGTCTAGAGGTGGGTTTGGGGACAGGGACAAGGGCAGCACGGTGGCACTGGGCAAGCAGCCTGAGGTGGGGATGGGGCACGTGCTCCCTCCCTCCGAGTCACTGGGATCATCCATTGTCACCATATGGCTGGTGCTGTGGTGGCTTGTGGGGTGTTTCAGGAGGGGGTTGACACTCAGGCTCCATCTGTGCCCTGAGATGCTCAGGCTGGGGGGTTTGGGCAAAGCAAAATCTCCCCCAGGTCAGAGGCTGGGGTAAGGGGAAGCACCCCATGTGCTGCTCAGCTCCCCTTGCTGTAAACCTCCCCCCCCCCCCCCAAAAAAGGGGGATTTCAGCCCATGAGCAGCTCCAGTTTAATTTTTCCATGCAGCTGTGGCTCCAGCTGTTTTCCTGGGATTTCACTCTTTTTTTTTTTCCCCTGTCCTGGAGTGATGGTGCTGCTTTTGGGGTCAGGTACCTCGCAGTGACATCGAGCTTCATCTGCGAGAGGAAGGCTTGAAGTGAAGCCAAACCACCCCAAGACCTCCCAGCCAAGAGACCTGGCGTTGGGCAGGAGGAATTAGCAGCTCTGAGTGGTTTGGGCTTTTCCCAGGGAGCTGATCCCAGCACATGTCCTGCTTTTCTGCAGCTTTTCCCTCAGCTCAGGGTAACAGAGGGGTCCCCGCTCTGAATCCTGCCCAGGTCCCTGCTGTGGCCAGGTGTAATTTTGGCATCCCTGGGGATGGAGGTGGGCTCCATTCCAGTGCTGTGCCACTCTCACCAGGAGGAATTAATATTTTCCTTGGTTTTAATTGTCATTTTCCTTCCTGCCAGTGGCCCCAGCATTGTCCCTCGGGTGGGATGGGGATTCAGCCAAAGGTTCTGCCCTCCCTGAGCTGAGCCCTGGGGGCCATCACTGCGGGGCTGGGAGAGGGAGGATGTGACCCATGCGGAAACCACAAACGGTTTCGATGTGCTTATTAGCCTGGGCACAACTTCCCCTAGCCTCATTTCCCAATGCCAGCTGCTGCCTTGCAAAGGTGCTCGAGCTCGGCTCTACATGCATTAAGGATGTTCAATGGATGGGGGGTGATGGAGCACCCATAGGTGCATGGTGACAACCCCATCCAGTGCCTAGGGTGGCCCTGAGGGGTGGCTGTGTCCCTGGGACAAGGCAGAGGTGGGTTTGGGGGAGGTGGATCGCAGCTCCAGCACAGCCGGAAACGATGTCCCTGTATCCGTCCCCATGGCCTGGGGATGCGGGAGCGGAGACGGAGCAGCACGTGGGCTGGGAGGGTTTGTCGTCACCCCGGGGTGATGCTTGCTGTCGTGGAAAGGGTGAGTGGTGCTAGCTGTGGGTCATACTCTCTCCCCCAGGAAAAGCTTGGGCAAAGGTTATTCTTAAAAAAAAGATAAGTTTCCTCGTTTCCTTCCTCATTGGAGGCACGTGGTGGTGAGGTCATGGAGAGCCTGGGCTGGCGGCAGGACGTGTTTCCAGCTTGGCGTAATCACATCCCCAGGGTCACGACGAGACTGTTCTTGGCGGGGTCTGAACGAGCGGTGGTGGGGAGGTTTCTTCTGCCTCTGCCCCCATCCAGCAGCGCTTCCCCACTGCCCCTCCAGCTCCACTTTCTTCCTGGTCAAGCGACCACATCCTGAGCCAGCCCTCGGGCTGTTTCCTTCGCTCCCGCCGGCTTTCCCAAAGCGGTTTCTGCGTCCCAGAGGCGAATGTGGCTTTGCATGGAAAATCAACCCCAGATGTGGCTGAGTTGCTGCTGCTGCAGTGCCGTGATTGGGGATGGGGCCCAGGGAGGGCTTGGGGACATAGGGACAGCAGGAGGGACCTGCTGGGTGGCCAGGACCTGAGAGCCAGTACCTCTTGGAGGGGTTTATCCCACCCGTTGGGGAGCATGGGCAGGGGGACAGTGTCTTCTGCAGCTGGGTGCTCCCCAGGGAGGGCTGGCGGGGGCACCCAGGGGCTCCCCCACCCTTGGGGACAGTCACTGGGTTATGGAGCCGTGCCACCAGCATCGGGCTGAGCAAAGCCCCGGTATTCTGGCTGTGCGTAAGAGCCTGGTGCAGCCTCCAGCTTTGCCGTGCAGCCCTTGGCTTGGGAGGACATGGGGCAGCTCCCCTTTGATCAGCTGCCGATTCCCATCCTGAGGTTGTTTTCTGGGAAGCAGGATTGCTTGCTGGCAGGAGGCAAATCTCCATCGCTGTGCCACCACCCTCCCCGGCAGAGCCACCAGGAGCCAGGCTCTGTCCCCGGCCAATGGCACAGCCATACCAGGGGGTCATCATGAATTTTAACAGATCAGGGATGCTTGGGGACCCCTGGCGATATTGTGGCCAAGGTCCTTGGCTAAGCATGGTGCTGCCGGCCCCGCTCGGGGCAAATTGGCAGAGGGCTCTGAGGAGGGAACCACAACACTAATCAAAAGAGGATGGAAAACTCTTGTGGTTGCTTGGAAATGAAGCACGGCTACAAGCAGACTGCACCAGCCTCCAGATGCGACAGCAGTGGCTGCAGGATGAAATTCTGCTGGATTATACTTAATTACAAGAGCTGAGGGGGGGCAGCAGTAGCAGACTGGCCCTATGGCATCACTGGGCAGGGGGAGCAGCGTGCAGCCCCCTCCCCATGGCTGGGAGCTGGTTTGGGGGATGGATGGGCCCTGGCTGATGCCCGTGTCTCCTTGTTGAGCTGGGACTTGCCTGGTTCATCTCAGCCCCTAAATTTAAGCCTTTCCAAGATCTTTGGGGATCCTTGGTCCATCCCATTGCTTGGAGTGGGAGGAATCCTGCTGGGGGCTGCTGACTGTCTCCGTGACTTGGAGTCACTCGACACCCTGGCCCCTGTCCTGCATCCTCCCTGTGCAAGGACATGGAAGATGACCCAAACTCGGGGTCCAGGCAAGGGCCCCCCTGAGCATTGCCTGCTCTCAGAACCACAAGTGCCCTTGCAGGTTCCCTATCGTGGTTTTGTGCTCTTCAGCCTCGCTGGGTACCGTTTCTGCCCGCCCTGTTGCGACAGCTTGTTGCTCCATGGGGTTTCGAAGGGGCCGTGGGGCCGTTTTTGCCGGCGGTCCCACGAGGCGGAGGGCTGCCGGGTGGGAGGATGGGCGGAGGCGCAGCAGCACATGCCAAGATGCATCAGCCTGTGTTTTTCTGGTGGCGGCTGAAGGTTGTTTGTGCTGTCCCAGGGATGATACAATGCTCTTGGCGTAGGTGCATGACCCGGCGGCCGGGCACACGTAGTGCTATTGACCAGGAGGAGGGTGATCCAGGCTACCCCAAAGCATTTCCTCCTCTAAGCATGAGCCATAGTCACCCCAAAAACTGCTGTGGAACCCTATTTTTGACCTGCTTTATTGCATGCCTGCATGAGTACCCCACTTTCCATCTCTGCTTGAACTCCCCACCCTTGCATCTGCAGCATGGCCGATATGCTCCCCGGAGTGGGTCAGGGCATTTGCTCCCTAGCTGAGCAGGGAAACAGTTCACCTGCTGGAAGGACCATTAGTTTTCTTGGAAAAAGCAGGAAATGCATCAAAATTGGAGTCTCCAACCACGTGCAAACAACTGGAGCCAGTTCCCCCCATCGCTGGGGTCTGCTTGGCTCCACTCTTGGATGGAGATGGAGGTTGCAAGGGCTGGGGGAAAGAGAATGGAGAAAAGAGTGAAGGTGTCAGGATGGGAAATGTCTGCTGGGAGGAAAGCCAGGCAGGAGCACCTCGTCCAGCTGCGAGGGAGATGGGAAAGGCCGAATTTAGCATCCGCGTCGGTTGGGGAGCGTGGGAGCGGTGGGAGCAGGCTGCACTCGCTGGCTGGTGGCTTTTCACCGAGAGATGCCGGCACGATGACGGTTGCACTTGGTCCTGCTGTGTCCCCTCTCACGCTGGACCTGGGCTGCCTGGAAGTGGGGGAGTTGGAGCTGGTGTTTGTAACGCATTTATTTGGCTTCCCAGAGCCCAAAGGATGCTTTTAATAAACCCCAGTGGATTCCAGGCCCTTCCCAAGTGCAGAGTTTGGCTGGAGAAGTGTGAGGCTTGGAGAGCTTTTTGCAACACCCCCAAACTCCTCTTCACCCCCTTATCACCACCTTCGCCCCCACCAACCATTGCAGCCCCTCCAAGTCTCCTGTTTTCAGCCCAAAATGAACCACTTGGCCCCCGACCAGGGCACCGGGCTGCCAGTGCAGCTGAGCTTGCGGCACGTGTGTGCCGCGGCATCGGCATACCCAGCACTGGCAGCTCCCCCAGCACCGCGATCCCTCCGAACAGCCTCCTGAAATACATTCATTCCTATGATGGAAAAGGGCCGGATCCAGGCTTGGAGCCACAGGGAGCTCTCACAGCCAAGGCTCATTAGGGCTAAACCACCGCCGGCTTCCCTTGACCTGCCATCGGCAACTCGTCCCCCCAGGTAGGGCTCGGGCTCTGGGAGGCCATCCTGGAGCCGCAGGCAGGAGGGAGGAGGCAGCTTTACAGTGCTAAAACCTCTGCTGCTAATGAAAAACAGGTTCTGCGCAGCCAAACAGCTGATCTGTGGCCACCGAGCTGAGTAATGCCTCGAATTCCTGGCAGGAGCTGCTTCCTTTCGGGAGGCGAGGGCTCCTTCCCCAGTGAGCAGGGCCCTTCGCACCCCTCACCGGGTGCTGGGCTCTCCCGGGGGCTAAGCCCTGCTCAGGGACCAGTTAGCCCCCAGCCACCCCTCTGGGATTGGGACTGGCATCAGGCAATAAGATTATGGGGTTTTGCATGCTGCAGGGGGTCTGGTGGGTGATGGTCCGTCTGTCTGTCCAGCCCTCTGCCCATCCATCCATCCAGCTCGCCCCACAGGCATTTGTCTTGGTCTCTGTCCATCCCTCCAACCGCAGCGAGGAAGATGATGGGGGTTGAGCCCTGCTGCCTCCTGCAGCGCCTGGGGACTGGGCCATGTCCCCCAGGGTGTCACTTTGGCTGGCAGGGATGTCTCTTGGGGCTGGGGGTTCCCCCCAATTTCAAGGATAGATGTAAGCAGGGAAAGGAGCTCAGCAGCTCCCGGGGATGGATCCTGCATGGGAGAGAGCTGCTGCCAGTGGTGGGGCAGGACGGCTGCTGGGTGTGGAGCAGGATGAGGCCATGACTCAGCCCTCACCAGGGCTCTCGCACACCCCGACCCGTTCCCCTCTCCTCCTCCTTCCCCGGCAAAGCCCCGGCGGCACCTGGGGACCCGGGGCTGCAGCCGGGGACGGGCCCTGCGTGTGTGTGTGTGTGTCCGTGTGTGTCCGTGTGTGTCCGTCCGTGTGTGTGTGTGTCCGTGGTGGAGATCAGGGCCAGTCGCTGATGTAAACAGCTCTGGCTGCAGATAAACAACCAGCCTCGGCAGGGAGGACAAACAGCTCCTCTGTTCCCATGGGGGACGGCTCCAGACCCTCCCTGTGCCACCCCATCAGCCTGGGGCCAGACCCGTCTGGGGTGCAGGTGTCCAATTTGGGGGGAAAAGGGGGTGATTTAGCCACTTGGACACGTGCCGAGGTCAGGGATGATGCTGGCTCCATCCATCACAGCACCCCGAGGGCCGTGGCATCCTGGCGAGGGTTTGGCAGGAGCTCGTGCCCGACCCTGGTGACAGCCAGGGATGCCCCCCCATTCCTCCCCGGGCGGGTGCCGCCGGTCCCCCCGCGTCGTGGCGCCGAGACCAGGCTTCCCTGGAGTCCTCCCAAGCCCTTTGCCCATCCTGCCCCCGGTCCTGGCGCAGAGCCGCGCTCCGCCTGCCGCCGCTCGGCCGCCCGCCCCCACCTGTGCCCAGCTGCTCCCGGCGCAGCCCCCAGACCCCCCTGTGGGTCAGCACCCGCTTGGCTCCGGCTGGGCTGAGCCGGAGGGTGCCATGGCTGCACCCACACGGCACCGTGCCACGAGAGCCGGGTGATGCCAAGCTGGTGGGCGCTCCATGTGTGGGGCTGAGCAGGGGATGGGGCACACTGGGGACTGTGGCACGCCCCCCCCCCCAGCACCCTGGACCAGGGGATACTGGGGGTGCTGGGGTGCCCCGGGCAGCCCTGGGTGCAGCCCCCCCCGGGGCACGGGCACGTGGAGATGCTGTGGGGTGGGCAGCCTCCTGCCGCCACCCCGAAACGGCTGCAGCCAAGGGGCTGCCGGTGGCACCTCCTGCCCCCCCCTTGTCCTCCCAGCCTCGGTGGGTGCCGGCGGGCAGCCGCCCGGGAAGGTTTTTGGCTTCGGCTCCGGCTGCATTCCTCGGTGGAGGGAGGAGTGGAGCCGGAGCCTGGTGTGACTCAGCCCCGGCCACGAGGGCTGGGGACAGGCCGGTGACCCATGTGGAGCCATAACCCGTCCTCTGTCCCCCCCTCACTGCCTGACATGCACCCCTGGCACGGGCAACCCATCTCCAAGTCAAGGGGCTGAGCTTTATCCCTGCCCAGGGACCCCCCAGTGCGCAGCAGGGTGGGGGGTGGCAGGTCCCCTGAGAGCCTCTGTGGTCGAGGATGGCTGGACCCTGGGTTATGATAACTCTAAAAAGGGACTTTCTCTGCGGGAGCCGGACACAGCCTGACCCTGCGGTTCCCTTGCTCCCAGCCTGGCCAGTTGACAGCGACCAATTCCCCTGTGCCCAAGTCCGGCCAGCGCACCCCTCCCATGGGTGCCCACCCCCTGGGGAGCGGGCTGCTGCCGGGGTATGCTGAGCATGGGCGTCATGGGGCTGGATGGGGAGGGGGGGTCCAGAGCAGGACAGAGGGGCCCAGTCTGGAGCAGGCAGCATGGGAGGAAGGGAGAGGAGGAAGCGGGGGGCTCGCTGTGGGCTGAAGGCTCCAGCCTCGTCCTGCCTCCTGCTTGTGACATCCTGAGTCCCCACCGCTGGCAGCGGGCCGGGGCAGCGCCTGCCACCCGCATTCCTCCACTCCTCAAGGAACCGGCTCGGGACCTTCCCACGGGGATTTCCAGCCTGGGCACACACCGCTCCAGCCCGGATCGTACCGGGATCCTGGCTCCGTTGCAGTGCCTGGGGAGACTCGTCCACCGACTGCGGGGAGAGCATCCCGGCTCCACGGTGAATCACCAGGGAAGGAACTGATTAAGAGTTTGCAGCACTTTCTTGCTGGAAATAACTTTCTCCGCAGAGGCCGTTTGCAGCCCAAGGCTGCTCCCCTGATGCAGCCCTGGGTGGGGGGGCGGGGTTCGGATGTGCTGCAGGTTTTACCCCCTCTTTGCTGCGCACTGGCCCAAAAAAGCCTCCCAAAATGAGGCATGGGGTTGGGATGTACTTCTGCTCCCATCGGGGATGGGAAGAGGGGGAATTGCTGAAGCTGAAGCTGCCCAACCAGCGTCACCTCCAGCTCCCTGAGCGGCAGAGTCGAGGTCCAGGGATGCTCTGACCTCAGACACGGAGGAGATGTGGCCGCAAGTGGGATGGTACTGATGTCTGGTCCAGGCCCTTCGGAGCCAGGAGTGTCCTGCATCCGCCCTGTCTGCATCCCTGCATCCCCCTGTGCTGGGGGCCAGCAGACATGGGGAGCCCCCCAGCATGCCTGGAAGCCCCCATGGCCTCATCCTGCCTTTCCCCCCCAGGGTGACAGCCTCAGTGCTTGGAAATGGCTGCAAGGCAGATGGGGACAGCAGCCCCCAGGCAGTACCGGAGGGGTGACAGAGCCACTGGGCCCAGTTTGCAACTGGGACAGGGATAGCCAGGTGTCCCCCATCCCCAAATTTTGCCGGCTGTGGTGCCGGCACAGGGACCGCTGCTACCGCTGACACCCGCTACCGCTCTTGATGTTGTCTCTATTTCTGCCCCGTGACTCAGGGATTTCAGCAGGTTTGGGGGGGGGGGGAAGGGCAAAAGCCACTTCCCTGCCAAAAAAAGAGGCAGCTGCTGCTCTCTCGGCCTCTGTCAAGCAGGGGTGGATTATTAACCTGAGCACGATGCCATCCCTCTGTCCCCCTGTCCCCCTGCCCGTGCTCACTTACCCCATGACTCAGGGATGTGACACTTTTCCGGTTACTTAAAAGGAGGAGAAGGGGGTGAGTTTGCGGGAGATAAGAAGGAGTGTGGTCCTCAGCTGGTGTAAAAGGGCCTCACGCGCTGGCACGGGGTCCCTGTGAGTCACCCCCCCGGGGCTGGTGTCACCCAGCTGTGTCCCTTGGGTGCCCACCCCGGCGTCCTCCCACTGCTGGGTACTGCTGAGGCTCCCAGGACAGCTCATCGTGGAAAATGAAGATAATCTCTCACCATTTGGCGGGAGTAAGGGGGTTATTTTGTTAGCATGGCTCATTTTTAAGTCCTGCGTCTTTCCTCTCCCCCCCCATCCCCATCATCCTCAGCATTGATGTTTATCTGTGTGCAGTTGCTAAGGTCACCCGTGGGTGATAAGGACACACGTGGCACCCGTGTGCCGGTGGAGATTTGATGCCGTTTTGGGGCTGTTGCTGCTGTCCACGTCTCCGGATGGCTCCCAGCTCTTCCCCAACCCCAAATCCTCATCGTTCCTCTGCTGGGTCCCTGATCCCAGCCCGCCGCTTCCTTGGGGTTATCTCAGCTCCAAGAAAAACCCTCAGCAGCTTCTGAAACCCCATCAGTGTTTCCAGCCCCAGAGAGCAGATACCGCTGCTTCCTCGAAGCTCGGATGTGGTGGCTGTCACTGACACGTGGCCTTGTTGTCACTGTACCCCTGTCACAGCCGCAGCCCTGGGCTGCCGCTTGCATCCAGTTGTGTTTGCGGAATGTTGTGCTTTCTGCTTCCCTGTTGGGGTGAAGAACACTTTGCAAGGCAACAGTTCACTTCATGGCAACTAATTGTTTCCAGTTGCCTGCAAACAAACAGGCAGCAAACAGGAAAATCCCCAAAGCAGAGGATGGGGCTTTTTGCAAGCCCAGCACCTCAGCGCTAGTGGTTTTTCTGTCCCTGGATCCATCCCCAGATAGATCTGTTCGTGCACTCCCTTGCACATGGATCCATCTGTGCACTCACGGATTCCTTTGCGCGCACCCATGCAAATGGATCTGCTTGTGCACATGTGGATCAATCCATGCACACACGGATCCATCCATGCACGCAGATCTGTCCATGCACACCCACGCAAACAGATCCGTCCCTGCACGCAGGGATCTGTCCCTGCATGCCCACACGCACACATCCATTCACACACCTCTGTGCCTGCTGCCTGCCTGCTACCAGCAACAGCAAAAGCAGCCACGGGAGCCAGAATCAGCCGCTGCAGGAACACTCTGGAGCCTCTCACCATCCTCTTGTCCCCATCGCCTCAATTCCTGCCCTGTTCACACACGCCGACACCCCAAATTGCCCCCACGCTGCTGCTCCCAGCACCCACGAGCCCTGCAGCCCGGCACAGTGAGGGCACCCTGGTCCTGAATCGTCTGCAACCCTGTGTGTGGCGGACACATCTCGGCTGCGGTGGGCTGCAGATGGCCGGGTTTTGGGGAGCAACCGGGCACGTGCTGTGAGGGGAAGGTTGTCAAACCCACGCAAGATATTCTGCAGGAAAACTCATGGTGTGGACCAGCAGCAAGGCACAGAGTCGCAGCGGGGCTGCGCATCGGCGTCGCTGATGCACTGGGGTGTGTGTTGGCACGCGTGTGAGCGTGTTTGCGCGTGCTGCATATGGGACTGTGGGTGCACAGTTGCGCGTGTAAGGGGCGCGTGTGTGAATTGGCCATTTGTGTGCAAATATAAGCATGTAACCCTGTGTGTGTGGAATGTGGGCGCGTGCGTGCATGGCTGCGTAGTTACACAAGTGTGCATGCAGGTGCATGTGCATGTAGGAGTTTATGCATGTGTGCACGTTGGGTGTGTGTTTGTGTGCACACATGCACTGTGCATGTGGGTGGTGTGTGTGCACATGTGCATGGATGTGCCTGGATGTTTGTGCATGCACATGTGCTGTCACACGTGTGTGTGCATGTGCCTAGGAGTAAGCATGCACATATGTGTGTGCAGGCCTCTGGGCTGTGGGTGTGCATGGGTACCTGTGCCCAGAAGTGAACATGTACATACACGTGTGTGCAAGCCCCAGGGTGTGTATGTGTGTGCATGTGCGCTGTGCATGCATGTGTGTACAAGTTCCCAGGGTGACCATACACATACACACATGTGCAAGGCCCAGTGCTGTGCATATGGTAGTGTGCATGAGTGCATGCCCCAGGGCTGCGCATGTGTGTGTACACATGTATGTGTTCCAAGGGGTGTGTGTGCACATATGGGGGGGGGATGTCTGTTTCTGGTGTGTGCACATATGTGTGCGTGTGCCCAGGGGCATGCACGGACATGCAAGTGTGTGTGCCCAGGGGTGCACATATGTGTGTGTGTGCATGCAATGGTGCGGGGGGGGGGGGTGTGTAACGCACACAGTGCTGCGAGTGTCCCGATCTGAGCTGAGGGTCCTGATCCAAGCTGAGGGTCCCGATCCGAGCCGATTCGAGCTGAGCCGCTCCAAGGGTCCCGATCCCGTCCGAGGGTCCCGATCCAATCCGACCCGAGGGTCCCGAGCCGAGCCGAGGGGCCCGATCCGAGCCGATCCGAGCTGAGCCGAGCCGAGGGTCCCGAGCCGAGCCGAGGGTGCTGATCCGATCCGATCCGACGGTGCCGATCCGATCCCATCCGAGGGTCCCGATCCCATCCGAGGCGATCCGAGGGGGCCGACCGGAGCGGCGGGCGCTGGCCGGCCGCCAGCCCTTTCTCATAAACCACATGCTGCCGCGCCGCTATAAAGGGCAGCGCGGCGGCGGCGGCGGCTCAG
>JAVJGG010000053.1:5746684-5774508 GCA_035590195.1 Aviceda cuculoides | reverse complement strand
GCCGCGGGGCCGGTCGGGCCCTGTCGAGCCGAACCGGGCTAAGCCGAGCCGAACCGGAGCGCTTCCGCCTGCCCGCCGTGCCCCGCCTCGCCCGGTACCGCGGGCGGCCGCGGCCCGCCCCGCCGCTGCCGCCTCCTCCTCCTCCTCCTTTTCAGGATGTCGGTGCCGGAGCCCGCCGGCGGCGAGGAGGTGAAGCAGGCCAAGGAGGTGGAGGACGCCGAGAAGTACTCTTTCATGGCCACTGTAACCAAGGCCCCCAAGAAGGTACCGGTACCGGCGGGGGCCGGCCCGGTTCGGGGGGAGCAGCCCCCGGTTCGGGGACGGGGGGCTGGGCCGGCTCTGGGAAGAGCAGCCCCGCGGCTGGAGGGTGGGGGATGCTGGGAAAGCGGGAACTGGTCCAGTTTGGGGGGCGACTGGGAAGGGGAGGGCTGTCCCCATTCCGTAGAGGAGAGGGAATGTGGTACCGGGCTCGGAGGGAACTGGTACCGGCGAGGGGGGGGGGCTGGCCCGGTCTGGGGGCGGCTGGTACCGAGCATCGGGGGTGGAGGTGCCCGACGGAGGATGCTGGGGCAGTTTGGGGTGGAATGGGGAGGGATTGGGTACTGGGGAGAGAGGGGTCTGTACTGGGGTACAGCAGGGCTTAAGGGGTACTGATGGGAGCCTGGTACCAGCAGGGCAGAGACATGGCCCAGTCAGGGGGTGCTGGGGCCAGGCCTGGTCCAGCTCTGGGAGGGAGGAAGCTGGGGAGCAGAGCGGGCGGTTTGGCTGTGGCATAGGGGTGCCTGGGGTCAGGGTGACCCTGGGCAAGGGGACAGGCAGGTAAGGTTGGAGGAGCGGGTCTGGGGACCCCGTGGGTCAGGACCATGGTGGATGCTGCGTATGTGGAGGTGATGGTGCTCTGCAGTGGGGACGGAGGAGGGGGACCTGTTAAATAGGATGAGCTGGCAGCAGTGACCTGGAGATCCTGCTGTAGGTCACTCTGAAGGGTGGCAGAAGTGAATTTGGAGTATTGAACTCTTTTTTGGGGCAAGGCGTCTGTTGGAGATGTGGGTGGGAGCATGGCTGGGCTTGGGGAAGAGGCTGCCAGAGCAAGCTCCCGGCGCTGAGCTCTCCCAAGTCACCTCTTTACCCTTTCATTCTTGAAGGCCTTCTCGCAGGAGCTCCTGAGATCCTCCGGTGCTGCTGCCCGCGGTGCGGGCCCTGCTTGTGTAACCCTCGTGGGGTGTACGGATGGCACCACGGGTGGGCGAGCACTGGCCATGCTGCTGTGGCAGAGTGCAGGACCTCCACTAACTTGGGTAGCTGGCTTTTAGATGGGTGAGTGCATGGAGACCTGTGCTCCTGGCTTGGTGCAGACCTGCCAGGCTCGGTAACAAGTTGCTGAAGTCGTGGTCCTGCCAGCGAGGCAGATTTGTGCTCCAAGCACTGCACGGATCTGCGCAGCTGCAGCCGGAGGTCCCTGCTGTGCTGAACATCGTGTTCCCCCTGGGGCTGCAGCCTCCTGCCTCCGCACTGGAAGCAAAGGCAAAGCAGTCACAGTGAATGCGAACGTCCTCCTTCTCTGGGGGAACGTCTCTCTTGCCTGCTCTGGCCAGTGATGGGATTAGGAGAGCGTCCGACCGTTGTGGAGGAGCTGCCGACAGGCAGCTGTGTTTGCGGCATCTCTCCTCGCCCAGACTCATGGCTGCTGCCAGGGAGCAGGGGTCTGGAGGCTCCCCCTGCACCCTGGCTCTGTTTATCTGGGCTGTGGACATAGCCTGGAGGAAGGAGCAGAGGAATGTGGAGCTGGGATCTGCCTCTTCCAGTGGTGGCTCAGCACAGCTCAAACTCGGGAATTGTTTTTGCCTTTTCGTTACTGTAGTCTTTATCAAAGCTGGGGAGCTAACAGCGTGAGGCTGCAGCTGGCTGATCTGAGCAAACTACTCATCCTGAAGTATCCTATGGGGACAAAATAGGCGTTGTAAAAAGAAATGCGACATGTGTAGGGGCGAATTGATCCAGCACCCTCAGAGGCAAAGTTTGCTTGTGTCTCAGGGGATATGGGATGTTGTATCACCTTGAATTTGTTGATGTACACACAGGCTTGTTGCACAGCATGAGGAGCCACAGTCAGACTTGGCGGCTGCTGCAGCCTTTCCTGTCTGGGTGATGATACTAAAGGTGCCCAGAGCGACACACGACATTTGAGGCTGATAACATCAGCAACCAGTGAGATCTTGGGGAGCATGCGATGCAATGCGGCTGAGGTCAAGGAACAAAATGCTTCGGGCCGCTGTTTTCCTTGCCTGGCTAGTTACTGCGAATAGCGCTCAGTAATAGCAGAGGCGTTGGCAGAAGGATAAAAGGACGAGGAAGGGAGAATTGCCCTCCTGAGATAAGATGTTGAGTGCCCCCAGCTTAGATGCCTTCGAAGCAGGATCGCAATTAAACCATTAAAACGCCTTTCTGTTTCAATACAAGTCGAAGTGACTTTTGTGCTCACTGCCCCCAGAGCTCTCAGTGTGGTCAGAGGCCAAGAAGATGGTTGAGAGAGATGATTTACCAGCATTGAGGTTGGAGAAATCATGGCGAGCTGCTGAAGTGGCTCCCTCCCTGGGTTTTTTAGGCTCCTTGAACTTTCCCAATGCAGTTTGCATAAGGCGTTTGGAGATGGTGAGGGTGGGAAAGTAGCCAAGCTTAGTGCAGGCTCTGTCTCCGTGTGACCTGCCACCGAATAGCTTTTCAAAGAAGAGTCTTAACTTGCGCTGCCGCTTGGGGAGAGCACCAGTGTGCAGTGGAAGAGCTGACGTGAGCCTGCCAGTGTCCCATGCCCAGCTCGGACCTGGGGGAGCATCTCGGATGTACCTGGAGACACATTGGCCCCATGAGTGCTGAGAAGTTGGTACCCTCCTTGCTGTTGGCAGGCTGCGTTGGGGGCACCCAGAGCAAGCCTGAGCTGTGCAGCCAGCCTGGGGGATCGCTGACGTCTTTGTTTCCTCTCATCAGTTACTTGTTTAAGGTGAAAAAGTGAAACGGCAGGAGGTAAGAGATTAAATATGACCAACTCTGGGTTTAAGTAGGAGCCAACACAGTCAAGGTGAACAGAGATGTAGCCTTTCTGCAGAAATGTGGTGGTTTTCCCCCAAGAGCTTGGGTTGTCTGGCTCTGCCAAAGCTCCTTTTTCACTACAGCTTATGGGAAATTGGACTGTCAGCAAAATAACACCAGGTTTGATCAGAGCTAGGCGGTTCTTTGGTGGGGAGTGGTTTAAAGGCAGAGGTGAGCGATGCTGAGCTTTCTGCTTTCTCCTGTGTGCATCTCGATGTTGCTGGGGAGGGTTGGAAGCATTGAGGCTTACAGCTTGCCCAGGTTAAGTGAGTATGGGTGTGGGGATGATGGAAAAGCTCAAGGGTGCATGTTGTGCTCTTCCAGATCCTTGTGTGCCATCACTGCTGCATCTGGGCATCTGCCTTTCTGCCTCCCTGGAGATCGTGGGTGCCCTTGACAGTCTTGCTTTCTGAATTCATGTCAGCTGGTCTGTTGGTGGAACCTTAAGTTCCCAGCCGAGCCGTGGGTGCCCTCGAGTGGGAAGGATGTGACGCCGTGCTTGCGGCAAAGCAGGGGGGCTTGGCAAGTGCTGTCCCTGTCTGTCACTTCACCCGATCCCCGTTGCATCCTTGTCTCGGGGATTGCTGTCCGGTGGGCTCCTTCATACCTGGCTGCTGGCAGAAAGACAGACTGACGCTCCGCAGACAGATCTGCTTACTCATGCAGCATGCCTGGAGTGTGAAATGGGCTAAAGCCTTGAATTTGCTTTTGGGGAGGTGAGCCACATGGCACCTTCATGTTCCAAGAAGCCTGCGAGCCTGTGGCTGGTGGGATTGGGTTGGTGCTGTGCCCCTGCGGATGCTGGCACTGGAGGAATCCCGCTGAGGCTGTGCGGCGGGGAATGCTAATGCACAGCGCTGCAGCTTTGCAGTGGTAGCGAGCCGGAGCTGTGTGCTGGCTGGCACGAGAGTGGCAGGAGGTGGGAGCAGGGGAAGGCTGGGGAGAGGGGGACAGAGCCCGCGGGGAGCTGCCATCCCCTGGGGAGGGCTGGATGCCTCTTCCAGAGCGTCATCTCTGCTACTGCTTTTTGCAGTTGCCTGCAGAGCTGCTCTCCTGCTGCCTGAGCAGTGTCTGACCTTGCTGCAGCCTGCTGCTTGCTGGCCCTGCACACAGCCCCTTCCCAGAGCTGGGTTTTCTGCCCCATTTTTCTCAGTCCTGAGTCATCTCGGGTCTCTGCAGCTTTGCCAGGCTGGGTGCTAATAAACCATCTTCCCCTTCGGTCTGTCAGGGGGACGAGAATGTCCTTGTTTGTACTGACAGCTCCTGGAGTTGCTCGTTTTTCCTCTTTCTTTAACTTCATCCCTTAGACTGGCTGCTCATAAATCCTCCTCTGCCTTTGTGTGCCTGTCCAGGGCTGTGGCCACCACCTCCTTTCCTGGTTGTTTAGCCAGAAGCCGTACACTTGACCATCTTACTTCCTTGCCCAAATCCTCTGTTCTTTTGCTTTCTTGCTGTCCTCTCGCTGCAGTTTTTCTCATAATGTATTTTCTCATAATGAGACACCTGGGCTGGGTTGAACAGCTCTTATTCTGTGTGGACCAGCTGGGATGGGTCTGACCTTCCTTGGGATGCAGGAAAAACCTAATAAGTGAACACATTGCTGTGGTTAGATGGTCACAGGCTGAGCTGGTCATACCCTGACCCATGGTGAGAGCAAACCACAAGGGTGTTTTGAATGGGCATGATTTACTGGGGGCTGGGAGCAGACAGGTCACTGGTGGTGCTATATTAAATGGCAGAATTGTAATTATTTCTGTTGTAAGTTGCTCTTGGGTCCTTCTCTTCACTTTGGCTTTTTGGAGGGTCTCATTGCTGCCCAGAGGGGAGGCTTCTCCTTGTGACCCAGCACTTCTGCAAGGCCAGAAGATGCTCAATTAAGTTATTGAACTGGAGAGCAAGAAGAAAGGAGATTTTTCAGGGTCTGACGGACACAAGCCATCTTCAGAACAATGTGCCAGGGTGTGTGACTTTTGCTTCTCCTTTCTCCTCCTGCAGTCCCGTGAGGTAGGCTGGGTTTCCACTCCCTTATCTGGCCTTTGGAGGTTGGGGAAGAGTTGGATATTCATTCTCTGCAGTCTTCAGAAGCATCTCTTGTCATCTTCCGATGGTGTGGGTGTGGGGGCCACCCATCTGAGCAGTGCTGGTTCTCCTGTGAGCCCCGCTGTGCTTGGTGGGAGCCTCCTTCCCACGTGAGCAGCCAGGTCTGGAGCGTGGGAAGTCTGCTGGCAGCAGAAATGCCGTGTTTTCTTTAGGCCTTTCCCAAAATGTGAGATTATCTTCTGCTAGGGACCAGCCTACCACAATACTTTCTTTGGGACCTGAACAGTTTTCACCATGCTTTCCAGCCCATGCAATTGTTGGAGCCTGTTCCTGTGCTCCCTGCTAGAGATTGAGGCTGAGATTTTTTGCTCTGGAAACCAGCTCTTCAAGGCCAGGTTGGAGTTGATCCTTTTTGGATAACCAACTGGCTTGATGCAGGGCTTTGGAGGTGAGGATCCTGTCCATGTTGTTTCTCTGAGGAGCTGGCGAGTGCCTTGTCCCAGGTATTTCAGCAGGGGAAGGTGTGGGACTTGCCTGCTCAGAGCAGCACTCGCTCGTGCCTGGCTGTGTCTTTTATCACCGGGAGTTTCCTGCAGGTGACGTTCGCGTTTGCAGAGGGCTTGTTGCATTTCCTGCTGAGCCCTTTGATCAGGGCTGCTTATCTGGGGACTCTGACTCACCTTCACTCAGCAGATGGTGGTGACGTTTGAGGTGACTGTCCCAGGGTCTGCCTCTGGCCCCGTGGAGCCACGGGTGCAAAGGACCTTGTGCTAATATTCCTCTGCAGAGTGTGACACTGCTCTTTCTCAACGAGACCATGGGTTGGATCAATGTGGGGCTGGGGGCTGCTGTACGAGGGTTGGGAAGTCCCACCAAGGAGGAGCATCTTGTTACCATCTCAGCAGCGTACGCTGGAGCCCCTTATCAAACCCTGGGGACTTGGCCACCCACAGCAGCACCTGAACTTGGTCTGCACCATGCCCCTCTAACCTTGGGCTAAGCATCATCTCGGCACGCTTCCGCAGTGTGGTTAACCCTCAGCGAGGCACAGCATGGGGAATGGGTGCTCTAGGGCACCTCGGTTGATGGTCCAAAGAGAAAGCTGCCACCTGGGGTGTTTTTTGAGCAGCCGATCTTGCCCTGTGTGCTCCCTGCCTCTGAGAAAGTGGGATGCAGAAGCTGGGGCTATTCATGCCTTTAGGAGGCTGCCCCAGTTGCCCTGTCGCGTTGGGCTGCTTGAACTGTGAATTTTAATTACACTTTGGGATCAATACGGTGGCCTTGGTAACGAGCTTATTGCTGCTGCAGAATTTGTTTACTTCAGGTTGGTGACAGCCAAAGAACTTAGGTGGCCGAGGACATGATGTTCCAGCTTGTCAAACAGGCTGCATTGTAATTCGGGTGAGGCTCCCGCGGTCCTTGGAGGTGGGTACAGCTTCCCCTTGGCTGCCTCCTGCAGACCCAGAGTTCACTGGCAGGACTCGTTCGTGCCTGGCAGAGGAGGAGACGCCTTAATTCAGGAGCCGTGATTTGGGTGAGGGTTGTGGGAGCCTGGTTTATCTACAAGGTGTGGGCGTAGGGAATAGCTCCTTCCAGCCTTCTGTGGGGAAAGAGAAGGTAGGCAGCCTGGAAAGGTGGTTCCTCGGGGCTTTGCCTTGCTGAAATTCACGTTTTTGTTTCCTCCTTCCAGATGGCCTGGGGTGAGGTTCAACCTGTGTCTGCTGTTTTCCGTCTCTCCTCCTTTTGCCTCCCTGCAGGGAGCCCTGAATATCGCACATTCTTGCACCGTGGGGAGAGGCTTGCATCCAACCTGGGCATGTTTTGGAGCAAGAACATCTGGCCGATCCCTATTGACCTTGGAGCCATCAGCCTCTTGCAGGCGGCGCTGCCTGCGTCTCCCTATGTTAACCAACCCCTTCTTCAAATATTCTCTGAGCTTGCCATTCCCACAAGGATGTCACTTCTTATACCTCCTGCCCCATTTGAAAGAAAGGGGCTTAAATGAATCAACCCCGTTTGTAGGAAAGGGTCCGCTTTGCTCTGACGTGAGGAGTTGGTGTCTGGGAGGGTGATGTTTGTCCATCCTGGTAATGATTCCTCCAAATCCTGAGCAGTGAACAGCCTAAGCTGAAGCCTGGGGTTTCTCTCCTGCCTTGCCTCTAACCAGACACATCAAAATCAAAGTCTTGTCCAGGGCTGAAAATAGAGTATGTTGATAAATGAAATAGGCAGCTCTAGGTGATGCAGTTGTGGAACTACCGTTGAGAGGGGCTTGTGGGGGATCAGCCAGGGCTGGAAATGTGGGGAAGATGTATTTCCCATTTTCCAATTACACAGCTGTATTTCCTGACTCAGGTGTATTGCACACAGGCTGCTCCTGTTTCAATGCTGATCCTGCTGGGTATTTTCCCCTAGAGCTGTGGCATAAGGATGGAGGGTCTTCTAAGTGTAGCTGAGAGTAGCTGGAGCCTCGCCTGGGTGGTGTTTGCTGTATTGATCTCTTGAAAGACCGAAAGAAATCTTGAAATGCTGTGATTCTGCATGCCAGTTCTGGGGGAGAGAAGGAGGCGTGTGGGGCACCTGGGGTGCCAGGTAGACTGATTCCTCCCCCAAAACAGAGAGGCTGCTTTAGTATTATGAAGGAGAGGTTTGGGGGTTTCAGTCTGGTTTTTTTTTTGTGGCTCACCTTCGCGTCAGACCTATGTGGTGGAGCTGAACGAGCCCTCTGACAGCACTTCTAAGTGTTCCCTTGGTCTTGTACAGCTGTGGTTGTAGAGGAGTTTTCTAATTAATTTAAAAATTGATACTATCTAAAGATGATTCCCTACCAGCTATGACACACAAACACATTTCCATGGGCTTCCAGCTCTGAAGTGTCCAGCTGGCCCGTTAGAGGCTATTAGTACTCAGTTTGCCCCACAAGCCACTGCAAATGACATAACCCACAGTCCTGTCCATGCAATGCTCCCAGCAAGGTAACTCCGATTAATACCAGTTATCCTGTTGCCCAAACACTTGGTGTGCCACAGGCGCACAGCTGGGTGGACACCACAGATGAATCCCTAGGCGAGAAGTCTGGGATGTCTTTACACCCATTAAAGACATCTCCCAGTCTGTGCTTTCCTTATTACCAAGCATTATCTGTCCTCTGGATACCTGAATATCTCCAGGCTGTCTGACGGGGGGGATGTGCGTGAGCTAATTAGTTGACCCAGCAAGCTGAGCCGATTGCATTTTGCACAGCGGGAAGCGATGCTTGCCCGTCTGGGTAGCTGTGCTGGCTTCGTAGGGTTAACCTGTGAAATGCAGTGGGAATTCACTGCCCTTAAGGATCCCAGGTATCGGACTTCTGCTGTTCCTGCTGTAAAGGAGATATCCCTCTGCCTGAAAGCTGGGAGCAAGCCTTTGCCTTGATTCCTGCAGTCCAAGGACTGATGCCTTATCTGCTGGTGGGGAGCTTTCCCTCTGCTCTTGCTGGAGGCAGTGCACCTTTGACCTCAAGGTGTTTATAAGGCAGTAGTTATTCCCTGTTACTATTTAACAGCTGGGCTCTCAAAAATCGCATTTATTTTATTTAATCCTACCTTCTGTTTATTTTTCCTTTAACTAGCATTCACAGTGATTCCCATGATGACTGAAATCTTGTGGTGGTTTCTGGCCTATTGGAATTTTCGAATGGGCCCATTTTTTTCCTGGTTCTCCTTCTCTGCCGAGCTTTGGGATTCAAGTGAAAGTCCTTAATTCTCCTCTTGTACTTACAGAAAATTGTTGGTGTTTTTTGTTTTGTTTTTTTTTTTTTCTTCCCCCTAAGTGCTTTACCCAACCAGCCCTTCTCTGCCAGTGAATGATGGAGGCTGGTATCAGGGCTTGGCTGGTTTACTTTGCCAGGACCTCAGTGCCTTTTATTTCCTTGTTGGGAACGGTGTAAAGGTTTCCAGGCAGAGAACTGGCTGTGGTTCCTGCTCAGGGAGTTGGTGGGGAGAGTGCCAGGCAGGTGTCTGCTTCTCCGTGGAGAAAATCCTGCCCTGTGAATCCTCTGGGGAGCTAGAGGTACAGATCCAGGCAGCACCGAATTCAGCACTGGTCGTGCTTCGATCCACAAAGCAGAGCAGCACCCTCGGGCAGCTCTTCCCAGCTGCGTTGTCCGAACGAAGCATTTTGAGGTTTCTTCTAAAGGCCGGGTTGGGGGAACCATCAGGAGAAAGTCCTCCTGTTGTAAAGGCCACAGGAGCAAAAGCAGGTCCTGTTTTTCCATATAACTTCTCTAGCTGGGACTGTGCCACTTCTGGCTCTCCCCAGGGCCCTTGGTGCTCTGCCAGTGAGTGTGGAGGATCAGAGGATGCCTGCTGACTACCCGGCTGCCGACCCTCTCCTCCAGCATCCCTGCAGCATGGTGGGGCTGAAGCCATGGGGCATTGCTAATGCAACCCCTGCCCTGCCTACACCCGGCGTCGTGCTCTGGCTGGGGTATCTTCTCTTGCTGAGCTGATTTGAATTGGAAATCTGGTTGTCGCGTGAGCTTGGCCGCAGCCTCGTGTGAATTCATGCAGCCGCTTGTTGTCTAGGTGTGTGCTGGCTCACTTGGCCAGAGCTTGGAGGTGGTAAAATGGGGTGGTTTATGAGTCACGTAGCCAAATCCACCTCAAAACCCTCACCCTGCTATGATTTGGGGGTGAGGATGGTGAGTGGTCAGGGTGGGAGCCTTACTGATCCCGATGCCCCCATCTCTCTGCTCTGAGTACCTGATTTTTCCTTTCCTTGATCCTTTTGGGATGCTGTGGTCCAGACATACCCTCCCAGGGCTGGGTAACCTCACAGGAGAGGAACTTTAAAAAACATCCACGTCTGCCTTGCCGATTTCCAACCCCAAAAATACACGTGTCCTGTCAGGTCATGGAGCAGGAGCTGTGTCCCGCTGTGTGCCAGAGGGCTGGGGGCTGCGGCGCATTTCCTGCCCCGTGTCTAGATGCTGTCCTGTGGGAACAGGGGCTTGGCTCTCCCAGCCTGGAAGCAGGGCAGAAGGGGTCTGAGGACAGCGGCAGCCAAGTCCTCTAAACAAACCGAGCACCCTGGCACGGCCACGCTCGTCGCTTCCCCCGGCCACGGCGGGACTGCTGCCAGCCCTGGGGCCAGCGCAGGGGAGAGATCCTGGGAACCTGTGGCAAGCGGGCTTGGGGCGGCTTCAGCCCCTTGTCCCAAGGGGGCAAACGTGGCAGGAGGCTGTGGGCGACTTCGAGGAGGGCTCTTTCCTCCTGGTCAGGAAGCATGGGGTCCCCTCTGGGACCTGGGTGGTTGCAGGAGCAGAGACCAGAAGAGTGCTGTCCTCTCTCCAGGAAGGTGGCACAAGTAAACCTGCTGCTCGTATCTTCTTTTTGACCTAAAACAGAAGAAAAGCCTCATGCTGGTTATTTTATTTATTTATTTATTTATTTATTTTTCTTCCACTGATGTGTGGCTGAAGAGACCTCAGCCCCTGGGTGCCTCTTCCCTCCCTCACTGCTGCGTTGACTGAATGTGACGACTCGCTTCTGCAAATAAGTGGATTAAAACAACTTGTCCTTTAGAAGCACCCGAACTCATCAGTGTGGCAGGACCCAGCTCATCATGAGAAACAGTTGCAGCTACACGGGAGGACACGGTCCTTCTGCAGATAACGAATCCTCGGTGTTTGAAGCCTGGGTGTGTGAAGGTGCCCTTCTCCAGGTCTGCAAAACTTGGCTCTGGTACAAGCTGCTGATCACATCTTGTGTGCAAGTGGGGCTGGTGAGGAGGATGAGTGCTGATTTGAGCTGTAAAGCATTTCTAGTCTGGCTGAATTTCCAGGAATGACAAAGAAATGAACTTAAAAGACAGGGCACGTCAGGGCTGCCTTAGCAGTGTGGGCAACCAACAGTGCCCTCCCAGCCTTTGCCAGAGAGTTTTTGTTTGGGAGAGGAGATTAAATAAGGGGAACCGGCTGCCCTGGATAGTCCTGATCTCTGTTGCTGGCTTTCTGCAAAGGAAAGGTCCCAGGATCCTGGATCCTTCCAGGCTTTCTCTTGGGAGGGCAGAAGTGGGTTACAGAGACTTTTTCCTTTCCAGGCGGTCATGTTGCTGTGAGAACGTGCTCTGCTTTGATTTTGCTGTTTCTCCCTGGGTGACCGCACTGTGTTGTCACGTCCACGGACATGGTGGAGCAAACTTAGGCTGGAGGGTTTTAGGTCGTTCAGTGTTCTTGTACCCCCACCGGTTACTCCAGGACAAAAGTGGCTTTAAAGGACACTCTTTTTACACCACTGTGATGTACCATCACTCATGTCCCTAATGAAAAAAAAAAAAAAAAATAATAAATAAAGGGTTGCTAAGGCAAACCTGGTAGTGGTAAGATGGGAGCCTGGAGCTGCTCCCTGGCACATGTTCTTTCCCTCGTGGAGGCTGTGCCACAGTGAACCGGGACAGCGTGCGGCCCCAGGGATGGCTGTAACTTGGCAGATGCTTTCCAAAACCACCACCACCTCCTCTTTCCACAACCTGCTCTGCTGCTGTCCCCTGAGGCTGCACAGGGTGCAATCAGGGATGCGTAGCATGGAGAAGGAGCTTGAGCATCTTCTCTGGAGCTGTTCTGGGGATAGAAGTTTTAAAATTGAAAGTGGGGTTGTCTTGTGTGAGAGGGACATGCCTGGCTCATCTGTGCCTGAGGTAAATCCAGCTGGATTTACCTCAAAGTCCTCTGCAGGTCAGCGGTGGGGTGGGAACTTCTACTTGGTAAGCTCAAAAAGCTGCTCTCTAGCCTGACTGCTGGGCGAAAGCACAGGATAAACCATCAAGGATGGCACACCCAGCAGTCACAAGCTGCTGGTTCGTTTAGATGGTAGCAGTCCAGATCTGGAATCTGTTTGCCTTTCCTATCTTGTAATAATTAAACAAATGAGGCTTGCCGTGCTGGGTGCATGTGTGCTGCTGGGTTTGGGACTGCCCAGCCAATATGCCCATGTATGGGCAAGTACCTTATAACGCGGGGAGAGGCTCGTTGAAGCTGATTGTTTAGCTTCACAGTGGTTTTGGGAAGCACCGGGCAGCGCAGCCAAACAAGGTGGCTTGTGTTTGCTTTGGGAGGGCCCGGGGGTCCCTGGCACCTCATTTGACCCTTTTTGAGATGTGGTGCTGTATCAGCAAGGACAATGTTCCCGCACCTCCTGCCCAGCCAGACCCAGCACCTGGAGGGGCGCTTTGAGCTGAAAACGAGCAGCCGTTGTTAGGAATAGTCGGATCTGCGTGGGAATGGGCACGGTCACGCAAGGTTTCACAAGGGGAGAAAATGTACTTCTGGCTTGGCAGGTGTTACCGGGAGCAGGCAGCGCTCAGCATTGCTTTGCAAAAACTTGGCAGGAGATGTCAGATCCTGGTGTTTTCCTGCAGGACCTCTCCCAAAACCCCGCTGCTGTACCAAGCAAGGAGTTTCTCATTTGTCACAGGGCTCCATCAGGACCCCGACCCCATCCCCTCCTGTAAGGGGGTAGTGATGCTGGAAAACACCCTGGCTCTGTTTCTGTGCAGAGAAATTGGTGCTGTGTTGTTTTGCCTCCTTGGTCATGAATTGCTGGGATGAAAAAATATTTTCCTTGCTCTTAAACCCTTGTGCTCCACCCGGTTGGAAAAGCTGCTTCCAGCAGGATGAAATTTGGGATGTGATTTGTGATCGTGCTCTCCGCAGCCGGACGGTCCTGATCCCGGTCCCCTTTTGTCACAGCCAGCCTGGCTTTGGTCAGACACAGCCGTCTCATCCGCAGCCCCCAGCTGGGGATGCCGTTCATTCAAATTCCCATGACAAGCTGAGGGATTACAAGATTTTCTCCGTCGCCTTAATGCAGCTGGAGAGCCTGGCGCATGGAAGGTAATGCGGCCGACAGTCACGCACATCGCCAGCCAGCTCGGTCGCTTTGCCTGACCACGGCTCCTGCTGTCCTCCCTCATCTTCCTCTCGGCTGGTTGCTGGACGCTGTGTTAATTGCCAGGCTTGGAGAGGGTTTGATGTGTGAACAGTTCATTCTGTTTGGAAGCTGTTTGCAATGTTTGATGATAATTTTAGACAGGGCAGATTTTGCTAAGCTGTGGCGTTCAGATGAGCTCTGGTAAAGCCACGGCAGGGATTACTGTGGTTAATTCAGCACTTGGTTTCTTTAGCAGTGACTTTTTTTCCCCTTGGATTCAAACCCCACATTTCTAGAACTGCTGTTTCTCCTAAAAAGTGGGATTGTGCCTTAGAGCTGGCTCAACACCCACGGCTGGTCCCACCAAAGGGGATGATGGTGTCTGGTAGATCTCTGTTGTCTTAGTGGTGTGGGGATGGTGTGGAGCTGGGGAGCGCAGCAGCCCTCCATCCCCACCCTCTCTTTCCCATTGCATCCCAAATGAGCTTTCTTCCATGAGACCATCCAGGCAGCATGTTTCACTGCAGGGAAGTGCCTGGGGCTCCCATATCCTGGATGGTGTAAGCCAGGACAGACACCCACCTGTGCCCTCGGCTGGAGCAGCAAAGCCTGGGTTATCTCTTTTTTTCCCTCCTGGGTTCACCTCTTCCCTGGAAACCTTTCCCTGAGATAGAGGAAAATTCCTCAGCTAACACTTTAAGGTGTTTTAATGCCAGCAGCTGTTTTATGGGGCATGTTTACACCCTTTGGTTTGATGAGTTGCCAGAGGAAGGGGTGGAAATATTGCTGTTCTGAAATTGTTGATCTTCCCCCCACCCTCCCTCCTGGAAATGCCCATGAGCAATAGACCAGCACGGAGGTGGCACAAGCCTTTCTCAGGCTGTCTGGAGAAGATTGATCCCAGCACCAGACCTTGAACAAATTCCAGCAATATCATTCCTTGGTTGGGAAACTGCCATGCCTGCCAGCTCTGGCCCTGCGCCCTGAGGACACTGCTGTTACCTGCCTGGTGTTGCTTGCTAGAAGTGCTTCTGCACCTCTTAACTCTCAGTACCAGTTCTCCCAGCAGTGCTGTAGGTTATGATGCCTTGCAGTTCCTCCCTTTGCGCCAAATGACCTAAAACGGTTGCAAAACCAAACCTGCAAACTCCATTTTAGCATTCCCATTCCTTCCACTAATGCAAATTCATGCAATTTGCATCAGAATCACAGGGTGTCTGCTGGGAAGTCTGGTCCGGGAAGCAGATATCAGGCTGTAACATACCCGGTACAGGGGAGCTGGCTAAAAACCTTTTAGCAGCAGCACCCACAAAAATGCCTGGGATGCCTGCCTGGGTGTGATGGACTTGATCTGGTGCAAGTCTGTTCCTGGAGGGGATGCTGGATTCACCTCCATCACCCCACATGTCCTCCCTTGGACTAAGCAGTGGGTTTCATGTCCCTGTTTCCCTGTCTGAGAAGAATATCAGTGCTGCTTTTGACCTATCAGCTGGGTTTCTCCAGGAACCGTGGCTCCATTTTACAGCCCAAACAGCCGTACTAGTGCTGCAGACACCTCAGACCCAGACTATGCAAATCCCTCCTTTCTGGGATGGATCATCTCAACTAAATATTTTCATTCTTCTCCCCTTGAAGGCTGTTTCCGGCATCTAAGCTTTCAGGGAGCTTGTGGGATGATTGTGGCATGGAAAATCCCTCCTTGAGGCCACTGTGGCCTGTCTCTTTCCATCATCTTGATTTCTTCAGGACTCTTCTCGAGGTCTCCTGGGTCTGTGGGGATGCTTTGTTAATCCCACTCCCTGTGATGAGGTCTCATCCCTGTTAAGTGGCAAAATTAAATCCTGCAGTGACGTGATCAGAGGGAAGAGGCTGCGCTGGGGCTCTTTGTCAGGGTCTCTTGCATGGCAGCGTGCTGGGGAGGGGGGCATCAGGCTGGATTGTCTGGCAATTTTCCTAATTCCCTTTGATCTCAGTCATCTTTCTCTTGCAGAAGCAGCAATAAGGCTTTTTGCTGGCTGGTCACATGGGATGAGTGCAGCAGCTGAGCAGTTTGGGGCTATTTTTTCCCTCCTTTCGGCCCAACGCAGTTGAATTTGATGAGCCGGTGGTAGGTGCCGGAGCCTTAAGTTGCCTCTGGCCAAGAGAGGAAGGAGGGGTGGCTGTTTTAGGGCTTCTCTTACAATGGAAACATCTGTAACGCAGAGGAGACTGAAAGCCAATGCAATGTCAACTACTTTTTGTTGAAATGTTCTCTCTCGCTGAGTTTTTTTTCCCCTGCTTTTAGTGTCGATTTTGGAAGGATGTGCCATGTTTTTAACCTACAGGATGCTCTGCTCCTGGGGAAGAGCCTGGAAGCACCAGGGATCTGAGTTTCTGCTGGGACCACCCCAACTTTCTTCCTGCTACGCTTTCAGGCAGAAATTAGTTGGGACCAGCTGGGGTTGGAGCAGGGGCTCTGCCTGCGCAGGGCTTGTCTGGAGGGCTGCATGTTATTTGTGTTGTACAAGCAGTCTGAGTTTCTTGGAGGAGCCTCAGGGTGCCAAAGATGGGCTAAAGGGGATGTTTCAAGCCTTGCTGAGTGCTTTTTATTTTTTTTTTCATCTTCAAGTGTTAGGTGTAAAATCTGCTTTAACCTTCTGGTGACATAGATGATCAGACAGAAGAGAGGGTTCAATTTGTGGCACCTGTAGCCACAGATCTGTTGCTTGATGCATTTGGTGATGCTCATTTCTGTGACTACAGCAGTCAAGGTAGACTGAAGGGAACCATGGGCCCATATAGCCCGGAAAAGTGATGTGCCATAAGGAACACCTGCTGATTTAGCACTTCTCTTCCTTTGCACTTCTCAGCAAATCCAATTTGCAGATGACATGCAGGAGTTCACCAAGTTCCCAACAAAGACTGGCCGTCGGTCCCTGTCCCGCTCCATCTCACAGTCTTCCACCGACAGCTACAGCTCCGGTAAGTGCCAGGCTCCTTGTCCATGTGTGGTCCTCTCCCAAATCTGGCACTGGTGCCACTGAACACGCTGCTTATACCGCATGTCAGGATGCTCCATGCTGCTGTGTTGTACTCTGGTGAGGAGGGGATAATTGTGGGGGTTCCTGAAGCTCAGGCATTCCTTACCAGTTGGTAACCTAGTTAGTTATGGGTTGTTTTAGGGAGCAAGAATTCCTTCTGGACATTGGCTTTCCTTATGAGACTTGTAGTTTGAGCCATGAGTATATGTGTGTATGTGAAAGCTGGGAAGTGAAACAGAGTAGAAACCTGAAGGGTAGGAGGTCCTGGGATAACGCACATTCTTCTCCTGACTTTAGCTGCCTCCTACACGGACAGCTCTGATGACGAGGTGTCCCCCCGAGAGAAACAACAAACCAACTCCAAAGGCAGCAGCAATTTCTGTGTGAAGAACATAAAGCAGGCAGAGTTTGGGCGCCGGGAGATCGAGATTGCTGAACAAGGTAAAAGCGGAGCGTGGGGTTGGTGGGGCTTGTGGCCAGGTGTTGTGCTCTCTGGAGACAGGAGCCAAGCCATGGCAATTCTTGCAACTCTTGTTACAGCCTTGAATATCCTGTCTTACCCCCCCAAATCAGTAGATTACATGGGGAAGAGCTGGATGCGATGGCAAACATTAATGATGTGTGGCATCCATTTTCTAACAGCAGCAGAGTTCTTGCAGTTTTTAATGTTCTGGTGGCTTTGGATGAGAAACCTCAATGGGCAAGGATCTTGCAATGCCTTGGGAAACATGAAAACTGACAGTCCCAACCCCTTCCCCTGGGGCTTGTGGGAAGCTGAGTTACCATTTCTAGTGGGGTGATTGGTTAACTTTGCTTTTGGGCTTCTTGTAGACACATGCTGCCAAAGCCGTAGAAGGGGAAGATAATCCAGGCACATTTAGAGCAGCTCTTCTGAGATGTGGCAGCATTGTTTTCATCTTCTTTAGGTGCTTCTCCTTGATGCTATTCAGCAGCAGGGCTGGTGACTGTCCTTAGTTGGGACACATGAGATGCTTTCCTTGGGCAGTGCCTGTCTGAGACCTGTCTTGCTACATGGTTGGAAGGACACTGGGTCCTGAGTGGCTTTGTCAAGTGACAAATGACACTGGTGTTTTGATCCCATTTTGGACAGACCTGCCAGGCTAGGGATGAGGAGTTTTCTCCCTGGCTGTGTAACAACTATAGCAAAAACTGTGGGGCTGGATGTAGCCTGCGAGACCCCGGAAAGGAGAGCAGGTCTGGCAGAGAGGGGCCTCTCTGGACTAAGCCATCATTAAAACCCCTCTTTTCCTTTTGCAGACATGTCTGCTCTGATTTCACTCAGGAAACGAGCTCAAGGGGAGAAGCCTTTGGCTGGAGCTAAAATTGTGGGCTGTACCCACATTACAGCACAGACTGCAGTGAGTAGCTGCTTATTTGGGGTGTGTGGGGTGGGAAAGACCAGCTTTTCCCCAGGGAAGAAAGTCCCTTAAGCTTCCCAGCCTTGGGGAATTGGAGGAGGCACCTTCATTTTTCTGGAAACATTTTGGAAAGTTTCTACTGCCTGTGTTTCCCCAGGGCAGTGTTTGCTGGAGCCAATCTCTGTTCCGTTCCTTGCTGTCCATTGCACAAGACTGTGCCTGGGGCCCTGCACCACGCTGGCGTGCTTGTGCCCATCCCCGCTCCCCAGGCCTGTCGCTCAACCCGCTGTCTTGCAGGTGCTGATTGAGACGCTGTGCGCACTGGGAGCGCAGTGCCGCTGGTCTGCCTGTAACATCTATTCCACCCAGAATGAAGTGGCAGCTGCCTTGGCAGAAGCTGGTGAGTTGAGCTGAGGCTAGGGACATAGAGCCCTTCCAGCCCGTCCTGGCTCTGCAGCCTTGTCCCAGACAGCTGGTTTGAGGGACAGTTTGGATCAAATATCTTTTAGGGAGGGATAAACAGGTTTGATCCTGTTGTGGGCTGCAGTTTGATCTCTGCATGGCCCCTTGGCCCTCCTGTCCATGGCTTTCCTGGGTTGGCCAAGCAGCAGAGCTCTGCCAAATTCAGCAGATGCCAAGGATGCTCCTCTTCTTCTAGGTGTTGCTGTGTTTGCCTGGAAGGGGGAGTCGGAGGATGACTTCTGGTGGTGCATTGACCGCTGTGTTAACGTAGATGGCTGGCAGGCCAACATGGTAATGAGCCTTCTTCCAGCCCTTCCTCTTCTTCCGTGGAGTGGTCACTGGGTGCTCCTCACCCTTACCTCCCTGGGGCTGTTCCTGGGAGCCTTCTGGGGCTGCCTGGGCACCTGCTGGCTTTGCAAAGGCCTCTGAGTCCCTGTTAAAGTGGAGGTCCTGGAGAATGGCAGCTGGAGCTGGGCTGGGGGCAACCATGGGGTTTGCAGGAGCTGCAGAGATGATGTGTGAGTTGGTACAGCCCAATGGCATGGGAGCATCTCCTGCCAGAGCTGCCAACAAGCTGAGAAACCACAGGACCTCTTTCCCATGAGGGTCAGCCCTATGGGAGCTTCCCCAACCGCTCCTCTCAACACACATCCCATTCACCCTCTCCCAAAGAGAGCGGGGTGGGGGGGTCTCTGCAGGGGATCTTTCCCTTGCTGAAAACAGATGATGCCTCTCACTGCCTTGATGCATGGTCTGTGATCACTAATGATGCGATAGCATGTGTCAGTGGGCTGTGACAGCTCCTGCAGCCTTTCCTCTTGACTGTTTGCTTTCAGGGCATGAATGTTGTGGCATCCTTCTACCTCAGCCTGTTTAGTTAGTGCTGCCTGTGGTCACATTTCCAGGCTGCAGAGCAAAAGCAGGGGCAGAAAATCCTGTTAGGATCCATTAGCTCCATGCAGGGGGTAAGAAAACCTGTGTTTTGGAGGAGACCCCGAGTTGCTGGCTACTAGGGCAACCCAGGAGTCCTGTCCCCCAGGCCTCTGCCCACACAGCCCTCCATCAGTGCCTGAAGATGCTCTCCATCTCTTTTTCCCTGTCCTGTCTCCAGCAAGTGCTTTTCCCAGTGGAAGGCCTGACTGCTCCATGCTCTTCCTTGCCTGTTCTCTAGATCTTGGATGACGGTGGGGACCTCACCCATTGGGTTTATAAGAAATACCCCAATGTATTCAAGAAGATCCGAGGGATTGTGGAGGAGAGTGTGACCGGTGTGCACAGGTAGGAAGTTAGGGAAGGCTGATCTGGAGATCTCTTACTGGGTTGCTGCTCTCTGCTCTGACCTGCCTCTGGCCTCTTCCAGGCTGTACCAGCTCTCCAAGGCCGGGAAGCTGTGTGTCCCAGCCATGAATGTGAATGACTCTGTCACGAAGCAGAAATTTGATAACCTATATTGCTGCCGGGAATCCATCCTAGACGGGTGAGTCCAGCCCTTCTCCCCATTCGCACTGTCAATATCACACCGGTGGATTTGGCTCCGGCTCCTCTTAAGCAGAGATTGGGCTCTTTGCTGCTTTGCCCTTGCTGTGTGCTTGCAGGACCTGGTTTTGGGGGCTCTCACAGCAGAGTGCTGCCCTGTGCCGTCAGCGGTGTGCGCTTGACTAATCCCAACACAGGTCTCTCTCTGTCCCCCAGCCTGAAGAGGACCACGGATGTGATGTTTGGAGGGAAGCAAGTGGTGGTTTGTGGTTATGGGGAGGTGAGTTTCATGAGCTGCAGTCGGTGGAGCTGTGAGTCAGCCTCTCCCCGAGCCATCCTTCCCCTGAGCTCAGCATCCTGCTTCTTTCCTGTGCAAAGACCACTTGCCCTTGATATAGGAGTAGTTCAAACTTGGTGAGCGATTACCAGGGAAATCTTGCTAGAACCTGCTAGGAGGCTGGAGACCAAGCATCAGACTTCCCAGTTTGCCTGCAGATTACCTGGGCTGCAAATATGACAGTTGCTGGGAACACTGGTCTGAATTATAACTACCCATGGGTGCTCCCATCTGCTGTCCCTGGACTGAATTCAGCATCGAGTCCAGCTGTCACTGAGCCTGTGACAGAGGAGGTGGAGGGGCAGGCTGCATCTCGCTGGTGGATAGTGTTCTGGCATAGGGGAATCGTATCATGAACTTGAAAATGATTACGCCCTGGAAGAGCATGGAGCTGGGAGCTGACACCTTCCCTCCATCTGTGCGCTGTCTGTGTGGGTGTTTATCTTCCCGTGCTGCGAAGGGCCTGGCAGTAGCTGCAAATGCTCTTCCCAGCAGGAACACGCTTACTAATTTATTTAGACACCAGTGGAGCCCAGCTCTGCTTGACCAAGAGGCTGTGCTGGCTCTTGCCCAGGCACTCCATGGTGGTGTCTGATTCTCCAGCCATGAGCTATGCTGGGAGTTGTAGCTTCCAGGGCCCGTCCTGGGTTTTCCTGGGCTTCTTCAAAACAAGGGAGTCCTTCCACCCTCACTGATTTCCCCTTTGGATGTGGGTTGAAGTCCCAGTTTGCCCTGCCTGGCTGTTTTCAGTAGACCTGAGGTCAGAGCTGGGTGATAAGTGAGGGTGTCTCTGGAGATGTTTCTTGCCCGGTAGCACGTTGCTGGTCAGAAGATGGGGCTGAGCATGGGTATGTGCAGATTAGACAAGTGTTAGTGTGGCTAAGTGGCATAGAGAACCAGACTTCAGTTTAATTTTGTAGTGAGGAGAGGAGTAGAGTTAGAGATGCTGTTACAGGAGCTCTGCTTTCCCTCATGCTGATGTGAGGAGCGTGGGATGGAGGATCTGTCCCCTGAGCAGTTCAGGACAGCTCTGAATGCCAAAGAAGCCCTTTGGCTTAAAGGCAAGTTGGGGAAGTGCATGCTCATCCAGACTGGCTTTAATCTCCTCTTGGAGGATTGCTCAGAAGGGCTCCTGTGATGCTGGGGCTGCGCAGGCTGTGAGCGTGTTGGTTTTGGAAAGCTTCTGTCAGCTGGTAGCCATGCTGGAGGGCTTGGTGGCCTTGGAGGGGGAGCTGGGCTTGCAGCAGAATTGCCACTTGCCAGGTGCATCTCTGAGTTGCTCCTGGCATCAGGCACATAGCTGGGATGAGCATCTCCCAGTCTGGAACATGCTTGGGCTGTTTTAGGGAAGGGATTGTAGCACTCAGCACATCCCGTGTTCAGCTTCATGCTGACGCTTTGCCTCGGCAGGTTGGCAAGGGATGCTGTGCTGCTCTGAAAGCCCTGGGAGCGATTGTCTACGTCACGGAGATTGACCCCATCTGCGCTCTCCAAGCTTGGTAAGATGTTACGTGCTGCTTGTGAGCATCTCTTCATCTGCTTTCTGGCCCCCTTTAAACCCTGACAGAGGCTGAAACAGAGCCAGGAGGATCAGTGGCTCATCTCAGAGAATATACATCTTGTTGGGATGTGATGGGGAAGGGCTGGGGCAGCTTTCAGGGCTGGTTTAGTGGTGGGGTACCAGGCAGTAGGCACCTGTCCCAGGTGGCTTGGGAAGGCTGCTCGAGGGTTCATGCAGGGCTGGCTGAATGCCCCACATGTCCCCCAGCTCCTCTGACATTTGTGAGAGCAGGTTTGACACCACATCCCTTGCTCAGCCATTCCTCATGCACCTGGCGTCCCTGGAGGTGTGGAAGGATAGCCCTGCTGCTGAGTGAGCAATTTAGAGCTGCTGTAGCAATACAGTGCTGAGATCCCTCCTGGCCTGGAGCAGAGAGAGAACAGGCTTCTCCTCATCGTGGTCCCTCTCCCCCTTTTTTGCCAGCATGGATGGATTTCGGGTGGTGAAGCTGAGCGAAGTAATCCGTCAGGTGGATGTCGTCATCACCTGCACAGGTAGGGATGGAGGAGGTCGTGGGTGAGCATTGGAGCAGGCTGAGAAGGAGCAGTCATTCCCAGGCAGGTATCTCAGGGGCTCTTGGGGAGCTGGGGATGGAGGACACTTCCTTGCCACGTGCTGCTAATTTTGCAAGAGCAATAGCTGTGCTCTGGCCAGAGCTTTCCCTCCTACCCACCCCCAGTCTGCTATTTGGCTACAATCCTCCCTCAGCCCCTGGGAGAAGACACATCACAGCCAAGCGTCCCACAGGTAGTTTGGGCTCTCTTAGAGCCTGGTGAATTCATGAGACGACAGATCAGCACTCATCCTGTGTTTCTCTGTTGTCACAGCCAGGCGGGCTCTTGTCCTGGTGGAAGTTCATCTGATGTTGCCCCAAGCTGAGCTTCTCTGACTCAAGTGCAGGGAAGAAGAAATCAGAGGGTTTATAATTCCACTGCCTTGGGTTCATCTGTCCCCTCTCTGCCTGCAGGAAACAAGAACGTTGTGACCAGGGAACACCTGGATCGGATGAAGAACAGCTGCATCGTGTGCAACATGGGCCACTCCAACACTGAGATCGATGTGGTGAGTCTGCCTGCAACCTTGACGGCTGCGTCCACCCTGCTGTCCTCCCCTGATGACTCCAGCCTCTTCCTCCTGCTCTTGCAGACCAGCCTCCGGACCCCGGAGCTGACCTGGGAGCGAGTCCGCTCCCAAGTGGATCACGTCATCTGGCCGGATGGGAAGCGGGTGGTGCTGCTGGCCGAGGTGCGCCGAGAGCTGTGCCACGATGTTGCTTTGGGCCTCTATCAGGAAATCACTGCGTGCCAAGAGTTTGTAGCAGAGATTTAACCAGGTGGAAAGGTGCTAGGAGGAGGTTCAGAGCTCAGGAAAGGGTTTCTTGATTTTTTTTTTTTCTTTTTTTCTTTTTTTTTCCTTGATGCAGAGGAGGTATCACGTACCACAGAGCAGCCACAGAGGTGCCATCTGGCTCCGTTCTTTCAAGCCAGAAGCCATCCCTATCAGCCAAACGCTGTCTGCTTCTGGCTTTGGCAGAGTTTCCCATGCAGCAAACCAGCCGGGTGTCTCCTCTTCCCACTTGAGCTCTCCTGGCAGTAGGAGGGACTGGCTCTTTCTAGGGACCACAGAAT
This sequence comes from Aviceda cuculoides, assembly GCA_035590195.1. Taxonomy (NCBI): domain Eukaryota; kingdom Metazoa; phylum Chordata; class Aves; order Accipitriformes; family Accipitridae; genus Aviceda; species Aviceda cuculoides. The sequence continues at coordinate 5,751,608 of JAVJGG010000053.1, read as the reverse complement.
CTCCCTGCCTTAAAGCCAAGGGTTAGGGTGGAAACCGAGGCAGAGTTTGAATGCTCTGGTCACATAGGTAGCCCTTGAATCACTGTGCTGTGGTTGCCCCCTGCCCCTGGGAGGGGGTGGAGGTAAATCCTATCTCAAGACTCAATTCGTTTTGGCTTTGGGGGCAAGTTCAGCTCTCTGCAAGCTCCTCCTGCTGTCTCCTAGGGCCGTCTTCTCAACCTGAGCTGCTCCACGGTTCCCACTTTTGTTCTCTCCATCACGGCCACCACTCAGGTCTGTACGCTGCAGGGCTGGGGTGCGAGGGGTGGAGGATGATCTGGGGCCTTACACGAGCCTCGGGGTGGGGATGGTTTGGAAGAAGCTGTTGGATGGGTCCTTGGGATGGACCTGTGCCAGAGATACCGTAGCTGCCACCTCTTGTCTGGGATGCAGTTAATGATGGTGTGAATTTACTACTTTAGTTACAGCTTGGGAGAGAGCTTTTAAATGAGCCAGGCTTCATGGCAGAGCTCCTGCTGTGCTTTAAGCCACTGGAGAGCTCCCCTAGCACAGGCTTTAAGCCTACCTCAAAGCAAGGCTTTGTTTTGTCTTTGGACTCTGATTTCTACAGCACAAAAAGCTCCCCTGGGCTGAGTTTTGGGCATCTGGAGGTCAGTGGTTAAAATGCTCCCCAGCATCAGTGGTGGCTCAGCTGGGCAGACGTGGCTTGTGTCTTGTACTGTTTGTCGCGACTGCCTTTCCAAAGAAAACGATGATTAAGTTTGGCTCCGCTCTGAGATCTGCAGTCAGTGTTGGCTGTGTGAACAGCCAAGGCCGGCGCAGCCCTCAGATCAGTGAGCAATGGAAGAAACCCGCTGGGCTGGAAACACGGAGGGGACTGATGGCTGGGGACTGCGATGGTGGAGGAGGACAGCCATGCTAACTGGTGAATTTCCTTATCCTCACACCTGTCGGTCCAAATGGATGGGTACCAGGGCTGTGTTTTAGACCTGGCTCTCAGCTGCTTGAACCAGCACTTGGGGGAGATGCAGTTTTATTTCTGCTAAAGGAGTGCCCATGGTCTTTTGAGCAATGCTGCCAGCTTAAAACGAGCAATCCCTTCATTTCTGCATGACGCGGCAGCCGTTTTAAGAGAATTAGAGTTGGTTTAAGAGAATTACAGTTGCTCCCCTCTCCTCTGTCCCTCATGTTCTGGTTTTCCCAGGGGCGTTAAGCCCAGATGCTGCAAACAAGCTGGGTGGCATTTCATCTCCGATCTCTCTGGTCCTTCCCCAGTGGTGGTGGAGACCCAGAGAGGGAGGTACCCTTAGGTGGAAGCCTTTCCTTCAAGGCATTTTGGGAATGGTTGCCTCCTCCCTCAGGCTCCCAAACCCTTACCTCTGCTGCCAAGAGCTTTGTGCCATTGTGGGGGTTCAGCCCTGTCCAGCTTGGTGGCTGTCCCTGACTGTCCCCGGGCTGTCCCCTGTGATCTCTGCAGGCTCTGGCTCTGATTGAGCTTTACAACGCTCCCGAGGGCCGTTACAAACAGGACGTGTACCTGCTGCCGAAGAAGATGGGTGAGTGAAGGGAACCCAGACTGACTTACCCCCCAGGCTGCTGTGGGCTAGCAGTTTTGGATGTAAGGAGGAACTTAAACCTGGGCTGGAAAAAACTTCCAGAGAGAGAATGAGTTCAGGGAAGCCATCAGAGGCAGCAACCTTAAAATATGTGCAGGTTGTTTGATTTATTTTCCTTAATGTTCTGCAGTGTGGCAGGTGTCCCTTATCCTACAGCCTTCCTGTACTGAGGTTTTTCATGCAACCCTTGTGCCTTTTGGTGCACATCCAGCCCTGCTCAGCACCAGGGCTTAGGCTCAGCTCTGCCGTAAGCTTACATGATGGTGAATCCATGGTGCTAGATGGCAAGGACTGCCTAGCCAGACCCAGGGTCATGTCCTGGCCCTTTTCGTGCCATATGATAAGTCCATACGCTGCGTCTCCCCGGCAGTGTAGTGGGGGATGTGCACCCCCTGATCCCCTCTTTCCTCTCCCCCTTCCCAGACGAGTATGTCGCCAGCTTGCATCTGCCTTCGTTTGATGCCCACCTGACAGAACTGACAGATGATCAGGCAAAATACCTGGGACTCAACAAAAACGGGCCTTTCAAACCCAATTACTACAGGTCAGTCCCAGCCAGGGCAGGGAGCTGCTGTCTCCCCACCCAGTGGGTGCTGCTGGGGGCATCTCCTTGCATTGGGACAGCATCAGCTCCCAGGAGCTGTGTCCCCAAGCTCCATGGCCTCACTGTCCCTTCCCTTCTCTTCCAGATACTGACGGACCATACCCATGAAGGACCAGACCACACAAGGCAACATTAGAGAGATTATTTTTAAAGATAATTTTTATTTTCGTTTACCTTTTTTTTTTTTTTTTTTTTTAAACAAACAAAGGAACCTGTTTTTACATTTATCAGCGTGATTTTAAGGTCACCTTTTTTTTTTTCCTCAGTTTCACCCTTTTACGTGATCACATCTCTGTCTGATCTTGGCAGACAACCTGGGATTCGCTTCTTGCTTTCATGTGGCTGAAGCCACCGGTGGCTCCCAGCCCTGGCTCTTGGAGAGGGTTTCCCTTTCCTGATGTGCCAAGGGCAATTCATTCCTGCAGCGATGTGTTTGGTTTTGTTTTTTGTTTTTTTTTTTTTTCTTTTCCTCACCTTTGCAGCCCGTGTTAGTCTCGGCCGGGATCCCTGCAGATATGGAGATGCTGTTCTACCTTATCTGATGTTTCTTTCTTTGTGTGGATTATCTGCAACTTCTAAATTGCCTTAAAGAGCCCAGTTTTAGCTGCTAGATCAATGCTCCTAGCGCTGCTTGGGAGCAGAGTGGCGCCTGCTGGCCACCTCGCGAATAGGTGACTGTCCCCAAGCCTGGCCAAGGTCCCTGCACCGAGGTGGCGCAGGTTTGGTGGCCGGCCGGGTCTGGGGGAGTTCACTGTTTCAGGGTGCTAATCTGAATTTGGACGGGGGTCGCTTACCCAGCATTATCCTCATCTCTCCTAGGTTTTTTAGCCAAACTGCACCTTAATTGAGTTAAAAACATTTTTGTTTGTTTGTTTGTTTGTTTTTTCCTCTTTTCCTTTTTGATCCTTAAAAAGATGTTTTAAAGTGGGGGAAGCATCAGGAATGCAGCTGCCTGCTGAGTCCAGGCACTCGCTGCATCCGAGTGGCTCCATTTCCCACCGAGAAGCGCGGGGTGGTTTTAAGGGTGTCTGGTTGGGTTTTTTTTTTTTTTGGGATGGTGTTCTTTTTTGGGGATGTTTCACTTTTTGTTTTGAGACGGATGCAGAGATGAGCCTTCCCCCTACCCCAGCCTGGGCCCTCTGCACCACAGACCCCTGCGCAAAGCCCTCGGCTCCTTCATTGCTGCCCCGGCCCTTGAGCTGGGGCTTTCTCAGCTCTTCCCTGCCCTCTTGCAGTGTGTTTCAGCCGCTCCTATTGCCTCGTTTGTCCCCTACCCCATCCTCGCTGGTGACCTGTTTCTCTTTTCCATCTCTTGCAGCTTGTCCCAAGACGGGGGAAGCTCCTTGCAACCCAGTGAGGTTTCTCTTGGCTTTTTTGTCCTCCCCAAATTGCCTCTTTCTTCCCCCAGCCAAGGCCAGAGCATGGAGGGAAGGAGGACCCCCACTGCCTGCATCTCCCGGTACATGGATAATGGAGATGCTGGGGTACCCGTGACCAGGGCTGCTCCTTCACCTCTGGCCACCCTGTCCTGCAGACTGGGCATGACTTTTTAGTGCTGCCTGGATCCCTCCCTGGGGCTTGGCAGGGTTGGGGGTGCCACTGCTTCCCGGGGGGCTGCAAAGCTCCTTTGTGGGGATGGGAGGAAGATGGGAGGGATGCTCGTGGCTTTGATCATCCTCCTCTTTTCCCCTCTGCCTCCTTGTCCTTTGACTGTTCCTCTTTCTCACCCTGCCGGTCTCCTCCTGGACTGTCACTGGGTCGCTCACTCTCCCCACAGATTTTGGGGGATCACCTGCCTTGCAGGGTCCCCTCCACCTTCATGGGGATGGGACTCATGCCTGGCTCAGTGAGCTGGGATGGGTGTCTGCAAGGAGAGAGCAAGAGTGTCCCCCCCTTCCCTGTGAGGGGACCCAGGCAGGGACCCCTGTGCTTGGGGGTCACAACCCCCCCCCCCCCCGCCTTTCCCATCCTTGTTAGGGTCAAACCTCGGTGTAAGGGCTCCATCTCTGTATAAGCCATGGGGGGGTGGGGGGGAGCCCGGGGATGGTGGTGGCAGCGTCGGGCTGGGAGGGAGAGGTTTATTTTGTATATGAATGATTTTTAATGAATGCAATATTAATCCTTGCAGATGAGCAATAAATCATTAAAGTCTAATTAAACTATTAGGAAAAATGAGGCACTTTTGCTTGTGGGCAGTTTATTTGGAAGAGCGAGTGACTGCAGTCCCTTGGGGACCCTGAGTTCTGTCTGACCCTGGGGCCTGGGCAGGGATGTGCCTTTGGTCACCTCAGGATGGGCTTTGGGCCCCACCAGGATGCCCTGAGCAGCTCCAGGGCCCTGGATTTTGGGGTCTGATGCCTTCCAAGCCCCTCTTCCATTTCACTTAGAGGTCCTTCTGTTGGGGTCTGGCTCTCCTCTAAGCCCTATCAAGCCCCCTCTCTTTGGGGTCCGAGCCCCCCCAAGCCCCTTGATTTGAAGGTTCACTTGTTCCAGGCCCCTCAGTTTGAGGTCTGGCCGCCAGCAGCCCTTCCCCTTCCTGCCACTCCCAACATGGCGACCTCAAGTGAGCGGGCCCCGCCTCGCCGGGCCAAGGAAGGCCGGAAGTGCCGCTCCCAACATGGCTGAGGCCAGCGGCGTGCCACACCTAGGATGGCCGCGCGGGGGCGGAGCTCGCCGGCCGGCCGGGTGCCGCGCTGTCCGTGGC
>JAVJGG010000053.1:5730967-5746584 GCA_035590195.1 Aviceda cuculoides | reverse complement strand
CTGGGGGGCTGCGGGGGCCCGCGGCCCGGGAGGACGGACGCGGCCAGCGACGCCCAGTGGCTTCTTTCTGCTGCCGGAGCCTCCCCGTTTGCGCTAAGCCCCGACAAAACGGCAGCCGGGGCGGGGGGGGCCCTCGGCCAAGAGCCACATTTCAAACCGCGGGGTGCAATGACAGCTAGCTGGCTGGTGCCGGTTTGTGGGGTTTTTTAAATACCTTGTGGGTAGGTTCGGGCTTAAGGAAGAGCCTGCCTCCTCCAGCACCACCCTGCCCGGTACAACTTCCCTATTGATTTTAGGCTCTCAAAGCAGATCAGGCCAAATCTATTTGGCATAGCTCCTGTGTTGACAAAGTCACTGTTGACCCTGGTGTGCCTTGCAATGCCTTAAATAAACGCAAAACCAAAGAATATACCTCTTTGAACCAAAAACCAGGTCCACGCTCCTCTGAACAGATAAACACACACACACACAAATACTGAATCTAACGGAAGAAGCTTTAAAAAGAAGAGAGTAAATTTACACCGCTTGGCAAAGGCCTAGCTATCAGGCGCCTATTTATGTAACAAAGCCACTTTGTCCTTGCTACATATTGTTTGCTTTTTAATACTGATACCATTCACAGAGCTGCAGAGCACACTGAGTACTAAGCATACAATATGCATTTAGCAGATCAGCTCTGGCAGCTCCTTCTTTTAATAAGCGTGCCCTTGATTATATGGGCAGGAGGCATCATTATGATCTAACCTCCAAGCTTGCATAAATAAAAACATCCTGGAACTACAAACCACACCGAGATTTCAGTTCTCCAGTACTGACAGACAGGTTTTTTTATGGTGGTCTCAGATTTTAATCATTCCCACTATTTGAGAAGAAGCAGACCATCTAACACACTGCATTGTGCGTGCCATGGCAACAACACACACAAGGAACACATCTAGACCTCTACCACACGTACAGAAAGTCCTCGTAACCGTACACAAGGACAGTTAACGTGGGCAGGTTTGCCTGTGTGAAAAGCACAGGCGATGTTGTGTAAGAACTACGGCCTCCCCTGAGAATACAGCAGGGTATTGCTTTTGCCCTGCTGCCTCCGGTCAGCTCCCGGCTTGGGGCACCTCAGGTACCACAGGATGGCAGCATTTCCCTTCCCACCGGCCTCCATCTTCCCCGGGAGAGAACCGCTCGGGTTGAGGTCAGAGTTGCCGTCCCGCCCTCTAGTCTGAAACCGGCTGGCGAGCCAATAGCTATCATTACCTCTTTACGTACGATTTTATCGGCTTTAAGCTGAATTTCATGCCATGACGGGAGGAGTTTTCCAGTTGCGCAAGCACTGCATATGCCACTGCCAAACTGTAGTTATTTAACACCAGTCCCTCCAAACGGACTCACGGGAGGTAGGAAAAACGTCGAAACAAGGGCTGAGGTGGCAGGAGGCCACCCGGGGGGGGGGGGGAAGACGAGCGTTACCGCGCGCCCTCCCGCTCCCCTGGCACCTCTCCTCAGACACTGAGGGACCCCCCCTGAGGTAGCCAGCTCTGAGGTCCGAGCGGGGCCTAAGCTTTTACATTTTTAATACTAAGCCCTGTTTTCTTAACACCAACAAAGTGCTAGAACAAACTTCTAAAGAAAAGAGCGCTACAGTTTTTCTGAAAAGGCGAATAAAGCTCCCCACCACGCCGGGGGAGCGGGGGTTAACCAGGCTCTCTCAGAGCCTTACCTCCTGCAGCCCGACACCACCTCAGCGCTTCCCGCCTTCGCCGCGGTGGTCGACAGCCCCACCCACTCTCGCACGCAGCCGCACCCGGCTCAGCACGTGCCCCCAGGTTCGAATCCTACTGGGCGAGACGAAGAGGGGGCGGGGCGTCGGCCGCTCTATAAAAGGGAGCGAGGCGGTAGCTCGGCCTTTCTGTCAGCGTGGCCGGTGGAGGTGAGTGCTGGTGGCGGCGGGGGTGGGAGGCGGCCTTCCCGGGTGAGGCCGCGTTCGTCCTCCTCCGCCGTGGGCCCGGGGCCTGTCCGCGCGGTGCCGGCGCCCCCGGGCTCCGCCGTCCGCTTCAGTCCTGACCCGCGCGGGGCTTCCCGCTGTGTTTGGGGCTCCGCCATCCCCTGGGCCGGTGCCGGACCAGCCGCTCTCTCCCCCGGAGCCGGTGCTTCGGTACCGGTTCCCCTGGGGCCGGTCCCGCCGCCCCTAAGCCTTGGCCTGTGGCGCCAACAGCGGGGCTGTGCGGGCCGATACCTGCTCTGTGGAGCCGAGAGGCCTTTCTCTGCCAGGCCCGTTCGGTCGGTACCGGCTCTGCCCAGAGCTCGCCTGCGTCGGTACGCGGCTCGGGTCGGTGCCGGTTTCCCGGTCATCCGTCTCTTCCCCAAGTCTGGGTCGGTTTGACCGGTCTGGGGTATAAGGGTGGCTGGGTCCCCAGGTTCCCAAACGGACCCGGTACCTGCCATGCTCTTTCCAGGGCTGCTCTGGGCTCTCGCCGCCCCAGCCGGGGGCTTCTGCCCAGCTTTGCCGGGTCGGTACTGGCAATACCGGCCCTGTGCGGTGGTGGCCGGGGTGCAGCGAGGGCTGGGCCGTCGGGTCCCCGTGCATCGGATTGGTCCCGCTGCGGTGCTCAGTGTGGGGATTGCTATGGCAAGAAGTGACCGACTCCTCCAAGGAGACACTGAGGTCCTGGTGGGGACCGCTGAGCCGTGGGGGATCGGGAGGGTTTCGTGGGACTGGGTGGAGCTGATTTATCCCACAGCTTTCCCATTGCATCCCCCAAATCGGGTTTAATTCCTGGGATGGTTCTAGGGGTGTCCTCAGCAGGGTGGGGGACGCTCCCTGAAATGACAGGAGAGGGCTGTGAGGAGGTTTGCGTGAGCCTTGGGTGCTGGCAACGGCTCCCAGCCCCGCAGAGCGGTGCAAACCCACCACCCTTCAAGCAGCTGGGTATCTGGTTCAGCCCCTTGCTTAGGAGTGGGTGCCCTGAGATTTGGGAGGGTTTTGTTGTGGGTCCATGCTGATGTTTTGTGGTCTAAGGCTTCTTTTGGATGTTTTTCCAGCCTCACTAAAGCTGCTTGGAGTTCTTTCATTTTCACTATTTGCATCTGCTGGCATCACTCTGATCCGCACTGGGGGGATAGCCCAAAATTTCACATGTGGGTGAGCTCTGAAAGCTCCCTGGTCCCCCATAACCCCCACTCCCTGCCCCAAGATTAAACATGCCCCATCTCCTGCTTTATTTTTTGGTCTTTTGGGGCTCCTGGAGTGTTTTAGAGGTGATGCAGGGGCTGCCCACCAGTGAAGCACAGCATGGCTCAGTGCAGCAGAGCTGGGATGGAGATGCAGGAGGTGGGTAGGAGTTGCCTTGGTAATGTTTATGCTGCTGTGGCTACGTTTTTGGTCTCTTAAACAGAATATACAGTCCTGGATTTGCGAGAGGATGAGGTGAACTGTGAATGTCTTGGGGATTTTGTTTTTCCTGAAAAATGCTGTCATTTAACTGAATTCTTCCTCTGCTTTCAGGGCTATTCAGAGTCCCCAGACCTGGAGTTTGAATATGCAGATACTGACAAATGGGCAGCAGAGCTCTCCGGTAAGGAACTCGTCTTGGTGGATCAATTAATCAGCCATGATTTTCTTTCCCAGTAGTGATTAAAGGAGCTCTGTCAACTCCAGTACCGCTCTATTATTGTCTTTAAACACCTTATTCATGTTAAAAGGGAAGTGATATTGTGTAATTAATTTTTTAGCCTTATGCTGGGTGTGTTTTTTGCATTTCCCTCATCTTGGATAAAACTGCAGTTAACGTGGCCAAGTTGCAGCTTTCTCCAATGGCTCAGTGCAGGTTGTTGGAGATTTTTCTCTGTGGTCTTTTGGCAGAGCTGTACAGCTACACAGAAGGGCCAGAGTTCCTGCTCAACCGCAAGTGCTTCGAGGAGGACTTCAGGATCCACGGTAAGATCCTTCTCTTTGACCTCTCACCCCTCTGGGGAGGACAGGGGTCTCCTGAAGGAGGCATGGGGACTGATGCATTAATGCTGCATCAGAAAGCTCAAGCTGTGCACTGATACTCTTCACACAGTTTGTACTGGAGACCTCATTAGTGTGCGTGGGCTGGCTCTGGAGCGCAGCTTGCTGCCTCCAGCGTGCTCAGCGTTTTCTGATGTTGATGTCTGGGGTGGTTCATCAGTGCCAGGATGGCTGTGCTGGAACATACTGGCAGCAGCAAGAGCATCCAGCTCATTTCCCATCAGCTGCCAGTGCTGGTTCAGATGGATGTGATTCATCTAGTTGTCTGAGGGAAGGCAGGAGACGGTCCCTCCGGGCCGCTCACGCGTTCCTGGGCGTTACTCCCCAGAGCACAGTGTTCCCTGGGGCAGCCGTGTTTTCCGTCATGCTGAATCCTTCTGAGCTTTTTCCAGTGATGTTTATGTCCAGGACAGCCAGAGGAGCCCCGTGCCCTCAGCCTGCCTACTTTGGCTTTTCAGTGCGGGAGAAGAAATGGACTGAACTGGACAAGAACCAGCACCACACCCACACCATGCGGCTTCTCGACGGGCTGGAGGTCACTGCGCGGGAGAAGAGGCTGAAGGTTGCCCGAGCCATCCTTTACGTTGCCCAAGGTGACACCAGGCCTCTGCCCCCTTAGTTTCCCCATTGCTAAATCTGGGTAATGGATTGGAGGCTATAAATTTAAAATACTTAAAATAATTTTTTTTCCTTGCATTTTTTATTTCACGTGGAATGTCTGGAACGAAGCTAATTCCTGTGTGAGCCAGACAATTTATAGGAGCTTGGTCCAAAATTTGGCCTCCTTCCCTATGCTATCCTGGATCTGCCAGACCTGGGCTGCGTTACCTACAGGAGGGCAATTCCATCCTCTGCATCAAACTTTTTGCCTTAAAATTAAGGCTGTGTTTTTCATTCCCTGTGCAAAGTACTCTGGCAGCGTTGGGAGGGCCTCAGGATCCCTGCAGAGATGGGATCCAGCAAGGGTATTATTGCAGGCACGTTTGGGGAGTGCAGCTCTGAGGCTGAGGTGCAGGCCTGGATGAGGTATAACATCTTCCTCTTGCTGGAAGTGGGGACGTTCAACGCTTTGGTGGAGCTGCTGAACATGGAGATTGAGTGAGTACTAGAGGAAAGCATTTCAGAAATGGCTCTAGAGCTCCATGGCAGGAGTTTTTTCCAGTTGGTGGCAGTCCTGTTCCTGGTCTGTCTATTCCTAATCTGATTTGGGCAGCCACCAGTAATGACTCCTGCTGTTCTGTGTGGATAGGTAATGTAGAATTATACCCGATTTATACAGAAATTCACTATGAGCCGTGCTGCCTGGCAGCAAATAGAGGCAGGTCTGTTCCTCCTGCCTTGATTGCATTGTGAAGAGGGGACTTGTTGCAGCTATGTCTAGTGCAGGGTTTGGTTCTGGCATGTGGGTTGCTCGTGGCAGAGTTAAAATGTCTCCAAAGGCCCCTCTTGAGGCTGTTTTCCCTCCGCAGTAACAGTGCGGCTTGCAGCAGTGCCGTGAGAAAGCCGGCCATCTCCCTGGCTGACAGCACGGACCTCAGGTATGGAGCAGGGCTTGGGAGGATGGGATGCTCCAAGGCCAAGGAGGGGAACCCAGCATTTGCCGGTTCTTTGGCGAGCCGAGACAGGCCAGCAGGCACCGGAGGGTGTCCCAGGGCTGTCCCAGCTTCTGCCCCGGCTTTGTGAACATTGTCAGATATGCTCAGGTCTGCTCAGTCCGCAGATGTCCCTTGTGCTCAGCCTGCACATCTGGCATGTGGCTGGTTGGGGACATGAAAGCAATAAAGTATGGGAAAGCAATCTTTTTTTCCTGCTTTGACTTGCCGAGAGCTTTTTCCCCACTGCCTGAGCACCAATCCCCTGGTGTGGAGCGGGTGCATGGAAACCGGCTGTGGTCTGGGCTGATCCAGCCTCCCTCCAGAGCCCTGGGTGCTGGTGGTGCCTCCATAACTCATCCCAACCTCTGGTGATTCGCCTGACCTTCTGCTTTTTGCAGGGTGCTGCTGAACATCATGTACCTGATCGTGGAGACTGTTCGGCAGGAGGCTGAGGGGGACAAGCCCGAGTGGAAGAGCATGAGACAGACCTTCCGAGCAGAGCTGGGTGAGGACCAGGTGCTTGGATGTTGATGGGATGGAGGTTTCTAGGGCTGAAGTGCAGAGCAAGTGAGATGGGGTTTGGCTCTAGGCCTCAGTTAATAGGGACTGGCAGCACTGGGTTGGTTTCTGCAAGGCTGAACCTTGCTGGTGGGGCAAAGGGAGGTGAGCAGAGAAAGCCAGCCAGCCTTTTCTGCTGTCCGGCTGCTCTCTCCCTGGGCAAAAAAATTGAATATTGGGGCTGTCATTTCCTCGCAACACAGAGGTAAGAAATTGTGGAGGTTATAAGGCCTTGGAAAGGAAGTGAGAAGTTGTCTGGGGTGAGATGAGGATCTCGGAGATGGGGGGTGCGAGACTGCAGAGGCTGTGTGAGGGTGCAGTGCCTGGTGGTGCTGGCAGTTGGGGTGAGGCCAAAGATGAGGAATGCCTGGCTATTGCTGCCATGTGGTTCCAGGAGCACCCCTGTACAACAACGAGCCCTTCTCTGTCATGCTCTTTGGGATGGTGACCAAATTCTGCAGTGGCCACGCTCCGCACTTCCCCATGAAGAAGGTGCTGCTTTTGCTCTGGAAGACTGTGCTGGTAAGAAGAGGCCATGGGGTGTGCTGACATGCATCTCGCGGTTTGACATTCGGCAGAGGAAGGAAGTTCTGCTCTCGGAGCTGGCTGTAATTGCTCCATCCTCTTTTTCTGGTGTTCAGCTGAGTAGTTTGTGCCCTATTAAACCCACCCCCAGGTTTCACCCCATAGGTGAGCATTGGGTATTGGTGTCTGGAGCTGGATACTGAGGACAGACCCAAAGCAAGGTCCCTGGCTGGGGTCTACATGAAAGAAAAGGTCCAGACACTTCAATTGTTGATGCCTGAACACCCTCCTGTCCCTTCTGCCTTTCACAATGACAAGAGCAGCATGGGCCCAGGCAGCTCTTGTTTTACACCCTGCGGAAGGATTTGGGACTCCTGGAGAGTGGATTTGGAGAAGCCCCCGGTGCTGTGTGTTGAGGAGTCCCCTGTGCTCAGGGTGCCATGGTCTCCCTTGCAGTGCACCCTTGGGGGCTTTGAGGAGCTCCAGAGCATGAAAGCAGAGAAGCGGGAGATCCTGGGCCTCCCACCGCTCCCGGAGGACAGCATTAAAGTGATCCGCAACATGCGAGCTGCCTCCCCGCCCGCATCCGCCTCTGATCTGATCGAGCAGCAGCAGAAGCGAGGCCGGCGGGAGCACAAGGTTTGGCCAGCACAGGGAACCGGGGACGGTGACATTAATGAGGGGACAGCTGGGGTCTGGGCACTGACCTTGGAGCAACTTGTCCCCAGATTACTCACCTGCCTGCTCTTCTGTCTCCAGGCCCTGATTAAGCAGGATAACCTCGATGCCTTCAACGAGCGGGACCCTTACAAAGCTGACGACTCCCGTGAGGAAGAGGAGGAAAATGATGATGACAACAGCCTGGAGGGAGAGACCTTCCCCCTTGAACGGGATGAAGTGATGCCTCCACCCACCCAACATCCCCCCAGTGAGCGCATCACCTGCCCCAAGGGGCTACCCTGGGCCCCCAAGGTCCGGTGAGTCCGTGGGGCTGATCTGCAGGGAGAGCTGGAGCAGGTTGAGGCAAACAGGCTGTTAAATGCTGAGAACTTCAGCAAGGGTGTGGGGAAGATGATGGGGATGAGTTCGTCACTTTGGCGGCTGTTCTTTTGGTGGGGTGGGCTCAGCACCATCTCCTTTACCTGACCATGAGGTTTTTCCTGATGGCCTATGCCTGGGGCTGTGATGTACCCAGGCAGACAGGAAGATGTGACTCTTCCCCTTTTCCCTTTGCTGCAGAGAGAAGGACATTGAGATGTTCCTGGAGTCGAGCCGCAGCAAGTTCATTGGCTACACGCTGGGCAGGTGGGTTCCTGCAGAGCCAGCCTGGGGGGCTGCCGATTTGGGGGGGTTGTGGTAGAGGCTGCTAGTGTGGGAGCTGCTGTTGCCCTTCACTTGGCTGCAGGGAAGTTCTGAGCTCGCTTGCTTCTTGGGGTGGTGGTCTCTGACCAGCCCATGGGTGGCTCAGATTTCCTCCTGCCTGCACCCAGCCTGGCTCTTTCCCTTCTCTCTAGTGACACCAACACTGTGGTGGGCTTGCCCAGGCCCATCCACGAGAGCATCCGAACCCTGAAGCTGGTGAGTACATTGATGAATTCCTCCAGCCCCTGCTATTGTGTGGATGCCCCTTCCCCGTCACCCTGTACTGATCACAGGTCAGAGCCAGTGGTGCATTTTCCTGACCCCTCTTCCCACTTGCTCAGCCCTTTGTTGGGAGTGGCCATAATTTTTCATCCCACCGCTAGTCTCACAGGCTGGCTGAGCCCCTTCTTTTTTCGCCTCATCCCTTTCATACTGGGGTTGTCCCAGAGGTGAGGCCAGGAGCTACCACCCTGCCCATCAACATCAGTGACCACTGGGACAGGAATAACAGGGGGAGACTTAAAAAGATGATGGGACCAGGATGGGGCTGGTGGCATTGATGGGGGGAGTCTGTGGTGTGAACCCCTGCTCTCTCCCTGTGCAGCACAAGTATACATCGATTGCAGAAGTGCAAGTGCACATGGAGGATGAGTACCTGCGCTCCCCGCTCTCTGGCGTGAGTGTGCAGATAAGGATGAGATGAAGCTCCCAGGCTGGGAGCTGGGGGCACTTGGTCCCCCAGTCCTTTTGGCTTTTGGCAGGGCTGGGAGGTTTGCTCTGCTGGGGAGGGAGGAGCAATTGCTCTGGGCAGAGGGTGGGGGGTGTGGAGAGGCTTTGGGCAGGAGCTGAGGGTATCCTGCCCTTGGGGTCGGAGAGCCTAGGGCTGAGCCAGGCCCACGGCGCTGGTGGCATCTCCTGATACGAGGTTTTGTGGTCTCTCTTGGCACCAGGGGGAAGAAGAAGTGGAGCAGGTCCCTGCGGAGATCCTGTACCAGGGCCTCCTGCCAAGCCTGCCGCAGTACATGGTGAGCTGGGGAGCACTGGGGGTCCCCTGGGCTCAGTGGAGGGGGTCTGCCTCCACTGCTCCATCCCTTTCCGGTGATGCCCCCCAGGTTTTCTTCCCTCCCCACATATACATCCCTGTTGCTCCCTCCTGTGGTGGGGAGGGGGGCCTGTGTCCAGTTCCCCTGCTCCCATCCCTTTTTCCATCAATCCCTTCTCCCCAGATCGCTCTGCTGAAGATTCTCCTTGCCGCAGCCCCCACCTCCAAAGCCAAGACAGACTCCATCAACATCCTGGCGGATGTCTTGCCGGAGGAGATGCCGTGAGTGATAGTGGAAGGCGAGCAGAGGTGCTGGGTGATGGTGGGAAGGGAAGGGAGGATGGGAGGGAGTCAGGCAGGGTGGCACGGTTTGGGCTGGGGCTGCTCTGAGGCCTTCTGGGTGATCTGACCATCTTCTGCTCAGTGGTGTGCCAGGAACTGTGTGTTGCTGCAGGAGCTGGCCGCAGGTGGCTGCTGAGAGCCCAGGGGATGGCAGGACTGTCTGCCAACACCTCTGGGGCTGGCGGGGTGCGGACAGTGCCCCAGCCCAAAGATCCCTCTGTGTCCCCCAGGACCACAGTGCTGCAGAGCATGAAGCTGGGGGTGGATGTCAATCGGCACAAGGAGATCATTGTCAAAGCCATATCTGCCGTGCTGCTCCTCCTGCTCAAGCACTTCAAGCTGAATCACATCTACCAGGTGAGGTGGGCCAGGGTCCAGTCGGCCTGCATGGGGCTTTGGGGATGGGCCAGGACGCAGGGTGGGTCCCTGTTCACCCACCTTTCTCCTCAGTTTGAGTACATGGCCCAACATCTGGTCTTCGCCAACTGCATCCCGCTCATCCTGAAGTTCTTCAACCAGAACATCATGTCCTACATCACTGCCAAGAACAGGTAGTGGAGGGGTCTGCCTGCCCTCATTCCTGCTGGATGTGGAGAGGGGGTCCCTGCTTGCTTTGCCCCTCCACAATCCCTCCCTGGCTGTGGCTTGGGCGCAGGTAGATGCAGGGAAGTGCCCGCCCCAGCTGATCTCCGGTGTGTGGGAGGTGTGGGGTGTGTTGCGCCCAGGCCAGGTAGGATCTTGGGGAGCAGCACAACACTCCCTCTCCTTCCTGCAGCATTTCTGTCCTGGACTACCCGTACTGTGTGGTACACGAGCTGCCAGAGCTGACAGCAGAGAGCCTGGTGAGTTGCTCCCTTCTGTGCCAGGTCCTGGCATCCTGGGGTGCTTCCCAGGGGGCAACATGGGTGCGGGGAGGTAGCAGGGCTCCAGCACCCAGCCCTAGCACCCTCAGCACTCCTGGACTCGGTCCCTGGTGCTGCTGGGGCTTTCCAGGGGTGCATGGGGCTGGCAGATGTCTCCTACCTGCATGCTGTGCTCTACCCCTTTGGGCAAGGGTCCTCAGACCAGAACAGCCTCTCCTCATCCCGGCTCCGATCTCTTGCCTGACCCCTGCCTCTGCTTTCCTGCAGGAAGCTGGAGACAACAACCAGTTTTGCTGGAGGAACCTCTTCTCCTGCATAAACCTCCTGCGCATCCTGAACAAACTGACTAAGTGGAAGCACTCCCGCACCATGGTGAGGGCCGGGGAACCCACTGGGGCTCAGTCCCAGCCAGACTGGGCTGTCACAGGGTGCCTGGACAGGGTGAGGGGGCTGTGGATGCCTTGGGGTGGCCCTTGCATGGTACCCCAGACTTCACTGGGGAGCGGGAGGCAAGAGAGAGTGGGTGGAAGGGGAGAGGGAGAGTGCACGCTCCAGGGAAGGGCTTGGGTGTGCTGGAGGTGGTGGTTGGCACGTGTGTACCCGCGTATCCATCCCAGCCATGTCAACCCGCTGTCCCTGGCTGCTGGGGGGGCTGTTCCCTGCAGATGCTGGTGGTGTTCAAGTCAGCACCCATCCTGAAGCGGGCGCTGAAGGTGAAGCAGGCCATGATGCAGCTTTATGTGCTGAAGCTGCTCAAGGTACAGACCAAGTACCTGGGCCGGCAATGGAGGAAGAGCAACATGAAGACCATGTCGGCCATCTACCAGAAAGTGCGGCACCGTCTCAATGATGACTGGGCTTACGGCAACGGTACGTCCTTCGCAGCAGCTGCAGAACATCCTGTTACCTCCTGTCCTTCCTGCTCCGTGCAGTGACGTGTCTGTGCCCAGAGCTGTCCCTTTGCTGCTTAGGGCTTGTGCAGCCCTTAGTTCTGGGGTGCAGGGAGGGATTTGGAGTGGTGGCATTGTAGGAAAGAGGGAAAGGGCTGGCAATGGCTGGTGTTGGAGCTGTTCGTGGCTGCCTGCTCTGTGCTCTGCGTGTTGCTCTTTGTAAGGACCTGCAAAGACCTTTCCTGAGGGACTTGGGCTTGCTGAAGGGCCCCCAGCTCCTCTCTGACACCCCTCTTCACTCTGCCCAGACCTGGATGCCCGGCCCTGGGACTTCCAGGCAGAGGAGTGTGCCCTGCGTGCCAGCATCGAGCGCTTCAACTCACGTCGCTACGACCGGGCACACAGCAACCCTGATTTTCTGCCTGTGGACAACTGCCTGCAGAGCGTGCTGGGCCAGCGTGTGGACCTGCCCGAGGATTTCCAGGTCAACTATGACCTGTGGCTGGAGCGGGAGGTCTTCTCTCGACCCATCTCCTGGGAGGAGCTGCTGCAGTGACAGATGACGGGGAGGCAGAAAGGGGTGCTTTGGGGAGATCTTGAAGCTGGCCTGCTGCCGAGGGGCAGGAGGAGAGAGGCTTTGGGGGGGACTGTGTGTGCCTGGACCCCCTGTGGCAGTCTTGGGAAGAGGCTGGAGCTGTGGGGTCCTTGCCGAGACACCTTCCTGCCCCTCTGCCTCCTTCCAGGCTCTGAGCTGAGGGTGAAGGCTTGGTGGAGGCCACAGTGCCCTGGGAGTCTCCTGTTGGGCTGGGGGTACCTGTGTGCACCCCTGGTTGATGCTTTCAGAGGCAGCACTGCCATCACCCTCCTC
Organism: Aviceda cuculoides; assembly: GCA_035590195.1. Lineage (NCBI taxonomy): Eukaryota > Metazoa > Chordata > Aves > Accipitriformes > Accipitridae > Aviceda > Aviceda cuculoides. The sequence goes on along the minus strand of JAVJGG010000053.1, from coordinate 5,734,530 downwards.
CTGCCCCCCACCAGCCGGGGCTGAGACCCTTCTGCTCCACTTGGAGCAGGTGGCGGTGCAGGGAGCGGGGCAAAGTGGGGCGAGGGCCCCTTCGGTGCTGCTGTGGGACATGGGGAGCAGAGGCTGCTGTGGCAGGAAAATGGTCTGTCCCCCTGCCCAGACCCTGCCTGGGAGGATGTGGTGGTGGGGTCGGGGGTGCTGGGAGGGCGATGGCGTGGGGGATGAGGGGCTATCCTCTTGCTGTAAGGGGCTGGGGAGGGCTGGAGACTGCAGTCTTCCCTTGCCCCACTGGGTGGGGTGGATGAGCTGTACATATATATATATATATATATATTTCGTGATATCTCTGACCCGAGTGTGTCTGGGCTCTATCTGTGTCCCCATCCCTCCTGCCCCAGGGAAGCAGCAATGGGTGGGCCCAGCGATGCAGCTGAGCTAGTGCACGGGGTTCGTTGTCTCGTGTCCTTGTCCCCATTCCTCAAGTCCCACTGGGGGTGGATTACCTGTTGCTGAAGGATTTAATATTTATCTTGCAACTGGATCTGTTGGCTCGGGGGAGCTAGTGACCTCAGGGGGATGCAGGCAGGAGCTGGCATGTTCAAGCAGGCATTTGCCTATCCCTTTCCCTGAACCCTGCAGAGTTCTGCCCTGGGATTTCTGACACTGGCATGGTGGTGGTGTCACCGGGATTTTCTTTGGCCCCTGCTCCCAGCATCGGAGCCTGGCCTTGACAGAGCTCACCCTTATGCCTTGCTGTGCCTCAGTTTCCCTGGCAGAGGGGCGGCAGCAGCCATGGCCAGCTTGGGTGGGTAAAATCCCGGGTGATTCACCCCTGGTTTGAGTAGGGAGAGGCAGGGCAGGGGCAGAGGAGGCTGTTTGCTTCCCTGCCCAAGGGTGGTGGTGGTGGTTGTGGGCAGAGGGAGGCTGGGGCAGCCCTGATTTAGTCCCTGTCACCTGCTGGGATGCATCAGGGCTGAGTCCATGGTGCTCCAGGAGTGAGCCGAGCCTTGGGGGATGCTCAGCCCCTGCTCTGGAGACCTCCTCGTGGGCTCTGAAGGCAGGAGGCAGCACACAGCCCTTAGCAGACATCAGAGAAGCCACACTGGCTCAGCCTTGATGGTAATGTGCCTTTAATCAGTCCCCAGACCGTGCGGCCATGAGACGGGCTGTGGGACCCATCCTGCCCTCCTCCCTCATAGCCATGGGCAAGGGCCAGGTGGTGACACTGAGCCAGAGCCCAGCAATCCCTCCAAGGTCCCCATTGCTGCACCCTGACCCTGTCCCCCGTGAGCAGCACGGATCAGGGGGGATGTCCCTTAAGCAAGATCCGGCCGGGGGGGAGGCGCAACCACCATTGTCACATTGCAATGGGTGATGCCTGAATTTGCAAAGCGTACTGAGCCCCCGCTGAGTGCTTTCCTTCCACCTGGGTGCCCCTAGCACCCACCCTGGCCCCCAAAACCTGGTCCTGGTGCAGGAGCTGGCTGGGGAAGCCCAGCAGGATGCTCACAGATGAGGTGTGAGCTGAGCTGAGCTCTCCATCACACCTCGCTCCCCTCCGTCTGCTCCAAAATGTTCCCCAGCTGTGCTGGGTGATCACAGACTGCAGCTTTTATAGTGCTGCCGGAGCCATAAATAACTTATTAAAAATGTTTTATTGTTTATAAATGAATAATGAAATCCCCGCCAGTGGGAGGCGGGGCTGCGAGAGCCAGGGCACAAGATGTTCCAGGCGAGGGTGGGCACCCATTGGGTGCATAGCCGGGCCGTGGGCTGTCTCCCAGGGGGCACCCACTGTGGCCAGGCTGTGCCAGGGGTGCTGAGCCCAGTGGGTGAGGAACAACATCCACACAGGTCTTGGAGCATTTGGGCTCTCTTTGGCTGAAAACCTTGGATTTTGGCTCAAACTGGGCTGGACCAACAGGTTGGGTGCCTCCCCGAGAGGGTCTGTGGTGCCTGACTGATGTTCTCCCCCCGCCCCCAACCCAGCAGCAGGATGCAGGAGACCAGGAGCTGGGGGGAAGGTGCCATTGCAGTTTCTGGGGGGTTTTTGGCACGAGGGGGCCCTTGGGGGTGTGACAGCATCTCCTGGCGATGGGGTGAGCAGGAGCAAGGGGACATCCCGTTTGTGACTTGGATTTGGGCCGTTTGCCTGCACTGAGGGGGTCATGCTGGCTGGGGGATGGGATGGGACACAGTGCTGTGACCTGGTGCGTGGAGGGACTCGTGGTGCACCCCGAGACCCCTGGAGCAGATGAAGCACATCAGATGTGATAAGATGACCCCCCCCCCGGACACCCGAGACTGGCCATAGACGTACCACCACTAAGGGGCTTCCTGCAGGGCCCCCAAATGGGGAAAACCCTCCAAATTGAGCACTTCTTCCCCAAACACCCCAGTTGGGGCACCTGGAATGGTACCAGGGATGGGGGTCTTACCCCCTGGGATTAAAACACCTCCCCGCTTCATGAATCTGAGGGGTAATGGGCATGGGGGGGGCTACGGGTGACCCCACAGGGAAATGGGCTTCAACTTAGGTGTCTTTATCCCTGCAGCCCCCCACCCTGTACTGGTTTATTGCCTGTCCTGGGGGACTCTGCACATTGCTGAACCTTGTTTTCCCTTCAAGGGGGAGCAGAAACGGCTGCTGGTGGGTTGGGGGGGGTGGGTATGTTTGAGGGGTCCTTCAACATGCCTGGGGGTTTTGCTCTGCCCTGCAGTAACTCCCCCAGAACACCAGCTTGTGTGGGTCTTCCCAGTATGGTTGGACTGGGACATGCCGAGCCCGATTTCTGCCATTGCTGGCTATGCTGGGGGAGGTCGGTGGCCAAATTTCAGCTGGGGAGGGGAGCGCTAACCCCAAAACAACCCAGTGCCCCCTGCCCTGGTGCACCCCTCACTGGCACAGTCCCCTCCCTGGACATACCCAAGGCTGGTTCCCCCCAGGTCAGGCAGGGAGGGAGGCAGGCGGGGGGGCCAAGAGGCTACAACCCTGCTGCAAACCACTGGGTATCTCCATCAAATCCTATTCACTGAAGGTGCTTGGGGTGGGGGGGCTTATTTTTTGGGACCCACTTTCAGGGTCCTGAGCTGCCAGTGCCAGCCCCACTGGGGCAGACTGGGTTTGGGGGTGACCCTTTTCCCTCCTCCAGCAGACCCACTTTTGACACACCCCCCCTCACCTGGGGGGGGGGGCTGACAGCAGTGTGATGAAGTGGGCTGGGATGCAGGAAAGCTTGCAGAGATCGGGGTGCACAGGGAGGGGGGTAAGGGTGACCCCACCAACCTGCTCCCAAACCCTGGTGCTGGGTGGGGGGAGGACACACTCCGGGGTGGGGGGAGTGAATGGTCCATGTCCCTCCCCACGGAGCCATCACGTAGCCCAGTTCAGCAGGCTGCTGGTCGCCTCTTTGCTCTTCATCCTCAGCGGCACCAGAGCGGGCGACTTGTAGTCGTGTTCGGGTGCTGGCTCAAAGGGGTGGGTGCCCAGGGCCGGGGGGGGGAGGGTGTGCAGGGAGTAGAGGCTGTTGATGCCAGGGTGGGGGCTGGGAGAAGTGGGGATG
>JAVJGG010000053.1:5695245-5721067 GCA_035590195.1 Aviceda cuculoides | reverse complement strand
GTGGCTTGCTGGGCGGCGGATGTTCCCCCCCCCCCCCCTTTGCATCCCATTGGCTTTCCTGACTGTCTCCAACCATCCCAGAGAGCTGCCTCGCCTCCCCTGGGATCATGAGATGTCACTGAAGAGCTCGGCAGGAGGCTGGGAGGGTTTGCATAGCTCTGTGGTTTGTATGAACGCCCCTGCACAGCCGAGACTTTGCAATGTTACTCAGAGCCTTGGAAATGCTGGCGAGGCATGGAGCAATGCCTAACGCACAGGACTGGGAATGGGCTTCTCCTTCTCCAAGGACATGCTTTCCTTCCCAGCCTGAGGGCTGAGCAGTGGGCAGCAGAGGTGAGGACCAGCAGTCATGGTCCAGCCCATGGGTGTTTTCTCAAGAGGGCTGATTTTTATTATTTTTTCCTCTGCGATCTACAGTTTGGGAAGAAAGCCCATTCCTGGGAGCCTGCTGAGAAAAAGCTATGGCTTCCTCTGGAAAGCAGGGAGGCAGCTCAGCTCAGCTCAGCGTGGCTCTGGCACGTGAGCTTCAAGGTCAAGGCAGAAGGGACAGAATCTGGGGACAACTGTCCTCCCGATGACACTATTAGACACCAAAGCTCCCCCCAGCCTGTAGCATCCCCAGCTGTGTTGGGTGACTGCTGAGCAAGCTTGGACCAGGGCTTGGAGGTTGCTCTCCAGCTCTGCTGCTCCTCTCCGTGCCCAGGCCAGGACCTCAGCCTGGAGAAACACCATGTGTCGACAAAAGGAGCTGGGACGATACATCGAAGGCCATTCCCTCTGTCCTTTGCAAGGGCATGCATTTTGGGGAAACCCAGGAGGTTCTTCCCTCGCCCGAGGAAGATGTGGGACTCAGTCAGCCACGCTGGCTGCTCTTCTGCTTGCGTCCCCAGCCTGGGCGTCTCCAGACTCTGCGCCCCGCGGCGAGGTCCTTCTCCTAATCCCCAGGGGAGATTCATCCCTGGCAGGTTTACACCCCGTGTTGGGTGCCAACATGGTCTTTTAGTTTGTCTTGGGCATCTCTCTGTCACGCAGGGATGATAATCTCAGCGTATAATAATCTGTACCCTTGCTTACTTTTTTTCTTTTCGCTAAATCTACAGAGCTATCACGGGTTTAAGCCTCAGCCCTTGTCCCTCTGCACATCCTTCTCTGCCTCCCACATATCCCAGAAAATCCTCCGATTCCTAATGTCCGACTCACCATAGAGCTTCATCTCAAGTTACGATTCAATCTCACTCAGGAATGTGCACACTGATGGCAGGAAAAATGACTTTATTAATTTACCCGGGGAAATCTCCCTTGCTGATCACAACCCTGTTTTGCGTTAGCAAGTGGGAGACGGAGCCCCTCGGTCTGACCCTGCCGGAAACCCATCGGGTCCGCTCAGCCGCGGCCAGATTTGTTATTTAACAAGGCTGACAATGTAGAAAACGGTCCCGTTTCCAGGTTGCACAAAAGCAAAGCACAAACCCCAATATCCACCCGTGTGTAATAACGATGTACAAAGGCAGGTGACAGCCTCCGTGTCACACACGTGCTTTACGTGCATGCATATATATTTATATACATGTATGCATATTTATATATACATACATATTTATATACACATGCATATTTACAGCCATCCAGATATATCCACTAATAATTTAATCCCATGCAAATGTGTATTATAATTTTGCATGCAAACAGTTTATTTCTGTATCAGTTCATATTACCAGCACACGGACACTAAAATCATATAAATTTGTGTCTAGATTGCAAAGAGGTACAGATGAGCATGCAGAAATTGCACTCACATAATTGCAGAAATACCTAAATTTGTACAAATATATTATGATTTTATCGTCTATACATACAGCCCTGTGTAGCTGGATTAGAGCCCCGTGGATGTAGCAAGGAGGGATACACATGTGCTGCAATAACACACGCACACCCTCGGCACTGGCAACGGGGGATTTTTTCCCAGAAAACAGCAAATCTGTTGAAATCGCAATTTTGGGGCAATTTTTTTTGGTTATTTTTTTGGCAATTTTTTTTTGTTTTTGAAATCTCTAAGTTACTGTTTTCGTCCTGGTGCTGCTTTCCAGCGCTCACTTCAGAGCAGCATTCGGCATCGAAGCGTGCCATAAATTAATGATAGCAATAAAAATCGAGGAAGCAAAACCCGTGAAAACAAACTGCGGGGCTGCGGACGGGATTAAACCTGGCGGGAAAGCCAAGCCCTACAGCTTTTGTTTTCGCTTTTTTTGTTTCATTTTTGTTTTCATTTTGTAATAATCTATTCATTCAGATAGATTAGGGGGAAAGAAAAAAAAACCACAAAAAATAATCAACATTATTTTGGCTTGATTCAAACCAACGTAAAAACTAGCAGGTTTTTTTGCAGCTGCTGAATGAAAAAACAAGTGTTTATAAAGTGCTTTGGAGATGTAGTGGCCTTTAGAGGAGCTGTAGGAATAAATCAGTTTAATTCCCTCGGGCTGCTTTAAACAAGGATCCGGCCCCGTCCTTGCAGTCAGGGCCACGGGGTGGATTTCCACCACTGGTTAATTTGGTCTCTATAAACTCAATTTTACGCTGGGAGGCAGAGGGATGGATCCCTTCTCCCATCGCCATCCTGATGCCGTGCCGTTACGCCGGGCGGCTTTCTGCTTTAATACGGAAAGATTTGTACTTCGTCCATGTGGGGGATTTTCAGGCTGCTTTGGAAAGTGCTTCAGAATGCCAAGTTCAGGCTTGTTTTTCCTTCCAGCTGGTCCAAATATATATATTCTAAAAAAATAAAAAGGGGCTGAAATGAAGCCTGAAAGCGGCAGTGAGCTGGCGGTGGCTGGGATTTGGGGAAGATGCTGGGCTGGATGTGTGCTTATGGCATTAATCCCAGTAAAAGTCATGTAACTGGGAGTCGAACGGGTCTTTTGACTCCTAAAATATCTGATCGTGAGTGCGAAATCAGCAATACATCTAGGGATTAAAGGAAATTTATTGCAGATTTGCTCCACTGGGAAGTGGTAGGATTCGAGTCGATTTGAGTTTCTCATTTTAGAGTAACGCTGTCATGTGGCATAAATCTGAAATATCGGCACTAAATAAGTGGGGTCACTTTGGATTTAACATATACGTAACCGGGAGCAGGATCCAGCCCCTGAATTACTGCAGCAGCTGGCGAAACGGGTGTAAATCAGAGTAACTCGGTGCTGGGTGTTATTGCAGATTTATGCTGGTATAGGATGAACAACTGCCTGTCCGGCTCTGTGGCTGGGGGAGGGAATTAATTCTCCTGGGGGGGTTTATTCCCTGTCGGTGTGAGGCTGGGCTGAGCCTTTTGCAGTGGGCTCAGTTATTCTGGGTTTGCATGGGATGACCCTGGGCAGAGTTTGGTCTTTAGCTGGAAAATGGCTGAACAATGGGGGAAATGGGGGAAAAAAAGCAAAAGGGAGGTGATGCGGGGCATGTTTTTGGGGTGCTGGCAGGGGGGGTGTGTTATCCCAGCTCCTGTCTGTGCAATGAGAAAGGGCTGAACCGACTCTCTGATCCCGGGAGGGATCGGGAATAAATCCAAGCCTTCCAGAAATCAGCTTTGTAAGAGCAAACACATCTGGCTCGAGCTTCCCCTGCTTGTTTGGCATCCGTGGAGTGGGTCCCAACACCATGCCGGCAGGGGCTCAGCACCCCCCGATTCACACCCGGCTGTCACGGGGGAGCAGGACCCGCACCGTGTCTGGGGATGCCCCCGGATGCTTCCCCCACCTTGGGGGCTCACTTGAACCCCCCCAGCCGGGGCTCAGCCATCCCGGCAGCCAGCTGCGGATCCCAGAGCCACGCCGGTGGTGCCGAATTACCCCGGCGAGGGCCCTGCTCCCGGTCCTGTTGCCACCGAGGAAAACCCCAAAGCCCGCCTTGGGATTTGCAAGCGGCACGAAGAGCTGGACAAAGCTCTTCCCCTCCCCGGGGGACTGATGGGTTTATTCGTCTCATCCCCTAACGAGCCACTTCCAGAGCCCAGTAAATTATACGCACCGGGACGGACGAAATCTTGCTCCATAAATCACATCTGAGGCTGACAAGTGCTGCCTGCATCATTATCCTGGCGAGTTTCGGAGATCCCAGGTATCGCTGCCTCCTTTGCAAATCCCAATAAATCTGGGAGTAATCATTCCCGACAGAGAGCCAGAAAAAGCACCGGAAAACATTTTCTTCCCTTAAAATGTAAGTGGAAAATTTATTGCAGGGAAAGGAAAAGTTTTCTCTGGAGAGTCCGTAACAAACAACGATGCAAGTAACTCCCCGGGGCCGAGCTGGTGGGATGGCATCGCCTTGTGATTACTGGGATAAATTCGTAGCAGCCCCTAAAAATTAGGGGAAATTTTGGAGGGGAGTGAAAGAAGGGGAAAAAAATAAAGCCAAGTGTCTCCGTGTCCCGAAAGGACAGCAGAGCCGATGTGCTGGAGTTCGTTGCCTTCTGGTTTGTGTTTAGCCTTTGGAAAAGAAAAAAAAAAAAATCCCCCCATGCAAACCTCCTCTTTCCTTAAGGGGAAGATTTATTTTATTAACTGGCCGACACCTGAAAGTAATCGGCTTTCTTTTTTTTGGTGGCTGGTGGCAGCGGGGGAAGGAGCCGTCCCTGGGGGCTCTGTGGGGAGGAGACCTGTATTTTCTCATTGCTGTCGCTCCTGTACCCCGTCCGTCCATCCGTCCGAGCGGCTCTCACCCGGCGACGTACTTGTGAGCCCCGCCACCGGGTGAGACCCGCTCGGATGGACGTGGTAACGGAGCATACGCAGGATGCTCCAGCTCATTGGCGTTTCAGGCTGCAGTTTGGTAGTGGGTGCTGGATGTGTCCTTATCCTCATGGTCCCGTCAAGGAGACAATACCAGGGAACAAAGTGCTTCTCTTCCAGACGGGGAAACTGAGGCACGGGGCACCGACATTGGTGTTAAGGGTTGCAAACATCCCACCAGCTCTTCCTTGGGTGGTTTTGCTGATGGGTTGGTGATGCTTGGCTGTGTTTACAACTGGAGGAAGCCAGGAGAGGTGAGGTTGACCTCAAAGAGCCACCTTCATGCATCTTGGGGGGTATTTTTCCCCTCTTCGCCATGTGTTTTCCAATCCTCCCAGCCAAGGGCTTTGCAGAGAGTTTTGCTTTCCCCAAAGGCACATCAGCAGGAGCTCTTGTATTTCCATAACAGGATTGTGCATGTCAAGACTTCAAGAGATCGAGCTGGTGGTGATCTCTGTACCTGTCAGGATGAATGAAAGGTGACAACACCGAGAGTGCCAGGGGAGCCGTGCGAAAACCAGATGGGCTGTCAAGGCTTCTTGCTTCCCACCGATTTGTTTTGCCTGCTCCAGCTCCCAGCCTGGCTGGGTCGGCTGATTTAAGGTGCGTGAGGACCAGCTCGTGCAGGGAACGGGAAGGAGCAGGCAGGCAGGCAGGAGCAGGGAAAGGGGAGATCAAAGTGCCCAACAGCTTGGAGCACTGGTTGGATGGGCACAGTGGTGCTATGGCCTGGGATGGATGGATGGATGGATGCAAAGAGGGGGATGAAGGCTGAGAACAAGGCAGGGCTGTGTAAGAGCTGAGCCCAGAAGCATTTAAGCTTTGCTATCATTGGAGGATGCTTCTAGCACCTAGTTATTTGGGGTGAAGGCAAAGGTGGTCAGATGGGACACACATCATGTTGCTTGGCTGTGGAGAAACTTGTCCATCAGGGCCAGGACTCTGTTTAGGCTCAGGAGACTTTGGTCTTGTAAAGCAAACACTGCTTCTGGCTTGCTTTGGTGGTTCTGTGCCCGGCCACCACCATGTTTCTGCAGAGCCCTGGAGGGGTCCCAGCACCCAAACCCAACATGGGTCCTCATCCACGTCAGTGGTGCAAGCCAAAGCAAACCCAGCAGTGCTGGGAGGGACATGCAACAGGTCCAGGGAGCTGAGTGGCCACCAGAGGGGCCAATCCCACGGTTGCAGTGGCCAAATCCACTTTGGGCAATGGTAACCCCCAAACCATCGTGTCCCACTGCCTTTAATTCTCCAGCAGATGGGACCATGGGGTCTGCCAGGGTGGTGGGAAGGTTAGCCTTCCCCTCCGTGGCTTTGCTGCAGGTCTGGAGATAGGGCATAATTCCTGTCTCCTGGGTTTCTTCCCACCTTCTGCCATCGGTGTCTCATCTCCGGATTGCCGGTGCCCCAGTGCTCTGTCCCCGGCGTGACCTCCCCTACCCGACCCAGATGGTGAAAGGTTTCCTTCTTGCTCGGCCAACGCTGATAAGGAGAACCAGAAACAGCTTTGACCTTTCAACTGCAAATCTCCCTGTGAGGAGCTGCAAGCTGTTCCATATCTCAAAGGTCCCTTGATAGGAAACAAAACCCGTGCCATTGAACTTTTAAACAATTTCAACCCCAAAACCTCTTAGGCACCCCAAAAAAGCTCAGCTGAAGAGCACCGGGTGGTTTTAATTCTGCTGAGGAAGTGGGCCAGCATGTGCAACTCGTGTAAGAGGTATCTTGGGTTGATCAGTGTCTGCAGCATTGGTCATCTGCTCTCTCCTTCCCTTTTGGCTGCTGCACTCACCTGTGGAGATCCACTGATGGGGTGCAAAGGCTTGGGGGAAACTTGGCACCTCCTTTCCTCTTCTCTGAGAGCGAGAGACCCTGATTACACTGAGACCTTTACCTCTGCTGTCCCCAGGAAGACAGGGAACAGATGGACAGCCACCATGGATGAGAAGTGATGGTGCAAGTTTGCATGAGACAGGCTCATTGGGCAAGGACGATTTAACCCCTGGGATTTCTGCGGATACACCATGCGCCTATAGAAGCAAATCTCCATCCTTGCTTTCTTTCCCATCCCGAAGTGATGCAGTCCAGCTCGGTGCCGTGCTGTGCTCTCTGCTTACACCCTCTGGGCTCCTCTGGAAGGTGATGGCTGGAGGTGTTAGAGCTCATTAATTGCTTTGAGCAAGTTAATTGGTATAAACACAACAGCGTGAGATGTGGCGGCTCTGCAAAGGGGAGCATGCTCAGCTCCGAGGGGGGATCGGGCAGAGGTCCTGCGTCTTGGTGGATGCTCGGACCCCAGTAACTGGGTTAAGGCTCTTGGGACCACATTCCCCTTGCTGCAGTGTGGACGTGGGCTGCATCTCGCTGCGTGTGAGCCCGTGGGGTGGAGGAGAGCAGCGTGCTGGGATACTTTCCCCAGATACATCCCCACTTGGTTTCCATGACTTGAGCTTTTCCACTCGGGTTTTTCCCTGCATTGGGCATTTATCAAGAACAACTCTATTGCATGAAACATGGGGCTGTCCCAGGTGATGGAGAGCCTGAGCATCCCGCAGAATCAGGCCCTAAACACCAGCAGGCTCCCTGTATTTCCTCTGATACTAATGCTACGTTTTCCCTGCTGTTGCTTAACCCCATTAACGGGATCTGAGCTGGTTCAAAGCCTTCAGAGCAGCAGGGGGGGAAGCTCAGAGCAATAAGTGGAGGCGACCTCTGCCAAATTGGAGTAAAAGATGTCTTCCTCCTGCTCCCCAAACAGCCCACAGCATTTTCACATTAAATATCTGTGCCCAGAGTAGTTAGGGAGGAAGAAACAGTCAGGAACAGCCCTTTCTGTATGGAGCCAAGGGTAGAAAGGGCTGTTGCCTCCCGGAGCAGGGGGTAAGGGCTCAGCAGCCATCTCCGTGTTCCAGCACCTGGGAAAGGATGTTCCCAGAGGGATCACCCAGAGAACCGATATCCCAGGAAGTGAAGCCTATGGCAAAGTCATCAAATCCAGGTAATCTGGGGGAAAGTGAGTGTTTTAGGGGGTTGTGTCAGGGGAAAATTTATGATGGGGTCCGGGCACCGCATTCCTTATTTGAAATTGTAGAATGGGCCATGCTGGGGGAGAAGTGTTGATTTGCGATTATCTTTTTTTGCTGCTGCTTCTTCTGAGCATCTTTGATGGGGGTCCCCCACCCCAGCTCAGCTGTGCAGAGCCCCGAAAGCTGGAGCAAGGAGCTGGAGAGGGGACCCATGTGGCGGAGGGAGCCGTCGATGGAGCCCTTTGCGCTGGGCACTTGGGAAGGACGTGGGTCTCTGGGTGCTGGGGTCTCGGGGGACCCTGCAGTGTGTGGGGACCTCTGTATGAGGTGGTTTCATTGGGGCGGAGGTTCTCAGAGCACAGAGATGCTCACACAGGCTAAATTTTAGCAGCTTGTGTGACCATCGTATTTGGGTCTAAAGCTGGTAATTTGGGTAATACAGATCCCAGCATGTCCACTCTCAGGCTAATGGAGTTACCCCATGAGCAGGATCTGACCTGCACCAGCAACTCCCCTTTGCTCCCCTCCTTTCTTCCTAAGAGTGTCTCTGTCCCTCCATCCTTCCCTGCTCTTGGGGTTTTCTCCTGGCCCCATTTTCGGGAGGACATTGCTCGGATGAGATGAAACTGGGCCCCCACCCTTCTCCTGGGGACACGAGTCACCAGTGGGATGATGCTGCCTTGTCCCCAGGATGGGGTTTAATGGGTCCCACCTGGCTCCCAGGCACAGCGTGCCCTGCGGCAGCCCCCGCTGTTCTTCCCTTTGGCTCGTTGGGGAGAAGTAAATTCAATAACTTCACCAAGGGCATGAGCTCAGCAGAGTCGGCCAAGGGTTTCTTCAGCATTAACCCCGCTTCCTCTGCTGCACAGAGGAGTCACGGTTGTTAGCCGAGGCCGGCGGCAGCAGAGGGGAGGCAGAATACCCCTCTCTGTGCCCCTGCTCCCCAAGGAGCCAAGAAGGGGTTGCCCCATCCTCTCAGCCCAACGCAAACCATGCCTGGGGACTTGCTGATCTGGACAGAGGATAAAATTACATGGAGAAAGTTAATTTGCAGCAGGGAATGACAAGGTTGCTTGCAGCATCTTTTTTGCTGTCCGTTTTGCTGCAGCTCTGTGTTTGCTCTCCATCCCTCCAGCATGGCAGCATCCTCTCTGCTTGTCGGACCAGCCCGGGCAAGAGCAGAAAACCGAGAGCGGATGCTCAGGGAGGGATTTTACAGCATCCCCTCTCTCCTGCCCTGTGTAGCATCCCCCACGGATGCCACGGTCCCTGGCACGGAGGCGATATTGGTGAGCTGAATGTGGGAATGCTTTTCCTTGGAGGAAGGCACAGAGCCTCCTCTGTGTCCCTCCAACTTGCAGTAATTTCATTAACTTGTTTCATTCAAAGGAGGCCAGACCCCGGCAGCATAGGACATGCTGACCCTATCGAGGCTGCGTTGTCTTGCAGGCTGAAATCCATCCTTTCATTGATTCCAGCAGGGAAACCTCCCAGCCCAGCCAATTCCCCTTGGCTGTGCACAGAGAATTAATGCACACACCCCCCCCCCCCTTTTGCCGACTAACACAACTGCTTCTGGGTGAGAGCACAGCAGCATTTACCAACCACTCAGGGCAGTGGTTTATCCTAGGAAGGAGTGAGGGGTTATATCCAGCCCCAAAAGGGGACGAAAGGGCAGTAGAAATATCCTCCCTGGGTGGGAACAGGGCAGAAAGAGCATTTGCTATAGGAAGAAAAATGCATCTGCTCTGCAGGAGTCAGGTGCAGGAGCTGTGCATCACCATCACCCCATCACCCCTTTGCTTCTCGCTGGGACACCTCTGCCTCATTGGGACCTGATGTGCTGTGACAACCCCCCATCCCATGAGGCGGCTCAGTGGGACATGGAACAGCTGGGTTTAGGATGATGCTTTTTTCCAAGGCAGCCGCTGCTGGGTCCAGCTTCTGCCGGTCCCACAGGAATGCACAAGGGCACCTGGAGGCAGAGCCCCTGTTTGTTGTTTTAATAAATATGGAGGAGATGGATCCAGCCTGGGGGAGCTCTCCTCCAAGGATCTGGATGGGCTGAGAGGGAGGGAGAGCAAGGAAGACACCAGCAGAGGGGCTCAACCCCATCCTGAGCTGCTGTCAATCACTGGCATCAGCTGTCCCGAGTCAGGGTGATTGACAGCAGGTGGAGGGGCTGCTGTTCAATAGCTGCTGTCTCCTGTTTTGTTGTTGGTTTAGGGTAGAGGTTGAAGGGTAACAGAACATGGGGTTGAGCCCTTGGGGTTTCTTTTCTTGGAGTCTCCCTGTAAACATCTTTCCTTCCTTCTCCTGCAGCCTGGAGAAGAGGAGGAGGAGGAGGGGGGCTCCCTGCCATATGGGCTGCAGAGCCAAGTGCGGGCTCATATTCTCCCCACTATCCTATTTCAGGTACTCATCCCAGGACCTGCATGGTGATGCAAGAAGGCAGGAGGTGAGTTTGCTCCCCAGACAAGCAATCCCCAGGGTAAATCCCAAATTCCCCCCTGGGGTACACCCCAATGTGTTTTACCCAGCCCATGGGGTTGGTGCCCTCAAAGGGACCTGGGCTTTGCGCCTGTCCCAGCAGCAGCTGGGGTAATCGGTGCCTTTGGTCTGAAGGCATCAGCCTCCAAACCCTGTCCTGGCTCCCAGGGCCTCCCATCAGCCCCAATTTCCTGCAGACACCAGTGATATGAGGCTGATCCTCAGCCATGGAAATCCGATGCCCCGGTGTCAGGGAACGCAGGTCCTAGGGGACCGTGGAAACGCAGCTGAGAATGAGCAGATCACGCTGCTTTCCCTCCTTCTCGCTGCCAAAGAAATAAATCCCTTTGGAGGATGGATGTGGTCTTAGTGCCTCTCTCCGGCATTGCGGCTGGACTGCATCACCCTGATTTCTGCTGACAGTGTTGGTTTCTGTGTGGTCAAAAGCTGCCAGGCACACCTGTGCCCACTGAAGCATCCAATAAATAACAGAGTATTCGTCACAATTTAATGTCATCCCTTTTTTTAGGCTTTGCTGTGGTTGCTGAAGTCACAGGGACTCATGGATCCTACCTGCTCTCTGGTAAGATTTGAGTCAGGGATTCCAAAGCAAGGCTCTGTCTGGTTTTCCCATCTCTATTCACCTCCCCTCACTTGGGGTCTGGCCTGGACATGCCCAAAAGAAGGGAGAAACCCTAAAATGTCTCTCTGAAGCTGGTCTGGGAGCCCAGATAGAGCAGGTAGTGGGTGCTGTGGATTTTGCTAGATGAAGGTGCTAGTGGGGTACTGGTTTTGGTGTGCTTCGAGGGGACATCTCATATCACACCAGCCCTGTGTCTTGATGCTCTCTGCACAGTACAGACCAGAGGAGCTGAGTAGTTCTGGCTTATTTATTCCCATCCTTTATCAGCCCTGTGCCAGGGGTTGATGTGTCCATTCCCTGACCTCACCCCATCCCTGCACCCTGGTGCTGTTGTGTTTCCTGCCTGCGCTGTGACATCCCTCTGCTCTGCTGGGTCTGGGGGCTCTGTCCTCCCAGCTAGTCTTGACTTTGGGGTGAAATTCTCCTTTTTCAGGTATTCCTGTGCATTTTGACCAGGTGTTTCAGCCTGCAGCTGCACATCTCAGATCTGACCACGCTGGAGAGACACCATCACCAGGTTTTGCTATGCCTTTCCCAAGCAGAAATGGATTCAGCTCTAGGACTGCCCCATCCTGGCTGCTGGTCCTGGAGGGCAGAGGGAAGGTGTGATGCTGAGGCAGGAAAACCAGACATCTCCAAAAAAGTCCACTCTGCTGTAGACGGAGTGCCCTGCTTGAAGGACTGTAAAACCAGAGCTGATGCATGCCTAGAAATTACACTGATTTAATGGAGCTGGTTTCTAGATTGGTTTGTAACCATGTGCTAACTGCTGCAGCGATTGAACTAAACTGATTTTCTTGAGGGATTCCTCATTTGGGAGCACTGGCATCGGCCACTCTGCTGCCAGTCCGGCAGGGCAGTTTAATTCCTCGAGGCCGGTTGCTCCCATGGGATTCTGCCTGGGTCAAAGAATCTGTTTTTACCCCAGAGAGACAGTAGCCCAGGATAGGGATGGAAGCTCCAGGGTTTTGTCTTGCCTCCCCTGTTTATAGCTTGTATAACACAGGGTCCCTGCATTTGCCCTGACAAGGGGACAGCCAGGATATCCACAAGGGCTGGGGGTTTGTTTGCAGAAGCAGGGCCGAGCAGGGAATTTGAGATCTGCATCACGCTCACACCCGGGCTCTCTCAGGCAGAAACGTGGGCAACGCACGCGAGGCCAGAACCGAGACCGTTGCAGAAGAAATCCCTGCTAAGCAGCCAAGATCTTAATTTTTTTTTTTTTCCCCACCCAAATAAAATCTCAGCCAGAAAAGGGGCTGTATCCAGGGCAACGCTGACGCCTGGCAGCTTGGGTTTGCTGAGATCCAACCTGGGATCCCTTTGGACGAGCACTGGGGTAGGATGGCTCCAGGCATCACTCCGGGGTCTGCCTGGAGGGGATGGGAGAGGCTCGGGGGGGGTGGGGGGTGTCTCCCAAGGCTCCGGGCTCCCCCAGAGCCTCGCGGAGATGCTCCACTGCCATCTAGTGACAACGGGACCCCGGAGAGGGAAGGTCGGCGGCCCCGGCGCCGGCCCCGGCTGAGCCCGGCCGCAGGCGGCGGGTCCTGCCCGTTCTCCCCGGGGAGCGCAGCCGTCGGGGCTCGGGGGTGGGCTGAACCCTCTCGCCGCTGGCAAGGAGGTTTCTCCACGGTGGCTGATTCCGTCCCTGCAAGGACAGAGTGCTTCCCCCCGTCCTCCTCCGTGCAACCCGCCGTGGGTACGTGCCTGGGTCAGCCTGGCACGGCTGGAGGGGAAACGGCTTCTCTAGCCCTGCCTGTCCAAACCCAGCACGCTCAGGCTCCAAAAATCTCTAGAGCAGGCTATTACATTTTAAAAACTTGCCTTTTCCAAAGGAGCTGATGGGAACAAGGTGCCTGTGCATCCCTGGCTGTAGGTACCTGATTCCCTCCAGCGCCTTGGACGTGCCATAGCCTCCTGGAGCACCCTCTCTGCCACCTCCTCCTTCCCTCATCCACACAGTGAAATTATTTAGTGCCTTTAACACAATTAACACGTTGCAATCCTAAACTGCTAGCAGCTGCCTGGCCCTGCAATTTATCCTTCCACTCGGCCATTAATGCCTCCCTTCGGGCGATTATAAAGTAGAAAAAATGCTGCAAACCCAAGCCCTGCGCTGGAGGAAAAGGAAGAAACGGGGCAGAGGACCTGTGTGCGTTAATATAATTAACACATGGCAATCCCAAATTGCTTGGCAGCTGCCTGGCTCTGTAATTCATCCTTCCACCGGGCTGTTAATGTGCCCATAGCGGCTGTTAGCGCACATGCGTGTGCAAACCTGTGTGCAAAGCTGCCGTGTCGTCCCCATCCCTCGCTTTCCGGAGGTGATTTCTCTCCCAGTGTTGTCTCCCCAAACATGTCTCGCTCCTCCTTTTCCCACCTGAAATCACGGCACTTGCTGTATGATTACACGCTTTTGTTCTGTAATTACCTTTGCTTACGCTAATTGTGTAATTGGGAGATGCAATTACCTGGTGAGATGAGATAGGAAGAGAGGCTGGCTCGCTCTCCCAGCATGACTGCTTGTGGGATCCTTTCCTGGCTGGTCCTGGGGTAAATCAGGAGTAGGGTCCCTGTCCCTCTCAGGGAGGGAACCCCTGTGATTGCAGTACAATGCATCGGTTGCATCCTGCTCACACAGCAACTGAAAGCTCCCCTTTCCAATCACCCTTTTTTCCTCTCTTAATACGCAAACTCCTGACCCTTGGGGTTTATCCCAGTGGTGGTGGCTCCCCCCGAATATCAGCCTTTCTCCCTTTCACCCCACATGTGCCAGCTGCCACCTTACCTGCAGGATTCCCCATGGCAGGATCAGAAACGTCTCCCATGGGCTCTTTTCCACCTCTCTCCTCCCATGTGTTTGCAGATGGATGTCCCCAGCGCTTGGCCTGTCCCCAACCTGATCCTGCTCCCTGTGATCTACATGGATAAACCCTCCTGAGATGCTGGAAAAAGGAGGGTGAGGTCCCAAGGGGATGGATGGGGCAGGGAGGGGAGGGCTTGGAGGAGGATTTGCTCCAAGATTAAGGATCTGACTTCTTTCAGCCACAGCTTTTTCTCGTTGGTGCTCTAAGCCGATTGTGTTAAGCCGCTTGGTGAGCGATCGCTTTGGATGTATCTTCCCAATTTTGCCTGGGCTGTCCCTTCGGGGCAGGTTTTTGGAAAGAAGCTGCCTGGGCTCAGGGTCTGACAGGGATCTGCTGGCTCCCCCCCAAACACAGGACATGGATTTGGCTCCCAAATCCCCTCCACTGCCCTCAGCCTCTCACCTTCACCGATGCCCCCAGGTCCATCCCCAGCTTTCAGCTTTACCAGGATGATTTTACCCACTGGGGTTGCCAAGCGGCTCAGAGACTGAGCACTAGCAGAGGCCTGACAAGCTCATCACAGCTGGCACCCAGCACTTGAACACTGCAGCTCACTGTAGCCTTGGATTTCAATATCAAACGTTCCCAAGGAGGGAAATTAAACCCAGGGCATGGCATGTTTAATCTGCTGGCAGTGCTAATCCTGTTTGTAAACACTCGGGCGAGGGATGCACAGCTCCAGTGCTTGGCCAAACCCCTCAGCTTCCCGACTGGGGCACCCCAATCCCTCCCGCCAGCACGCACCTCTGATGTGGGGAGATGGGCTGCCTTTTCCTCTCTGAGTCCTAAAACTCCACCAGTTTTGCAGGATACAGGCGATCCCTGTGATGAAGCAACATGGAGAGCTCAGCATTCCCAGCGCTCCCAGTATGGAGACGCTGGGACCCCCCTGCAAACCCCCACAGCACCAGGATCTGCAGCTCCTGCTGGTTTTTCCCAGCATGCGTGGAGACATGCAGGTTGTGGTGCAGCATTGTCCCCGTGTTCTCCTCCCAGGGCTGTCCCCGCTGTGTGCAAACAGTTAACAGGCTCCAGTTAATGGGATCCGCGGTGGTGGTGGGCAGATCCAAGACCATCCCAGTGAGGGATTTGGAGCCTTTTGGAAGCCCAGGGACCCCCCCCAAAGGGCAGACGATGCCCAGCCCATAAATTGGTGCTGGCCGCTAAGCCAATGGGAGAGTGGATGCTCCATCGAGTGAGTAGATTCATGCAGCGCAGCCAATGGGGAGCTGGCTTTTTGCATGTGTGATGAAGGGATAATTAATATCTAGGTTTTCCCTCCCACCCTGACCCCCCAAATGGGGGATAAAAGGGCTGTGGGGAGCACAGCAGCTTGTTATTTTTTGTGTTATGGCAGGGCTGAGACCTTGTGGGCTACAGGCCTTGTGATGGTGGGGACCGCCGAAGCCACCCAGAGTGGGCTGCAGCATGGCAGGGGCTGGTGGCCTTGGCCACCAGCACGGTGCTGGTCCCCTGAGGGGGTTCCTGGTCTGGCAAGAGAGATCCCACGCTGAGGAGGGCAGGGGATACCCCAAATTTATGGCTGGTGATTTTTGTGCCTGCTCCTGCCAGTTGGCATCAGGTTGACATAGGTGATGTGGGGGTGCGGGGAAAGCAACCCTGCGGGGATGGGGACTGCTGGCTGAGGGGTTCTGGGGGGGCAGCGATGGGAAGAGCGAGGGAGGTATCAGGAGGTGCAGATGGTACAGAAGGAGCTGCTGAGGGAGAGGGGGTTAATTATAGCCTGGAACAGAGCTCAGCAGCCCCAGGTGCATGTCCCCTTCTCAAACTCAAGTACTTGAATTGAGGCATCTTTAAAAAGCTGCAAGGGATTGGGGCATCTGCCTGGTTGTGTAAAGCATCTGTGGCTGCTCTGAGCAGCTTTTCCTTCCCCTGCTCCAGTGTGGCTCTGCTGGAGCTGGTTGCCAGCGGTCCCTGGCCCCAGTGGATGGTTTGGTGATGGAGCCCTGGCTGGTCCCATCCTTGGCACAGATGCTTTCCCCAGTTCAGCCTTGCAAAACCTGGCTCCTTTCTTTCCCCACTTTGCCCCTGGGCTGCTCTGGGGCTGGGTGTCATCCTGCCCCATCCCTGAGTGTCCCTTGCAGTCCAGGCTGGTGCTGGGGACCAGCTCCCATCACTGGCAGCTCTTGCAGCAGAGCCAAGGCAGAGGAGCTGAAATGAGCCCAAGCAATTAAAAGCACCCACAGCAGATGGTTGGTGCAGTCTGTCTCCCCACCGCCGCCTCCTCGCTCTTCCCTTTCCTCATCCTCTCTCCTGACTCCTCTTATTCTTGTTTTTGCTGACTTAACCCCCTCCCTAGGACTTCCCAACCCTTCCCTGGAGCAGGACCCCCACCTTTCCCTGCACTCCCAGCCTCTATTTCCACCCTGAATGGAGGTGCACAGTGCAAACCCAAAGCCTCATCTGCTGAGCTCAGGTGTTTAGGTGAGGAGACATCTTCACACGTGGGGAAACTAAGGGATGATGTGGGCTGGGATCTGCTGGTTCCATCCGATCTTCCCCATCCCCAGCTGCAAAGAGATGGTGCTGCATGTTTTGTGCCCTTGGGTCCAGCTTCAAGCATCTAGTTGAAGGGGCTGTAAATTCTAGGTAACAAAGAGAAGGGAAGGTTAAAATGTCCATAAAATCATCCTGGTTGATTGATTCCTATTTTATCCAGGCTCCTTCTGCATCCCCCAACCCTCCCTTTGATTCGCAGCCCCCTTCGCAGCTCCCGGGTTGTGCTCAGCATCCCTGGCTCTGCCCAGGGATTAAATTTCTAGGTGGTGCAGCCAAAATGGAACCACAAGCACCCGTCTCTGACAGGGTTCTGGCTCAAAAGGCCACAGGCTTTGCAATCCCGTCTCCCAAACACGAACATCCCCATGTCCCCCCCCTTCCCGGGGGACCCCCACACGGCTGCATTCCTCCGCGGTCCCTTTCTCAGCGGTGGTGGCCGTGTCATTCAGCCGAGGTCGAGCCCTGCAGCGGGACGATAGGCTTTATCCCAGCCTCAAAAAGATGCATTGTTTTTTTGGGGTTGATTTCTCCGGTTGTTTGTCTCTTCACCTCCTCCGGGGTCTCTTTGGCGTTGCCAGTTTTGTTGGGTGTCCAAACCTCCTCTCGGGTGGCAGCGGTTAAAGCCTGACCCGGACAATGGAGCGCGCTGCTGTCTTGGCAGTGGCTCCATGTGCCGACAGCCGTGGGGATGCTGGGGGGGGAAGATGGGATGGGGACTGACAGGCAGTCGCCAGTTGCCGCTTGGATGGTTTCCCACGTAAAGGCTGAGCTGGGTGGGTATTTCCACTGGAAGATGGCCCGGGTGGTCCCTGAAGAGCTGGTTTTGAGGTGTTCTTGTGGGGGGATGCCCTGGGGGTCCCAGCTGGGATCCCGCTGTGCTGTGGACGAAGGTCTGAGTGCTGTTGAACAGGGAGGAAAACCCCATTCTCTGAGGCCTGAGTAAATCCTTCCCTGATCCCATCAAGCGTTGCTTGATCTCAGCGCTGTGTCTGGCTTCACTTGGCTCCAGGTGGTGCCAGAGCCTCGGGGGGGGGAATGGGGCATGGCAGGGGAACCCCTGCTTCACAGCTGTGGGCACCGAAAGCTCTGGGCACTGAGGAAAAGGAGGAGAAACCAGAAACATGTAAGGATTGAACAGGTACAAAACCAAAACCACAGCCAGCCCCACTCCGGCCAGGGGTACCACCCGTCCCACTGCGTGGCCGGCACATCTCCCCTCGGCAGAGCCATCTCCTGCTGTCACTGCCAGCCAGGTAAGGAGACTTGGGGAGGGAAATCCCCCTCTCCCAGCTCCTTGCAAAGCTGCAGCAAACCCTGCCTTGGCTGAAAAAGTCCCCCTCTCCCAACATCTTGCAAAGCTCCAGCAAGTCCTGCCTTAGTGCTGGATGCTCAAGGCATAAGCCTGCGTCCCTAGAGGGGGACAGGGTAGTGTGGCTGTGCTGGACCCGCACAGCTCAGCCCAGGAGATGCTGCCCAGGCAGAAACACTCCTCAAAACTCTCCCGAGCCTGATTCCTCCTCCTAGCCCCTGTTGCAGCTGGGCTGGGTCTGTGCTGTTGGATGGGAGAGAAGAAGAATCAGCCCCAGGGGGCTAGCGGGGTGGGGAGATGCCTTCATTCATGCCAGCCATAGTAGGGCAGCCCAGCTCTTCCTGACGGGAAAGGGCTCCAGAGGGGCCGAGCATCAGCAGCTTCTCCGCACCGAGGCCGGGAGAGGCAGCCCTGCGGGCGGCTGTCTCGCTGGGTTGATGGGAGCTCAGCAGGGAGGGTGAGGGATGGCATCCAGGCTCTTCTCTCCAACAGCGTTTCACATACCTTGGGGCTCGGTCTGTCCTTAAAGCGCAGTGAAACCCCCTCGTGCGGGAAGCTTGGAGGGTTGGGGGGCATGAGGGAGGGGAGGGCGGCTCATCCCAACCCGCTTGTCTTCACATGGATGATCGTTTCCAGCTGAACCTCTGGGTTGGGATTTTTTTTATCAGCTGCTTTAGTCCTCTGAGTGACCTCTCCCAGCCCCAAGACCTCCTGCATTTTCCCCCTCCACCGGTATGGCTCCGATGGGGGCTGAACCACAGCCGCAGACATCCCACCGGCAGGTGAGATGCCGGAGAGCCCATGGAAATGCCCGGCTGGGTGATGGCCAGGGGATTCAAAGAGAAAAAACCCAGCTGTGCCCAAGGCCCGGGGTAAGGAAATATGCTCCCTTGGCCAGATGTTTCAGGTTTCTTTTGGGCCAGGGGTGCTCATTGAAGGGTGGGTTTGTGCCGTGTACAGGGCAGTGGGTATCCCC
The DNA here is from genome assembly GCA_035590195.1 of Aviceda cuculoides. NCBI lineage: Eukaryota > Metazoa > Chordata > Aves > Accipitriformes > Accipitridae > Aviceda > Aviceda cuculoides. The sequence goes on along the minus strand of JAVJGG010000053.1, from coordinate 5,702,455 downwards.
ACAGCATCTCCACGGGCAGCCTGACTTCAGGGACCTCTGGGGAAGGACACGGAGGCTCTTGTGTGCGCAGTGTTGGCACTGAGATCCAGTGGGATGTGCCGAGACAGAGCTGCAGGTAAAAATTCTTGGGAGGAGGGAAAAAGCAGGTCAGATCCTTGCCGTCTGCTGCTCTCCACCAGTCATGGGTCAGCCCAAACAGCTCGATGGGAGGTGAAGCGAGGCTCAGGTGAAGGTCTCCAGGAACAGACAGTGGCTGTTTCTGGGCTGAGACATGTGAGCGAAGAGCTCAGTGTGTTTGTGCTGCAGTGCTGCAAAACTGTCCCCAGCCGCTGGAACAAGCACAGTGGCCATGCTGCTCCATCCCTGCCTGTGTCCCAGATGGCTGTATCCTGATCCTGGAAGTGCTCAGGTCTGGGAGGTGAGGGATTTGGAGGCTTGCCTCTGGTCTGGGGCAGGAGGCAGCAATTCATTTGGGGCTGGGACTAATCCAGGAGAGCAGCTGGGATGGAGGGGATGGGATGGGGTCTGACTCCCCTGATGGAACTTGTCAGGGTGGTGTGGGGCACCAGAGGGATTTTTCACTTGCACCCAGCTCTGAAAGGAAGGAGGGAGCAGGGTGAACCCACCACCCTCGCTGGGCCCATCTCCTGATGCCTTGCCTCCTGCACCCGGCCGGTGGGGCCAATGGACCGCTCCTGCCCTGAGTCCAGTTACTGGGCGAGCCGGGCATCTAGCACCCTGTGTCTTTTCCACCTTTTCCTTGTTCTGCCAAAGCTGATTATTAAATATCACTTCCCTCATCCTCAGCTTCTTTCAGCTACTAAGGGGTGACCCGGCTGTGGGGAGGTGATACTGCAGGGGATGGGGGAAATTCAGGCCAGGGGAACTCAGTGCCTGGTGGGGGGGAAGCTGAAGAGGAGATTTGGGGGACCATTTTGCCTGGAAATGTATAGAAAGCAGCATCCTGGGGAAGAAGGTGTGACGTCAAAGGCAGCGCTTAAAATATACCCAAGGCAAAATCACATGGCAGCTGGTGAAACAGGAACAGACGGGCTCCACGCACCAAGTCCTGTGGGAGCCTTGGGGATCCGGTGGGAAGCATCCCCCAGCTGATGCCGGCAGCTTTGCTTTCTCCGCTCCCTTATTCCAGCGGATCCCTGGCCCTTGCCATGACCTGGGAGCTGCATTGCCAGGCTGGGGACATCGGGGAGGGCTGGCTGGTGGCAGCTGGCCGTGGGGACCGCAGGTGGCCGGCTGGCTCCCACCCTCTCCCGGCCAGCCGGGGCTGCGGCTGCACGGCCCTGGGGCAGTTTCTGGGTGACTTCTGCTGAAAGCAGCTACTGGTGGGGACCGGCTGGATGGCATTTGGTTGCTTCTCGTTAGCTGGGTAGAGAATGATGCTGGGTGCCAAGTTGCCCGGGGAGGGCAGGGGCTGTGCCGGGGGGTGATGAACAGCTCGGTGGAATTGGCTTAAGAGCCCAGGACATGCTTTTTCTCCCCAGGGTGTGCAGGTTGGGGTGAAAATCCTCTGATTTTGGCACTTTAAGCCCTGTTGAGTCTGCCAGGCAGGTTGCACAGTCAGAATGAGCATCAGAGGAACAAGCCATGTGCTGGTTTGGGCAGCATCAGACAAGGCCATAGCAAACTCCTTCCCCGCTGGGCTGTGTTCTCCCTTTGGGACTCAGAAAGGGGACACATGTCCCCTTTCAAAGAAGCTGGCCTAAGGGCAGGCTGAGATCTCTCTTTATTCCTCCAGGAATAAATGGCACAGCCAGCAGTGGCTGTACAAGGAGATCTGAGGCTGAGCAGTCCTTTAAATGGTTTTTGTTTTCATTTCCAAGGACAAAATGTCCAAGGACCTCACAGCTTCCCAGAGCGGGTCCAGACGCTGAGGCTGTCCTAGATCCCCGACTCAGGCCTCTGTGCTGGGCAGGGAAGGCTGGATCTGGCCATGAGGGAGGGCTTTTGGGCTCTACCCCACTGCAAACCTTCCAGGGAGACGGAGGTGGCTCAGCCAGGGAGCACAGGCAGTGAGGGGCAGGACCTGGGGGTCTGGAGGGGGAGGAAAGCAATATCAGCCAAACTACAGGCAAAGCCTTCAAAAAACCTTCTCTGAGATCACTCAGGCCCTCTGAAAAGACCCATCCAGGCCACCAAAACCACCTGGAAACGGAGCCTGCTCCACCACGGCAGCCTGAGCCAGCGTGGTGCCACGCAGCCCTGGCGCTTATGAATTTGCCCCATTGCACAATGCAGACTCAGCTGTGTCTGATCTGATGGCAGCTCGGCATGTGAAGAAAATTAAGACCAGAACTCAGGAGCAGCAGCTCTTTAAAGCGTGTTGTCCCGCTGCTAGGAGCCCTTGCCCAGGGGCAACGGGACATGGTTCTCATTCCTACGCCTGTGCTGGGGTTTATTATTTTTCCTTCTATTGTGCAGAGTCCCCTTTATTCCCTGCATGCTTGTCCCCTGGGGCTGAATGAAGCAGTGTGGTTTTCTTCTTGTGCTCAGACATGGCTTATTGCCTCCTCCCAACCACCCTTTTGTTTTTTAGACATGATCTCTATGCCAAAAATAGATGGTCTCTGCTCCTTGCAGCCCTGGAGAAAAACAGCCAACAGGTGAGTGCATGGAGGGGCACCGGGACTGCTTTCATTAAGATCACTAATAAATGGTAGATGTTTCTTTTAAAGGTCATTTTCTCCATGTTTCTTGATGTTTCCAGCTGGGGATGTCTGGCATTTACCCCTCTTTTGGGGACATGGTACCCTGTGGGATTATCATCCTGCTCCTGGGTGACCAGGGAGATTTGGGAGCCCTTGGAAGTGCCACCACATCTGTGTGGGCTCGCTGGTCACCAGCTCACGCTGTCCCTGTTCCCCCCTGTGATGATGAGGATGGGGCATCTCTGGGATGGGCAGGGCAAATCCAAGGGGAATATCCTGGTTGGTATCCTGGCTGTGCCACCGCCTCACCTGTAGCCTTGGTCACATCCCTTTGCCCCATGGGATGGGGGAAGCAGCCTGGCACAGCCAGTTGGGATCCCTGGGTGGAAAATGCTCCGTCAGAGCCAGACATTCCTCTGCTCTGAGTCAGGCTGGGCTCTCCTTTCCCAGGCTCTGCTCCTTTCCCTCTGTGTTAGCAGCGCCCGGCCTTGAATGAGCCGTGACAGGCCCTGGATTTGCAGGCAAATACATATTTAGAAACCAGAGGGCATTATCCCCTTTGATTATTATCACTTGAATGTAGGTCGGCTTGACAGCTTAGGTGGAAAATCATCTTCTGAGTGTACCAACAGCTCCACGCTCACTGTCCTGTTAATCCCTCCCTGTTTGCACCCTGCTTTGGAGGGAAAAGCCAGGCTTAGGAGCCATCTCACCAGTGGAGGAGACAATAAGGTAAACTATTAAGGCAGCCGTCTCCTCCCAAAGGCACAGGGCACAAGGGTGGTCCCTGCAGTCAGGAGGGGTTTGGGGGGGGACACGGGGCGGTAAGTGCATCTCCCTTTGCTGGCAGAACCCTCATGATGCTCCAAACTGCTGGGGGCTGTCCAGGGAGGGATTCATTCATCCCTGCGCTCCCTGCAGATATCTGTTCATTCCTGCTCTCTGTCCATCTGGGCTTGTCTGTCTGTCCATGCCTTCCCGTAGGTCTGCCCGGGTGCCCCTGCCTGGCTGCAGCACGTTTGGAAATGCAGGCTCTGCCGCATCTCTCGTGGGAAGGACTGCTCCATCCTTACCCACTCCCTCTAAACCTCCCTGCTGTATTTTTCCTCCCCCGATTGCAACTTTCATCCTTTAAAAAGCCCCAGCGATGCCTCCCCCATGCCAGGCCCCCTCCCCTGGACCAGTCCTATGAATGAATGGTTGGTGGCCCTGTGATGCCATTTCCATGGTGACAGATGGCAGCCGAAAATGCGGGGATCAGGGTCACATGAGAGCAGCGGTAAATTCAGGCGGTTATTTATAGGCTGCTGCTCCAGCGTTTATGGAAATGCGTCTATCTTCGACTGTGATATCAGCCTTTCGCTGGCTCTCCGGGGCACTGCTCTTCCAGGAGAGACATTACTCGTGCTCTGCTTTAATCCAGACTGTTCCTGCTGCTCAGGCTAGTGTTGGAAAAATACCGGGCTCTCTGGGTTTGGGGTATACTTTTTTTTTGAGCCTGAGTCTCTGGATCAGCCTCAGTCAAATGCAGCCATAGCCAGAGCTTCTTGCATCTGACTGTGGCATCTTCTCTGCCAATCGCTGGCACAGTCTGCAGTGTGACAGCCTGGGCCATAACCTGAAATTTTGGTCCTGAGCATGCATGTTCATGGCAGAGTCCGTATCCAACCTTGCCTAGTCTTTTTTTAGCTCTGATACAGCTGGGGATCTTTCTGTGCCTCAGCTTACCAACCAGCAAAGCGCTTTGGTGATGTGTGGCCAGCCAAAGGGAGATCTTTAAATCCTCAGGGGGAGGATTTATGACACCTCAAGGTGTCACCAAGTCACCCATGACGTAGGAACTGACCCCTTCCCAGCTTGAGTAGGCTCATCCCTGCTCGCTGCTGAGATGTGGAGGAGCAGGGGAGCTGAATGACTCGTTCAGCCGCTCTTAAGAAGGTTGCTCGATTTCCCTTTGCTTAAGACCCCCTTAATAAGGTCAATCGATCTTCTTTTGTTTAATCTCTGAGCGTGCAGAGAGCTTTATGCTGCTGGAATTTGCAGGTTGTGGGCTCTGCAGGTCCCCTTCCTCAGCCCTCCCAAGCTCATACCCATCTCCCGATGGAGGCAAAACTGGGATGCAATAAAAATCTCCATCTTCAGAAATTAGAAAGTTTTTCTTGTGCCTGCAGACAGCAGGGCCTTTCTCCCATCGCTGGGTCTTCCCAGTGCATGTGACGAGCCTGGTGCTGCTCTGCACGGGGGTGGTTGTCACTTCACAGCCGGGGGAGAGTCCATCTCACATTGACCCTGCGTGGGCTTGAATTTCATGGAGGGAGAGGCTCCTCCACAGCCCGTAATGCCTCCTGGCCCCACTCCTCCTCGGCTTTGTCCCAGACCCCTGACTGCATCCGGGCCCCCGGGCAGTCGCACGGGAGCGGAGCAGGGAGCGTCCCCGCAGAGGGGTCTGGGTCCCCATGGAGGTGGGGAGGTGACATGCTGTGGGGCACATTTCTCTCTCCCTGCTTGTTAATACCTGCCATTGCCTGTCCCCTCCATGTCCCCATAAGAGGGAGCAGGGGACCCCACTGACGTGCTGGCTGGGACGGCTCCAAATCCCACCTTCCCTTCCCAGCGTGGGCATTGCATCCTTGCGCTCCATGTTTCCTTCTTCTATCAACCGGAAAGCGTGATCCACAAGAAGGACTGTGACAAGATGCCACGTTTAAAACACAGAAAGCATCGAATCTTTAGAGAGGTCATGAAGGCTGACCGCAAACCAGAAGAACCCCTGGGAGGCTTTGACTGACACCCCGTCTCTTCCAGGCTGGCTCACATCAGCCTCAAAGTCCCCCCACCCCTGCCAAGGTGCATCAACCCCTGTGAGATGTGCGGAGACATTGCAATAAGCTGAGCAGATGCTGGGAATTTTGCACGGTAGTAAATCTCGTGCCTCTCCCCTTCAAGTGCTGCGTCGAGCTGCCTTACCCCTGCCCGGGATAGGTAAAGGCGCAGATTTAGTGGAGCATGGCCTTATTTCTCCCAGGGGGGCAGGAGGGAGAGTTATGACCGTCGGTCTCGCACTCAGGCACTGGATCTCAGTGCAGGTGCTGGCTGGGCTCCCAAGTACCTGGGAGAATTGATCATTTTGTGCTTAATAGGCTGGAAAGGGAAATGGGTCCAAATGCCAGAAATGTGCATAAACATTGAGATCCAGGAGCTGGAAGGAGCATGGTTTGGGGCTCGAGATCTGAATCCTCCAGGCTTTGTCTCTTCCAAATGTGTTTTTCCTCCTTTTGGGGTTCTCACAGGACCAGGAGCTGGATACTGGTACCAGTATCCCCCGCAACAGTAACACACTGGTTGGGGAAAAGTGTCAAGGCTACACTGCTGGGATTTGGATGGTCTGAATTTGGGTTTTCGGGACACAGAGACCTTAATCCTTTCCATCAGGTACTGAACCAGCAATGAACTCCTTTGAAAACTCCTCTTCCCCACCAGTCAACTAACCGAACAGCCCTCTGGCTTTCCTGATTAACCCAATTAGATGTTTTCTGAGGGCAGCAGTGAATAAAAGGGGAGGGCTGATGTCTACAGGTGTGCCTGGGCTCTCTGCTAGTCACACCACAGTTGCTGCACCAAAGCAGCTTAAGTGGCTGTGACAAACCAAGCCTGTATAAGAAGCTGAGTTTGGGGTTTGCTTGTCCTGAAGAGGTGTTTGTGTATGTGTATTTCTGCCTTCCTCCTGATAAAATACCTGGTGCTGCTATATATCCCACTGTGTCCTGTTGGGATGGGAAGTGGGACACTTTTCCCTGCAGAATTTCACCATCACCATTAAAGGTGGGTTAATAAATGCAAATACCTCATCCTCCAAGGCTGGCTTACAGCCCTAGCTCAGCCTCGCTCCAGCCCGTGCTACTCCTGGGCTCAGCTTTGGCATGAGAGGGAACTGGTGGGGCTGGAGATGTGATGTCCTCTGAGCCCTGTGCTGGGTCTGGGGTCCCTGAGTGCCATCGGGCTTTAGGCCAGCCCTGAGCACCACTGCCTTCAAAGGGGGGGCTCTAGATTTGCACCTGTGTTATGGGGAGCAGAATGTGGGTCCTGGCCACTCCTCCTGTCTCCCTTTGTCCCCGTGTGGTCTGAGACAAAGCGACTCCTCTAATACATCCAGTTATCCTTGGAGGAAAGGGGTGACCAGACCTCCTTCTCCCCCCAGCCCTCCTCAAGCACTCCCCTTCCCCAGGGCAGAGCCACAGCAGTGGCCAGGAGGGCACCTCTGGGGCTGCTCTTTTTGGCCGGGGGGCCTTTATAAAGGAGCTTTTGCCTTTCCCCACAGCACCAGGGTGAGCAGGGTGAACCCAGCCCTTCTGCCAGAACTCGCTGCTATTTTTTCTTTTTTTTTAATTTTTTATTTTTAATGCAAGAGCCCCCCTCGGAGGGGGGGGTGGGGGTGGCCTGGCACCCCAGCTTTGACACACAGCCCTGGTGACTCAAGCCTGCGTCAGGGGCTGTGTGTCCCTTATTATTATTTTTTTTTCCTTTTTTTTTTTTTTGTTTGGACC
>JAVJGG010000053.1:5672178-5694508 GCA_035590195.1 Aviceda cuculoides | reverse complement strand
TGGCCGGGGCCGGCCAGCGGCACCTCCGTCCCGTGGCCGGTGAAGAGATGGACGCTGAGAGCTGCCACGGGCGCCAGCTCCAGCCAGGTGGCATTGGCTGCAGGGACAAGCGACGGTGACATACGCAGGGGATCCCCTCACGGGGTGTCCTCTCCGCGTACCCCGCCCCCCCCCCAAAAAGCCCCTCCGGCGTCCCCGTACCGCTGCCGTCCTGCTCGGCCCCGAGGAAGGTGGGGAAGGCGCGGGTCAGGCTGGGGCTGGTGGCGGCGGTGAGGGACGCGGCGAGCTGGCTGTACGTGGAGCTGCGGGGCAGGCGGGCTGCCCGCCGGGGGAACTGCGCCCACGGCTGCCCCCGGGCACCTGGGGGTGGGGGGACAAGGTGGGTGGCAGCACCCAAGGGTGATGGTGGTGCCACCCCCCCCCCCCTCAACCCAGCTCTCCATTCCCATCGCTCACCTGGGGATCCCAGGAGGATTTGGACCAGGTCCTCGTAGAGGATGAGGGTGGCGGGGCGCTCAGGGAGCAGGTAGAGGCTGATGGAGGCGTAGACTGCAAGGGGGGGGGTGATGGGGGGGAGGACACCCACGTCTGGAGGCCTCAGGCGTGGCACTAAGGGTGCTGGCATCGAGGGCTGGCGGGGGGAGGGGGACATTTAGAGACAGTAAATGGCTTAAGCCACCCCGGAGAGGCTGGGGGTAGCCGCCGGGGGGGTGTGGGTGTGTGTGGCACTGGCTGCCCGGCTCGGGTTGGTGGGGGGCTCATCCCCTCGGAGCCACTGCTTGAGGGTGGGTAGAAATGCAGCTTCCAGGTTGACCTTGACAATAACATTGGGAGAGGAGAAAGCATTCAGCTGCAATGAATATTTTGTTCCTGGCCCCTGAAGTGTTGGAAGTTTATTTTCCCTTCTTTTATTTTTATGCTGCTCCCTGAATGTGGATGGCTGGTTTCGAGGCAGAAAAAATGGGGCTTGGGGTCCTGGCTTCGTGCAATTCTCAGTATTGGGTGTGGGGAGTCCTTATTCCCTTCTGAGCATTTATTGCAACGCTGGATGTGCTCAAAGGTGCATGTTTTGGGCTGGCATCTCAGCCAGGTGCAGATTTGCGTTGCTCCGGAGATGTGGGGCTTAGACCAGCTGAGAAATCTGGTCCCGGTTCAATGTAAAGGACCCAGAAGGTGAAATCCTTCTGCTTCTCGGATCATACCTTGTGTCTGAGACACCTGAGGTTTGAATCCATCAGGAGCTGATGCAACTATTTCTGGTCTTGGTAGGAAAAAACCCAAAATGCCACGGCAGCTGAGCTATTCTCGGCAGCGCGTAGAGTTTCTTGCGAATATCTCTCTAGAGGTGTCAGCACTAGGTCAAGGAACCTGGATGGTGGTTTGACTGCAGCTCAGCTGCTTGGAAGGGAAATAAAATGTGGGTCTGAGCAGTTCTCTGGAATAAATTGGAGACAGCTCCGCTGAAGTCAATAGGAATAAAAGGGTTTGGCTTAAAGCTGGAGTGACTTCACTGCTACTTCAGGCTTGCACAGAGCAGGGAATCTGGACTTGTACCAGAGCCAAGCTGGAGTCATGAGGATCAAATTTACCCTAGATCAGATGCTGACCTACGTATATCCAGAATAAACCATTGCCTTGGGAGTAAAGGCTCTGATTTTACCCCATCCTGGGTTGCATTTGGACTTGTTTGTTTACAAACGTAGCAGCAGCTTCATGAATTACAAGAAAGAAAAGCAGACCTTGCAGAGGGGTTTGGATGCTGCCCATTTGCTGCCTTTTAGGATAAACCTGGACTGATTTTGGGTTCAGTCACTAACCTTCAGCTAGAGTGGGTGAGTTAAGTGGGATCACCAAGATCTAACTGGAAAAAGATCATCTGGTGAATCAAACAGAGCCCTGAAGGAAACATGTGACGGTTGGCTTTGATACGGTGTCACGCTATTGCAGCTGATGTGTGTTTTCATGATACTAAATGAGAGATGAAAGGCGACCAAATTCGATGAATCAATGGGCTCATACACTTCGTGACAAACCCAAGTGCCAAGGCTTCCCCTCCTCCAGTGGTGTTGTGTCTGTCTCATGACCCATCAGCAAAACTGCCCTTTTCAAAGGTTTCTTGTCACCTATTGAAGAAAAGAGTCGCTGTAATGTCACAACCTGCCACGGGGCGTAAAAAAACTGAGCTGGGGGTGGTGGGAAACTTGCCCACCTCTGGGGTGGAGCAGGTGGCGGTGGCTGGGGTAGCCCCACCTCTGCTTGCCTTTATAGGAGCTGGGAGTTATAAATAACACCTGGGCTCTTTTGCTGGCGAAAACCTCTTAGGTAGGTGTAAGACAGAAGCGGAGGCAGCTCTGATTCATCAGTGAATGCGAACTGCTCTTGTGTCATGACGCTAAAGCGGGCCTGAGTGTTTGCGCGAAGACCCGACGCAGAGCATCTCCAGCACCTCTGGCGAGGAAACGTCGGGTGCGTGCCACTGAGCTGCCCTCAGCTCTGCGCTGGTGCTGGGAGCCTGGTTTCCAGTAAAGCTTCGTGCAGGTGCCTTTGTCCTCGGGCACCCCTGTGCTCTCCCATCTGCTCATGCCGACCCTGTCCAAAGTTTGTGCCTCTCCACACGTGGGTGTAAGGGAGGGAGCACACCCGGATGCAGCTCGGCTGGTGGGACTGAGTCACTCCGTGTCATCTCTGCAGGGCAATGAGAGCCTGGCGCTAATTAACAGGGATCATTTAAAGAAGGGGAGCAGCCCTAATGAGCCCAGATGGCAAAAACCTTCCCTGTGGAGCCAGAGAGGATGAGCAGGGAGGAGCAAACCCCAGCACTGAGCAGATTTAAGATGGAGGGATCTTGGACCAGCCTTGGCTTGTGGAAGGCAGGTTTGAGTGACAGAGTCTGCAGGAAGGTCCTTGGAGCAGGGCTGGGGGCATCAGAGCTGCAATGGTTCTGTGTCGGGCAAAAAATCTCTTCTCGGGGCTTTGAAGTGGAGTTTGGATGCTGCTGGGAGGGTCCTGCCCTGGTTTCTTGCGGCTCGTAAGAGTGGAATACCTCCCAAAGGTGGGATGCCTCCTGAAGGACCCGCTCCGTGAGGGCAATTCCTCTCCCATTGCAGAGGCGCTCCTGACCATGGGCAGCAGCAGGTAGGGACCTGGAGCTGGTTTTCTCATGATTTGGTCTCAAAGCTGGGATGTGCATCCAGGGCTCCTTGGCTTTGCAGCATACAGAGGGATGACGGGAAGGATGTTTGTTCCTCCTTCCCAGGCTTCCTGGGTGACCTTGGATCTGTCCCTTCCCCTCCCTGCTTCAGTCTCCCCATCTGCACCAAACAAGCCTGCGAGGTTTCCCTGGCCCCATGTGTGTTGAGGAGGACAGGGAGCTGCAAATTGGTACTTGGATGTCTCAGCCTGAACCTGAGAGTGCCTTCTACCTCCTGAAATCCCTCTGTGTCTTCGGTCCCTTTGCTCTTCCCTCCCTCCTCTGTGCCCTTGATGGAGTAAGCTGGACCTTCCTGGGCCCAGTGAGCTGGCTGCTTCACCAGGAGCATCTTTCCCTTCTCCTCTAGGAGCTGTGGGGGATTTGCCTGGAAGCTGAGTGCAGCGGGGCCACAGCTGAAGGAGGGGAGGTAGTGGGGTAGCGAGTGACCAGCAGAGACTCCCCACGGATTAAATGTTAATTTTGAATTCACCCAGCCTCAGCCTGGGTTTTTTCCTGCCTTGGTTTTCCCTTTATGGACGTAAACAGGGTATAAGTGTAGAATTTGGACACAGGAGAGGAGAAATCTTCTCCCGTGCCTGTCCTTCAGACCCAGAGCACCTTTGCTGCTGGTAACTGCTCTCCTCGGAGGCTGCTGCAAATCCCCATCTCCTCCCTGCCTGCCTCTAAGCTCCCAGGCCTAGCTGAAAGCTTTGCTGACGCGTTTCCAGCCTGCTTTATTGCTTCCTAGCCATCTTCCTGAGAAAGCAAGGACGGGTTGAGACAGGACACGCGGCTCAGAGCATCCCCGCTCTGCTGAACCATTCATGATGCTGCTGGTGGGGCTGGGCTGGAGGACACGGTGCTCTTGGTTCCCAGAGGTCTTCACTCATCCCAAATAGCAGCTTTTCTCCACTGGGTGTTTCTGTCTCCAGCTGGGATTGGTGGGAGCCTCTGGGCAGGGATTAAACTCCCTGGGTGTAGCAAAGCAGGAGCTTCTCCATCTCTGCTCCTTCCCTGATTGGGGGGAATCCAGCTTGTACCACGGCAAGCCATTGCCTTTGAACTGTTGCAGTGGTGGCTCCTGAGCTGTCAGTGCAAAGGGGTGCGGTGGTTGAGGCCACCCCTGTGTCACCTGGACAAGGGGGACATGGATGGGGATTGTCACTTTGCAAGCAGGAGCCCTGGGCTCAGCCAGTGAGTCTGGTGTGGGAACAGGGCTCAGGGGATTGTGGTTGCTTTGCATGGGGGCAAAGGGTTGGACATGAACCCTTTGGTTCACTGGGGACCACGAAAGTGGGAATCTTATTCAAGGAGACACCTAGGGACATGGAGCGGTGGGAGATGCAGAAGGCAAGTTATCCCCAGGGACAACCCAGTGACGCTTTCCCCAACACCTACCTTCGTAACACCCTCCGGGATGTTGTTGGCTGCTTTCAAGTGATCTCTAGAGATGCCAGCACTGACCCCAGCACAAACTGGTCCTTTCATGGGAAAAGCCATGGTGCCTTTTCAGGCACCTGCATGGGTGGCATCAACACTGGTTTTACCTGGGCAAAGCGGTCGGTGCAAAGGCACCCCTGGTCCACCAGCACAAGTGAGGTTATTACAAGCCGTGGGCTCTGAAAGACCCTAATCTGTCTTCTAAAGAGAAAGAAAAAATGCACATTTAAGAAAATTAAGGTCATGAGGGCTAAGTAAACAAGCTGAATCTCCATCTGTCAGTGGCAAGGGTTTTCTATCTCTCCAGCCCAGAAAGCTTCTGGTTGTCAGCTGATCTGCCTCATCTTTCTCACAGGGTTGTTATTATTTTTGGCAGATGAATTTTTGATTAAATTCCCTTTTCAATCAAAGAAATGAGTGCAGATAACTTTCTCAGATGGATTTGGTCTGTGCTTTCCAATTTGAGGGGTGCGGACTTTGGGACTGATGCAAAATGCTGGGGAAATTAATAGGAAGAGCCCTGTCGACCTCACTGTTCCCTGGATTGGGTCCCCGTGCCATGTGGGTCAGTGGCTTTGTGCTGGTTCTGGCTGGGCTCATCTCATGGTACCGGCAGGATGTGGATGGCAAAGGTTGGGTACGCTCACGGCATTGCTGTCGGGAATGGTCTTCTCTTCTTCAGGCCTGGATCTCCTCTGGGCAGCACCACCATGACCAGGCTGGGGCTGAGCCATTTGGGAGACAGCAGGATGTCCCCAGGCAAGCCATGGGGATACAGTGACAGAGCCATGCTGGGATCAAGATTTGGACCTCTACCATGGTTTTCCCCTGTTCTAGTTCAACTGAGGTGCATCTCCCATGGGAGGAGGTCTTGTACGTCTGCTCCTTCACCCTCATCTCATCCTCCAGTGTCATCTCATCCCAATGCCTAGAGAGCCCTTGCCCTAGCCCCAGGAGAGCAGCCAAGTACCCTTTTTGATCCCCAAATCCTTCGGGAATGTTGCTGTCTCAAGTGTCCTCCAAGGTGCTGAGAGCCTCTGGGGCTTTGGAGGTGCTTGAAGAAACCTGCTCCTCAAGGACTGCTGTGTCCTGCTGCCTCTCGGCTCCTAAGGATGACACTGCGGGGGGACCTGAACTGAGGAGGGGGAGAGGCAGAGATCCAGCAAGAGATGCTGTGGGGTCTGTCCTGACTCCATTGTGCTGGTCTGGCTCAACACCACCTTCCCTGGAGCTGGGCACCTCCTAGGCTTTGCTCCAAGGGTTTTAGCTGTCCCAGAAGAGCAGTTTGGATGCCCTCGCCATGGGACACTGAGCTCTAGGGGCTTGGCCAGCAGATCCCAGCTCTTCTAGGCTCTATCCCTAATATAAAGAGAGACTTTAGCCCCTCGGGCTCTGTCCTCCTGAAGGTCTGAGTCACCCTCGCTCAGAAGGAGCTTAAGTGGCTGCTGAGCGGACAGGGAGCAGCAAACAACTCGTGGGTACAACCAGGTCTGCACTAATCTATATAGAACCTGATTCAAAACCGATGGAAATCCCAGCGATTTCCTGGCTGCTGGATGACGCCCTTCCCCACCCTCTGTGCCTGTCCCCATCCCGGCTGAGGATGCTCCAGCCCTCGGCAGCCACGTACCGGTAATTGCCATGATTGAGCCGCAAGAGGTTTACGTGAATGAGCCCTCGTTAGGAAATTAAACATTGCTGGGCCAGGCTTGAAAGAATAATTCAAACGGCTTCTCCGGAGGAGCCGGATCCAGGAAAGATGTGGAGCCGACATGGTTGCCTGGCAACGGATGCAGCCGACAGCCGAAAATAGCTTTTCTAATAGGAACGGGGCCTGGCAAAGGGGGAACTTTCTTCAGGGGTGAAAAAACACCGAGGTGAGGGCAAGGGAAGGTGAGGTTTCCTGCTGCCGGTGCTTTGCTTCCCTCCCGCGCCGAGTTGGGACCTCAGTGCGCTGGGTAGGGATGGGCTTTGCTACCTGGGTTCAACCTGCTGCTGTGAAAGGGTTTGGGATTGTGAGCTGAATTGGGTCAAGAAGACGGATTTTTGTCCAAAGGAGAGAAGAGCTGGGGATGGCTCTGGAAAATCATGGGAGAGTTTTCCTTTGGCTTGCTGGGAGGTCCATCCTGCATCATCCATCCTGGTAGAGACCGGCTGTCCGTGCCGAGGGTCGGCTGCCCCAAGGACGGCACTGACGGGTTGTTTGTGCAATGTCACCTGTGAGCTGCTACTGGGTCTTGTATGAGCTCTGAACTGAAGGAGAAAGCCCCCAGGGCGAGGGTGGGCTAGGTCCCTCAGCACGGCACCATCGCTCTTCCAGGGGCCAGCCAGTGACCAGCCTGGTGTCCCCCAGAAAGCAGGGACGAAGGGCAGAGAAAAGAAGGAAGTGTGTCCCTGTGGGAGAGTCATTTTTCCAAGATGTGGGGTTTCTGTGTTTTCTCCCCAGCTGGGGTGGGAGCTGCCAGTCCCACCCCACTTCTCCCAGTATGGAGAGGAGGGATGTGGTGCTTTCCCAGGCTGGGGATCCCCAGCCCAGCAGAGCAGATTTCCCTGACGTCCCTAAGCTTTTTGAGGCAGGGGCGAGCTCTGCAGGGCTGAGCTGCGTTGCAGGCACCCCCTGAAATCCCTCCATGCAGGATCGCTCCCGCAGCTGGAGTCCCTGTGCAAACACACAGCTGCCTGTTTGTAAACACGACCCACCACGCACATCCACTCATCACCGCGCCGGCGGCGAACCCACGCTTCCACCCACGCTCCCTTCATGGGTCCAAAAATTACCCTGCTTGCACTCATTCCAGCCCCGCACCCATGGGATCTGTTGCCATCGTTTTTGGGAATGAGGTGGTGAGGGCAAACTGGTGTTAACTGGCGTAACCGCATGGATGCTGTGGGACTGGTATGACTCTCCCTGGCCAAGTCTGGCCTTCGATGAAGGCTGGGAAGGTGGAGGGACCGGGACGATTGATGGCTTTGCCCCGGCTGCTGCTGTTTTGCAGCTGTCATCTGTTGTAAAGCTGCCTGGGAAGATTTAGCTGCAGGCTTCCAGGCTTTTAAGTTGCTCCTGATAATGTCCAGGGGTGGAGAGATAGCCTGGGGGTTTGTCACTGTCCCCTGAGTGCTTTCAAGCTGCTGTGGGGCTGAGCCCAGGCTCTGCCGACAGGCCGGGAGGGGAGGGAGCGGGGCAGGGAGGGCAGAACCCCGGCTGGCGCTGGATGTGGCGTCAGCCCTTGTGGGGGATCAGCTGCTGGCCCAGGGTTGTTAGAAGGGGAAAAGAGGTGTCACAGAGACGTGACTGGTTCCGTCGCTTGTTACTGTCCCCTGCAGCCCAGGGAAATTCCCTCTTGTGGGTCACGGGAGGCTCTTCTCCATGAAGGCTGATCCAAGGGGTTGCTCCTGGTGCACCACTCATGCAGAGGGGGGCCCTTAGCATCCCTCAGTCCAGAAGGAGGTCTCCAAGGCATGGGGTGATGGAGACCCTTCTCCCCCTGGTGCTGCTGGTCCCACCAGCACCAGGACACGCTGGGGGTAAGGCAAAACCATCTCACCCTCTGTTGACCTCTTCCCCTGCCCAGGTCCTGCTGATGAAGAGGAGGTGAGGTCTGAGCTGTAGCTCACACGGGTGCCGTTCCCTGCGGGACGCTCATCTTCTTCCCTCACCCCATCCCGCCCCCCTGGGGTCACGTGGAGCCATCCCGATGCCGAAGAACAGCAAGGTGACGCAGCGGGAGCACAGCAGCGAGCATGTCACTGAGTCGGTGGCCGACCTGCTGGCTCATGAAGAGCCTGTGGACTACAAACGCAGCATCCTCAACGTGACGGGGGAGACCTGGGACAAGCAGAAGGATGGAGATGAGGAGCTGGATGTGGAGAACCGGCCGGCGTGGAACAGCAAGCTGCAGTACATCCTGGCACAGATCGGCTACTCCGTGGGGCTGGGCAACGTCTGGCGCTTCCCCTACCTCTGCCAGAAGAATGGAGGAGGTGAGAGATGGGGCAGGGGTGGGCTCAGCCCTTGGGGAAGGGGGTATGGCCCAATCCTGCCTCGCTGCGTGTCGAGGTGTGCATCTTGGGGCAGGATGCGGTTTATTTGGGCTTTAAAGTGGGTTATTTGGGCTCTGAAGGAGGAAAGGGGTGGTCAGGAGCTGCTCATTGCTGTGCCTTCATCAGTTCAGAGATGTGGGAACCTCCAGGATGGCCTCTTCCTAAAGGGTGTCCACTCACCCACTCCAAAGTCAAGGTGGATCCCAGGCTGGGAGCCAGGACTTTTTGCTGCAGCCCCCCAGTTCCTGTTGGGGCAATTTGGAAAGTAGGCGGTGAAAAAAGAAGAGAAAGTCCCTCCATTTTCCCTAGGTCTCAAAGCCCTCTTGCGTAGGCTCCAGCCCCTTCCCAAATCCTCCTGCCAGCCAGCCTGTCCTCCCATCCCACCCCATGCCCACTTCTTGGGCTTCCAGGAGCAGCCCAGAGGGCCAGGTCTCTTCCAGCCGTGCTGAGACCCGACACCCTTCATGACACTGATGAGAGGGCAGTTTGCTCAGCATTAATTCAAACCCAGCCTTCGAGGCCTCTCCCCTGCAGCACTGACCTTTGCAGTGACGGGAAACAGCCCCCGCTGAGCAGCGTTGAAGGGAGCCAGGATCAGCCTGACTTTCCCCTCTCCCCCCTTGCACTCGCCTTGTTCCCGGAGCTGCATCATTCGACGTGCCCCCAGCCTGGGAGCTGGCAAACCTGCAGCGCTCTCAATAATTAAAACATCTCTGGTGTCATCTTCACGATGAGTCATTCTCCCCAAACGAAGACCTGTGCAGTCAGCACTTCCCACCCCAGGGCTGCTCGCACCCCCATCGCCTTCCCTTCCCAGCTGGGATGGAGCACGCTGCAGCCGGCTCGTGCATCCCAGCATCTCCCCGGCTGCTGGCACACTTAGCTCCCGGTGCCCTAGTTTGGGTCCAGGCTCGGCTCGGTTTTGGCAGAGCACGGCTTTGCACGGTGCGTCCGCCACATTGCAAAGCTGATGGGGTGGGGTGTCTCAGCGTGGTCTTGGGTTGCAGCGAGCATCCACAGGCGTTGCAGTACTCGAATGCCTGCGTTAGCTGCGTTGCACGTGCTGGTGCACATGTGCATCGGATGCAGTGGGGAGGAGTTGTATGCATGGCCTGAAGGAGGTTGGAGGCAGAGCCTGGGGTAAATTTAGGGCTGGGATAGATTGATACAGCCCTGCTGGCTTCATTACACAGCTCTCCGCATCTGGCCTCTGACTTCCAAGCAGGTTTTCCCAATTAAATGAGATTGGGACCCAGCTCAGACCCAGAGGCTGGAGATCCAGAGTCCCACTTCTCTGCAAGCACTTATCCCAGCTGTGCCTCAGTTTCCCCACTGGCACAGGAGTCAATAACTAACTGTAATGAGTGCAATGAATGAAAATTTCTTGGGTTATGCTGAGGTCTCTGCTGTCCTGTATGTTTGCATTCCCTTGGCTGTCCCAGGTGCTGGGTAACGGGAGGAGCAGTTCGTGTTCCCAGGCTGGAATTAATCCTGGTGTATTCCCTGGCAAATCCAGGGCTGAATTTGCTGTCTGCATGTGCAGAGCATTAAGCAAGTGTTTTTAGACAAAAGGCCAGACGCGATGTGAAGCAGGGATGAGAAATTCAACCTACGACAGCCCTGAGACCCACTGCAGTGGAGGAGACAGGAGTGCTGGGTTTGAACGCGGCAGCTCGGCCCCATCCTGCGGCAGGACACAGGCACTGAGCCAGGCAGGGACCGGGACAAGCAGCTGGCTTTAGGACCTCCTTGCTGTTGTATAACATCTTCCTGCAGCAGGTCTCAAAAAAGGTTTACAAGCTGCCCCAACCATTGCCCCTATTTTACAGATGGGGAAACTGAGGCACGGAGCTGGGAACTGGCTTGAGCAGCAGATCGCTGAGCTTTCCTGCACTTTTTTTTTTGGCCAAGTGGCATCATCTCCCCTGTCCCATGGGGCAGACACTGATTTTCTGCCTTTTCTTCCCACCACGTTTAACCTCCTGGCCCCCGGCTGGGGTTCCCACCAGGTTGTGGGGCTGGTGCCAGACAGACGGATGAGGGAGCTGGGGAGTGATGGACAGACGACTTCTGGGTGTGCTGAGCAGCCCCAGGATGGGGTGGCAGCTGCTGCTTTCCCTCCTGCTCCCCAAGTGGGCGTCTGTGGGGGAGAAAGGCTACATGCTGGTAGCCAGATGGGCTGGAGCCAAATTTCCAGGACTCGGTGTGCCAGGAGCAGGCACAGGCTGGCAGCCCTGCCCACTGCACTTCTATGGTGGTGCTGCCAAGCACGGCAATGCACGGGGCGTGAGCTGGTGCCCATCTTTCCAGAGATCACAGAAAGAAAATCTCCAATCTTGGACAAATCTGCATCTGAATCTGTCCATCTGTCTCATCTCCGTCCATCCACAGGTCGAGATGTGGATGCCCAGGAGAGCATTGCAGAGACGGGATGCTCGTGGTCCTTCTCAAATCACAAGGGGCTCCAGCTCTGCCCTGATCTCTGCCTCTCCTTTCATCCTCCTAATCACCCTGGACCTCTTGCATCTGAATTTATGTCCCCACCTGCATTTCTAACACATCAATCCCCAACCCGCTGCCAGGGTGCTCAGCTCGGGACGCTATTGCAGGCCGAACCGCTTTGCAGCGCTGCTGCTCGAAGCAGCACCAGCTGCCACAGGTCCTGCCCGGGGCCAGGAGGTGGTGGCTGTCACCGGGGTGGAAATCCAGACGGGAGTTTGCCCAATGCAAGCAGGCTCTGGCGTGTGCCTTTGGATTGCCTGCCGCCCCGTGGGAGTGAGCCTTATGCTCCGGAGCCTGTTCCTCAGCCCCTGGCAGAAGGTTGGAGTAATTCATCAGCTGGGCGCTACAGCGTGAGTCATCGCATCCTTTACGGTCAGTTGGTTATGCTTCAGGAACTCCTAATTTTTCTCTGGCCTCCTAAATTAGGCAGAGATTAACTGAGTTTCTAATTTGAGCTGTTTCTACCCCTACCAGAGGACCTCTCTCCACGCCGGGCGGCACGTGGCGTGGTGAATGCTGCTGCCGGCGACGTGCGGTGTCTGGGGGGGTGCGTGTTGGTGCAGGGGGTTCGGCTGTGCTCAGACACGCGTGTGCAGGTAGGACCTGGGTGAACAGGAGATGTCCTGCCTGCCTGTGTGTCTGAGATGGCCAGGAATGTGTGCGTGTCCCCGTGGGTTGGCTTACTGGGGTGTCTCCTTGTGCGTGGGGCGATGTGCCTGCGCGGATGCAGCATGTCTTTGGGTGCATTGGGGTCTATCTCACATGTACCCACACTGGCAGGGGCTGTTGCACCCTTTCCTTCCACACACATGTGTTTTCTCCTCTCCGCAGCTGTCTTCTCTGCCGCCCGAGCACCAATCTGCATTCCCAGATCCATTGCAAATGAATTGATGGACCAGGCAGAGCCTGTCCCAGCTCTGCCCTGCCTGTCCGTCTCTGTCCGTCCGTCCTTGGCTGCATGAGAGCAGGCAGAGACAGGTCCGTGATGAGCTTTCTCTCCCCTGCCAGGTGCCTACCTGGTCCCGTACCTGGTCCTGCTTATCATCATCGGGCTCCCCCTCTTCTTCCTGGAGCTGGCAGTGGGGCAGCGGATCCGCCGGGGCAGCATTGGCGTCTGGAATTACATCTGTCCTCGCCTGGGGGGCATCGGCTATGCCAGCTGCCTCGTGAGTGCACCTGTGGGTCCCCTCGGGGTGCATGGGATGGCTTTGCAAGCTGTAAAGCCAGGGGTGGCCTGGAAGCAAACCTTGAGGGGCCCCGCGTGGAAGTTTGGGAGGTCAAGGGGAGTTTTTCCAGCTCCACCCCTGGGTCTAGGGCCAGGTGGGAATGGGCCCATCCTCTGATCTCAGCATCCCTTCTCTCCCCAGCTCCCTGCCTAGCAGAAGGTGTGTTGGGGACAGTGTCACTGCCCTGAGATATAATACCGTGTCCTCCTTCCTCCCCCCAGGTCTGTTTTTTTGTCGGTCTCTATTACAACGTCATCATTGGCTGGAGCATCTTTTACTTCTTTAAGTCCTTCCAGTACCCTCTTCCCTGGAGCGAGTGCCCCATCGTGAAAAATGGCTCGGTGGCCGGTAAGGGATGGCTGCTGGCATGGGGGGAGGCTTGGTTGGGGACACCGCAGATTGAGGTGTCTCCTGGGACACTGGCTCCTCTCCGGTCCAGCTGCCTTGATGATATGGAGATGTTTCCCTTGGGTTGGATGAGTCTCTCCCATGCTCTCCTCTCAGGGTCTGTCCCCACTGATGGGATTTTATGCCAGTTTGGGGATCCAGAGCTTGGGTCTCCAGCCTGCCTTGGTGCTCAGGGCCAGGATCTGACCCAGGACCATGGAGGGAGGCAACGAGAGCCAGACAGGGCTCACCTGGCGGCTCCATCATGCCCAGCTAAGACACTGATGGAGCTAATGGTGTCTAATGGCATCTGAGCATCTCCTTGGGACACTCTGGGAGGTTTTATAGCAAATGCAAATGTCTCTCCCTGTATTTAATGTCTTATTTTCACCTGACCAGGCTTTATGTCCCGTCTCTTCTTTTTCCTGCTAAAAATGAGCCCCATTAATTCCTGTCCCTTAGTTTTCAGGGATGCCTGCCTTTCTTGGCTGGCTCCAGCAGGTCTTTGACATTGTTCATCCCCTAAGAGATGGTGGGTGACTCTCCCTCAGCCCCCTCATGCTCTCCTGCCTCTACTTGGTTGCAGTTGTGGAGACCGAATGTGAAAGGAGCTCGGCCACTACCTACTTCTGGTACCGGGAGACCCTAGACATCTCCAACTCCATCTCGGAGAGTGGAGGGCTCAACTGGAAGATGACCCTGTGTCTGCTGGTGGCCTGGAGCCTTGTTGGCTTGGCCATGATCAAAGGCATCCAGTCCTCAGGGAAGGTGGGTATCAGTGGCCACCTGAGCCTGGCTGGAGTCTGTCCTTGAGGCAGAAACCTCCTGCCTGGACCACACTCTCCTGCCCTGATCCGGGGTGGCTGGAGGATGCTGTGTGCCCTGGGATGCTCAAACGCACTCCAGGGTTGGGGCCATCTCTGGGGGGATCCAGAATAAGATCAAAAGAGGGTGTAGAGAAGAGGTTTAATCCAGCCGACACCTGCAGCCATGGCCCAGGGCTCAGCCACATCAGGCTAGTCAAATTGCCTGCTCAGCCCCTGCATTCAGGGGGCTGTCAACTGTCCAGTCCCCTGATGCCATCTTGATAGATGCTTGTAGGGGTGAGAGGTCAGCCCTCCTCTGCAGGGGGACCACTGGGACTGCGCAGGAGAAGCAGGGCAGGAAGGAACAGAAAACTTCAGGAGAGGGTTGTCATCAGCTTGCAGAGGCCGTTGATATTTCAAGCAAGGCTGTGTAAGCAGTGGGGTCAGATGCAGAATGGAATGGTGTCCCAGGATACTTTAACATCCCTGTCTCCAGATGTGCTCTGCAAAACATCTGGTGCGTTAGCAGGTAGCAGAGGGCAATGAGACCCCTGCCCCACAGCCCTGAGAGCAGAGGGGTGGGAGTGAGCTGCAGGAGCAGGACCACAGCAGCAGGTCTCCCCTGCCTAGGATGAAGTCCTATCTGCATCTGCTCATCAGGGCGCTGAAAATGTGTCCCATGCCAGGAACCAGCTGGGGCTGCCTGCAGCCCTGGGCAGATGCTGGGGCAAGGGGGTGGGAGGTGCAGAGCTGTCCTTCCTTCAGGCTCCCTGGGCACCAGCAGTTTGTGTTTCAGGGATTTTGTAATCCAACACTAGCATCTTCACATTCAGCCATCCCAACAGATTTTCTCTCTTAAGCGTGTCCAAGCACTTTGCAAATCCACCTAAGCTTCAGCGCTTGCAACATCCTGCACTGAGGAGGTCCCACAGCTAAACCCTGCCCTGCCTGCAGAGCAGACCTCATTTTGGGGAGGGTAACCCTCCCTTCTCACCCCTGTCGAGCTATCCTTGGATTGGATGGGGAAGTGGCTGAACTCAGCGGGCAGTAACTGAGATTGTGCCCACATTGCATCCCTCTTGCTCTAGGTGATGTACTTCAGCTCGCTCTTCCCCTACGTGGTGCTGGTTTGCTTCTTGGTGCGGGGACTTCTGCTGCGCGGGGCAGTAGATGGGATCATGCACATGTTCACACCCAAGGTAAGAGTCTCCAAGCCTAGCAGACTCCAGGCAGGTTCTCCTCCTGACAGGTCGCACCCTATTTTCCCTTATGCTCCCCACCCCAAAAACCAGAGTACCAACCCCAGACTACCTCGGAGATCCTGATATATTATCAGGATGTGCGAGCAGCCCCTTAAATACAGGGTATGGCCAGGACAGCCATAAGCCTCGCAAACTCACCACCCTGGAGCTGCTTTGAGCCTTAGCATCCCTCCCGTCACCTTTAGGTGCCCAGACACCAGGGTGGGGGAGTGGGGGTGCCCGAGGCAATATATTTAAAGACATCGTGGGAAAATGCTGGCTGGCAGCAAAACCTCTGCTGGTGGTATACATCCATTAATTAACCAGCTAATTAATTAATTAAGCAGAGATGTAGATGAATCAGCTCAGCCGGCGAGGCTGTTAGGAGATATTAATTATGATCTCTTGATGAACGACAGTCGGAGGCCTCCAGCCTGCAGCTCTGGCTTGCAAGAGAAGGGGGGATGTGGTTGTGGGGATGGGAGGTTAAACAAACCCACCAGCTGAGGCGTTTGATTTCAAGTGCTCCAGGTGCTCTAGAGGCAGGAGATGGCCAGGGGAGGATGGAGACCCATGGCTGGAGGGCACGTGGGTGCGGGGACAGGGATGCCAGCTCCCCAGGGCAGCTGGGTGGTCCACTGGGGAGCTGTAGGGCTTTGTACTGGGAGACTAGGCACCCAGCTTGGGCTCTGGGGCACATGGAGCACCTTCACCTGCCCTTCTCCATGCCTCAGTTTCCCCTTCTGTGGGAAAGAGAAAAAGGACCTCTGAATGCTTGGTAATGCAAGACCTGATCGTGGTAGATCAAAGCATGCCCATGGCTGCTCCAAAACCAGCCCAGGTTGTAGGTACAGAAGCCTTTTAATTTAGCTCTGGCTCCACTGGGGTGAGTTGTGGGGCCACCAAACCACCTAACTTTTTCTTGTGTCTCCCCTCCAAGCTGGACAAGATGCTGGACCCCCAAGTGTGGCGGGAGGCAGCTACGCAGGTTTTCTTTGCCTTGGGCCTGGGCTTTGGGGGGGTCATCGCCTTCTCCAGCTACAACAAGCAGGACAACAACTGCCACTTTGATGCCACGCTCGTCTCCTTCATCAACTTCTTCACGTCCATCCTGGCCACACTGGTTGTGTTTGCTGTGCTGGGCTTCAAGGCCAACATCATGAATGAGAAATGTGTGGTGGAGTAAGAGGGTTTGCTTTTCCTCTGTTTGGGGTGGGCAGGTCTTTGCTACTGCTGGTTGTGGTGGGTCTGGAGGCAATAGAGGAAGTGCTCTGGAGCTGGGTGATACTGTGTTTTGGTGGACCCAAGTTCCTGATGGTCAAGTCCTGGATCTCCAGAGATGTCCCACTGCAGCTGAGGCAGTTCAGTATTCAGCTCCTCCAACCTAAAATCCAGCCCTAAGATGAGCTCTTATTCTGCAAATTGAGGGTGAATCCAACACGCCTAGTCACATCACCTGGGTTTCCCCCAGTTTCTACTCATCGTAGGGTCCACTTGTCTGCAAGGTTAAGGGAGCTGCTGAGCTGCACACCAGAAGCAGCTGGAGGAAGGTGAATTTGTGCACCTAGTGTTACCTTTAGACAGTGAGCTGCATCCATAAAAATCCTGGCCATGCACTGTGGAGTCCCAGAGCAGGAGGTAAACCTGAGAAGGAGGTGCAGAGAGACCCCATTCCCTGGTGGGCCCCCATTGGCATCCTCTGTCATGTGGCCTAATGCAATGTTTGCTGTACACTGTAGGAAATTGCAAAGAGGTTCTCTGACTGGGACCTGGGTAATGTGACCCAGGGAGGTTCATCCTGCCTGATGCAAAGGGCTTCCGTGGTCAGACCCCATCCTCCACCCTGTGAGGAAGGGGACATCTCTGGGTGATGAGGCTCTGCTCTCCCTTAGGAATGCTGAGAAGATCTTGGGCTACCTGAACACCAACGTGCTGAGCCACGACCTCATCCCACCCCACGTGAACTTCTCCCACCTCACTGCTAAGGACTACAATGAGATGTACAGGGTGATCATGACGGTGAAAGAGGGGCACTTCAAAGAACTGGGCTTGGATGCCTGCCTGTTGGAGGATGAACTTGACAAGGTACCTGGTGGCACTTCTACTAGGACCAGGAGGTCACCTACCCCATTGCCTCTCCCTGGTAGGAGCTGCTCTGCTTGTGTTACTCCTGGCACGTGGATCTGGAAAAACTATTTTTAGAGGCCCTCTGGGGATGGGGATTCTCTGTCCCTGTGGTCTTCCCCAGCACACAGTGGTCCTTCCTGGGGTGAGGGAAAGGTCTCACCATAGCAAGTCTAGCAGGGTCATCGCTACTTCCAGGCTGGCATACCAGACTGGATTTTTCTTTCCTTGAAGAGTGGTTCAGTGAGAGAGACCTGAGGCATGCAGGGGCTTGCAGGCTGTGTCCCTGACATGTTTCTTCTCATCTTTTGGTCCTCTCTCCCTCTGAACAGTCGGTGCAAGGAACTGGCTTGGCCTTCATTGCCTTCACAGAAGCCATGACCCACTTCCCAGCCTCACCATTTTGGTCTGTCATGTTCTTCCTGATGCTGATAAACCTGGGGTTGGGTAGCATGATCGGGACCATGTCAGGGATCACTACACCCATCATCGACACCTTCAAGGTGCGGAAGGAAGTGTTCACAGGTGAGGTCTTTTCTCCTGCAACCTCCTGGGGAAGGGGTGGAGGGTCCCTGTTGCCCTGGGGAGTCGCTCCAGAAGAATGTGGACATAGCGGATGTGTACTGGGTCCTGCTAATGCAGGGAAGGGACCTTGTGGTGGAGGCCTTAGTTCCCCTTGGGGTGCTCTGCTGACCATGCTCGTTCGCTCCCCGCAGTTGGTTCCTGCATCTTCGCCTTCGTGGTGGGACTGATCTTTGTACAGCGCTCTGGGAATTACTTTGTCACCATGTTTGACGATTATTCAGCCACGCTGCCACTCACGGTTGTGGTCATCCTGGAGAACATCGCTGTGGCCTGGATTTATGGCACCAAGAAGTAAGGCATTTGTATGACAAAAAGAATAACTGTGCTGTAACTCCTGGCTAACCCCCCACCCCCCCCACCCCCCCCCCTCCTTCCAGTTCTTTTCCATATCACTTTTTCCCCAGGAGGCCAGCTCTGCTGGAGCAAATGCCCCAGGGACAGCTACCTTATAGAGGCAGGAACTCAGTTCACCTTGATCCTCTTGCCCTACCCTAAGTGTAACCCACCCCAGGAGCAGGTCCTTCTAGTGGGTATCTACTGTTGGTTGTGGTGCTCTGTCACTTCTGATTACGCTTTTGTCTTGGGTTTCCAGGTCCTTCTGGCAGGGGACATTATTCCCCCCAGTGCCTGTTCTTGTTCGTAAGTTGGCCAGAGCAAAGGAGGCTCTGGCTAACGCTCAAATGGCCTTTTCCTTAGGAGGTTCCCAACCAGTCCTACAGGCTTGAGGGGACGCTGAGATACTTGCCTGGATCAGCTGGGTGGCTCTTCAGGCTCTACCTTGAGCATAATTTAAAATGGGAGCTCCTGGGGAGAGAGTTTCTCACTTGAAGGTGGGGAATGGCATGGTTCCATCTCTGCTTCTCGGCAGGTTCATGCAGGAGCTGACAGAAATGCTGGGTTTCCGTCCCTATCAGTTCTACTACTACACCTGGAAGTACGTCTCTCCCATCTGCATGGCTGTGCTCATGACCGCCAGCATCATCCAGCTGGGAGTCAGCCCCCCGGGCTACAGTGCATGGATCAGAGAGGAGGTGAGCACAGCTCCCTTCCCCACAGCCACCTCCACCCCAGGTCCAGGCTGAGCAGGGGGCAGCTGAGAGCTGCAGACCACCCTGCTCTTCACAGCTCTGCTTGTTTCTCCTCCCCTCTCCTGCTGGGAGACGTCCTGCCTGTGGCCGCTCATCCTCTGCAAGCAATTGGGTTTGTCCACACTGCCCAGAAGTCTCCAGCCAGCTCTGACCACGGGCTGAAGTTTGAGCTTGGGTTTTTGGTTTGCTTCCACAGCTACACGCTGTGTGCTGGACCATGTCCTTTTCCTTGATTTGAACCCACCTTCTGAGAGCTCCATGTGGTGCCCCTGAGGATGAAGTCTGGCAGGAGGCAGCAGGAGTTGCCTAGCACTTAGCAGATGTTGTACCTGGTGTGCATCACCTTTGCTGTAACAGCCCCTTGACACTAATATCTGTCTCTTCCAGGCTGCAGAAAAGTTCCTTTTCTACCCAACCTGGGCCATGGCTATCCTCATCTCTCTGATCATCCTGGCATCCCTCCCTCTGCCTCTGGTCTTCATCCTCCGGCAGTTCCATCTCGTGTCGGATGGCTCCAACGCCCTCTCTGTCACCTACAAGAAGGGCCGGATGATGAAGGACATCTCCAATTTGGAAGACAACGATGAGACCCGCTTCATCCTGAACAAAGTACCCAGCGAGACCCCATCCCCCATGCCCACGCACCGTTCCTACCTGGGTCCCGGGAGCAACTCCCCCATGGAAATGACCAGTGCCCCCAACGGACGATACGGGAGTGGGTACCTACTGGCCAGCACCCCTGAATCCGAACTGTGATGGTTGCCTGCTGACCACCCCCACTGGGAGAGGAGGTCACTGGGGAGTGGATCCTGGCTGTCCAGGCAACAGGAAAATTAATTAATAAGGAAGATGAAGAAGAAACCCCTCTTAAAATTGTAACCAAAAGCAGCCATTTCTAAGATGACATCAGGAAGAAGGGATTGCGGGAGGGGCAGGACTCCTCTGACAACCCTTGGCTGAAAGGCAGGATCCCCCGGGGTTGCCTTCGGGGAGGGGAGGAGGAACAAGAGACGCTGCAATATCTTTCCGAGTTGTTCTCACACAGCTCAAATCTGAAGCAAAGAATCTCTCTTTTCTAAGCAGCTGATGGTTGGAAAAAGGACCTGGTATCAGGTGGAAAGCCAGCCACGCTTCCGCCTGTAACCCAGCGCTCTTCCCTCCCAGTCTGTTGTCCTTTAGCCAGGAGGAGTCATGGCCTTATTCCAACGAGCACAATTAACCATTGATGTTCATAGCACAAAAAGGTGCTGCTGTTGTCACCATCGTTGTCATTGTTGTATCTCCTGTAGGTTTTTATAGCTGTGGACACACCCAAATAACCCCCAAATTTTGACCAGGGTTGGCAGGGAGCAGTGTGGGTCTGGCTGAGACACTGCAATGCATGAGACAGTGAATGGTGGATCCTTGGTATCTGTTTTGTCACCACTAGCACGGGGACAGCGTCTGTGGGTTGTTCTGAGACATGGAGATGTCACGTCCATGGGATGACGTGGTCAGCATGCTCCGCGGTTAGGCAGTTATCATGCTGAGTGGCAGAAGGACCTCTGAAGTGAGGGTGATTTGGATGTGGGAGTGTGTGTGGGGTCTGGATAGGGTTACCGTGATGGGGGTCGGGAGTGCTCTCCTGGAATTACTCCTGACATGTGGGATGCTCTGCTGAACCGAAATCCCTGGCATGGCAATAGTCTCCTCTTGCCACTCTCTTTAGATGTCCCAGAGGGACAAGCAGAGAAGCTGTGGGGCATCCAGTCCTACTGCAGTCCTGGTTTAGCTCTCAGGAAACCACCCCCTGACTTACCTTCCTTGCACCCACCAGCTGAGGTGAGCTGGACAGTGATTATCTCTGGACATGTGTCCTCATTTCTCGTAGCTTTGAGCCAGGGGGGCTGTTTTGCCTCCTGTTGCAGCTCCACAGGGGCTCACCAGCCTTCAGGTGGGGGTAACCAGCTCTTGGGGACAGCAGGCGTCTGCTGAGCAGCAGTCATTGGGAGTCAGTACCTGGTCCCAGTGTCCCCGCTAGCCCTTGATCCAGGCTGGTGAGCCGTTGGTAGAGCCCAGGGGCCTCTCTCGTGCCCATCCATGTTATCGGGGGACCAGACTGATGCAACCTTATGTTGTTTCTCTTCAGGCTGTCAGTAAAGGTTGGGATCTCCCAGCTCCGAGTCTCTCCTGCTGGGACTGAGGGTTGTTTTCTTGAATCCTACATATAGCCGAGCATTTCTGTCAAGGGTACCAGTATTATGTGGCATCTTCCTCCTTTCCCCATGGGGACAGGGGAGCAGCAGCCTACTTGCACCCTCTCTCCCTCTCAGCACATTGCTATGGCCTCCAAAAGCTGAGGGAGCTCCTCATCCTTGGTTCTGCTGAGCTTAGATCATGCATGATGGTATTTCAAGCCAGTCCGAAGGCCAAGTTTGTGGCTGGTCGCCCACAAGCCCTTCTCTCCTCCGCTTTCCTGTCAATGGGTTTTCTTTCACCTGGATTGTTTTGGCTGGGAGATGAGTACCTCGTCCATTCACCACATCCTTAACTTCTCTTGGCATCCCTGGGGCCAGGAGGTCTCCCACGATGACATTTCTCTTGTGGGTAGTGATCCTTTATTTACAGTCCTTCTCCATGGGCTTGGCTGGTGACCTGGGTGCTCTTCCTGGACAATTAGCTCAGGCCTTTCACTAACCATTTTTCCAGGGGAAAAACGGAGGCATGGACTGAACCAAAGCAGCTCAGTCTTTGATAGCTCTGAGAAGCACCAGCCCCGTGTGGTCAGGATTAGCCATGCTCTTGTCTCTTCTCCAGCAATCCCCCCTTCACCATCACCTCCACTGTCTTTCTCCTTCCCCTGCCTGTGCAGAGCGACATAGAAATGGCCCCACGGCATCATCTCTGAATGGGAGAAGCACAAACCCCGTGGCATTTCCCCATCATTAGGCAAGATGTTCCCTTCCACCTCTTATTTCTCCTTCTGTCCCCAGTTTCCTCCACCCGACCAGCAAAACAGAGGATGAGCCAAATCATTGCCCAACATCACCTTCCCGATGCCCTGGAGTCTGGGGGCTGGATTCCCACCATAGCTCCCATGGAGTTAATGGAGCAGGACACCTCCCATAGCCAAAGTGCTTAGTCCCATCCGCTCCCATGGCACGATGCTCCTTGAACCCTGAGGGGAAGGGTCCGGCCCTCTGTCTCTCCCATCACCATTCCCAAACCAGCTAGGGAGGCATTAGCTTTCCTCCCCTCTTCTTGCAGCATCAATAAGAGGCAAAGTCGGTAAGAAGGTAACAAAAAAGCTATATTATATATATATAAAATATATACAGAGAGAGGAGATGGAATAATAACCTAGAGATTCTCTATTTCTATTGTATATTTATTCTGTAAATGTCACTGTAAATGCTGTTAAATGACAAAACATATTCCAAAGTGGCCCGTGACCTATTTTCATTCCCAGTGCTGTACAGATCAATTCTCACTGTATATCGGGACATATTTTTACCTTTTTATTTCTTGTGGGTGGCCGTCCCCCTGTCCCCTCCCAGCCCCAGGGGGTCCAGCTGTCCTGGGGATCCAGCAAAGAGGAGGAGGAGGAGGGACGACACCTTTATTTTTATCTGTGGAAATACTGTATTTCTTTGTGGCATTTGCTCAGTGTTAGACACAGAGTGTTGGGGGGGGGGGGGGGGGCGGGTGTTAAATTTTTATT
>JAVJGG010000053.1:5637775-5665781 GCA_035590195.1 Aviceda cuculoides | reverse complement strand
GCCCCCGCCTCGGCGCGGGGGGCACACAGCCAGCCCACCTGCCCCCCGCCCCGCCCCCCCCGGGACCCGGGGAGGTCCCCCCCCCCCCCCCACCCCGGCTCGGGGAGGGCGGAGGGAGCGCGAAGCCGCCGGAGCGGGCGGCGGGCCCCCCCCCGCGCCTGGCGCTGCAGGTATCGGGGAGGGGGGACACACATGCAGCCCGGCGGGGCTCAGGGCTCGTCGTGTCCGTGTCACCCCCCCCCGGCCTTGGCGGCGGCAGTATCCTCCCCGGCCGGGCCCGCATCCCCCCGCGGCGGAGCCGGGGTTGCCCCCCCCCGCCCCGAGCCCTGCCCGCACTTGTTGCTGCCCGGCAGGGCTGGGCTGGCTCCCGGTTTAGGGCGGTTTTATTTCAGGGGGTGGTTTTGGAGGGGGTGGAGGTTGCAGCCTCCCCTGCCGTCCCCCAGCAGCCAGCGGTGTCCGGCTCGGCTCCAGCCTGCTCCCCCTGAGGCCAGAGCCAAGCCTGAGCCCCCCCTTTTCCCCTCCCCAGTCCCATCTCTGCCCCCCTCTCCCGCCTCTGCCGACCCCCAGCTCCTCGCCCGGAGGAAGGGTGCGCATAGCGTGCATCTCCCATCCACCGAAATCTATGATCAGCTCGGTGTGTGTCTCCTCCTACCGTGGACGCAAGTCTGGGAACAAACCACCCTCCAAAACATGCCTGAAGGAAGAGATGGGCAAAGGGGAAGAGTCGGACAAGATCACCATCAATGTAGGTGGCACCCGGCATGAGACCTACAAAAGCACCCTACGGACTTTGCCGGGCACCCGCCTGGCCTGGCTTGCCGACCCCGATGCCCAGAGCAACTTTGACTTTGATGGTAAAAGCAACGAGTTCTTCTTTGACCGTCACCCCGGGATCTTCTCCTACGTGCTCAACTACTACCGTACCGGCAAGCTGCACTGCCCCGCGGACATCTGCGGACCCCTCTTCGAGGAGGAGCTGACCTACTGGGGCATCGATGAGACGGATGTGGAGCCCTGTTGCTGGATGACCTACCGCCAGCATCGCGATGCCGAAGAGGCCCTGGACATCTTCGAGAGTCCCGAGCCCGGTGGAGGGGCCGGTGGAGAGGAGCCTGAAGAGGAAGGGGGTAGGGAGATGGCCCTTCAACGCCTGGGCATGGATGACAGGCCGCCGGGGGCGGCGGGGGCTGCCGGAGGGGGTGGTTGCTGTCGGAATTGGCAGCCCAGGATGTGGGCGCTCTTTGAGGATCCCTACTCATCCAAGGCAGCAAGGGTAAGCTCCCGAAACATGCCAGTGGGGAGGTGGGATGGGGCCGTGCTGGGGTTGTGTCTCCATCTCCTCATGCCCATGGGTGAGATGGACTCTCCTAGTGGGTTGCGTGGGCCCCCCCGTAGCCATCTCCCTCCTACCATGGGGCACGTTGGCCATCTCCCATCCTAGAGGAAGTCTCTTCCATCATCTCCCCATCCCCTCCCAACGCATCGCATCTGGGGGAGCTGGGTGCAAACCCGCTCCTTGCCCCCTTTGCACCCTCAGGTGCTGCTGGGCACCTCCTGGGCACATAGAGGTGAGGGATTGTCAGGGAGAGTCCTTGGCAGGGCTGAGTCCTGGCAGAGTTTCAGGATGCTCTAGGACAGGCAGGACTGCCTGGGTTCCTCTTGTTGGGTTGTGAGCATGCCCATGCCAAAATCCACATTTAATGGCCCAGGTGTGGAGTGGGGGGACGGGGCTGATGCCTGCTGGCACCCAAATCAGGTCCTGAAGCAAACGGGATCCTCATGGTTGTCCCCGAGGAGCTTGTGCTCCTCTTCTACAGCAGCAGCAGCCCCAAAGGACACCCCCTGCCTCTGCGCAAGCACCCCTCCCTGCGCCTTGCAAGCACCCTCATCCCCGTACCCCTGTCCCCGCCGTCACCGCGCCGATGCTGCCCACACACAGCATACGTTCCCCATCAGCACGTGCGAGCGGAGGCTCTCAGCTGCGGTTAACACACAAACACACGCACGCACCCCAACCCCCTTTATCCACGCACGTCCCTGGGGACATGGTGCACCGTGTACGCACACACGTGAGCTCATACATGCACAACCCCCCCCCCCCACGACCTCCTCTTGCACACACAGACAATCCCTACCCACAGCCACCGACATGCCCAGGACATATCCCCCATAACCAGGTGCATCTTTGGGCTCCCAGCCCGGCTCAGGCATTATTCTGCGCATGCGTCTCCTCTCCCAGCTACTCTTAGATCACCCCCA
Organism: Aviceda cuculoides; assembly: GCA_035590195.1. Lineage (NCBI taxonomy): Eukaryota > Metazoa > Chordata > Aves > Accipitriformes > Accipitridae > Aviceda > Aviceda cuculoides. The sequence goes on along the minus strand of JAVJGG010000053.1, from coordinate 5,663,522 downwards.
AAGTGCTGCCCGCTGACCCCTGGACACCCACCTGTACCCATCCAGTCCCATCCTCATGCATGTGTCCCCCATCATGCCCAGCTTATAAATCTGCCACACACACACATACAGGCATTTGGGATCTAAATGAATTCTGGATGCATTTAGAGGTGTAAAAAAACCATCAATGGTAAGAAATCCTGCAGGCATTTCACACCCACCAGCAGCGCACGGGGCAGGGGGTCAGTTTGTCAAGGCAGTATTTTTGCAGCTAACATAAGAGCAACACATACACACACACACACACGCAGAGGATGTCGTTTGGGCAGCAAGAGCTTTACTCATTTTAAAAGGGGTACCCAATCCTTTGTCCATCTTTGAGGGCTTGCCGCCTCTGAGAGATGCTCTGAGTGATGCAAAGCTCTAAATAAAAAGTTAAACAAAAAAATAAACCTGAACACAATAATTCAACTCAATTTTTTCATGTTATTATTTGGTTCTGCTTTTCCCGTGTGCTGAGCTGCTCTTGGAAAGGCATTTGCTTTAGCAGGAGGAGTGTGTTGGAGGGAGCAGAGATGGCTGTGATGTGAGCCCTGACTGGGGTTGGAGTGGGATCAGTCTGTACTGGGAGCTCCCTGCTCCCTTCTTACTGCTCTATGATAAAGGCTCAGCTTAGCACTGCCACGGGGATGGTCACCTTCCAGTGGTAATGCTCATAGGCTCTTCTGGGTCATGTTTTCCACTCTAAAATATCAGCACAGTTTTGCAGTGGCTTAGGAGAACTGCTTTGGCAGAAGGGGAAACTGAGGCACGGAGCAGTGCAACCAACCCGAGTGAGCTCAACCTGCCCAGTGCACCAGTTAATACAGAGAACTGTTACTGGTTCGGAGTCACCATCCAGCACTAGGATGCTCTGGGACCCATAAGCATCTCTGCACGTGCAACATTTGTGGTGCTGCCTTGGCGTTTTGGGATGGCTGAAGTGGGATTTCATTAACACTGCCCCATTTCAGAGTCTCCCCCTTCCTTTTCAGAGCAAAAGGGGTGCTGCCGGCCACGGCATTTGGCCTGGGGATGCTTGGGAGCAGCTGGTCCAGTGTGTCTTGCCAAACCTTGGCAGCAGCGGGAAGGAGAGCGGTCCCAGGTTGTGTGCGTAAACCCTCTCCCTCGATCATGCGACAGCAGTGACTAAGAGTCTCGAGGGCTGAATTTCTCCGGTCCTTGCACCTCCTTGCCTGCAGAGCAGCCCCTTGGGCCCTGACTCAGTCAGCTCCTGGCTATTTCCATCTTTCCCTTCTTCCAGCACTTCTCTCTCTTGGCACCTCCTGAGTCGGCGACTACGCGAGCGTTTGGTTAGGAATTCCCCCCCAAATTTTTAGTGTCTTTTCCTTGTAACATCAATGCCCACGGGATCTTGGCTAATGTGCCTAGTCCAGTCTTGGTGAAAATTTGATCCTTATTGTAGCTGCTGTCTCAGCTGGAGTGTAAAACTCTCTTTCTCCCCATGGGAAACTGCCCTAGTTGTGATTTTACCTCTAGTTCCAAACTCTGCTTACTTGTAGCTCCTCATTATTTTTCCTTTTGCAGCCCAACTTGTGGGGTCCTGACCCTACTTCCATTGGGATTTCCAGGCTAGTGACCCCCTGTAGGGTCATGGCTTTTTTGGGAGCACCCATCTCAAGCTGTCGAGTGCATGTTGAGATAGCGTAGATCATCGGCAGGTTCTGGAGGACTTGTTTGGTGGGCCTTTTGGTGCTGTATTGGTGGCTACTGAGTATATGCATAGATTTTATTTTATTTTTAAGATAGTTTTGGAAAAAAACCTTGAGCTTGGAGCAGAGGCCCAAGCTGAGATAAGACACCTCCGGTCAGGTCTTCAGCTGACACAAAACTGGAGCAGCACTATTGACATGGGGGGGGGGGATGGTTGGCACTGGCTGTGAACCTGACTCTCCTATTTTTAGAGGTTGCTTTTGCTCCTGGGGCTAAATCAGATCTCACCTACACAGTTCATACAGCAGGGTTGCTTCATTGCTGAGTGTTTGCAGGGTCTCACTTTTCCTTGGTAATTTTTTTCTTCCTACTTGGCTCTGAGTCTAAGTTTTTACTCTTCACGTTTTCCTCAGATTCCCCATACAGGGAAACTCAGGAACATTACTCAGCCCTCAGCTGAAAAGCGGATTGTTTTGACCACACCACTGCTATGTAGACACACTTGTCTGGTTAAACTGGCCTTGCTTTAAGACCCCACTTTGTTGTTGGGTTTGCTTCCCGAATTTCACAGAGCTGATCGGCGAGGGCTGCCTTCAGAGCTGCCACCAGCTGATCCACATCACGGCATGTGGTCCAGAGTGGTCTGATCTGAGGGGTACGGAGCATCTCAGCCCATCCCTGAGTAGGTGGCTATCACGGGGTGGGGGGGGGAGGATCATATTCCAAAGGTTTCTCCATCAGTTAGAGCCTGGCTTAAACTTCACACCTAACTTTTGGAGGGCTGATGCTCTCTGTGCTGGACCTACATGGGTTTGCCCTTGGGGACACCCCTCAAGGACACTCTCGGCAGGCTCAGGGCTGCCGGCACGTTACTGCTGGTGTCCGGGGCCGGGTTTTTCTCAAGCGTGACTCAGGCTGTCTCTGCTGCTGATTCACTCCAGCCGAGGACCCGGGCTGTCATCTCGAGCAGGCTCGCGGTGCGGCTGCCTGCTGAACGCAGCCGGTCGGGTGGGTTCAACAGCAAAAGGTCGCATCTTGCTGGGTGCGGGCAGGGTGGGTTAGCAGCAAAGGGTGCTGTAGCAAGATCTGCTCCCAGGAAGCCAAATCCGCTGTGCTTTTGTGCCGGAGGAAGGTAGAAGAGCTTTTCTGCTAGGAGGCTTTTTTTTCGGGGGTTCTTGGAAACAGATGCTCTGGATAATGGACTCATCATGAGCTCATCCTGTCGGGGAGGAGGGCTGAGCAGGATTGATGGGGGGGACGACGAAGTGTTTTCTTTTTGACACAGCCTGTGATTTCCAACTGCATGCTGCTGGCTCCTCCTCGCTCCTGTCCGAGGCGAAGCGGCAGCATGCTGCGGGGTGGAGGTGGTGTGGAGGGGACAAAGGTCTCACCGGTCAGGCAGAGGGGAGCATTTGGGTGTCACCAGGTCCAAGCAGCAGTGGGATGCTGAGCTCTGCCTGCTCCTCTTCTCCTCATCCTGCCTTCCCAGTCCTGGAACCATTTGTGGGCACATCATCCACCACTGACCCTTAGGGAGCAGGGAGGGGGCAAAAGCCCATCTCTGATCTGTCTAGGCCCCACACCTCAGTCGTGAATGGTGTGAACAACTCACCTGGGGGGGTTGGGGACGACTATAGGGGAAATGAATGAATCCTCTCAAAGTTCCCTTTTTATGTGTGTTCCCAGTGGAGGCTTGCTCCGAACCCAGGCTGTTGCAGGTCTCCCTTCATCCCCATCACTGTCCTCTCTGGCACATCTCCAGCCCCAGCTGGAGCCCAGCACACCTTCCCCTGTACGTATCGTAGCACTTGGAGAAAGGTCCTGCACTGATGGCCCCAGACACTTGATGTTTGCTGTCAACTCATGGGACAGGTCCAGGGAACCCTTCCTGTTCTCCATTCTTGGTCTTGGGGAAGTGGGTGGCAGCAGCACACAGCTCCTGGGGTGTTTTGAGCCTGTTGCGCTCATTTTTATTGAATGAGGTCTTCTCCCATCCCTGCTATTGTTATGCACTAGCAGGGATTAGAAAAGATGTATCAAAGGCAGGTGACACCAGAAGTGAGTCTCAGGCTCACCAAAGTTATTGTCACGGTGGTTTATAAAATTGCTGCTCTCTTCCAAAGAGGAGAGGTTCACCCAAATGAACTAATCGGGAGGGGTTGACCCAGATCAGCTAATGGCCTGTGTAATTTCTACTTTTGCAGGTAGTTGCTTTTGCCTCACTTTTCTTCATCCTGGTCTCCATCACAACCTTCTGCCTGGAGACGCACGAGGCCTTCAACATTGATGTCAACGTGACGGAGACCCTCGTGGTTGGCAACACCACAACGATCCTGCTGACGCATAAAGTGGAGACGGAGCCCATCCTCACCTACATTGAGGGTGTTTGTGTCCTGTGGTTCACCCTCGAGTTCCTGGTTCGCATCATCTGCTGTCCAGATAAGCTTCTCTTCATTAAAAACCTACTCAACATCATTGACTTTGTGGCCATCTTGCCCTTCTACCTGGAGGTAGGTCTCAGTGGCCTGTCCTCCAAAGCTGCCCGGGACGTACTGGGCTTCCTACGGGTGGTCCGTTTCGTCCGGATCCTCCGGATCTTCAAGCTGACACGGCACTTTGTGGGTCTCCGGGTGCTGGGCCACACACTCCGGGCCAGCACCAACGAATTCCTGCTCCTCATCATCTTCCTCGCCTTGGGGGTCTTGATTTTTGCCACTATGATCTACTACGCTGAGCGGATCGGAGCCAAGACGTCTGACCCCCGCGGGAGCGACCACACTCACTTTAAGAACATCCCCATTGGGTTCTGGTGGGCTGTGGTCACGATGACGACCCTGGGCTACGGTGACATGTACCCCAAGACCTGGTCAGGCATGGTGGTGGGGGCTCTCTGTGCGTTGGCCGGGGTGCTCACCATCGCCATGCCTGTGCCTGTCATTGTCAATAACTTTGGGATGTACTATTCATTGGCCATGGCCAAGCAGAAGCTGCCAAAGAAGAAGAAAAAGCATATACCCCGTCCAGCCCCACTGGACTCCCCTACCTACTGCAAATCTGAGGAAAACTCCCCCCGTAACAGCACCCAGAGCGACACTTGCCCGTTGGCAGTAGAGGAGGGGGCGGCTGAGCGGAAACGGTCAGGTGAGACCCCAAAGGTGGGGCAGAGGGAGACCTCCAGAAGCCCCCGAGGCAGCATTTTTGGTCCCCTGTGTCCAAGAGTCTCTGGGGACTGCCCTGCTGCAGGACGCGTCCCCCAGCTCTTGGGTTGGTGAGAACTTGGTACAGAAAGGGCTGGGGCCCTTGGGTGTCTAGGTGTTGGGTGCTGTATTGGTGGATCAGGATCCCTCCAGGCAGAGGGAGAAAGGCCATATCCTGCTCTCCTAATGGCATAGATCAAGTCACTGTGGTGTGATTCAAGGTGTCCCTACTTAGCCCACCTCTTCCTCATGCTGACAGAGGTAAGACCATTTGGCTGATTCCCATCGTAGCCTGGTAATGCCCCTGGGGTAGATTTTCTTTTGCTTCCTCCCACCATAAATCAGGGTGAGTTTCACCAAGATGGATAAATCCATGGATTTTCCCTGGGGCTTGACCCCACCTCCCCATTCATTTTCTAGTAGATGACTGTCAATGTCAACGCTGCTCCAAATCCTGTGCTCAGTCAGGAGCAAAATCGGCCCCTGTCCTTTTATTATTTGGTCTTATGCACTGAGCTGAAGTTTGGGGTTTGGCCAGTCTTTCCTTCAGGTCAGGAGAGGGCATGGCTCCAGCTGTGGGCAGTCGTTGGTGGGCACCAAATGCCCCAGATATAGGTGTTTTCCTTCATAAATCTCCCTTTTCCACATGCCTAAGCATCCTGTCTGCCCCAGGAGCCCTGGCAGTGGGGAGCAGTGAGAGTAGATGTCCTGCTCTGGAGGAGCAGGTCAACCCAATCCCTTTACCCCAGCACTGATCCAGGAGCTCAGGCCAGAACCTCACCTGGCATAGCATCCTCTCAGCTAACGAACCACAGAGTCAGATGACATAAATTACCACTTCACCGCTAACCTGAGCAGTCTGTATCTCGGTGATGTGAATTTTGGAGAGCTCATTCCCACTAATCAGGTGGGCGGGTCTCAAAGACCAGGGGTGTTTCTTCCCTGACAAACGCTGCTTGGCTTCACGCAGGGTATTACAACCCTCACCAGGAGTAAGAGCTGCTGTTTGCTGCTTGGAATTAAAATCTGGCATGGTCCTGTTCCCCTGGTCACTCTAAGTTAGCATGTCCGGGCTGGGATCAGTACCTGAATTTGTGGGTGTTGCTCTGGGCCATCTGTGATCTGGTCTTCTGCTTCCTTGCATGGTCTAAGCAAACCCTTCTGGCCACCCCAAGCACCTTGTCCTGTGGGTTTATTGACTGCTGATGGGTCTCTGCCACCTTCTTGCAGACTCTAAGCAGAACGGTGAGGCCAACGTGGTGCTGTCAGATGAGGAGCAGCCGCTGTCGCCGACCGACGAGGAGAAGCGGCCCATGCGGCGCTCCAGCACCCGCGATAAGAACAAGAAATCCTCCACGTGCTTCCTGCTGGCCACGGGCGACTTCTCCTGTGCGGCGGATGGAGGCATCCAGAAAGGTATGGCTAATGCTGGAGGTGTGAGCTGGCCCGTAGGCTGGGGACGGGTGAGGTGGAGGAGTGAGGTGGAGGTTTGTTGCATCCATCCGAGACAGTGGTTCATCTCCATCTGCCTGCCTGGCTGTTCTCTGCTCCCCAAATCCGCTTGTCTTCCTGCTTCTCCATCTGCTTCATCTCCATTCACCACGTCTCTCCGTGCTAGCTCTATCCTTTTTGTTTTCTCCTCCCCTGACTGCCTCCGTGTGGGGTCTGTGACCCCGTGCTGGCTGCAGCGCCTTCCCTGGGGACAGGTCTGTCCCTTTGCTTCCCCGTGCTGCAGCTTCTCCTGTCCCTCCAGCTCTTCTTGGGCTTCAGTCACCCATCTCAGGGTGGTGTGAGGGAGACATCTCTCCCGGAGACATGGTGAGGTTGTGACTGAAGGTGGTCAAAAGGTTTTCAGTAGGGAAAAAAACCCACAGGCTTTTCCTTTCCTCTCCCCCTCTGATGTCTTTTGGTAGGTTCGAGCGTGGGGAGCCGTGATGTGTCAGGTGCTGCCTTGCCAAAAGCACCGGGCTGCCAGGAAGGCTGTCTCCTCTGGGTTTGGAAAGTGAGCTTTGCTAAGTGTTGAGGTTTTCAATGGGAAACTGTGGGGGAGATGAGTCAGGAAAACACAAAACTCTTCTTCCCATGACAAAACAAGAGTCCTTTTCAGCCTGGTCCCTTTGCACCATTCTCCAGCCTTCTCTGCTCCACCAGCAAGCATGCCCTGTGCCCGTCTCCCAGGACCCCAACCCCTGGCAGGGTAAATCCAGTGCCTACCTTGAGCCACAAAATCCAGCTACGCCCTCAATTGCTGGGATAATTCTCAGGTTTTTAGGTCTGCAATTATTTTTGTGTGTCCAGGATGGTGTGGGATGATGTAGCTGCAGAGCTGACCTACCTCTGCCTCCTTGGTACCATCTAATGCCGGTTACTGGGAATGGTGCATGTGAGCTGGGACCAGGCAGGAGAAATGATGATGTGCTATGTCTCTGAGCTGCACACCAAGAGCTTCTGGCTCCTAGTGTTGATGTTTTGGAGGCCCTCAAGGGTTTGCTGCTGTAGCACTGCTTGGGATAGTAAAGACTGGATGGGCTTGGGACAGGGGGAGGTGTTTGGGGGCAATCACGTTTATTACATTATTAGAAGCAAATTGGTTGCTTCCTCCTGGGAAATCAAGGATTCCCTTTGGCATTCCTGCTCAACCTCATCCCTTAGAGGAAAAAAATGAAAAGCTTTGCTCATCTTTGGGCAGAAGGGTACTATACAAATATTTGTTTGAAATGCCTCATGTTTTTCCCTGGAAGTGCTTTTTTCTGTGAAGTTGGTCTCTTTTCTTAATGCCTGCTAATGCAAAGAGGCTCTAGTCCTGCTCCAGACTGGGGGGGATGCTGAACTGGAAGGCATGAAGGAGAAGGATAAAAGCCAGTGCTGATCTTCATCCTTACAAGATGCTCAAGTCAGCAACTCAGTTGCTGAGTGCTCAGATGCTCAAGTCTTCAACTGAAGCATTTGAGCTTGGTCCCACTGAAGCCAGGAGAACTAGAGTAAATCTGAGAGCTGAGGATTCAGCGCTGCTTTTGCCGTGCTCCGAAATCACATTACTTGGTTGCAGGAGACCAGGAGGTTTTTCTTCTTGCATGGTGGCAGCAACAGCTACTTGAAAGGGCATTTTTGTGATCTTTCTTGGTTTGTTCTGGTGTCTTTCCTGCAAGTTTCAGAGTGCTTTTTACAATTAAAAATAGATGTGTACATGGGTCACTTACACCCACCTTGCTGAAATGGTCTTGCACCTGGAGAAAGGTGGATCCGGTGTCTGGAGGGACTTGAATAGTGCGTGAGACCTTTTGGGAAGAGGGAACCTTAGTATATGTGTCCTGCTTGGGCTGCTGGGGATGGACTGCTGGGATGCTGGCCTGGGAGGTCAGGGCTGATGTATTCCCTGGTGAAATGCTCCAGCGTGGTCGGGGTTAGTGGTGACCAGAGGTGATCAGAGGGGCAAAGCAGGCTCCTGCACTCCAGCCGAAAGCTGTTGGGAGCCGCAGAGGCACCTCTTCCCTTGGTCCTGATTTATCTCCTGCTAAGGCTGTTTGTTCTGGTACTGGGATGTTGGCAGCTCTGCAAATTGAGATGAGCTTGGTTCTGAGCCCAACTTGCTGATGGCCATCTGTCAGATCCTGGGACAGGTACTGGTGTCTGTACAAGCTGTGGAAATCAGGAGATGGAGCTGGTTCAGGAATATGCTGCAGATCTCGGCATCCATCATGGTTCGAGCCCAATTCCAGCGGTTGGCCTCACTGGGGCAGCTGAAAGAGAAGAGCTACCCCTGCCCACCAGCCCTTGGACCTGCACCCTGGAGAAGACCGAGCTGGATTGCAGTGGACTGCCATATAGCATGTGTTTCTTGTCCCTATTACTGCTTCCAGTGATGTCACCTTGCTCCCTTGCTGCTGGGGACAGCTTCAGACCCCTTATCTCACTTCAGCACTCAGGTCCTGCTCAGCAGTTCCCCAAAATGTGTCCTGCTGGGGCCCAAGCACGTTGGCATGGGGCTGTCTTGGCATGTAAGCCCCTGTCCTCTGCTTGGACGGAGGGATATGGAGGCAGGATGAGCCCAGCATCCCCAGTGCCAGTGAGATTGGTTATAATGGTCTAGGAGAAGGTAGTGATTGAAACCAGAGTGGGATTTCAAGAGGAGCCACAGGCATCAGGGTTAAATGGAGGGAAGAGGAGTTACCCTCCTGGCAGGTCAGCTCTTCCAGCACCTCCCTTTGATGGCACGCCGGCAAGGCAAAGCGACAATTTTTGCTGTGGTTGCCAGAACCCAGAGCATCATGCAGCTGATTTTTACTCTGTTGCTTGCTATTAGTGCAGGGCCCTGACCAGCACGTGGCTTGAGCGGTGTGGGATCAAGCGCAGGGATGGTCACCTGAGCGTCCACCGGGAATGCTTGGCTGGGGGGAGAGCAAGGACAAGCCCATGTTCGCACGGGGACGCGCGTGCAAGTGCATGCAACACGCAGACGAGTGCCAGGCCACCGTTATAAACAAGCACGGGCGTTCCTGGGCAATGCCGCCTGCTTGCATTACCCTGTCCCCATCTGCTGCTGGCTCAAAGCATGTGCGAGCGTCCACGTGCGCTCGAGAGCCGTGAGTGTTTGCGTGTGGGGAGCATGGCATTGCCAGGTCCCAGGGAAGAGCCCCTGGGGGTTACACACTGCCCCACTGCTCTGTTTATAAGATGCCTCTATATGGCTCCTTGGCAACAAACCCACTTATAAAGCAATCCCGGTGACCTCAGTTAGCACCTCTACGAGTTGCTGGGATACTGGCTCCGTTAACGAAAAGCACCGGTGGCAATTAGCAGAGCACAACCCTCCGGTGCTTTGCAGCTTGACTGTGGTGGCACCTGGCTCTGAGCTGGGTGGAAAACCACAATGGCCTTGAGGGATGGAGTCCTGAGCTCCTTCCCAGGTGCTCCCACAAGCATGGCTTGGGAATAAATTGATGGAGAAAATGAAGTGTTGGGCTCAGGGCAGGTTTTCCTTCAGAGTCCCATTGCAGAGGGGCCCTGGGGCAATCAAGCATCTTTATGAAGTGCTGCCCCAAACTGTGATGCTTGAGACTTAATCAAACCTGGCAGCATGATTTTTGGCCCTGTTCCTATGCCCATTTCTATCCTTTTCTATTCAGCAATCTGAGCAAGAGGGCAAAGAGCATCTCTGTAAAGTGCTCAACTGCATCAGCGGCTCCCTGCATCGCCAAGGCGGCTTCCAGCAAGCCCCAACCCCGTAACACCTCTCCGCCAAATCGGTGTTGTTTGGGTGCAGGATCCATCAGTAACCCCAAGCTTTCAGGGACCGGTTGCATCTCGGCACGATTGCTTCCCACGCACATGGCTCAGGGTGGCAGGGAAGTGTGTACGCTCTTCAGAGAGCCTCAGCGCTCCCGGGAAAAGAGCAAGGTTTTCTGAAGGATGAGCCTGATGCAGCTTTGGGGTTTTTTGGGGGAGGAGAAAGGGGTCTTTGCATCAGCTGCTGTAGGTGGCAAACATCCCCAGCTCAGGGCTCTGCTCGCTTCCCTCCTCGCTCGCTGTGTGGATTCATGCCAAAGTAAATAAGGAAATTGCTCTTCTCTTTGGGGCCTGATTCTGCTCTCGCTTCCACTGCAGGAACTGGAAAAGTTTTGCTGAAATCAGCAACAGGTTTAGGCAGATGACCTCTCTGTCCCCCGTGTCCCCTCAGGGGGTGAGTTCTGGGAAGCAACTGAAGACTTCCATGCCTCCCTGCCAGCTGCTGTGGTTGGGAAATGATTAGGGAAAAAGTACAAAAAGGGGATAAAAATCAGATTTAAAGAGGTAGTGCTCTGGAGCCTTTACCAGACAATGTTTGTGTCTCAGCATCCTCCTCGGGGGGGTGTGTGGGGGTGATGCCATGATCGCTCCGGTGTGAGCGTTAATCCCTGATCCAAGCCCAAAACAGCCTGGCCGGGCCAGCACCCGCCATCGGTGCCTTCACAGCAAAGCAGAACCTGAAGACGCGCCATTAACTCCCCAGGGGGGACACAGGGACGGTTTCTGAGCTTGGCGCTGCCGAAGGGGCCATCCATCACCTTGTTTTTCTGCTGTCAGGGAGCCGCCTCCCTCCACTCCCCGCCTGCGTACGCACACTCGCACGCACTTGCTTTCTCCGGAGCTCGCTGGTGCTTGCGGGGAAGGCAAAGGCAAGGCTGGGTTTGCTCGCTCGGGTGCTCTCGGGGAAGATGCAGGCGAGTGGGGCAAAGCGCAGGGCGGTTGGGCTCATCGCAGCTGGGAGCATCCTTAATTTTCAATATTTTGGCAGCAGAGCTGTCCCTGCAAGGTGCAGTGATCCAGAGAGATCATCTTTGGGCTCATCTTTGAACAGGGCTGCTGTTTGGACCTAAAAATCCGATTTTCAGTGCAAATTCTTAGTTTCTTTCCTGAAAGAAAAGTGGCTTTTGACCTGTGAGAGCATTTGTTCTGGCTGTTGCTTTTCAATAAAAGTTGGAGCAATTTCTGGCTCTTTGGGGGAGTGTGAAGGGTTCCCATGCTTAAAGCAATAGAAATATTTTGCTCTTTAATGCAGTTTCTTATGGAAAATAATGAGCACGTCTACCTGCTCCTTTCCGTACAGAAAGGTGTCAGCAGCAGCTTGCTGCTACAGCCGGCTTCAAAACCAGAGCCGAGGGAATAACTCCTTCCAAATCCCATATTTGCTTGAGTTCTGCTGCTTTTCCCTGTTTGCTTCAGCCCATGAAATCCCCAGACTCATTCCTCATTCAGAGCAATTTAGGAAACAAAACCCAACAACCCCCAGGACCAATTTGGTCTCGCAACATCAATGACTTTCAAGTCCCGGATTCGGCCAGAGCTGCTCGACTGCATGGGGAGCCAAGGGGAAGGGAGGGGAGGTCTGGAGGATCTGCAGAAGCTTGGTTGCCCTCAAAAAACCCTTTCTGAATTTTTTAGGGGGTTGAATTGGGATATGGGGCTGGGCGATGCTCACCCTGATGCTCTTTGCTTTCTGAGCCTTGGGAAGGAGGCTGCTCGGCTCTAACCTGTCCGTTTTCTTCACCAAGGCTATGGAAAATCCCGAAGCCTAAGCAGCATAGATGGTGTGGCAGGATCCACGGTGGGCTTGGCTCCCCTCGCGTCCCGCTGCAGCTCTCCTTGTCCTCTGCGGCGTCCCTGCTCTCCCGTCCCCTCCATCCTTTAAAACGCCGCCCGGATCCCGCTTTGTCGTGTCGTGTCGTGTCGCTCTGTCCCATCCCTGCCCCGTGACATCGGGTCTCCATGGCGGTGCCTGTGCCCAGAGGAGACCGAGCTGGGACATCTCCACCCCTGAGAAGCATGTTCTGATCTTCTCCAGCCCAGCGCTGCCAGTGCGCTCCCCCTGCCCGGTTTGCAGGACATGTAATGTCTCCATTGAACTTGTCTCGTGCCCATGTGTTTGGGACAATCCCTGGAGTAGGTGTCTGTTGGTTTTTTGGTTGGGTTTTTTTTTTTTTTTCCCTTGAAACCTTATTCATCCTAAATAAATTGGGCCAACCCATGCGATTCCCTCTGGTGTCGAGCCCTCCTTCCCGTGGGCCGTTTGCACTTGGGCTAAAGGGTGGTGGAAATGCAAGGAGAACATGTTGACTCATAAAATTATATATCATTGTGCTGGAAATGGCTGAGTTCATATCATTTTAGGTCTTTTTTTTAAAAAAAAAACCAGCCTCAAGTTTCTGGAGGCAACAGATGAATAAACCTCTATTCCCAGCCCAGCAGCAGTTCTCCTCTTGTGTTGTGCTTTTTTTTCTGCCTAAATCACACTCGTTCCCTCCTGGCTTGTGTCCGCTTCTCTGTCCAACCTCAGGGATGGTCCTGGGGCTGAAGATAGCTTTGGCAGCGTTGGAAACCAGCCCCGAGGTCCTGTGGCAGTTGGAAACTGTAGGGCCCCCAGCTGGGTGTGGGGAGCATGTGGAGGCTGGGATAAAGGATTGGCAAAATATATGTATGGATGCTCCCAGGAAGAGCTGGGAGGTGGTGGGGAGAGGAATAATGGGCCCTGGGAGCAGTTGGGAAGGCTGCTGCTGCTGTTGCATAGTGGGGAAGTGAGAGATTTGAGACAAAATGATGCCTGAATGGATATGGGGATGAATCCTCTTTTGAGATGGACGCGGAGTGGTGGGGCAGAGCATCCCCATGGGGACGAGAGCTGGCTTTGAACCAGGTCCTCCCCTGTCCTTGGGAGGATGAGGTTGGAGTGCCAAACTCCCTGTCGCACTGCTGGTTTTTGCTCACATGTATTAGTTTTTGGGATGATTTTTAATGATCTCGGCTAGAACTAGAACAAAACTTTCAGTCCCCTGACTTCTGGCTCATTTCTAGCTCTGTTGCTCCAGTTTTGCTTCCCTGGAGGTGGCTGGATCTCGGCTGGCTGAAAGGGACTGGTTTGGTGGGTGCAGCCTTGGTCTCGACTCTCATCCTGGTGCTCTCTCAGCGTCTTTCCTTACTCTGAGCAAGTCCAGCTCTGTGGGGCTGGAGCCTGGGGACTTTCAGTCAGAGAATGGGGAGCAAAGCTTAGCTTTGGGTGTGTTTAAGATAAAAAAAGGCCAGAGAGCTTTTTGGGGGCCAAGCCCTTCCCCTCCATCTTGGCCAAACTGGAGCTTGTGCTCGGGGGATGATGCAGAGTGAGGATCCCCTGGTGCAAGGCTGGTCCCCGCACCCCAAAGGAGATGGGCTGGATTTTAGCAGATTCCACAGCTAGGACCCTCCTGCTCCTTCCCAGGATCCCAGTGCCTCAGTTTCCCTAAGTGTAGAGAAGGATTAATGCTGGGATCCTCCTGCAGTAAATCTCCTTGCTGCAACAGTGGAAGAGATGCTATGCAAGGAGGGATTGTAAAATCCTTCATCTGGCTTATTTTTTTTCTTCCCCACTGAGTTGAAGGAGCTGCCAAGATGAGCCAGTCACCACATCTCCAAAACATGCCCCCTCCAAGACTTACATGGGGCTGGCAAGAAGCTCTAGCCTTTTATTTCACTTTTCTTCTTTCCTTCCTCTCTTCTCCTGCCCCAGGCATGTGAGCAGAGCAGTGAGAGTCAAAGGAAAGCAGAAAGGAGGGAAAAAAAACCTTGGAGCCAGGAGCTGGATCCTGGGGCTTGACAGCAGGAGCTGAGCACCATGTAGACCTGGTGCTGGAGCTGGAATTTCTCCGGATTTGGGGAGAAATGAGGATGAGCCACATCCCTTCTCTTCCCAGGATGTGCCATAGTGGTTTCCGACCCCTGTGTCGCGGCGGTGATTCAGTCCTCGCCAGCAGCACCTGAATTTGCTGTATGTAGCTGCATTCCTTGGATTTCTGTAATTAAAGTGTATTACCACACCAAAAGATCAGGGTAACTTGACAGGTTTGTGAATCACCCCAAAACCCCATGAACTGTGTGAAGGGGCAAGTACAGCGGCACCGTGCCGGTGCTTCTCTGGCTCATGGAGCCAGCCCCTTTGGAGCGGGCTCCTCTCGAAGCGGGAGGAGCTGAAATATCCCCAGCCCGTGCGAGCGAGAAGGTCACCCTCCGTGATTTCAGTGGTCTCTGAATCATAAATGATTTAACCAAGGTCATGAGCTGACTTTGGGGATGAGCCAGGCATGAAAAAACAGCTCTGCTTCCCTGTCTCTTGCAGAAGCAGCAGATCAAGAGACTCAAACTTTGGGGTTTGAGTCTTTTGAAAGCACAAGATTAACCCCAGAGCAAACACAGCCACAGATCCCAAGAGATCCCACGCTCTCCTTTCTCCCCACCGGGCGCCCAGATCAGCTCATCCAAACACTGGAACTCGTTTCCCAGTGTGGAAAACCTTTGGAGGACCCCCCAAAAAATCTCATCCCCATCAGAGCAACGAGGGTTGAGTATGAGAGCTGACATGGAGCCGGTACGATGCAATTTTTAGCAGTGGCGTTATGCAACTCGGGAGAAGGGATGACTAATGTGCAAAAAGCTCCTCTAAAACAACCGAGCCCCGAATGGGAGACGGAGGGATTTCAGTGGGAGGCACCAAACTGTTGAAAAACCCATCGCATCTTCTCCCTCTTCCTCCCCGCCTTCTTCTGAACAAGTGATTTGGGGGATGCAGGAGGGGGAAAAACAGCATGTTGTTATTTTTAGGTGGGGTCTGGGTCGGTTTTGGGGGCAAGATAGCAGGGGTTAATCCCTGGATAAGATCATAAGAGGAGCTGTAGTGGATCAGAAGAGCAGACCACTAAATATCTCTGTAGCTCAGGGTTTTATCTCAAACAGTGGCCAAAATTGGCTGCCTAGAGAATAGGATAAGAATAGAGCAAGAATATACGATACTTCCCCCGAATATCCTCCCAGCCGCTTATCTATGTTTAGGGATCTGGCATGGAGCGCACGTTCCAGCTAAGGCGAAAAGCAGCAGGAGAAAGCAAGGTTGTTTGATTTATTCTTGATGAACTGAATAAATCAATAGGAGTCCGGCTGCTTCTGCCCAAGTCCTAAAATGGCATTTAGAAAAAAATCAACTGGTGTGCAGCAACTGTCAGGGCAGGGAGCTTGCTGCTGGCATCCTAGCCTGGAAAGGAGAGTTTCCCATGGGATGGGGTGAGCGCGTTGGGTCCGAGCCGCTGTCTTGTTCCCAGCAGGATGCTTTGATTGAGCAGGAACATAGAGATAAAGCACTGTATCTACCACATATACGTGCCCCTCACCTATGTATAGCGAGATGCCCGGCAGTGTGGTACCAAGGGGAGTTTTAGTGCCCCGTGCTCCTCGCCCCGTTGCGGCTGCAGCTGCACATGATGCTCAACAGCAGGAATGGCATCAGTGATGCTGCGTAGCGTCGGGCTGCCCTGGTGTTGTTGGATGTCCTTGCACCTGTCTGTCTGTGTGTCTGTCTGCTGAGACCGGCAGCTCTTTGGGACGGGGATCAACCCCCCTGTAACCACCTGCACCCGGTGCAGAAAGCAGCCATGCAAGGGACAAAAGCCGAGCAGCTCTTTTCCTTTGGATCTGGGGGGATTTGGGGGCAGTTGCCCCCTCTGTCATCCAGCAGCAGCTTCTTCCTTCTCTCTTCCTCCTGGGAGACTTGGCTCTCCGTCCAGTGCCGCATGGAGGCTGCGCTGCCATCCCGGGTTGCGTGCAAAGTATTAATTGTTATTGTTGCAACAACTGCTCTGTTTCTCGGGAGATGCCTGAAAGAGCTAAGAAAATAGAAAGGCCTGTCAGGCAGCCGGGCAGGAGGTTAAGATGTCAAGAGAGTAATTGCTCTACCCAGAAGCAGCCTGTTTCTGGCTTCCCTAGCACTGCCAGGAAAAATCCTCAGTGCTTATTTGATGACAATAAAAAAAAATTAAAATAAATAGCAACCCCATCCCTTGCCCGTGCTGACGAGGAATGGGGAGAGCAGAGGCAGATGCAAAATAAGATGCAGTTGAGCTTATAAATAGGTGCCTCCCAGCTCCCAGTCTGTTACTTCATTACCTCTGCCTGGGCAATTGATCCTTACGCTTTTCCCCCATGAAAAGGTAAATGGAGGCTCAGAAAGTATTTTACAAACTGCTGGGGAGTGGGTCACGCTCTTTCTTTCATGTGGGATAGCCTGGGGCAGGGTGATAGCTGTGAAAAAAAAAATAATCCTTTGACTTTTGGAGAGTAAGAAGGGAATCAGCTCGATGGCAGCACTGCCCTGGCACGAAGCTCGGGACCGGCTCTCCGGATTGTGCGGAGGATGCCCAAGGCAAGAGGCGGCTTTGCAGATGTGCAGCCCCCCAGGGGAGCATCTCTGGTCCTCCCAGCATGGGAGATGCAGGTGGCCGCCAGCTTTTGCTCCATCATAGTGAAATCCCCCCGTCTATGTGGTCCATGGAGATGGGTGTTGCGAAAGATGCAGATGTTCACTCCAACATCTGGGGAGCACGGTGGGGTGCTCTGCCCCATGGGGCACTGCCGGCTCTTCAAACCCCTCCTGTTGCAGCGGTGAAAAGAAAAGGGACCAGCAAAATGTCCTGGGGTGGCCTGGGGAAGCTTTTGAGGGGCGGCTGGGGGGGCTGTGGGGAGCTATACCTGCCAGGGTGTTTTGGCTTTTGGTGATTTCTCTTTCAGCACCTCCTGAGCCTCTCCTCTGCAAACAGATCTTTCAGTGGGGGGCGGGGGGGGGAAGCACATGCACTTGCAGACCGAAGTGGAGATAGCATAGGACCTACCCAAACATTGTGCTGGAGCAGCTGGAAGCTGGCAGCCTGTGGTGGCAGCTCTTAAGGCTGTTTGGGGAGATGCTTGTAGGGGGAAAGTGGGACTGTGTGAACTCACCACCCCTGGAAATCTGGGAGGGAGGATGGTCCTGGCAGCACCACAGCAGACCCTCGGGATTTTGTGGGCTGGGTGACAGCCAGGCTGTGCCAAGTGTCCTGCCTTGCCCAAGGAGGGGATGGTGGGGCATTACCCCACTGTCGTTGGGCAGCGGATCTGCACCCAAAAAAAGGTGGAGGAAGGAGCCGTACGCCACAGAGGGGCTGCGAGGGTGAGAGGGACCAGGACCCGCTGGCGGTGCGGAATTGAGCCAGTAACGATAAGCCGAGGCAGGAGGACTGTTTTCTTGTGGCAGCTTTGTCTGAGGGACAGCGATTGAACAAAAAAAAATCTCGGCTGTTGTTATTTATTTTTAGTCGTGCTAATTTTTTTCCGAGGCTGGGAAGCTGCTTTCCAAGGCAGGTCCCTGGAGCATGTGGGCAGCAGGTCTCGAGCTAGCACACAAAATGGCTTTGAACGGGGAGGAGGAGATGGGAGTTAAAAGCCGAATCGTGTCCCTGGTAAATCAATCGACCTGACAGGGAATGTCTCTAGCAGGCCACAAGCCCTGCCGAGAGCTTTTAGCTGCTTGCAGGAGCGATTGAACCAGGAGCAGTGATATTTTTCAGCAGCCACTTCATGCATGGCCAGCGCTGGTCCCCAAATTGGTGCTGGTGGGTGATGCTGGGTCCTCCCAACTGGTCTGTCCCATGGTAGGCTGGGAGGTGGGCATGTCTCCTGGAAGCCCTGGGATTTGGGGACTTTAATCTCAAGGATTTTTCTGGGATGTGGGACCTTGAAAAGCCTCCACGTCTGGGCATTGCTCACCCAAGGTGCACAGTGGTGCTTGAGGGAGGATGAGACCTTTATTTTGGGGAAAATGAGATGCTTTTGGAGCTGTGTTGGGTCTGCAGGGGGGAAAGCCAGGTCAAACCCATGGTCAGGAGCTGGTGTTGGGTTTTGTAGCAAAATCCCTGGTTGGAAAGTGCAGCTCTGTGGCTTATCAGGTGGATCAGGCGCTGTCTCCCCGTCTGATGGCCCCTCACCTGGAAACCAGGTCCTGGCACATGGGTAGAGGCGATGTTGTGACTCAGAGCTCCAATCAATGTTAATTAATTCAATGATAACAAATGAGAGGGGGAGAGAGAGAGACAAGAAAAAACACTGTGGGATATTAATGCACCAGGCTTGGCTTTGGGACATCTGGCTTGGGGTTGGCTTGGGAACTTTTGGTCAAGAGCAGCTTTCTGGGAGGAGAGGGCTGCAGCAGGGATGACTTCTTCCCTCTGCTCTTCATTTTTACCCTCAAAATTACCCTGACTGCATGTCTGGTTTCTTACAGAGAATCACTTCCCATGTCTCCATCTCTGGGTGCATTCTGAGGCTTTTTAAAAACATTTTTTCCTGGTTTACTGATGGAATAGCAGCATTTTATCCCTCCAAAGAAGGCCATTTCACTTTGTAGTTACTCTGTTTTCTGCAGCCTGCAAAGTTTAGGTCCTCTGGAAGCTCAGCCTCCCTCTCCTCCTGTTTCTCCACAAATAGCCAATGAAAGCAGTGTCTAATGTTTAATACGTGTGTCTTTAATTGCAGACACCTGCCAAGACGTCCTCTCTTCCAGTTACCCCCAGGGTGAGGTGGTCACCTTCTCCTGAGCTCCGGCTGGATGCAGGCAGCACCCCGGCGAGGGATGCCTTCCCTGAGGGATGCCCTCCCCAAGGGATGCCTTCCCCAAGGGATGCTTGCCCCAAGGGACGCCTTCTCCGAGGCAGAGGCATGTGCGCCCCAAGAGATGCTGTCCCTGAGGCTAAGGGATGCTTTCCCCAAGGGATGCGTTCCCCAAGGCCAAGGGATGCATTCCCCAAGGCTCAGGGATGCTCTCCCTGAGGCCAAGGGATGCTCTTCCTAAGGCTGAGCGATGCATTCCCCCAGGGATGCTCTCCCCAAAGCGCAGGGAAGCTCTCCCTGAGGCCAAGGGATGCATTCCCCAAGGGAGCTGCTCTCCCCGAGGCTGAGGGAGGCTCTCCCCAGGGCTGGGACATGCACGCCCCCAGGGATGCTCTCCCCGAGGCCAAGGGATGCTCTCCCCAAGGAGCTTTGCTTGCCTGCCACAGCAGCCCAAAGCTCCAGTTGCCAGCTCCAGTTGCAGCTGTGGGGGTGGGGGTTGGCAGCCGGGTCTCCCCCCGCAGAGAGGTGCCGCATGGCAGCGGGGCCGGGAAGGGAAGTCGGGGTGCTAGGGGCGGCCCCGCTCCCCTGCCTGCTGCCAGCCCTGCCACGTAGATGCTGCCCGGCTCCCCAGCGCACCCCTGGGCTGCCCCCTCCCCTCGCCCACGCTTTCGGATGCACCTCGCCCCTCCGCCTCCGGAGACTTGCCAGCTGCTCACCTGAGACATCGCCGCCCGCGGCTCCATCCGTGCTCTGACCCCCTCCATCGTCAAATGGCCGCTGGGGACCCTTCCTTTGGGTTTCAAAGGCTCCATTCAAGGTGCCACGAGCGGGTCGCTGCACCATCGCCCCCCTTCTCATGGGTGCTTACCCCAGGGTGCAGACCCCGAGAGGACGGGGGGGACGAGCGGGTCGGTTTGGGCGCAGGGACGGGGATGGGAAGCAATAGGTGAATGAGGTGGGGTGAACCCGGCTGGCCTGGAAAGGTCAGTGTCTTTCTAACGCTGTTACATATCTCTGTGATCAAGGCAATACTACTCCCATTTCCGTCTGTCCTGTACGCATGCCTCTACCTGTCCAACCGTACTAGAGTTCGAATAAAGACATCCATGAGCTGAGTCAGCTCCCATACCCCTCCTGCCTCCGTGTTTCCTTGCCACCAGCTCCCTGTGTGCCCACAAAGCCCTGTCCCCACCCTGGGTGTCCCTGGCAGCGGGGACAGTGATTTCAGCAGTGGCATTGCCTGAATGTTGTGGTTGAGATCCTTGCTTTCTCGCACAGCTTGGATGAGAGCCCACTGGAATGCCCATGGCAGACTGGCTTCAACATCCACGTGATATTCATTTGTGGAAGGAAAGGCACTGCAGAGCTGACAAATGCATTGGCTTTGCCCGCTCTGACTATCAAAGATGAAATAATCAGTATTATGGCCACACCAGTGCCATCCTTAGGTTTCAGAGTGAACACTGCATTGAGGTGAAGGGGCTGGTCCTCCCCAAGATGTCTGGGCAGCCGAGCAGACAGCACTACACTGATTCATGGGTTTAGGGCTGAATATTTCACACCCTTTTGAGGCTGGAGTGTTCCCAGTGTCGCCTTTTGACCGTCTCCAAAGGAGGTTTAAACACCCTGCACCCCCCCACCCCGAGACACAACATGATCCCCTGGAGAGCCAAAGAGACCTGACACAACTGATCACTGCTGCAGTGAGTTGGAGGGGTCTCAGCCCCTCCAGGATGGAGATTTTGGGGCTCTACCTGTTGACAACCTGCCCCAAGGGCTCGAGGTCTTTTATTTGAGACTGGCAGCGCAGGAAGAGGCCAGGGCGCTTAAAACCGGGGAGGGGGGGAGGAAGGGGGGACCAAAAAGCTGCCACAAAACTGAAAAGAAAGCAGTGACAAATGTAAGCAATCAGTGGCCGGGGGCCAAAGAGCAATTAAAGCGCGAGCCTTCCTCTGAGGCTGGGAGCGAGATGTTCCTCTTCCCGCTGCGGCTGCAGAGAGCCCTTGTGAGAGCCCTGCTGTGCTGCTGAACGTGCCGGGGCCCTTCTCCTCCACGGCCGTGGTCACGGATTGATCCTCGGATCGATGCTGAGTGCTTGGGTTGGCTGGTCAGGGTCAAGTGACGCTCGGCACCCGCATATCCCCCCGGGTCCTGCTCAGGCAGCGGCTGGGGGCTGTGAGCGCTCGGAGCATCTCGCGGTGCTGGGGACCTGCGAGGCTGCTTGAGGGTGACCGCAAAGGGAGCGGGACAGCCTGACCCTTTGGGAGGTGGGTTTAGGGACAGGGTGGTCACGCTGTGGGTGGTTGGTAAAAAGCTGGCTGGAGATGTCCCCTGTAGTGTTCTCCAGCAGCAGGACGAGGTGCCTTCTCCAGCCTGGACAAAACCTCATCCCATCACCGTTCTGTACGACACTGGCCATTTGCAACTTGTTCCCCACTGACCCCTGTGCAAAAAAAATTAATCAGGCGGAACAACCCGGTGGCTCAGGGACCGAGTGTGTCCCCAGGGATCCCCACAGCTCTCCAGGGTGTCCCTCTCCTTCCTCCTCCTTCTTTGGCTGTTGGTTCGGAGAGAAAGCTAAATCCCTCTTTGCCTGACCCTGGGGCTCCAGGATGAGAGTATTATGGCCCCAGCCTGGATCTGGGGCAGGGAGACGGGCATGAAGCGTTGCCAGGCCTTTCTGAAACTGCACGAAGGCGGACATGGGCCGTCAGCCAGGTAAGGTCCTTCACCCCAGGACACCGTGGGGGTGTTTGAGGGCAGGAGGGGGGTGAAGCGCCCATCCCCCCCCCCCCCCCAGCCGGTGCAGGGCTTCCTTAGCGCTTGCTCTGGATGCTCCGTCGTGCCAGGCTGGGGCTGTGCACTGGGCTGCTGGGCAAGGCCATGGGCACCCCGACTTCCCAACGAACACTGGAGATACGGGAGGAGGGTCATGGTGGAGGGTGGAGATGGGTGAGGCTGGATCCCTGATGGGGGGGAAAAACCCTCTTGGGGGAGCACCAGAACCAGGCATGGAAAAGCATCAGCTCCCAGAGGGAGCAGAAAGCCCAAAGGGGAGCAGAAAGGTTGGTTTATTGATGATTCGGCTGTCCCCACGAGGAATTCAAACCATTTTCTGGACCCAGGTATCTGGCTCCCCAGTGGGCGGTGGGATGCTCCTGGCGTTCCCCATATCCCCACGGAGCAGCCCGTCCCTGCCAGTGGGTGATCTCAGCTGAGCCCAACTCCGGCAACCCCAGCCTGTGGCTGGCGGGGATTTCATTAGTGCCACTGCTCGTTTGGAGCCACAAGGTTTGGATCTGGGCACTTTTGGCACGACTCCCCTCCTGGCCCGTGTTTCTTGGCTCTCCATCCCTCTAGGTATAAATTCAGCACCAGCCAAGTGGGAGAAGGGGAACAAGGGATGGGGACAGAACCTGGCACACCCTTACACCAGCCCCTCTTTTTCCCAAATAAAAATCGCCCTTTCCCCCATCTCCAGGAGCATTTTTGACTTTTTAAATTAATTTTTGAAGCCAAGGAAAGACTAAGCGGGGAGGGAGGCACACATGGCATCCAGGGACACACAGCAGAGAGGGAACATGGGCAGAAAGGCCTGATATAGGGGGGGACGGTGACAGCATCCCTGGCCTCGGGGCTGGGATTAGCCATCAGGTGCACTTAAAGGAATTTTAATCAGCGAAAGATGGTGCTGTCAATAAAAACAAGCGAGAGGCTCTGTGGCGCTGCGCCAAGGTGATGAGCGCATGATTTTTAATCTAGGAAAGTAGCTGGCGGGAGGGGAACGGCACACGGCCGGGCAGCGGCTCCCGCGGAACTGCATCAATGCCAGGGATAACTGAGGGGCCGGATCTGGGCTGGGAGAGGGGCTTTCCTCCGCCGGAACCAGGCCATCCTTTGGGGTGTCACTGCAGGGGGAGATGATGGGGAAAGGGATGGGCGGTCTGGTGATTGCATGGGGCTGTTGGGTTCCTCTGCAGATAGTTTGCTTGAGGACCGTTCTCCTGTGCCTCAGTTTCCCCTTTCCTAAGTGAAGTTGCTTAATCACCCCTTTAAGACAGGCAGATTTACTGGGCGGGGGTACAAAAAGAAGGACTACTTGCAGGGTGCTGGGTGAAGGCAGCAATGGGCTGTGGGACAAGCCCAGGAGAAGGGGAGTGGGAGCTGAGCATCCCTGCCGTGAGCAGATAACCAGTGCTGAGCCAGCTCTGGGCGAGTATGAGTTTCCAGAGCTTTGTGCTGCATCTCCATTCTGGAGGTGGGAGCAGGTGGAGCTGCGGCTGCTGTGCTGAGCATCGGTCTGCCCGCCAGGCCTGCCCGAAGCAGGCGGTTGCTGTAGTCCAGCAGTGGGCAGCTCTTGTTTAAACAATTTCTAGCGGGGACACATCTCGGTGTGAGCAGACCTGCGTGCGCTCCTCAGCCGGCTGGACGACACCTGCTAAAATCAACATTACCCGGAGCCCACAGCGGGAAGAGCTCTCCCCACTGCCCCTGCGTGTCTCTTGCAGCGACCTGAGCAGGGTGACAGCTCTCTGATGGCCACGCAGACACCGAGACGCGAGAAACCCCAAACCACTGAGACCAGCTCACGTCCCCATCAGGTGCGTACGAACCCAGCAGTGATTCTCACCGTGTTCTCTCTTGCAAAGTGCCACAAGCAGTGGGCACCTTCCCTGTGTGCTGGGTCCACATCGATGTCAGGTGGAAACCCCCTCCGCAAGCTCGGTGCAATCCCTCCAGAAACCTTGTGCAGCCCAGTCTCTCTCCAGCCTCCTGGCAGCTTTATTCCCACCATCCCTACTTCTACCAGAGCATCGTCCCACTCCAAAGCAACTGGAACCAGCTTGCTGCTGGGAAGAGGGGTTCAGGGTTTCAACGCCTAGTAAACTCACTGGGGTCTGTCCCAGCACCCCGGCATGGCTCTGCCTGGCAAACTGCTGCTGTATGCACAGGGTGCTGAGCCAAGCATAGGGCTGGGGTGGATGACACCCCCCCCACCCCGTTCCCAACCCCATGGAGATTTACAGCTGCTGAACTCAGCTGCGGTCCCTGGCTGCTGCACCTCTGTGCACCCCCCCGCCCCGAATCAGTGATGCTTCAGGCTCTTAGTTTAATTAGGGCTGGCGCTGAGGATTTTGGCACAGAGGGCGAGGGATGGTGGCATTGAATGTGTCCAGTTCCCACTCCTTTAATGTGATGAAATCTAATAAATAACTCAAGCCCAGAATGATGTTTCTTTACCATCAAGGAATGAATGAGACTTGCAGCTCATTTTTGGCTGGGCCATGCAAGCCTTGTGTGGGTTTATTTTACCATTCTAGCTATTCAGAGCCCATGGCCTTAATCCTACCATTGCTGGAAGAAGCTTTTAGAACCCACAAAAAGTGACCTAAAATGTTCTTTTTTTCCCATCTCCCTACTTTGCAATATCGTAATGTGCTGAGAGCCAGGTCAGCTGGGGAGATGCTCAGGAGCGGATGGCAGAGGGACCCAAGGGTGCACATTTCCCTGCTCGAGCCAATGGTGAGAAACCCTGTAGCAAGTTCTCCTGTCCTCAGCCTAGAAAATTTCACCTAAAATGGTTTTTACTGGGAAATTGGCTTTTCCTGCTTTGGGCAGTGCAGGGGGGAATTTTCCACTGCAAAACCCTGTTTATCACCCACCCTGAATCCTTCCACTGTGAGCTGGGGATGGCGTTTCTTCTTAGCTGATTCCTGATGGAACTCAAGGTTTAAAGCAGCATTCAGGGAATGCTTGGTGTTTCCCCTGCAGCTGGGATGAAAGCAAATGTGCAAATGCAGTTTCCCCAGAAAAATCAACTCCAACTCTCCAGCCAGCTGCTGGGTTGGATGAGCCTTCACAAAGCCACTTGGATGTGGGTTCACCCCCCTGTCCTGGGCTTTTGAGAGCCTTTTAATTAGAAGGCAGTGCTAACTGGGGGCTAGGAGGGTTTCTGTGATGGGTGCAGGGGTGTTGCAGGCTGCAATGCTTTAGAGGTGAAGGGCAATGCCTGACCCCTGGCTCCCAGCATGGCTGGGGAAGCTGGGAAACCTGGATTTGCTCCCAGCTTGCAGCCAGGTCTTGAAAAAGTAGGCTTGTGCCTCAGTTTCCCCATGTGGGTGTTCCTTCCCAGGGAAAGATGTGGTGCTGGGAGAAAGCCTTTAAAAAAAAGAAAAAGGAGGTGTTTGTGTATTCTGCAAAAAGAAGCTCTGGGAGTCAGCTGAGGACAGTCCCGGCTAATTGGGAAGAGGAGAGCATGATCTTATTTGCCTATTACGGTCCCAGTAATGCTGGGCTGACACATGGCTGTGAGCACAGCAAGGGTGCTGGCAGTGTAGACTGCCCTGATGTCCCACAACCCGGAGGTAACCATTTGCTGGATCTCGACATCTTTTTCTCAAAGAGATGATATGAGCGAGAAGGGAAAGCACCGTGCCAGGTCATGGCTTGCCAGTGGGCAGCCAAGGTCACCCCCTCCCCAGATTGTCCCCAAACTCCTTGCTGGGGACAGTTGGCTCCTTCCCCCAGCCCACGCTAGTGCTACGTGTTGAGCTTGGCATGCCAATGAATCCGCAGCCCCTCCCAGCTGGCTGGGGACTGAGAGAAACCTTGTTTTCTTGCTTTTACACCTGGAAAAGGGCATCTTGGAGAGATGAAACAAAAACCCAAGGACCCATGTGGTGCACATCTCCAACTGCTCCTTCTCCCCCATCCCTGGAGTGGGGACGTGCTCTTCCCTACCAACCTGGTGCTCCCCACGCCGTGACGAGGGCTGAGACCCCACCATTACCTCCCCACCCCCCCCCTTTTTTTTTTTTCAGCTGAGTCATGAAATTTCTGCTCTGGCAACACCGTGTTGCTTTAAGCTGTTTACGCAAGTTCAGGAGGCGACAGCGCGCGGGGTATTTTTAGCTCACCGGGTAGCGGAGCGGGATTAAAATGCA
>JAVJGG010000053.1:5618229-5637725 GCA_035590195.1 Aviceda cuculoides | reverse complement strand
TTCGCCGTGCCAGCGTTTTCCATTGCGTGTCTGAAAAACCCAAGTTTCCAGGGCGACCCAGCTCCAGGGCAACCCGTTTTCCTTGCAGGAAAAAAAAAAAAAGAAGCAGCAGGTAGGGAGCGGGCGCAAGGGATGGCCAAGCTCCGGCTCCAGAAGGAGAATCGTGGCTATAAAACCTCGTCCTTTTTCACCCAGGATGCAGGCGTGGAAGCAGAGATGTGGGCGTTGGGTTGTGAAATGCCGTTAAAAGGTGGTTGGGTGCAAGCTACATTGCTCGTCCCATCCTGTGCCCCTTTGGTGGGTTTTTGGGTGGGTTGGATGTGCTTTCCGGGTGTGGGTTTGCTAAGCAGGTAGTGGAGGCTGGCGGGAGGTCTTGGTGCCTCATTGCAGAGAAAAGGAGTGATGTGGTGCTGAGGAGAAGATGGGTTTGGGTTTGCTTTTGTGAAATGGTGGAACCAGGAATTTGCCCCCCATCTCCAGGAATGAAAGGAATTAAATCACGAGATCCTCTTAGCCATGTTGGGACCATGTCCTCTTCTGCCTTGAGGCACCTCTGAAGGGGTTTTGCCAGGGGCGGGCTGTCTCCAGTCCACTGTGTGGGAGCAGAAAAGCTCTAAGAGGACATGAGGATGAACACAAATGCTTAGGATCACCCTGCAGAACTGTCCTGTCTTGGTTTGCCTGTTGGCCAACATAGAGATGTCCTCCACAAGAGTCTCCCATGGAGAAGAGACTGAAACATTGCTGTTCTCCTTTATTTTCTAGCTTAGCAAATCTCCCCTTCTCCCCCTCCTGCTGCATCTGTCTCGGACATTTGGAGGAAAAAAAATAAAAATATTAGGCAGGTCACTGTGCAGAAAACTCAGTACTTCCAGTTTGGTACTGGAGAAAATTTGGCAAGAGAGACCCTGGGCTGGCTGGTCTGCAGCAATGAGATGATCGTTTTCTTGTCCTGATAACTGCAAGATGCTTGGTCTGCAGACTCGTTCAGTGGCACCCTTGGAGGTATTGTTTTGGTGAGGCTATGGCCATGGGTTGTACGTTGAACCCCAGGAGCTGGTCTCTGCTTGTATGGTCTCCATCAGCTGGGTCCTGCCTTGAGTCGCGAGTTTTCCAAGCAAGCCCCATCCTTGAATCCACTGAGATCCAAGCTGGAGTCAAGGCATTTCCTCCCAGTTGCTTTCCCTTTACTATGATGGGACTTTTCCATGTGGTGATCCAGCACGTAGAAACCTAGAAAACGCAGCCTGGGACTGCTTGTAGCTGCCCCAATGGAGGCTGAAACCGAGCAGTAAAGCATGATGGTATAAAGCACAAAGCAAAGGGCAGCTCTTGGAGTGGGCAGCCCCATCACTGCCTCCTTGCATGGGGCTGCTGGGGCTGCAGGGACAGATCCGCAGGTGAAGTGTGGCATGGTGCAACTTCTGGGCAGGGTTGGGATGGACCATCTCTGGAGGGATGAGCTGCTGCTGGGAGCAGAAGGGCTCCCCAGATCCAAAGCTCCTGGTGAGATCTCATCCTACAGCAGAATCTGAGGGCGGGTGGGCTTCATGGAGAGGAGATTTTTGCAAGACAAATGTGAGCTGCCAACCCCCTGGTGCGATTTGGTACCTTGAGGCCACGTCCTTTGCAACAGGGTTTGGTATTTTGATTTTTCAAACCAGTCAAGAGCAGCCACGGTTGAACAAATCTACTCAGTTTTCAAAGCAGAGTTTGTGCTTTCCCATTCTTCACCTAGGGGAAAAAAATGAAATCCCATCTGCAGAAAAACTTCTTCAGTTTCTCAAAGGCGTTTTCATTAAAAGAGAAATGGATGTTTAAAACCCCATGTCCTCCAAGCAAAATCCAAGTTGAGAACTTGTACCAAACAAAATGATTTTTACTGCAGCATTTTTCAGCCTGATTGATTAATATTTTTGCCCAAGCAGAACTTTCTGTAAAAAGGCTTCTTTTGATCTAAAAACTGTTGTCATCGGCTTTTTTAAATTGAAAACCACTTCCACTTTCATTAATAGCTGTTCTCCCATCCCTAGCCCTCACTCAGTGTGCCTGAAACAGCTCCTATCCAACGGGTTATTTTCCAGAACTGGAAACAACCAACATGATGGGTTTTTATATATGTTCATGGCAAATTTAGGCAGCCTTGTTCCTATTCAGGCTGTGTTCAGAAAATGGTCTGTTTTCCTTGTTCTGAGTAATAAAAGGGGGAAAAAAGTCATATTTCAGCCCAGCTCCTTGTTTTTGTGTAGTCTTGGAAATTGTATCTTTCCCTGTGGAGTCAAGGGAGGGCTGCTGGAGGGACTTTGGTGTCTGAGGTTCATGGTTCAGCTCTTGGATCTTGAATTTAGCCAATGCTTGGCATGGGTTAGTAGAGGACTAACATCCCAGCACTTGCCATGCTGCTGGGTCTGGGGGCAGCCGTTCAGCTGGGATGCAAGATGTGACCCGGCCGGGTACCTGGGTATGGTGTCGCACCATGGCAGGAGTGTCCCAGAGAGTCCCCTGTGTCCCTGGGCTTGGGGACCATGTGCTAGGGCCATATTCTTAACCCTGCCGAATGCTCGGTGGTAACAAGGGGCTTGTTTTTCTGTGTGTCTCGGAGGCTGCATGAAACACATGCAAATGAATTGCCTCTTATCACTGCCAGCCGCCCGGGCTGCTCCATCATCAGCCTTTTGTTTTTTTCCCAGGGTGAGCTAGTCTTCATCTTTGCTTTCTGCTCACAGAAAATTATATTTGCGGAACAGCCAGCAGCAAAAAAAACCCAAACCCAACCAAAACCCAAAACAAACCCCAAAACAAATTGGAGCACTCCAGATATCTATTGACTTTATTTCAGTAACCTGGCTAAATTCTCTGCAGGTCCCTGTGTCCCTCCTCTGGGAGAGGATGACTTGTGCAGTTTTGTTCCCAGTATCGATGGGAAGCGGGGATGGTTGGCCAGGGGGGAGCAGTGCATGGAGAGGGGACAGATATTGTAAACCTGCTGCGTTTAAGCCCTGAGGGGGAAACATCACCCTGTTTGCAGTAGAGCATTGTGCCCTCCCTTGTGCGTGGGGACTGCAGAAGCCTTGGCCAGGGGAAGAAGGGAGAAGCCCTAAGAACAGCTTGCAGTAAGGATGCTCTGGTTGCTTCCAGCTGGAGTAAATACCATCTCCTTCCAGACTGCAAGCCAAGGGAAGGTCAGCTGTGTCCGAGCAGCTTTGCCAGGCTGCAGTGGCACCTTGCAGGGTCAGCGCCAGCATCATCCCCTTTGAACCTGTTCCCCTTCTCTGCAAACCCCCCGGTCCCTCTCCGTGGGACCCCCACACTCCAGCCTCTGCTTTGCATTTATAGCTGCTATTCACAGCTCTTTTGTTATTTTCTGCTGTTCATTTAAAAAAAGCAGCTGACACCATCTCGCTGTTTGTGGAAGGAAACTATTTAGGGACATAACTAGTGGGTTTTGGAAAACTTACCATAATGGGAGAGCGGTGGTTCCTTCCAGCCTTGCATCTGCCCAGCTCCCTGCTAGCCAGCTCTACTTAATGGGACACTTTTAATGGGATGTTAACGACTCAAAAAAAAAAACCACAGAGCAATTTCTGAGCAGAATAATTGGGAGTCAGCTGGAGCTGGAGGTTCTTTGTGCTTCCCGAGCGCTAGTCCCTCTCGGAGAAGGACGACACATTCCTGTAACTGGTTTAAACATGTCTTTGGTGCTGACTGGTGCATTGAAAGCCAGCGTGAGCTGATGAGCTTGGCAGGGCTGGGTTTTGTGGGGAGAAATGTCCTTTTAAGAGGCTGGAGCTGAACTGAAACAACCCCTCCAGAGCAGCACTTGTGAAGCGATTAGGGAGAAGCTGGGAGAGGTGCAGGTTCTCCTCTCTGGTCTTGGTTGTGGCCATGATGGAGGGGAGGGAAAGTGTTGGCTCTGTGAGGCAGAATGAGGGCTCCCGTATCCCAGAAAATGATGGGTATAAATTGGGGGTGGATGCTGAGGAGCCCCCTTGGTGTCCCCCATCCTTTGCTAAAACCCCTCAGGAGACACCGTGGGTTAAATGTGCCTGGTCATGGGGCTCGTGCTCCGCTGTCGGGCAGCATCCACTGCCCCTTACTTGCAATTCATGGTGGTTTTGTTTCTAAATTTAGCCCTTTTGGGGATGGAGGGGTATGGGGGAAGGTGGATGGGGGAGAAGGAGGAGGGGAAGCGTTTCTCTCTCTCTCGGTCCATTGTCTAATCAAAGGGAATCCAACTTAAAAGGCTTCCTGTTCGGCATGGAGCTGACGGGGAACATGCATCATTAAAAATGTTCAAGTGCCTCCGTTCCCCAGCACCTCTTTGAAATCGCTGGCGACTGCGTGGCCTCGGCGTGGCAGGGGGGAGCCGCCGGCCGCATGGCAGAGCCGTGTTGTGCCGCTTCCCCTCCACGCCAGCCCCTGCGTACCACAAGGAGGACTGGGATCCTATGGAAAGCGATTTAAATGCAGGAGCTCTCCGGGCTGCAGGCATCTCCCCAGTCCTGAAAGGCAGCACATGTGCTGGGAATGGTCTTGTTTGCACATCACCCCCTCTCCCCATTTCCCTCTGGAGCCGCACAGATCTTACTGGAGCCAGTGAGTTTTTGGGGGATAAACCATCCCTCTTCGGTCCCAGGGATGCTTTTCTCTCTCATATAAGCGAACAGTTTTGTCCTACAACAGCTGTACCTAAAAAGCCAAGCCAGCAGGAGAGAGGCGACGCACACATTGGAGCTCAACTCTCAAAGTTGCATGGTATATTTGGGTCAGGACCCACTTTTCTGCCCTCTGATGGGCAGTGTTTGGGGAAATATGGGGCCAAGATGCTCTGCAAAAGGATCTGCTGGTGTCTGGGGGAGAGCCACGGGGGCGGTGGGAGCTCTCGGCCGCTCAGGGAAGTGTGCTGAGCCCACACCGAGGATGCTGCTCTCGGCAAATCGATGCTAATCCCGTTGTCTCTGCTGCAGAGACGGCACTGCCTTGGCAGGCTGAGGGCGATGGGCTGGGCAGCAGTGAAAGGGGTGCAGGTGTAAATCAGGATGGCTCATATGTCTCCGAGGCACTCGTGTCCCTCATTGCTGCTGGGGGATCCTAAAAGATGTGCAAAGGGGGTCCCCAACTTCCACAGTGGGCAAGGAGCTGCCCGTACTGTTGAGGGAAGGTCCTCTGCCTCGTGTGGCCATGGTCTGTGCCCAGCCTTCTCAAAACCTCACCGGGAGGACGTAAAAGAAGAGAAGCTTCCTAGTGAGCCCCATCACCTTTGCTCCCGACTCCTCTCCCCACCTTTCTTTGCTGCCTTTACCCTCCAGGTTTCCAGCTGGCAGGACAAAACCATGCTCTACACCTCAGCAGGCACCCACACCCTGTCTCACCTTGACACCTGAGCCATGGGATCAGCATCTTCCCAAGGTGCAGAAAAAAATCATTTTTCTGGGTTTCTCCCCCCATATTTCCGCTGTGGAGGATGCAATTGGATGGGTTTTGCCTGGCCTGATTGAAATTCAGATCAGCGCATCCTGGCTGGCTATCAGCCCTGCTAATCACTGCCCCGAGCCACTGCAAAGCAGCTGCTTTGTGCTGATACAGGCACTGAGCAGCTCCCCAAGACCCCCCAGCCATGGCAGAGGCAGGCAATCAGGCTGGGAATGAGGGCAGCCTGCTGGGGCTGGGAGGATCTAATTAGTCTAATGGGGGAGAAAATTGCTAGGGGGAGATGGGAATAATCCAGCCCCATTTGGGATGAGCCCATCATGCCTGAGGCACACTTATGGACACAGGTGGAAGAGGAGCAAATTGCCAGCCATGGGTTCTGCCACCGATGCACTTTTTAGCCGCTGGCACATCACTTGACTCCCAGACTCAGCTTTGATATCCCAAATCAAGGCTGACGGCATGCTCTGCTGCTTCCAGAAAGCTGCTTTGACTTTTTCCTTGGGTTATGCTTATTTTTGTGGCTAGAAGAGGCCATTGTGTTCAGTAACTTTGACTTCCTGCATTAGGAAGGCCATAAAATGCTGCATGGTACTAAGCCTTATTATTAGCGTTTATTACTGTGGAAGGAACAGGCACGGAAAGTGCGGCTCCATGGGTGGGGAGCTTTTTAAAGCAATCACCTACGGCCATGCAACCTGTTATGAAAACTCTCTCCATCTCCAGGATGGATTTGTTATGTGCATAGGGGATGTGGGTAATTATAGGAAAATCACCATCTCTTGACAGATTAGAGCCTGCCATGTTTGTTCTGGAAATTAGGGGGGTCAGTGCAGTTCTTGTAGGTGTTTCCCCCCATCTCAGGGTTGCTTTCGCTCACGTGGGTGGGAGTGGTGGTGGTTGGCAACCCAAGGTGCTGTGTTTGCTTCTGCGATGCCTGCCCAGACCAGGGCTGCCTGCCTGTCTCTCCTCGTGAGCACAAGGAGCTGTGCTGGGTTAATTCCTGGGTAGGAAACCGCAGTGCTGAACGCTTGATCATACCTTTGCCTGATCATCCTCCACATTTGCCATCGGGCTCTGGTGATGGTTTCGGCTCAGATCTGCCTCCTTTGCCCCTGCTGGCCAAGAGGGCATTTGTGTTTTTTAGCACTGGAAGCTCCAGCCTGGGCAGGACCTTGCTGTGCGAGGGGCTTGATGGGACCTGCGTGGCTAAAGCCTGAGCAGGCTTTGGGATCGGGTGGAAGGCAAGAGCCAGGAGGTGCCCTGAGATGGGAGAAGACCTCAAGACAGGGACAATCTGGAAGCTTAATGAAGCCTTGGGTGGAGGCACGGAGTCTGGGGAGCACAGCTTGCAGGGCGGGGAGGTGTTTAGGAAGGGATTAATGGGCACCACGATCGCTGGGAAGTCCCCAGGGAGCAGGACAGGAGGAGGAAGGGATTTAGCCTAGTGCAGCATAGGAACTGCAGTCCCTTTGGTATTTATCCCTCCCTTCTGTCAGTGGGCACTCCCTTCAGTCCTTGGGGCACGGCACCACTGGATGACTGTGCCACCACCTCTAATGATGCCGATACCAGTCATTGGTCAACCCAACTGCCCCAAGGTGAAGATCTCAAGAGCTTCTGTAGACAAAATTGAATTGCAAAGGGGCTTGGGGGAGGCTGGCATTTTTGCTGGATGTAGATATTTTTTTTCTCGCTCCTGCACAGTCGACCTTGGGGAGGAGAAAGCATGAAAGGACCTGAGGAGCCTTTGGGGCTGGATTCAGCCCTGCAGCAGGGCACTGCTGTGCCCTGGGCAGCGTGGGGACCTTACCTGCTGCTGGAGAAGGGCAGTACAGGGAGAGGGAGAGATGGGAGAACAGGCTGAACTCATCAAGACGTTCACAGACTGGCTTCCCTCCCCTCTGATTTTGTTTAAATTAAGCCATCTGCCCACATTAAATAGTGAATTATCTCAGCTGCTGCCTGTCTCCCTGTGGGGACAGTGGATGGAGGAGCAGGGGGAGAGGGTGAACGCTGCAGGGCTGCACCCCTGGCCTTGGACCTGGGGAAAATGTGGCTCCCATGGATGTGGGTGTCATCTCCCCTTCTGTGACCAGCAATCAGCCCCAGGCAAACCGGAGCCCGTCACCTGGGAAGATCACAGCCCTGCTCTGCTGGCCTTGGAGGAGGGTTAGGAACTGGTCTCTAATCCATCTAAACAAGCTGAGCATCGTGTGACCTTCCTTGGCTTGTGTCCTTGGGACTCCTTTTCTGGGCGGCAGCGCCTGCTCGAGCGATAAGAGCTCTTGCTGTGATGCTGCAGCTCAGAGAAAGGAGGGGATGCAGTGTACCAGGACGG
The DNA here is from genome assembly GCA_035590195.1 of Aviceda cuculoides. NCBI lineage: Eukaryota > Metazoa > Chordata > Aves > Accipitriformes > Accipitridae > Aviceda > Aviceda cuculoides. Next base: position 5,629,954 of record JAVJGG010000053.1, on the reverse strand, counting down.
AGGGTCTGGAGCTGCCACAGGGAAGAGCAACTTGGGGCTGAAGTAGGACCTGGATTAGCCTAGGGTGGGATTTTGCTTGATTTCTGCCTTTGCAAGTGGTGCCTGCACAGAGGGGAGATGTGCAGTGGCCTGGTGGCTGAGGGACGACCTTTTCCTCATGTTGTTTATCTTGGAAAGACTTTCCTAGTCTTCCAGGGATGTCTTCAGAGGTAAAGCCTGCTCTGGGTGAGCACCCACAGTTGAGGCGGGAGAACCCTCTTCCCTTTGGGCAGCTTGGAGCCAGTCTCAAACCCTAGCGAGGGGTCCCAGCTGGGGACCCTCATTGTGGGCTGCCAGCATCTAGCAGTGGATTCAGCTTCACTCGGTCCCCTCCACTCCTGCCATGCCAGGTGGTCTCCTGTGGCAGTGTCACCACTTAGCAACACACACAACTGCCACCTCACCCTCCATGCAGCACCCAGTGCTGTGCCAGCACCCCAAAAATAGCCACCCTCTTTATATAGGTCTTGGCCCCAGGGAGGACATGGGCTCTTGGTGCTCATTGCCAGCTCCTCACTGAGACCTGGCTCTTGTCATCACTGCAATGAGTTGCGCAGTTTCTATTTGCCTTTGAGTGGGTCCCCAGGGTTGCACCAGAGACATGCTGGGTGGCTGGACACAGGTCATTGTAAGCCACCCTCTGCCACCAGCACCCTTTAGGGGCTCTTTGCAGGAGCGGGGAGCACTGGAAGGGAAGGGCTGGGGGCTGAGGGTTGGGGTGGGAGACCATTGGTGCTGGGAGAAAAATTTGGGATGAAAGAAGCAGGCAAGAAGAAAAAGCAGCAGGAGGTAGAGGGGGCATTAGGGGCTCCAAAGCGCCCCATTTTCTGGTCACTGGCAAAACCCCAGCCCATGTGCTCGTGCTCCCCTGGGGACCCAGGGAAGGGGTGGGATGGGTACTGGTGCTCGAGGAAGAACCTCCACGGTGTCCCAGAGTCTGCATCTCCAGCTGTCCAAGTCTGCTCTTGGAGAGCAGCTCTGGCCTGCCGGGCAACGTCAGCTACCAGCTCTGAACACTCCGGCTCTGCTGAAGTGCAAAGGATGACCGCTCTCCCTCAGTTAAAACTGAGTAAGTGGTGAACAAGACCATTTCTCTGGCCATTTTCCCTCCCTCTGCCTTTCCATCACTCAGACTCTTGCATACCTTTTGCATCCGCATTGCTTTAAGCACAGTGGGAGCCAGGAGTGGGCAGCGTGGGTCTGGCTTGCAGCAGCTCAGGGTGTCCTGGAGCTTCACCAAGAACATCTGGAAGCAATCTGCCTTCACAGAAGCTCTTGGCCGTTGGCTTGGCTGGCCCGAGGGCATGATCTGGAGCTATCCCAGCCCCAACAGGAGCACTGAGGGCTTTGGGGCCATCCATGTGATGGTGAGGAAGTTGGTTAGATCCAGTGTGTGGGTTGCAGCACTCAACTTTTCTCACTTGGCATAATATTTTCTGAAGCTGTAGGGCCTCCCCTCCAAGTCTCGGTGGTCTCCTGGGGTCAGGTCCCACACCCCTTAGAGGCATTTCAGGGCATCCCGCCCCATCTGTACTTGGTCTCGGTGTGTCAGGCTGTAGCACATGGGTGCTGCTGAGCCCCTAACAGAAGGATCCTGGATCCATCCTGTGCTGAAATATGGATGCAGGAGTTGATGGAGCATCTCCAGAACTGAATGTGTAACAGGTCTTTCAAAGGACCTCGGCTGAGAGGCTTTACAGTGAGCCACGCAGTTTCCCCTGTTCTCAGCTCCTTTGTCCCACCTCCCAGCCAGAATTTGGGGAGACTTTTTTCCAACAAGCAGACAAATATTCACAGCAGCTCCAGCCTGGGTTTGACTGAGGTGTGAGAAACAACCTCAGTGCCAAATCCCGAATGTGTAGCAAGCACCCAGGGAGGAATGGGCTGCACCAGCTCACGCAATTTAGTTTGCTGTGAATGCACCGAGAGTGTCGGTGGCGGTTATTGCGTCTCAGTGGAGTGATGGTTACCTGATTACCAGCAGCCTCTACCCTCGGGTCATTAAGCACCAGGAAAAAGCAACTAGGGTCTCTTAAAGCTTTCTGGAGAGATTTGGAGCAAACCTGAAACTCTGGGTGTCCTCAGGCTCTGAGATGTTTGCTCCTGTATCTGTGCTCTTCCACTTGCCTTGTGGGACAGTCTGGAGGAGCCCGGGTGGGAAATCCAGGCTGAACCCTGGTGGTTAAATCTCACTGGTGAAATCCTGGGGCTGTTCACCTAGGACGGTGCAGGTGCAGGCTAAAATCCTGCCCGGGGCAGAGAGGCTGGGGGAGCTCCCCAGGAGGCAGGACCTCAGCAAGGATCCATTCCCTCCCTGGGATCCCCATTTTCTGGCTTACCACATGCTCTTGTCTGTGTTTTCTGAGGGATCCCGGTGAGTCAGCACTTTGCAAGGCTTGGAGGTGTCTGAGCAACTGGGGAAGTGCCAAAAAAAAAAAACCAAACTAAAGGTGGGTTGCAGGTAAGGAAATTTGGAAGAGATGGAAAACCACAGAGGTGAAACAAGGAGCATTTCCCCCTTTTCTACTGGAAGCCAGCAAGCAATCCTGCTGCTTCCCACTCAGCCCACCCAAAGGAGCCAGACAAAATCCCCATGACCACCTAAGAAATGCCCAAACAGAAGCAGTCAGGATGAAGGGGAGTCTGCTGTGGGGCGAGATGGCCGCCAGCAGGTGGGATGGAGCTTAGTGCCAGGAGTTAATTGCCTGTGAAAGGATGGATGGTAAGGGCGAGGGGCAGAGCCTGACGGGCAAATCACACCTGCAGGAAAGATGAATGAGCCAATGGCCCAGGATGAATGATGGAGGCTTTTCAAGGGCATGACTGGGAAGAGGATGGGGCAGGAGACCATGGTGGAGATGAAAGGGTTAACCTAATGAACTGGTTTCTCAGCAGCAGCAAAGACCTGGGTTTTCCACTCATTTGTATTTCTCTCCTGGCAGTGTTTAGGTGCAATAAACCCACATGTGTGTGTGTACACACACACACACACATTGCCCTTCCCCTGAGAGCTGCCTTGGAAAATAACCTCTTCCATCTGCGGGGTCTGTGCGTGGCTTGTGGCCAGGAGGCACCGGGGCCTTGTTAGCTCCAGGAATGGGTGATTATCCACAGGTGTCAGATGGGAAAATTGAGATGTAAAGCAGTGAAATGACTTGGCCTTAGGGTGGGGATTAAGACAGTTTTGGGGTTATGGATGGACCTGCCGTTTTCTTGCAGCAAGCTGAGTGCAGTGGGGATGTGCCTTTGCTTTTGAGCAGGGACTAAAGTTTGGCCCACAGCACCAGGACCGTGAGCAGATCTTGTCCTCACTGCATAGGTTTAATCTAATTTTAGACTACAGAGGGGCTACAAGCCCTGTTAAGTGCCTGGGCAGGGCTGTAGAGGGGAGTATTTCACCTTGGTTGCTCTTGGCTGGTGATTAGCAGCACCCTGAAGCAGGAGGGGGGATGGACCCTGCCGTGCTCTGCGCTGGGCCAGCCCCGGCTGCTATTCTTGCTCAGCCATGTCTGCTCTTTTTTGGACTGTTTTTTGTCTTCAGCCAGCCAGGCACCCCATCTCCCAGACAGGAGAAATGAAAATGAGCTCTTGTCCTCTGTGGAGAAGATCAGGGAGAGACATGGAGGAAAAGTGAGGGAAATTAAGCAGAAATAGCTTCAGGGGTCATTTAAAAATATCCCCATGACTCCCTTAAATATATATTTAGCAAGAATTCATAGTCCATGGCTGAGGGAGCTCCAGGCACCAAATGTACGGAGTGGTTTTTGATAAAGACCCACAGGATCTAGCACAGTTTAGAGGGGGAGGAAGTTTGTGGGATGGAGATGGGGGAGATCACACACCATGCCTGGGGCAGGAGGCTGCGGGGTTGCTCTCAGCCACTCTCCCATGCCTGTGAACTGCCCCCGCACTACATAAAACCATGTGTTGAGCCTTTTAGGTCTCTAAAACAAGGTCCTTTTCCATCAATATCTACCAGCAGGCCAAATCCAGGACTCCTGCTGATGGAGTAGGGCTGTCAATGCAACCCTCGGAGACCCCGTGGGCTCTCACCGAGCCTGTGTGCAGCAGGTTTGCAGTGCCACCACCCCATCCATCACAGTTTTCCTCCTTCAGGAGTAACCTGCACCGGTCCCTCTGCCTAAGTGAGGACAGCCCAGCTTGGGTCCTTGTCCCCATGAAGGCTGGGAGTGGATGAGGAGGTGTTGGAGTGAGCCCAGCCCTTCTGGAGAAGTGAACTGCTGACAGACCAGCCAGAGGGTTGGAAGGGCATGGGACTGAATTGGTAATGAAGCACCCGTGAGAAGACATGAGTGGCAAGTACAGTCCTGTGGGAGGAGGAGTACAAAGCCACCATGGGGCTGATGCTCAGCAGGTGTGGCTGGAATCGGCACTACGCCCCTTGCACCAGCCGGCCCATTGGCATTGAGATCCCAAAGTGTTTTCCAGTTCCCAGTGCTTTAGAGTAAGAAGATTCCCTTGTTCCTAGGAGCATCCTGGGCTAAAGACCCCATCCCAGAGGCAGCCCTCATTGCCCATCTCCCAGATCTGCCCCAGAAGCTGCATGATCAGCCAGAGATCATGAATTATTCACCACTCCTCCATAGTGCGGAGGATCCCATTACGCCATGGAGAAGGGTCTCCTTGAGCAACACAGCCTTGCCCAGGGCTGTCGGCTTGGAAACTGGAGATCTCAAGGGAATTCTACTTGCACGTTCCTTCCTCGGGTCCAGCATTGCTCCAATGACAAAGTCAGGCGGGCTTTTGACTTTGGGGCCCCGACTGAAGGTTGGTGGGTGTCTCCTTACAGACCTGTGGCTTTATTGATTGTCTCCTGCCTGAGTTCCCACCCCATCCAGATTGTAACTGTTCCCCTCGAGATGACAAATGGAGTTGCCAGCCTCTGATTTATTTTAATTGCCATCTTTCCCTCCCACTAATGACATAAGAGATATGACAAACCTGTGCTGGAGTACCTGAGCTGGGATGTGCTGGCGGGCATTTGGTGCTTGGTGGGGGCACTGTCCCTCTCCACCTGCCCGGAACAGACACCCCCTGCCCCCCCCCCCCCCGAAAACCCACAGAGTGGGGAAACTGAGGCACTGGAGCTGGTTAGAAGGAGGTGGGAAATTGTGCACGGGTGACAGGGAAGAGAAACCAGTGATGGGCTGCCTGTGCATGGCAAGAGGGGGTAGGGTGGGGAAAGGGGATAACTAGGAAAAAACCCCAGAGTCTTGTGGTCAGCCTGTGCATCCTCAGAGCGGAGGGGTTCCAGGCAACTTCTGGACTCCTGGCCTGCCGCACGGGGCAATGCATTTCAGCATGACACCTTTTTCACTTGGGAAGGTGTCGGAAAGGAGGCAAGATGTCGTGAAGACTTGGTCTTTTCTCCTCTAGGGCTGCAGGCAAATATGCCCCGATGGGACAGGAGAGGACGTGCTGTTCAGCATGATGCTCTCCATTCCCACAGCGGCTGGAGCATGTCACACGGAAGAGCTGCGAGACGTGACACAAGCCACCCTGAAGACTAAAGGGAGATGGGGGACTTCTGCATTTTTGTGACAGTTCTTGGCATGGCGGGAAATGAGGTACGAATCCTTACAGGTGTGGAAGAGAGGCACAAGGCGCCTGACAGCTGGCTGGCACATGGGGCCATCTCCTTCGTCCCCCCAGTGTGGGTGCTGGGCTCCCTGCAGGCTCCTGCTCAGCTTTTCCCTTCCCAGCTGCTTGTGCAAAAGGTTGGGAAATATCTTTTGCTTCAGGCTGTGTCCTTGCTTTCCTCCACGCCGGGACACAGGGAAAGGGTGCGGGTCTCAGCTGCTGGGAGCCAGGTACCGGTGCCACTGGCCGGCTTTTCACTGCAGCCCTTAGAACTGTCTCTCCCACCTGGAGCAAGCGCCACTCATCCTGCAAACATGTCACACTCGGCTGTGATGTTATAGCCCAGAGCAGGGATGGGGGTCTGGAGGTCTCCCCCCCCTATATTCTCTCTTTCTCCCTATCCAAGGAGAATCCTCCTCCACCAAAGGTACTCAAGAGCCCTGGCTGAGACCAAGCCACATGTCAGGTGTTTGGGTGACTTTGGGGCCCCATGTCAGAGGGTGAGCTGTCACCTGTTTGCCATCTGCCCAGCAAGATCCAGCACATGCGAGGCTGCTGCTGCGCTCGCTCAGCAAGTCCCGGCCGTGGCAGCGTGTCACTGTGTGGTGACACGGCAATGGCTTGAGCGGAGGCTCCAGCGTTTAAAGGCGCCTGCCTGTCGGGATCGTGGCGGGTCTTGTCTCCGCTCGGCGTGAGCACAGATGGGCTGAATTCTTCTGGGCTGTGCTGCTCCTCCCCGGGAGGACGACTTCGTTTCCCTTCCGAGACGGGAGAGGAACCGAGGCACTGAGTGATGATGGACCAGGCTGCTGCCTCTCGGTGAAACAGTCTCTGAGCAGAGTAGGATGTAAAACTGGGCTCCTCTGAGCACAGGTAGCAATTGGAAGGCAAAGGCACCAGCTTGCAGGGGGCAGATGGACTGGAGACGAACATGAGCCAAACCACCTGAAGCCCATGGATATATGCAGCTTCCCAGGGCGCTGCTTGTCTTCCTCGGACGACATCCCTGCAGGAGGAGCCACAGGGCCCTGCCAGGAGGGAGCAGGGGTGGGCACCCAAAATCGGGTGCCTCCATCCCATACGGACATCGCTGTCCTGAGCGGGGGCTTCCTCAGTGAGTCCCAGGGAGGGCAGCGGGGGACTGGAAAGGGCAGGAGGCCAAGAGCATGGAGGGTCCCTGGGTGCTCAAATCTTTGTAATTACAGATTCACGTCTGTGCACCAGCTATCCTCAGGACACGGAACTTTGGTGACTGATGTGGCCCTGCAACATGATCCTGGATCCCCAATCCTGTCTTAATTCTCTCTCTATTTCGGGGGTTTATTCCTCCCTCTCCATCAATCTCTGAACGTTAGGTGGAAAGCGAACAATTACTGTGCTAATGGCTCCATAAATTCCTTCATTACTTATTAAACTCGAGCAGTCCCCATGCGGCAGTGGAAAAGAGCTGAAATGGGGAAGAAAAGGGAGCAGAGGGGGGTTAGGAGGGGCTGCGCCGGGGCAGAGGGCCCAGCTCCTGCGGCCGGCCCCGGGCAGGGCTGCGGCGGCAGAGCCGGATCGGGCCCCGGCAATTCGCGGGCTGCCGTTGCCCTCTGCCGGCAGCGGGACGGGCAGGGGCTGCCTGCGCTGCCTGCCGGGCGGGGGCGGAGCAGAGCCCCGGGGCACGGGGCCGCGGTCCCCGGGGGGCGGGAGGCCGGAGAGCACCGGGATGCCTCCTTGCGAGGATGCTCCGAGGAGGTCGACGGGTGGGATGAGGCGCAGGGACCATCCTGCTCGGGGAAGCGCTGCCAAAGCTGTCCCCCAAAGCGCTCGGGGAAGCGCTGCCAAAGCTGTCCCCCAAAGCGCTCGGGGCTGCCGCTGAGCAGAGCCGAACCAGAGCGAAGGGAGCCTGGCTTTAGGCAGCGGTTAACTAGAGGAGAGGCACGGGGCAGGGTGAGGACCCTTGAACTTGAGCCCGTGTCCACTCTGCCTCCACACGAGGCTGCCGGCGGGCACTGAACATCACTTTCCCGGCTGCAGGAAGAAATCCGCTCTCTCCCGGCTTTCCTCGAGGTACTGGGAGCTGCCTTGCGGTCTGCTGCCAAACCTCACCGGCATCCCGCAGGGCGGATGTTCTCCAGTTTTTTTCTGCTGGCGAAGGCGAGGTCTGGGCCACTGCGGAGATCGTCGCGAGAATTGCAGTGACCGTTCAGGAGAAGCTTTTGCCTCATCTCCAGGTCAGAGTGTGCGACAGCTCACTTCTGGGCTGGCAGCTCTGGTCCCGGGAGGGCTCTTGTGGCCTCGCCTAAGTGAAGCTAATGTATTTCGACATCTCTAATGGCCAGCTGGGACACAAGCGCATCTCCAGGAAGAAAGGCAGCTCATCTGAATGCAAAACTGCAAACAAGCAAACGCCTCCCCAGTCGAGATGCTCGCGAGTCGTCTGCCTGTCAATCAGTGGGGCTCAGAGCGGGGGCTTTGGGATCCTGCCAGGGAGCCCTCTTTGGTTCTCCTTCTCCATCAGATGGACCTGTTCCTCTGAGATCATCTCCAGCCAGGTTTTGAAAGGAAGACGCACAGTTAAACCCCTAGAGAATGTTTTTTGCAGGAAAACAGCAAGTTTCTTCAGATCTGCAACACCCAAGTATCCTCCAGGATGAACCCAGTTCTGCAGAGGGACCTGGATGCCCAACTCCCACGGACACCAAATGTAATTAGACATTTGTATCTAGGCCAGGGGCTCAAGGGCCATCTGGCACCTTAATTATTCATACACATACATATAAGCGCAGACAGAGCGCTCTTTATCTAGCCTGGGCCTGGGGGGAGATTCCTGCTTACGCCAGGTTGTTTCTCATGGCCTGACAAAGCGCGATCCTCTCCAGGGCTCCTGTCTGGTGCTCCATTGCTTTTTCCTGGTGCCAAAACCCACTCCAAAGCACACCAGTGCTGCCAAACTGGGTGCTGCAGAGATCTGCATCGATGGCGGCTGATGAAGAGGTGGAAAAATCTAGAGGAAAAGAATTCCCCCTTGGAAGGAGTGGGTCAGGAGGACTGAAATCAGATTAAATGTCTGTCAGGAGAGCCCGTCCTTGTGGTGATGTGGCCCAGTGCTCCCCCAAGGTGTCTTTTACGCTGTGACTCATCAGCTGAGGAATTTTAATTTCTGTCTTTTGCTCTCAACCCGAGGCACCACGAGGAAGCAGTTAGGACCTTGGCAGATAGAGGTCTCTATCACTAGCTGTTTAACGTGATGCATTTCCTCTCAAGCCAGTGGAGCTGTGCCAGGTTTTACCAGATGTAACCTCAAAGATGAAGCTGAAATATGGCAAATTAGGTTTTTCCCCACAGTTTTATCTTACCTGGCTGAGGAGCAATTCCTCAGCTCCTCTGTTATGCTTTGACAGATGCCACAGGACATGCAGGAGGGGAGCTGGCGGAGAGTGGTATCTGCATGGGATGTGGGTGCATCTCATCCAGACTAAAGTGATGCTTTTTTATTGTAAACTGGGCTATTCTGGTCCCCAAAGTATGCTGTGGGCTGGGATTCCTTCCTCAATCAATTCCAACCTGGCCTCCAGAAACCTTTCTAGCAACCCTGGCCCAGGAAGTGAGATATTTCTGTAAAATGGTAACATCTTGACAAACCAGCAATTTTTCTAGGGGAAAACAATAATGCCTGAGCTTTATCCTTCAGTTGTGTCTCCCCAGGAAAGTGTCTCAACCCAGAGAAGAGCAGCGGTTGCGATAAACCTGTCTGACAGACTCTGTGTCTTGCTCAGCTGAGGCTCCTCCGTGCCGGTGATGCTGCCCTCCCTCACATACCTTTGTATCACTTCATTTGGACGATCCACATCCACCTAATTGTATCTGCCTTCCATATACTCTACAATAATTATATCCACATGAGCCAAGCTCCCATATCATTGCAGGTCTGTCTCTGATACGCCTGTTAGGTTAACTCAGTGTTGTTACATAGGAAGATCTCATTTTCAGAAGCTCAACATATATTTCAAACACAATTTCTATCACTCCTAGGTCTATATTTAGATATCAGCTATTTACCCACCACTGAAAACCCACCCACAATTTCAGGAGCCTCTGTGTACCATCTCTGTCAGAAGGAGGTGATATGACAGGGAGAAATGCAGTCTAATGGACCGCTATCAAAAAATCTGATTCAGTTCTCCCTCTGTTGGATTAAGACGCTCTTGGGGAGCGATCTTATTTCCATAGGGTGACACAGAGATGCAAGGACACTTCACTCAGAGGCACAGCAAGGGAACATTATGTTTTCTGCTCCCCTTATTTCAAACCACTTAGGCTGTGATTATAAAACATGACTCGGGAGGCCGTAGCATCACTGGGTTAAATGAAGTTCTTCCTACTGCAGTGTGGTTGCAGGTTTGTTGTCTGGGTTTTTTTTCTCCTCAGGTACTGCTGGATTTTGATGCGTGTCAATGGCAGCTAAGAAGAACAAACAGATGATTCTCCAGCACAGTCCTGAGGGAGTGAAATTAGGGTTTGGGGGGATGATTTATGGGATAGTAGGATGCAGGGGCAGCACTTACACTGGGGACGGTGGGGTCCACCCCTGCCACAGCTTTCTCAAAGCTTTCTCTTCGAACCTTTCTTTTTCCCCTTCTACACTATGCACAGGCAGAGCAGAGGGGGCAAAGAAGAGCAAGAGTACAGTGGCCCATAGGGCAGCACCTGGGGGGTAGCAGGATCCTTACAAGACACATGGATTAGGGCCCCTTCCATTCAATGGGGACTGGGTTTCCCTGACCTGGAGGTCACAGCAGCTCCGAACCCTTTGCCTCAGAAGACCAAAACCAAAGCTGCTCTTTCCCATGCCTAACCACCTCTTGAGCTCCAGTTCCTGAGCGAAAGATAAGAACGCTGGCAAAAGTGGAAATGTATCAGCATAACTAAACATTTTCTGTAATGCTTTAAACAGGGAATATTGCAAATGGTTTGAATGCCTCGAGCGAGGCAGTAACTGGGCTAGGTGTGACCCTGACATGCAGACAGTCCCCGGCCCTGCTCCCTGCCGCTCCTCCTCAGGCTCCGGCACCCAGGAAGGGAGGGCCAGGCCGGGGTGCTGACCCCGGCACGCTGCCGGCCCAGAGACCTGCGGGGCTCCTGCTGGAGGTGTCTCGGTGTACTTCCTGGGGCGGACACGTACAAGAAAACAGGCGCAGGGGAGAACAGGCGCTGACTGTAGGCCAAGCTGTCGCGACCTGCTTGAACGCTCTCTCCTTTCCGCCTCCGCCCTTCCCTCCGGTGAAACTGAGCCCCAGCCCACCCCGGCGGCGTTTATTCTCCCGGCCGCTCCCGCGTCCCTGCGGGCTGAGGAGACGGGCAGAGAGCGCAGCTCCCAAACCCCGCCGCGCCGCAACCCGGCGCGCTCTGAGCCCTCAGCCGCGGCCGCACGGCAAACTCTGCCGGGGCACCGCCCTCTTCCCCACTGCGACCAATCAGAGTCAGAGCAAACGTGACTGATCTCCGCTTTAGCCTATCCGCAAGCTCTATGATCGCACCCAATCAGATGCCTGGGGAGAATTTTCTCGCCCAATGAGAAACGAAGCCTGGCGCTCGGGCAGCAGCCCGCGCTTCTTCGAGAGCGGCGTAGACTCCAGCCAATCGGAGCAGCGCAGAAAAGGATCCCAGTGACCAATGAGGAAAAGGGGCGGGGAAAGAGCAGCTCGCGAGAATTTGAGAGGGACGATGGGAACTCGCGTCTAAGCGAGCGGACCAATGGGGAAGGGAAGGGCGGGGCCGCAGCTGGACCTTTATAAGTGGCAGGTAAGAAAACCAATCAGAAGGAGAAGGTAAGTTCGGCCCAATAGCCAATGAGCAGGGGAAATCCTCCCACGGTTGAGCTGGTGCGATTGACAGAGGAGACCCACAATCAGAAGGCCGCGCCCTTTCTAACCGCCCAATGAGCGGGCGGGGCGGGGAGATACGGGGGGGGCGGCTCTTCCCGCCCCCTCCTCGCGGGCGCGCGAGTCCGGCCGGCGGAAGGACAGCCCGGCGAGCCAATCGGAAAGGGCGTAAAGAGGGAGGGGGCGGGCCTTCCGCCCGGCGGGGGCGAAGGGGTGGG
>JAVJGG010000053.1:5601297-5617707 GCA_035590195.1 Aviceda cuculoides | reverse complement strand
CGCGGAGGCGTCGCGGAGCAGCAGCAGCCGCGGCGGTGGGGGTGAGTCCCGGGCGCCGGCGGCGGCCCCGTCCTCCTCCGAGTCGGGCGGCGGCGGCGGGGAGTACAAGACGCTGAAGATCAGCGAGCTGGGCTCGGCGCTGAGCGACGAGGCGGTGGAGGACGGGCTCTTCCACGAGTTCAAGCGCTTCGGCGACGTGAGCGTCAAAATCAGCCGCCTCCCGCCTGGCACCGGCGCTGCCGACGAACGTGTGGCCTTTGTCAACTTCCGCCGGCCCGAGGATGCCCGTGCCGCCAAGCACGCCCGTGGCCGCCTTGTGCTCTATGACCGCCCGCTGAAAATCGAGGCCGTCTACGTCGGAGGCGGCGGAGGGAGCAGCCGGCGACGCAGCAGCCGTTCCCCGGCGCTGCTGGACAAGGAGTCTCCCTATGGCACGGCGGCCGTAGGGGTGGCAGCCGCGGCGGCGGCGGCCGTGCGGCACCCTCCGGCTGGGGCGACGCAGCGGGCCTTGTCGCCCGCCGGTAGCGGCGGGGCCCTGGGTTATCGAGACTACCGTCTGCAGCAGCTCGCCTTGGGCCGCTTGCCGCCTCCGCCCCCTCTGCCCAGGGAGTTGGAGAGGGAGAGGGACTATGGGGGTTTCTATGAAGCGCGAGTGCGGCCGGCTTACGGGCTGGAGCGGGTAGCTGGTGTGGCGGCTGCTGGGGGCTTTCGTGGAGGAGGAGGGGGTGCTGGAGCCGCCGGTGAGGAGGAGATCAGCCCTGAGGATGACCAGAGAGCGAACCGCACGTTGTTCCTGGGCAACCTGGACATCACCGTGAGCGAGTCAGATTTACGCCGAGCTTTTGACCGTTTTGGGGTCATCACTGAGGTGGACATCAAAAGGCCGGGGCGCGGGCAGACCAGCACGTATGGTTTTCTTAAATTTGAAAATCTGGACATGGCGCACCGGGCCAAGTTGGCCATGTCAGGAAAGGTGCTTCTGCGCAACCCCATCAAGATTGGGTATGGTAAAGCCACTCCCACTACCAGGCTCTGGGTGGGTGGCCTTGGGCCCTGGGTGCCTCTTGCTGCCCTGGCCAGGGAGTTTGATCGGTTTGGCACCATTCGCACTATCGATTACCGCAAAGGTGATTCATGGGCCTATATCCAGTATGAGAGCTTGGACGCGGCGCAGGCAGCATGCACCCACATGCGTGGTTTTCCCTTGGGTGGGCCAGATCGCCGGCTCCGCGTAGACTTTGCTGACACTGAGCATCGGTACCAGCAGCCCTACCTGCAGCCTCTGCCCTTGCCACCCCCTGCTCATTACGAGCTCGTGGCGGAGGCAGCTGCTTTTGGGGCTCACCGGGGAGCCCCACCTGATCCTCTTCGGGGGGCCCGGGACAGGACGCCACCGTTACTCTATAGAGACCGCGACAGAGACCTTTATCCTGAGACAGAGTGGGTGCCCCCCCCACCCCCTGTACGGGATAGGAGTAATCGAGCAGCTGCCTATGACCCACTGGAAGGCCTAGAGCGCCGCCGGGATGGTTGGTCCTTGGAGCGGGACCGAGGGGAGAGGGAATTGGGCAGTGGTAGTAGGGATCAGCCTAGGAAACGGAGACTGGCGGAGGATGGAGGCCGGCACTTGGACCGCTCTCCAGACAGTGAGCGCTCTTCTTCCTCCCGTAAGCGTCACTGTTTAGCCACAACCTCTCCACCGGACCGCAGCCCTGAGCTCCTTGGAGGCAGGGAGCGTTACAGTAGTGACCCCGAGCGCTCGTCCTCTCGCTTGCTCCTGTTGGACCGGCCCTCGCCTGTCCGGGAATCGCGCAGGGGCAGCCTGGAGCGGGGTCAGAACGAAAAGCGTGACCGCAAGAATTCCGCTGAACGGGAGCGGAAGCATCGTGCTTCTGTGGCAGCTGCTGCGCAGGAGTGCAAAAGTCCAGCCAAAAAGGATGGGCGCGCTACAGAAGGAGGTGGTGGAGGCTCCCGCCTCAAACCTCCTCCTCAGAAACAGCAGCAGGATGGAGCATCGCAGGCTGGGGGAGCCCCCAAGCTGTGCTTGGCTTGGCAGGGGATGCTTCTGCTGAAGAACAGCAACTTCCCGTCCAATATGCATCTGCTTCAGGGGGACCTCGGTGTTGCCAGCAGTCTCCTCGTGGAGGGAGCAACTGGTGGGAAAGTAGCTCAGCTCAAGATCACCCAACGTCTTCGTCTGGACCAGCCCAAGCTGGACGAGGTCAATCGTCGCATCAAAGTGGCAGGTCCCAATGGCTACGCCATCCTTTTGGCTGTGCCTGGCGCATCAGACAACCGCTCCACAGCCGGAGCTAGTGAGGCCGCCACCACCTCCACCCAGAGGCCACTCAGGAATCTGGTGTCCTATCTAAAGCAAAAGCAGGCTGCTGGGGTGATCAGCCTCCCTGTGGGGGGTAACAAAGACAAGGAGAACAGCGGGGTCCTGCACGCCTTTCCACCCTGCGATTTCTCCCAGCAATTCCTGGACTCCACGGCCAAGGCGCTAGCCAAATCAGAGGATGACTATCTGGTCATGATCATTGTCCGTGGGGCATCCTAAGGCCCTCATTCTCTGTCCCCAACCCTGCCTACTCCTCCACACAGCCCCTCCAGCGTGTGCCAGGTGCTATGGGATACAGCCTTAGCCAGCCCTGTCATTATTTTAAATTAGATCTTTGTTTGTAGGTGACTTTCCCTGCCCATTTTTCTGTTACTACATTTTTCTATAAAGTTAGAAGCCAGAAAGTTTGGTTAGGCATTAGCGTGAATAGGATGTTTTGAGAATCCCCTCTCAATGGGGATAGCAGGAAGGCTAGGCCTGCTTTGATTTAAAAAAGAAAAAAAAAAGGAAAAAAAAAAAAGAAAAACAAAAACTGGGGGGGAGTGGAAGAACAAACTCCTGCCTTCTTAATTTTGATTCGTGTCCTTTTTTCATTTCATGTTTTTTAAAGCAAGTTCAATAGCTCATCCTCGATAGAGTTACAAACCTAAAAGACCAGATTTAAAGCACTCAGTAGTTTAAATGGAAAACCACATACTTACTAGTGGACTGGTGTCAGCTCATTTTTTGAGTCCTCGAAATTCTGTGACGGCCTCAGGCCAGCGGCCCTTTGGCACGCGTGATCCCTTTCCTCAGGAGCCTCAATGGTTTCCCTTTGAGTTGCATGGCTCAAGGTTGATGTCTTTCAGGTGACCAGCACCTGCTCTCGGGTACACTGCAGAACATTAAATTCCTTTACTGGGTGTTTGATAATTTCATCCAGCCCCTCAAAATGCATGCACTGAAGGTATGCTTTTTTAACAGGTGTATTTCTCCTATTTCTCTGAGTTCTGTTGTATCCCATATATGCACTTTGGGTTTGTAGCAGTGACAATGTTTGGTAAATAGCTGAGGACTTTGTTACAAACCATGAATGTCTTGTGCTTACTCTGGTATGCAGGAAACAAGGAGGTGCTTTAAGAATAACTTTAGTTATATTGTGGTTTTTTGTTTTTACTGCCTTTTTTCAAAGAGTTGCAGGTACAGTGGGGTCTGGTTCCACGGTGCAAACTCTGAGCAAGTGTGCTTCTCTCCAGAGATGGTTTTAATTCTGTGATAATTTAATTACATAAAAGTTCTCATTAACATTTTACCTCTTTGTTAATAGCAAGAAACTGCTGTCTGCTAGGGACTTTTCAGGTACCGTACAGTGGGCATTACATGAGGTTTATAATTTTATAGGCATCTGGAGTAAAGTGGTTTTAGCATCTTGGAGAAGTATTAAAAGTACTTCTGGATGCTGAGGTTTGAGCTCTTGTTCCTGTGATTCTAGGAGGAGCAGTTTGCTTTTTTTTCAAAGAACTTAGTTCATTTTCTCTTACGTTTTTTCCCCACTCATTGGGCACTTTTCTCCAGCTGTCCTGGCCATCTTGCTAATACAGGCATTTAGGAGGGAAGAAGGGATCTAAATCCCTGTTGTTTTGTTTAACAACTGAAAGGATGTTGCAGCGAACTTCTAAACTGAAGTGTGAATTTAACTGTATCTATTTACAGGCCCCAAAATTGTAATCTTGCACTTAAACCCAGAGTGTAGTCTTGCACTTAGCCGCATTTTCAGAGACTTGGGCAATGTAAAAGTGATGCTGCTTCACTAGGTTGATCCTCTGATATATTCTTTGGGCAATTGATACAGGCACAAGTTGATTTCTATTTCAACTTGCATGACACAAAAATTGAGTTAAAAATGCAGAATAGTAGATGAAGGAGGAAATGTCTTGAATGTATTTTATGGGCACAACAGTTCTGAAGTGTGACTGTACTTGCTCGAGATTTGCTGTTGAAGAAATATGAATTTGTGTAATACCGCTTTACTGAACCACTCGTCAGAGAGTGCTTTGGTTTAAGTGGGCTTTGATTTCCTTTACCTGACCAGCATGAGTAGATGTAGTATCCCAAGCATTGCGGTGAACTGAGGACTTGACTGTGGCAGCATATCTTGAAAACAGATTTTGTTTTTATGGCTACTTTTCTTTGTAAATGGAAACGTACAAGCCTCATTTAATGCTCTTAAATGTTTGAGGGTAAAATCCAGGATTTCTGGGTTGTTGTCCTTAAGTGTGAATGTAATAGATGGCAGAATTCAGCTGTTCATCTTACTATTAACAATGAGAATTTTTCAAAATGACACGGATAACGCAAATAACTATATGTTTTAGAAGATACAGCATATTTACCACTTACTGCAAAGAATGTCTGTTTTAATTCTAGCAGGTGTCTGTTGTGTGTCAGCAGGTAATAAACACTGCTGCTAACTCACTTGAAGTGCTGCTTGCATTTAGAGTGAGTTTTCTCGTTGCATCTGACATGAGTCACTTACAAGTGCAGAGTTTTAAAGGAAAGAAACTTGAACTGCTGGGAATTCAAATCTGCCCAAAACAAAAAAAAGAAGCACTAACGTAATTTGTGTTCAACACTTAAACTTGCTGAGGACAGTGTTTGTTACACTGATACGCAGTAGGCACCTGTTTTTAAAACCCATAAAACTTGGGGTCAACATAGCTTGTCAAAGCAAACTTAGTGTAGGAACCCTTTTGGAAAGAGCATCCTAGGTGCACTTCCATTTTTCCTTGTAAAATAGCGGTGGTTATACCTGCCACAGGCTTTTATGAGTCAAAATTGTGCTGCGCTGGAGGGCAATAAGGAACAGGCGAGGCTCTATTTGACTCCAGGTTTTCTGGTTCCTTATTTAATGGAGTACCTGCTTCTTTAAATCTGGTTTATTTGTGGTTGCTGCTCTGTTTTGTAAGCAAGGATTTTAACACCCTTTGAGGGTTCTTAATGTCAAAACATAGTTGACTGGCAACATTTTTTTTGCTGGCACTTAAGTTCATGTGCTGCCATCAAGGCTGGTACAGCTTGGTCAGCTGTGCTTTTCTCTTAGGCTCTGAAGTGTGCACCATTGGAGTAACTGTCCACTAAAAGTTGTCTTTGCCAGGGCTGAACGTGAGTAGAAGTCCGTATGTAATACCACTTCTGTATAGAGCAAAACAGATGTAGCAGACTTTAGTGCTCTCATTATGTTTGGCATTATCTTGCTCTAGCGAGAGCTCAGTATTTCTTCTAACGTTGTGTGCAGCTGATGTTCCTATATTTCATTAGTCTGTTGAATTAGCATGGAAAAAGGATGTCCTTTTCCTGAATCATTTCATAGTTGTGCTTTATGCTTTGGGGAAAGAACCTCAAATGACTCATTCTTTTGTTTAAGATTTTAGGTTTTGTTTTGTTTTTTTTTAATTGGAAAATTTACACAACTTCCTTGGCTGCCAGCCAGTGGCTTGCTTTGCTCCTGTCTAGTGTACGGTCTGCTGTTCACTGGGACTGCGGCGTGAACACTGAGGTTACCCTCAGTTCCAGAGGTTTCAGGCTCCTGGGTTACAAATACCAACACATCCTTGTAAGCATCATAGAGAGAGAAGGGCCTTATGTGCCAGGCAGACAAATCTTACCCCACTTCTCTCTTTTTTTTTTTCTTTTTTTTCTTTTTGCTTTTTTTTTTTACAAGCATGTTAAGGATTGAAATGTTTTGGTGACAACTTGCTCAGCCCCCTGTGGAGGGTGGAGAAGAGAGTTTTAGATTTCTTGCATTGGTTGAGGAACCATCTGGTTGATGGTAACTGAGGTGAAAGGCCTTAAGTATTAATGGGGAGGAGGAGTGAATCAAAATTGTGAAGACAGGTTCAAAAACTCTGAGGACTCAGGGAAAAATGGCTTGGAAAACTGTAGTTCCTGGCTTTAAGAAAAACAGTGTTGAGGGCTGTACTCCTAGGGAGTCTGCTGTATGCCCATTGAACAGAAGCAAAGGTGGAAGAAATTCTTTCCATGTGACTGTAGAGCTTTTGGGGTTCTTTCCCCTTTGTTTCCCCCTTTATTACTTTCTGCAGATAGCACCAAAGGACAGATATTCCAATGACTTATAAACTGAATGATGCAATGATTTTTGTATTATTAGGCTTAAGGCAGACCATATGGTTCAGAGAATGGTTAATTGAATATTCAACTTCATGCAGTTTTGATTGTGTGAAAATGATGGATGAGAAATATTACTTGAATAGTAACAATTTAAAATTATATTAGGTGTGTCTTTGATTTGACCTTTTCTTTAATATTGGAGTTGTCTGCTGTTAGAATTGCGCAGCAAAATGAGAACAAAAGAGAAACGTGTAACACTACATTTCATGTTTTTGTTGATAAGTTGCCTTCAGGAAATACTCTTTGAGGAAAGTCAACCGAATTATTAATAATTCAGTTGGTTTTTCTCATGGTTAATTATTTTGATGTGTCCCATTAACTGTTACTGAAAGTTGAATAATCATCAGTACTGTATGCCTAGTTTAACCTTGGTCCAAAAAGAAGCCCTGCACTACTTGTTATGCATCTATACATAGAAGGTGACTTCATTTCAAGGTTTCGTGCCCGTGGGTGGTATTGTTGCTTTTTGAAGTCCAAGTAGAATATTCAGAAGGGCCTTGTAGCTCTTTATGTTCATCTGTATAATGTAGGGAGGGGAAAAAAATCTGTTGTATGCATTTGTATTGAAATAACATTTTCTTTCCTCCTGCAAGCAAAGCTGGTGGACTGCAGAAGACAACCGCATGGGATACCAAGCTCTAATGGACCTTTGGGAAGAGAAGCTGTGGCTTATGTGGAATTTACATGGGCCTCTTGATGGAAGAAAGCTTATCTGTTTAGTATTTGTGCATTTTACTAAAATGGCAGCTTTAAAAAAAAAAAAGTTGTGTATCTGCTATTGTGATGCCAATGCCCGTGTTTAAGTGGAAAAAAAAATGACCTCTTTGCTTTGTGCTGTGTACACAAGATTGCTGGAAAAGTAAAGGAATACCCTTTTTATGGCTCACACAGCTTAAAAGTAGCTGTCACTCAAACATGCGCTCACAGTTGAGCTGATTTTGTTTCATTCTAAATAAATTGTTTCTTTTGAGGAAAATGGTTTTTCTGCCTGGAAGTGAATTGACGACAAACGTTTGACCCCTTTGTTTGCAGCAGAGGGGTTACTTGCTGCTGCTGCTCAATGTTTGATCTGATAGTTGTGGGTCTTGAGCAAGAAGCAGGGAGAACCGACACTTTCGCGTTGACCAGCCTGTTGTACCAAATCTGAAGAAATCTAGTTGATTGTCTTGCTGTGGCACCCCCTTTGTTTGCAGTGAAAAAGGGGGTCACTTGCTGCTTTACTCCTCACCTTGACGAGGAAGCGGTGCTGATACTGGCATGCAAGAAGCAGGGAAGCACCACCCTGCGTCTCAGGACGGTGTACAAGTCTGGGGCTTCGCTGGTTTGAAGAGCTGGAGTTCCTGAATTTTAAGTTTCTGATTTATTTTGTTCACCCAACATGTTTGGCTTTAGTTTTGATTTTTTTTTTTTTTAATTTTGAAGAAAAAGTTTGAAATTGCTTTGAATCTTGCACGTAAACCTTTGCACCAAATTGCCAAAAGAAAAAGAGAAATGAGTCCTTAAAAGTGTTTAAATGATGTTAATAAAGCCTTTCCTGCCATACGCGAGGCACTTCTCCATCTCCAGGGGCTTTTCAGCAGTTATGCAGTGATGGGTTTAGTGCTGAATGGATGAAGAGTTCCTGAGAGCTAGAGTCGGTAATTTAAAACCTTTGCGTTGGTGTCTCAGTGCCTTATTTTGACCGGTTTTGAAGCAAATGGTTCCACACGCCTCGGATGTGCATGCACCCTGATCGCGTCCCAGGTACGACTGCACGTTTGCTTGCAGTCGCCTCACTGTGTAGTACAGATGGTGAGAGGAAAAAAATGGAGGCGGCCTGAAAATGTTGCGTGCTGTAGTTGCTGCATTTTCCTGTGCTGGGGGCTCCTGAGCTGTGGAAGGCTGTTCCAGTGCAGGAGTACAACTCCATGTTTGCTGCAGGAGACTTCGGGGCACATTTGACAACCGCAGACATCAAGAGGAAGCTAACACTGCTGCATCGTTGGCTTCAGAAACCTCTCGTGTTATGCTTGCCGGTCTGTTAGAATTAATGTGACATGCAGATGAAGACACCTTGAATCGCAAGCTTGCCCTGATTGCCTTGACATACTTTAACCTCCTGTGGATAACGAACCTAGTGCTGTCCTGCAGCCATGCAGGATCATTGCTAGGCTGCAGGTGCCTTTCAACAAAAGGATGCCATGGTTTTGCTCTGCAAGGTGTCTGTTCCTGGGGCAAAGAGCTGTGTAAATCCCTAAAACAGGTAAGGGGGTTTAAGAGGTTGAACTGAATTGTAATGTAAAAGAAGATGGTTTTGTTGTTTGCCTTTTTTTTTTTTTTTTTCCCCCTTGATTCTTCAGTCTACTAACTTTTACTAATGTATTTGCTTTGGACAACGTGCTGCTCCTGTCCACTCTGGGGATGGGAGCAAAGGAGCAAACTCTTCGATGTCGTTTCTGTGTTTGCTTTGGGTGCTCCTGTAAATGAACGTGACGTTTCTCTGCCTACCTGGGGCAAGATGCTGCATGGGTAAAAGTACAGGTTTTCAGCTTGGCAAGCTAGAGCTGTTATTTTGACTTCTTGAACTGCTTGAATTAACACTGCTTTAACCCAGAATACTATTTATAATGTATATGTTGATGTGGAAAGCCAAACTAATGATTAGGCAAAGCTGTCTGTGTGTTTAAGGGATGCTGGTGTAAGCATTTAAGTTAAGCTGTTCATTGTAAATGGGAGCAATTGTAGATATTGCTGGTAATGAGGGGAGGGAAGCAGGGAGGGGAGACTCGTGAGATGCCTTTTCTTCTAGAAGTTGGTGTTTGTAGTTGAAATTCATATTTTTGCAATGTATTTCATGTTCTGTTGAGATATGATCTCTGAATCTGGTATCATTTGGTTGTACAAAAGGTTTGGGGTTGGTAGTAATAAGGGGAGGGAGGCATGCCTCAACCTCTTTAACTTGGCTGGGTGGCTGATGCTAACAGAAGACGAGTGATCTGTTAGCGTAACCCAAAAAAAGGAGGTGTTTTTCACGAGCTGGCTACCTGGTTGGGTAACCGGGCATGTGTTTCAGGGGTTGAGGACTCTCCCACTTTTTGGGTATGTTTTGACTTGTTGTGTTACGGCAAACGGGGCCATCGGTGGCTGTTCCAGAAGAATTCTACCTCTCTGACTCAGAGTTCACTGTGTATTTAACCAGGAGATCGTTCCGTGTCTCCTTTATGTTATGTATTTATTCTGGAGACTTGGAGGTATCGTGGGATGATTACTCTATGGCTGCTTTGTAATAGTTGTTTTTTGTGTGCTGGGTCTGCCCCTCTGCCTTCTGAATTGGTTAGAGGGATGCTTCAGCTGCCAGGTAGAGCCAGGCTTTTGTTAAAACTGGTCTCTTTGAAGGGTTAAGTGCTCTATATGCATCATATTAATTTGGCTAATGAGACTTCTGGGGAAAGTGGATTTATAAAGAGAGCCATTTAATTAACTGCACTGCAGTAGAAAGCAGTGCAAGTGGATTAGACAGGGAACTGGTTATTTGAATTCACACGTCTTTTTCGAATTGTGCTTTTACCAGCCACGTTAATAAGTAAGTTTAAAACATCAGATGGCCCAGATTCTGCTCTTCACTAATAACAAGCTTATGTTTGCCTCGTGCTGCTGGTTTACCATGAAATGGCAAATGCTGTTTGAGGATACGCTCTCACCATGTGTCCTGTTTTTTGGTGCGAGTCGATCGGGCAAGGCGTCTGCAGAAAGGCCAGGGAGAGACGTGGAAATTGTCTTGGGCTGATGGCTTTGTGATTCCTGTTGTGTCTCCTTCGGTTATTGTGTAGTAGCTGTGTGCCTGAGTTTAATTATAGCTGGCTTGAGAACTGGGTGAAGTAAATTCTTAAGGCAGAGTAAGCTGCTGAAGGACTCGGTCAGCTGGACTCGCTGTGGTGGGTTACTCGGGGCCGATTATCAAGAGCCTGCTGGTGTTGGTGTTTGTCCTGTTTGTTCACGTGCTGGTGGAGTTGAGGTGCCTCCAGTAGGAGCAGAGGATGTGTACATGGTGGCACAAAGGTCTACTATTTTGTCATTCCTATTTATCCTGCTCCAGGGATGTAGTAATTGAATGTGCTTGAAGAATTGGGGTATGGATGCTGTCAAACATGATGGTGTTGCTGTGGGTTAACAAGTTGTCAGCTCCCAGTCCAGCTCCTGTGCCCATGCTTTTGGGTTTGAGCTCGTGTGTGTTGTCCCGGGATCGGGATGGGTTGTGTGTGCATGCGGTCGGCTTCCACAGATGAGCGGATGAGCTGTAGGTTAATTGTGGGTAATGGATAGTTCATCTACTTATCTCCCTGCCTTGACCTTCATACCTAGTTCTGCAATCAGATCTGAAGATTGCTCTGTACATTTTGGGCTATCTTCAGTATTTCCTGTCCCCGGATCCAGTGATAGCTCAGGCTGACTTGTAGCAATGCGTACAACTTAATCCAGTGTCCTGCCCCGAACTGGCAGTTTTCCCTGTAGTTTCTGCCACACGTAGCAAATGAGCACTTGGATCCTTCAGTCTGTATCTCATTTCATGTGCCAGTGCTGCATTTCAAGCCTGTAAAATTAGACATTTTGGGTATGCCTGAAAACACACGTAGGGTGCAGAAGGATTTTGAGTTAAGGAAAGCCAACGGGGTCTCACGAGGGCTGTTGTTAAGCTCTTGTTGCCATTCGAGGGGAGTTGTCCTGTGGACCCTGGTGGTGTTTGCAGCCCACTTGGACACGGGATTGCTTTTGGTCGTCGGCTGTAGCACCAGCAGGCCGGCCCCGGGGGCTTCGGCTCTGAACCCGGCACCATTGCTGGCCTGGGCAGCGGGTCGGTGCGGAATGAACTCTTGAACCACCCGAGCTGCTGTCGTTGAGGCTCGCAGGGAGGGCACGGCGAGGAAATGGATGTTGTTGTTTCTCGTGCTGCTCCTCTTGGGTGGATGAATACAAGACTTCTTTCACATCTGCCAGCCCGGCTTTCTTCTCTTGCGCTAAGGTGTATCGGCATAGACGCACTCCCAGCTCTCGGACATCTTTAGCAAGTGCCTTTGCTCTTCCTCATTGCATGCACGCTTGGGTCCCAGCAGCAGGTTGAGGCTGGGAGAGTCCGGTCCTGGATACCGCGTCCCTGTGACCAACCTCATCTCAGCCGGCTTGGCCATAGCTCCCCTGCCCTGCTTGGCTGAAGGCTAGAGGGGTTGGAAATCAATTTATTGGCGTTATGTTAGTCACTGGGTGTTGTAAAGACACCCTTTGCCTCTCCCAAGCCAGGGTGCAATCCTTGCCCTATCTTGCTCGCATGAGAAATATCTGTAGGGGAAAGTTTTGCAAAGCTCAGTGGTGACTTAGGAGGCAAAGTCTGTCTTGCTTTGGAAATGGAGACTTTGACCCATGAATTACTTCTGAAATTGTCCATGGCCATGAGCAAGACTTCCCATCTCCTTTGTGGTTACTGCAGGCTTGAAAACTTTTCCACGAGGATCTCTTAGCTAAAGCTAAAACTTCTGGTTTTTTTAAACATCTGTTTTAATTTTTTTTCATTAGGGTAGCTGATAAATTCCCATTGACTTCAATGAAAATTGTTATGCTACCTTTAAAGATTTTAAAAAACCAAAACAAAACAAAAACAAAACAAAACTCCCCACCTCCTGCAGAGACTTCCATCTCCCTGGAAGTTAAACTTTTTAATTCAGGCTTTGCTGCATTTCAGCCTAATAATGGTCTGCATTGCAAATGCGGCTGAACTGAGAGACCTGGCTGCGGGATGTGTTCCAGGGAGGAAAACAAGCACCAAAAAAAGAGCCGAGTGTTCCTGTTATCAGCGTGTGTAAGGGCAAGTAAACAGCCAAAACCACACACGGTATCTGCCAAACAAGCAGGCGAAGGAAGAACAGCCTTGTTTCCTGTTGCTGGAAGGTCATGTTGTCATATCCTTACCCAGCTATTTTAAATTGCCTTTTGCTTTCTTCCTGTGGCTTAAGGTAAAAGCAGAAACGTCAGGACTGTTGGTAGCTGGAGCACCTCATTTGGGGTGTGTTGTGTACTGCCACCCAAAAACCTGTACCTGCCGCAGCCATGAAAAAGCTTCTTGTTCTTCTTTAAAATCTGAATTATATAGATTTTTTTTTTTTCCCCTCATGCTTAATGAGTGTCCTGCAAAGCTGGTGTTTCTCACAATATCACCATAGGTGAGAGTCTTGCAGTGGTTTTGTGTGTAAAGCAACTGAGGTGCCAAGAAAGGGTCAATGTGAGATCCCAGGTGATGGGTTAAACCCCAAACTTTTTGCCTGCCACCGTGGTCTCAGACCTCTGAGCAGATGTGTGATTCCTGGTCAGCTCTCCAAGCTCACCCAGAGCTCATGCACGTTGGAGGAACAGCTGAAATGATTCCTGCCCGGCCCTTGGAGGGGTTTTATTGCGAGATAAAGATCGTTGCTTATTATGTGATAAACATCAGGATCAACTTTCTCTATTTAGTGCCTAGGTTTATCTGTTGTCGGCATCCGAGAGGAGCAGTGGGACCTTCCCAGCCTTGGTTGTTAGTAGATTATTTTATTTATTTTTATTGAGGAGAGAGGCTGACCATGGAGAGTGTGAGGCAGGGAGAGAGGTTTATTTTGTGTACTGAGGAATGGCTAAGTCCGCGTTTGAAAATCTCTACCCTGACTTTCAATGACCCAGCACAGTTTTCCACCAAAACAGAACAAGGAAGAGGAACCTACAGCTGATAGCCAGAGCTCTCAGAGGCATACGATGACTGTATAAAATAATAATGTAATTGCAGCGTGAGTTAATGACTTGCGCAGCATGCTTCTCGATGTGATCTCTGATTGCATCAACTTCCGTAGCTTTGATAGACCTGAGCTGAGTCTACCAGCTTTTTATCCTGGCTTATGTAAAATCAGGGGAAGTGGGGATTAAGATCCAGCAGGTGCCCACCCCATAAATCAGTCCTGCCAAAATACCTGGCACAGGTGCTGGGAGTGGGTCCCAATGGGTGATGGAGGGTGACCGGGCTCTTCTGGGCAGGGCTGAGATGGCAGCGAAGTCCCAGTGCTCTTGTGTTACTGCTCGCTCCCTTTTGGGCTGGAACTTCAGCTCCCAGGGCTGCCTTGCAGGATTATACTTGGGAATAGATCATCGAATAATGACAGAAAAGCATCCCCCCCACCCCCCCCGGCCTGTATAACTCCCTGGAAGGATGGTAGCCTTGCAGCCAAGTTGTTTGGATGAAACAAACCCAGGAGTACTTAACTGCAGCAGTGTGTGCCGCCATGTCTTGTTGGAGAAGCCAGTTCCATGTTTTCTTCCTGCTTTCTTAATCTTGTGGTGCTAAAATTAATCAGGATTCAGGGTAACAGTCCCCTGTCCATCGGTACTCAGAGAACTTTTTATTTAAATGAAGTTTGGTTTTTTGTTTGGGGTTTTTTGTTTGTTTTTTTTTTTTTTTAAAATTTAATTTGGGTATTTCGCCAGGTTTCTTTTGGGATACAGTTAAAATTGGAGGATGTTTCCTTGGGCTTCTTGTAAAAGCCTTTTGTCACTTTGACGCTTTACCAGTGAGTCTGCATGTCATTGTATCTTTTGGAGGGATCTTCAGAGTCCGGTTTCTCTGGGACATCTTCCTGGTGTGAATTTTAGGAAGGTTTTCCAACCGAGGAGTCTTTGGTAAAATGCTCCCAAATCAGATTTCTCATCAAGATAGAAGTGCAGCGCAGCTTGCTGTAGCACGTTACCGCAGGCATCGCATGTGCAAAAGATGAGCTTGGGGCAGGAAAAATGTTACATCGAGTGACTCAAGACAGAGTGCTGAGATTGTCATTAGTTTGACAAGGGTTTTTTTATTTATCACAAGTTAAATTATTTTCTTGGAAAGATTTTCTTGGATGTTGTTAGCAATTCCTTTCCAATACAAAATGCAGAGACGATGCTTGAGAGGTACACGTGGGTTGGAAAACATGAGGGAATCCAGTCCTCTGCTGTGGGGCTGCTGCTTTCCCAGGACCAGGAGGGAGGACTAGGTGGACACTGCAAAGCATTTTTCATGCTGAAGATCTTATTAAGCCATTGCTGCTTCTTTTCTCTACCCTGTATTCTGTGGCTGAGTAAGGGAGCAGGCATGAAGGGGATTTGCTAGTCAACCTAAGAGATCACAGCTTTTAAACTCATTTGTGTCCCAGCAAATGTGCTTTTGCATTTATCCAAACAGCATGTGATACTCTTTACTATGTAAAACTGGCTTTATGAAGTTATTTGCAAGATGACTTCAATGGGAACGAAAAATCTTCCTCCGGGCAGATGTTCCCATTGTCATTGCTGTTTGTTTTCCTAATGCACATGTTGCGTGTATTTTGCAAGTAAATAAATGCCTTTAGTTATCAGAGCTGCGAGGAGAACTAAAACATCTGTTCTGTGCTTGCCTTCTCAGCAAAAGGTGTGAGAGAAGCGTATCTGACCACCAGATGTTATCCTGAGCCTGCTCGGTTGCAAAGACAAAGGCTTGAAGACTTCTCCCACCTCCCAACCTGATGGTAGGACTCTGCAGGGCAGCTGGGAGGAGTTTCTCGGTGCGGAGACTGGGTTCCTCAACCTCTTTTGATAAATAAGAGGTAATTGGGTCTAGAAAAAGGTACTTTGTCTGTGCAGAGTTATTTTGGGGGCAAATAGAGGCTGGTGGTGCCCATCTGCGGGGTAAGGTGTTGTGGGAAATGGGAGCTCCTGAGCTGTTTGCTCCTTTGCAGAAGGAAAGAGGGGGTACAAGGACTCGAGAGACCCATTTTTCTAAATAAGGGTAAGGAATTGGTGGCATGTGTTAGTCTGATGGAGAGGACAGGGGAGGACTCTCCTCCTTAAAAACCTGGAGGTTTTGAAGGGAGCCCATTTGTTGGAACAGATGGGATGAGAGGTGCAGACACCACATCCCACTGCAAGTCATTTCTTGGTGGCAAAAGAGGTGAAAATGTAGTGGGGCTTGTGTTGAAAGGAGGATGGCGTTGAGCAGAGTGGCTTTATTTACGGGGAGAGGAAGAGGTTAGAGCATGGGGATAGGTGCTATAAAACATATAGACAGAGACCAGCAGCATGAGGATGTGGTGTGTTGGCTCTTCTTCATCCCGCGTTGCTTTGGTTGCTGGGTCTCACACTGCTAATGGCGAAAGCACTACTGAGCTCAAATACGTGTCCGAGAGATGCAGAGTAAGAGGGGTTTTTGAAGCTTTTGGATTAGAAAACCTGGAGCAAAGTGTTCCTCATAGTTCCTATTACAGCAGCAAACCAGGGCTGCTGGTAGTCTTTAATTTGTTTAGTAAGCGAGTGATGAACTATAAGTGCTTCAAGAGGTGAAAACTCAAATTTTCAAATGAAAGCTTCATCCCTGCTACAGAAGGTCTCAGCTGAAGGCTTAGTGCAGGACAGGCTTGAGCCAAATTACACAGTACCTGCTTGCCACTCTTAAACTCCCAGTCCCTTAAATGCTTCTTAAATAGTCATCTTATCCTTAAACCCCTGCATCAAACACAGTACGTGATTCAGTTGTACCAGTTAATATCTATATCCTGCAGGAGTTAGGAGAAGCTCTGAATCAGCATATGAAAAATTAACCATTTTGTAGCACTGGTATTTCCCATCTACTGCAAATTCAAGGCTAAATTTTTCCCTCATTTAAGCACGCCTAGTTTCTTTGGCATCCTGTAGTTGTGTAACTGCTAAATTTGCCCCATTATCTGCGAGGGAACTTTCTTGCTTGCGGCGATGTTTTAGCTCCTTAATACTGCTGTAGTGTTCTGTAGCTTTTTATTAAATACAGACCACTTAATTTCATGCTTGAAATAACCCATTTGACAGTTTAAAGGAGTGTTTCTATAGGGGAAACAACGCTCTTGATGGTTTAATATTTTAAA
>JAVJGG010000053.1:5584434-5601197 GCA_035590195.1 Aviceda cuculoides | reverse complement strand
AAAAAAAAAAAAAAAAAAAAAAAAAGGAATAATGCCAGTGGCTGAGGTGGTTGCGTGTAAAACCCTTACAATATCCCAGATCCATGTAATAATTTCAGATATCTGCTGATATTTGCAACCTCACTACCGGAAAGAAAGTCAGAGCAGCTGTGTTACATCTTGGCCATCCAAATTAAATCTGTAGGATGCTGGTTGAATATAGGCTCAGCATTGCTGCCTGGCTCTGGGACCTGCCTTCGTGGGTTCACTGGATCCCAGGGAGTCGCTGGGTGATGGCGAGTGTGGGGCGAAGGGGAGAAGAATCTGAGAGACAGGTACGATCTTTAAGTTTGCTGTATTGTGGTACTGGCTTTAAGGAGAATTGGTTTTGCTTCCAGGTCCTCTGTGCTGTGGCAAACAACACTGTGCCTGGGAGATTGAGTGGCTGTGGTGCAGCATCCTTCTCACAGAAAAAGAGGTTTTTGTGGAATGGCTGTTGTCCGTATCCTCATGGAAGTTTAATCCTTATCTTTCTGTACCGTGTCTGTCCTTGCGTTCCTCCCTGGAGCTAATTATTCGTATCTGAATAGAATGAGCTAAAATATCTTGCTGTGCTTTGGCACTTTTGAGGTCCTTGGCTGCCTCATCCCAAGAGGTGAGTCAGCTTTGCTCTCTTGTGGTGGCTAGGAAAGCTGGAAAGGCGGCTCTGTGGTTCTGATACTGAGCTGTCGGACTGAACGCAGCGGGGTTAAATCGGACATACAGAAAGACACAGCTCAGGAGCAAAGTCAAAGAGAAACACATGTCCCTCTGGCCCATAGGCCTTATTTTTTCCCATCAAATAATGCTTTACACTATGTATTTCTCAGATGGCTTTATTCACACATGCAGGAGAAATATCTAGATACACAAACTGTGACTCTGTCAGCTAAAAATTTCTATTTTCATTTTTGCTGTTGTTTATATTTCCCAGTACAGAAGGTCTGTGCTGGCGATCGCTTTCCAATTGTGGATGCGATCAAAGATCATCCTTTAAAATTTCTACTGAGACTCACTTCAGCCAAGCCTGGGGCTGTTGTTCAGGTTGGATTTTTTTAGCTTCCATTTCTGGGCCGAAGGCTCAAAGAAGAAAGAAATAGGTGAGATGAGAGCACAGGCTCCAGCAAAGAGGAAAGAGCAGACATATGTCTGAGTGTAGTCATACAGCCACCCTGCAGGAGAAAAGATTGTTATTAAAGCTGTTGGATTTTTCTCACCAAAAAAAATCATTCTGGGAGGTGGGCGGGAAGCAAAGGATGTGTGTTCTCATTTAAGAATTCCTCAGATATTTTCTTTATCTTAACTCTTCATGTGCCTGCTGCTGTGCAGCAGTTACATGGACAGTTAGAACTATTGCCATTTTGTATAACAGGCAAAATTGTAGGTCATTCGTCCCAGAGCTAACTTCTCCTGATCCTTGTAGTGGACATGGGTTTTAATTTGATTGAATTTAATCCCTGACTTTTTTTCCTGTTTAAATAAGTGGGCCAAAAGTAGCTGCTGCAGCAGATGGAAGGAAGATCCCATTGGACTAATGAGATGACTTGCATGTGTTGGTGTTTGCAACATCTGGGTTGCAAACTCCAGATTCTCCGGCCTTGCCTTCTTGTGAGCAGACCCAATTTAATGCAGCCTGTCTAATATGAGAGATCCCAGGCCAGGAGCTTGAAGTGAAATTGCTTAAAAGTAGCTTTGCAAGCACTTAAA
Source organism: Aviceda cuculoides (assembly GCA_035590195.1). Lineage (NCBI taxonomy): Eukaryota > Metazoa > Chordata > Aves > Accipitriformes > Accipitridae > Aviceda > Aviceda cuculoides. Next base: position 5,599,472 of record JAVJGG010000053.1, on the reverse strand, counting down.
AGGAAAACCTAAATTCCACAAAGACTCGGGAACATGCGAGGAGGCAGGTCACCTTTTAAAATGACCTTGAAGTGTTTTGTTTAGTTACAGCATATCAGCACATGTCTAGACAATAATTTTAAAGGTGGACAGTTCCTCTGTTTGAATCTAAAATGTACAAAACGATGGGAGTTGCTGCTGCATGTAATAAAACCCTTCATATACTCCCAAATCTGGCATGGGTTGGTTGGATGTCCGAGGTGGGTTAGCAGCTGAGCCAGATCTGCTGCTGCTGTTGTAAAATGCAATTCCTCCGGTGCCATCTGTGGACTTGCATGATTTACACAAATGGTAGATCTGGCCTAAATTTGGGATTCTTAAAACCAGCTCTGGTTAGGAAGGGAAATAATATAGTCCCCAGAGACCCCGGTCTCAGCTGCGCAGGAGCGTGGCTGCTGCTGTTGTCTGCGAGTGCCGTGGCCCCGAATAGGGAGGGAAGCAGTGCCAGTAAAATCTGGGGGTCTGTGACAAACCCGAGGTGCTAACATTTTCCTTGCTGTAGATTTACACGGCTGCAGGAGGGTTTTCTAAAACAGAGGAAAGGCTTTGGGCTGCTTTGCTCTACCCTGGTTTCAGTTTCTGTTGGCTCGTGCCTTTCTCAGGGGGAGTTTCAGCTCTGTTTTTTTTCTCAGGGATATCGTGTAAGCCACGGCACAGGCGAAGACGGAGCTTGCTGTTGGAAAGGAGGATCCCATGGTGCTGGACTTGGTGACATTGGGTGGCTCTCCCGTGACCCTGATGTTTTTGTGGTGTGGTTCATTCTCCAAGGTGGGATCTGGTTTTGCTGTCTGAAAGTCTCTGGGCTTTGGACAGGAGAAGGGATGCTAATGTAGTCGTTAGTAAGATGTACAGGACAGAGTGCACCAGTTGAGCTCTGATTTATTTAAGTTATTTTTTAAATATCCTTCAGGATATTTTTTAATTTTTCTGGGTTTTTTGGTGCTGAAAGACCAGCATTGCCTCCTCACCAGGAGCACAGTGATCACCCCCCACTGCACAACCTTTTAAAGCACCTACGGTGTCTGTGCCCTGACTCCTCATCCAAAAAAAATTATTCCTGCTGCAGAAAGCTGAATTGGAAGCTCATTGTGTGCAAACTTCAGCAAAACAGCAGTTTTGTAAGCAATGCCCGTAAATCCCTGGCACCTAAGTGGTCCAAACTAAACATCCACAACACATACTCGTGCTGCAGGCTGTGGTCAGGCTGTTTAAGTTGCGCTGCCAATCTGTAATCAGGAGTTTTGTTTATTCCTGATGCCCTAAGTAGCAATACCTAGTGTGAAGATGCAGGTAAAATTTACATGAGAGTGTCTAAATGCACGTGCCAGCACAGCTTTCAAATGACTCCACCCTTTCCCTTTTTCCCACCCAAATTTGCTGGGGCTGGTGTTTGTGTGCTGGTTGCTGGAATCTGTTCTGTAGTTTTGGATTACATGGTTTGTTTTATTTCTTTTGCAGTTTGAGTTACTGATTTGTACTGCTTATGGAAATAAAATGTACTCTTCTCTCCTTAGCTTGCTTGCAGCTTGCCAAAATAATGTTCGTTCTGTTTTGGTTTTGGCTTTTTTTCAGCATGGCAGAAGCATCCAGCGATGCTGGCGGATGAGGAGCTATGAAGGAGCCTTCAAACTTTTCACCCTGGGCTTTTGGTCAGGCAGGCTGCCTCTGAATTTAAGGGCTTTTAGTTAAACAGATTTGCAGGTAAGATAACTTTTTGTTGCATTGCGATTAGGTATGCAAAATGAGCAGTTTTAACCTTTGCAGTTCTTATTGCCTTGGATTTCACTGCATAAAAATACTTGAGTTTTATAAAATTGGAATTCTAAAGTCAGGGTTTTAGGGACGTCAGCAGCAGTCAAAGGCACTAAACCCCAGGGTCTCACATAGCGTTTAAATCCTGTCCTGTATTCTGCAAGGAGCAGGTGCTTTTGGACACTTAGAGTTAATGAGCAGCTTTTGGTCATTCAGTTTTCACACTTAATACAGAAGAGAAAATTCTAGAATTTATCTTGGATCACGAACTTAGATCCTGAACTCTGAGTTGTTTCCCTCTTGCTTTGCCTACAGTGAGATGGATCAGCGAGAGTTTTGCTTCTTGGCTTTTTTTGGCCTTTATTTATCCCACCGGTATTAAGAAGACTGATTTCCATGGAAGGCTTTCTGCAGGAAACTTGCTTGCTTTACAAAATCCAGACATGTTCACACAGTGAGTGGTTAGCACTTTCAGAAAGCAAAAGGCTTCCAATTAGTGAAAACATATTGGAAGTGGATGGAAGTATAACTGCTATCTTAGCATGTATGATGCATGGATAAGAGAGAGCCAAATTATTTAGCTCTCTTCATACTGTATGTACTGTGTCAGGGAATTTACTGTGATAGTTGTACAGGGATTGCTTTCTGATGGACATACATCTTGTATCAGCAGAAGAGATTTTATCTGATATAGGCTATGTATCACTGTGACAGTGTAAAGCATGCTGTCAGTGAAACACTTTAGTTGCTTGAAATTGCATCCATATAAGAGTTTTACCAACCTCAAAATATTGATTAAGGAAATCGATTTTTTTCACATGCTCGCAGTACAACAGCATTGCTAAAGCCTTGCACAGAGCTGGTATTTACAGAATCCTTGGCAGCTTCGAGCAAAGTGCCTCTGCAGGCATGGGGCAGCTGATAGCCGAGGGCAGGAAGCAACAAATGAAGAACAAGTTGCCAGGTTTTATTCAGGATACATTTGGTAGGTGAGTGACAGGACATTGTTCACACTGATATTTGACCTTGCAGCTTTTTCTAGTTTGTTTACATGAGGACCTAGGAAGAGCTCAGTTCCTGATTCCAGCTATGAGGTATGGCTAAAGGGTCATCAGGGAAAGGAAAAGCTTTGTCCTGGCCAAGATGTTTGGAGGAGAGCAAGTCCCTTGCTCATAAGCAGAGACTGGAGACTTGCTTCTAAGTGCTTGAAAACTGCCAGATACTCAAAACTGCCTTGGTTTTTTGGCAGAGGGAGAAGAGGAAAGGCTTTTCATCCTCCTTATCTTTGGGCCCAGGAGCTCTTGTGGCTGAGCTGTGTAATCTTCTTCAAAACAAGAGATTGAGACTTCTCCTTATGTTTCAGTGCCTCTGCTTGGTGGGACTGCTGCTGAGCTTGTCCTTGCTTTACCTTCCTCTCCCTGTCTCCCCCCTAGTCTCTCTGTTCCAAGTTCAGTGTTCCAATGCCCTGTTGGGGGTAAAATCCATGGTAATACGGTTGTTACTTTTCTGCTGTGGTCAGGGTTAAAATTTGCACGTGGGCTTTAGCCTCTTTTTTTCCACGCAGCTGTCAAACTGCTAGTTGGGTTTTTCAAATTCACGAGCAAAATATTGCCTGTGTATAAAGATAAGTTTCTGAAACGCGTTTTGTTTTTTTTTCACTTGGACAGAAAAAACATCCTTGGATGCATATGGGTAGGAGAGTCAACCAGGAGCATGTTTTATCACTGGATGTCTGCTGTGAGTATAACTTATACATAACATTACAGTTACCTGCTAGAGGAGGTCCCCCGATGGCTGCTATCCCAGCAAAGAAGGCAGCAAACCCCAAGTAGCTGTGGAGTTTTTGCACACCCACTAGATCTACCTGTTTGTAAACCCAAATAGATAATTACTGAGTTCATGTGAATGCACAAGAGATTTTTTTTGTTTGTTTGGTTGGTTGTTTTGTTTTTCTGAGGAGTTCAGCTGCAGTTTTGAAAGGACTTTGCACCTATAGCTCTGATCCAGCCTGGAATCTGCTCGCCTCCTTAAGGCCAGCATGGAAATTACTGGAATGCAAGATGCTTTTCTGCCTTCCAGCTGCTTGGGCATCTCCTGAAACTAGTAACGCTGCTAAGACTTTGAGGAAGGTGTTTTAAACTCTGAATTCCTTCCCAGAAAGAAATGCCAAATTATAATGATGCTTCCCTATCTGGATCCTGCTGTAAGCGGCCTGTGCGTGCTATAGCAAATTCTGGGAGCAGATATGCACAACCCTCTGTGTTAGCATTAGGAAACAAATGGATTCATCCTGATTCCTAGGAGCTGGAGCGGTCTGCTTCAGAAAGGAGGATGTGGAAGGCAATTAGCTGGGCCAGGTTATTAAAAACCTGCAATAAACTCCCAGTGCTTCTGTTGCATCTGGACTGTGGACACCAGTAAGTGGGTTGGAGAGGAGATTTGAGGCTCTCCAGTGGCTCAGAACAGGAAGGCTGGAGGGCAGAGCCCTCTCATGCAGGTCTGCAACAGCCCAGGGTAATATAGCTTTACAAAAGGGTTTTTGGATCGTTTTGGAATGCTGTTGGAAATGCCACATACTACATTCTTTTAACGAAATATCCTACTCACCAGCACAGGCAGGACCAGAGCCATGAACCCACCGCAGAAAACAGCGAAGGCCACCACGTAGGTCATGAGTAATGGGAAGGTGGTGGCGAGAGGACAGAGCAGGTTAGTGGTGCCGCCGAGGACAAGGTAAGCCACGTGGTAGTGATACTTCTTGGTCCAGTTCTGGTCAGCGACCCAGCCTGAGAGCAGCTGGCTGACTGTCTCTGTGATGCCTGGGGGGAAGAAGAGTTCACCAAAGCCTCAAAGAAGAATTTTTTTTTTTTTGCTATTCTGCACTGTGTTGCTTTGAAACGCATCTCAATTCCATCTGCCACTCACTGTAAGAACGTGACCACAAAAGGCTGAAATGCCGGGAAGTTACAGGAAGGCATTTTTAGGCTGTTGTAAAATTTTTTTTTTTTTTTTTTTTTTCCTTTACGTTGGTGCCTGCTACTGCCCGTGGGTGCACCAAAGTGGTCTGCAAAAATTCAATTAAGGGCTGTGCACTCAGCAGAAAACTCTGAAATGCCCTTCAGTAAAAACAGGAAAGATAAGCTTGCTGTTTGATCTCTTTTTCAAGATAGAGAAAAAGCAGAATATTAAGAAGAAATATGCTTATGAGATTTTAATTTTTATAAAAAAGCAAAGAAGGACAGAATCCCAGCCTTATTTTAAAGGCTTAGCAAACTTTGGTACTTGCTTTTTACATTTCTTGATATGTTTTTATGAAGTAAAGATCAGAAGAGTGCTCATTGTCAGCTAATATCTTGCTGACCACTGTGTCTCTCCTACTCTTAATTCAAAATGTCAGATTAATTGCTGCACTCTCCTTCTAGATGCTTTCACAGCATACATAATTTCTAAATATTATACAGCAGTGTAGAAGTAAAATTTATTTTTGTACAATAAAATATTTTATGATGACTGAGGTTGGAGCCGCTTTCTTAACACAATGCGACTTTAGTGTTAATCCCTGCTTATAATCAGACATGGTTTTGGTTTTTTGGGGGATGTGGGTTGTTTTTTTCCCCCCTTGGAGGTGGATGTCCCAAATCCAAATGGCTAGATCCCAGTTAATGTTGGGTTTGGGTTTTTTTTTTCCCCAATATTGAATTTCTTTCTCTCTGCACACATTCCTGGGTCAAACTGGAGGTCTTTGAATGCTGAGTAACTCTGGATTTCTGTGGTTTGTGGGTTTAAGCAAAGCAGGGATCATGGTGGGAAGGCTTTAGGAGGACAGATAGCACCTATGTAATTGGAAACTTGTGTTTGTTTGGTGCAGCAAGGATGGGGGATCATCTAGCTTAGGTTGAGAGAACCACCCACCATGTGAGAGCGACTTTGTACATGTACAGAAGGCGACGCTATATATACAGAAGGGGGGTAAGGGCTGTGAGCTAAACCTCTTCCATGAAGATTTATTCTAGTACATATTTGGGCCTATTTCTTGGCAAGATTTGTGTTGCTTCTTTTTCCTATTTTGATATCATTGTAATTAGAAATGGGTTTAAAAGATTCTTTTGCCTACCAGCCACTGAAATGAGGTAAGAGGCATCCATGCTGCTTATGCCCAGCGTCCTGGCTCTTGCTACCAGGTGGAAGATGGGCACAAAGTAGGCCAAGTGGCTGAACAAAAAAGACCACGTGAAAATGCAGAAGACAGGATCCTTCAGTGGGGAGAAGTCGAGAAGAGGCTGTGAATTTTCTTTTTCTGTCGGTGGAAGGGATTTGTAGCTTCTCTTGGCCTCGGTGGCTATTTCTGGCGAGCAGCTGTCCACGGGGGGTTTCTTGAGCCTTTCCAAAGCAGATGTATTTACTGGACCAGAGACATCTCTGCCATGGGACATCAGGAGTCCCTCCGTGGTGGGAAGGTCCTGTGCACTGTGAAGCTGTATTTCCCTGGCAGTGGTTTCATCTGAGCATCCATCGAGTGTTTCTGAATCCTTCTTTGCCATTAAAGACCCACGGTCCTGATTTTTAGCAGAGGAGCATTGAGATGGCTGGGTGCTGGTGGGACGCAGTAGCATGCTGGAAGGCACGAGGTTTAACATGATGCCTCCAAAAATCAGGAGAGTACCTGAGGGAAGAGAGAAGATGCTTTTTTTTCTTGGTGTGGGAAGGGAGGAGCAGTAGGAAATGATCTTTCTAGAACAGGGTGTAGTTTTCATTGAACAGGGAGAAAGCTCTGCTATAAGGAGGAGGTATCTTAGAGGAGCTTTTATTCCTGTTTTTCTAGCTGGAAGTCCCTTTTGCTGTGATGCAGGCAACAAATCCAGAGCTACCTTTGCTTGTTTTGTTTTCCCTCACTGCAAGTCTGTACATGTGACAGATGTTCAGGATGGCCTGAAACAGTGTAGTAAAAGTAGGGATTTTCAGTTTTGGTTTTGGTTTCCGAGATCTCTGTTTTGACTCTGACTTAACTTTAATGACTGATTGAGTGTTTAATGATTAACAAGATGTCCCCAAACTGTCCCAGAAGAGGCAGAGTTGTTCCTCGGTGCATCCAATTTTAATCTTTAAAAAGACCCTCTTCTCCTGCCCAGATATCCTCAAATGCCCTCTTAATGCTGCTGAATTTGAATAAATGGAAGATGCGCTCACCTTGCCAGCCATAAAAATCAATGAGAAGTTGAGTGAATGGTGCTATTAGAAATGTCAGCCCCATGCCGGAGCGGGCAATGGCATTGGAGAAAGCCAACCGTGTCCTGCAGCGCTTGGCCGTCATCACTGCGGCCGCCTGGTAAAGGCAGGCAAACCCCATACCTGCAGGAAGGGAAAGAATCAAGATGTCCAAGTCCAAAAAGTGACTGCTTCATATTGTGAGCTTTAGGGATTCAAAGTCATGCCATCCCAAGCTCGTCGTCCCCGTGGTGAAGCTGCTCTGCAGGGTTCATGGGCTGAAAGTGGGGGGGACTTCTGCTGTTGCAGTCAGTGGAGAACAAGATTTCATGCGTGGTATTTAGTATCTGGGGTTTTTCAGGCTGTACGCTTTTAGTAAGGGATTTTAAAAGGGCAGGATTCATGTTGGGTCCAGAAAAAAAAGCAAGGTTAGTTGCGACTAGCATGTTGAAACTGGTATTTTATGCTCCTGATCATGAAGCTTTGGGGTTTCACACAACATCTCCTAGAAAGGAGCTGGGAATGCTTTACTATTCAAGGAACTGCCTGATTTAATGTTAAAGGAGCTGCTTTTACTCATCATACGTAGGAGAATCTCTGCCCGACTCAGCCTCAGCCGCAGGCTGCTCACCCAGGAGAAGTCCCATGGAGGCGCAGAGGAAGGGGACGCTGGTGGCCTGTGTGCTGAGCAGGCAGCCCCCTCCGACCAAGCCGGCCCCGATGATGGAGGTCAGCCGCTCGCCCAGGCTCTTGCAGACCACGGCCACGAGTGGGGCTGGAAGAGGAAGAAGGGAGAAATCTCAGGCTGAAGATGACAAATGCTGCTTTGCAGGGCTGGGGGACTTGTATTGGGATCATTGCATCTGGTGCCTCAGGAAGTGGTCCGTGTGCCACCCTGGGAGGGACAGGGGTGACAAGAAATTTGGCATGGGTTAGTATTCAGGAGAGTGGCCAAGAGACCTTGCCTCATTCCCTGGGAGCTCAGGGGATGGGGCAGGGGAAGGAGTCAAAGTCCAAACTTTCAGATGTCCCGAGCCTGCTTCCTAATGCACACCGTGCTCAGCGGCCATGAATTATTCAGCAGCTGGCTTGCTTGGAGGCAATAACATTGGTGCTAGGCGCGAGGCTTTGCTCTGAATGTATATAATAAACCCGCTACAGTGAGGTGTCCTGACACACACGATCCCCATCCTTGGACCATGCTCCGGCTAAGACACGCGTGGGTACCAGCTGTGTCTGGCTTGCAGTAGTCTGGGACGGAAATTGGATCCGCAGAGCATCCTCAGTGCTCTTTATATCAAAGCAAATGGGCTTGAGATTGAAGCGCTGCCCCAATCCTTACAGATGCCAGCTCACCTCCTAAGAAACGCAGGGAGGACATGATGGAGCCGATCCAGCTGACTTGCTCAGAGGAGCCCCCCACCTCCTCTTGGAAAGCCACGAAGAAAATCCCAAAGGTCTTGAGCATCCCCATCACGAGTACATTGACCTGAATTGGAAGCAGATGGAGGTGAGATGCCCCAGGGGTCAGCAGGAGGAAAAGCTTTTCCTTCTGCTTTTCTTGTGTGTGTAATTTGTTGTGTTATGGGAGAAACAAACCAGGATATGTTAACTGGGGGTGTGTGTTGAGGGAATATCAGCAGGGTGGACGTGTGGTGGCCACGCTGCAATTTTATCTTAACAGACCCTCAAAGAAAACTTGTGTGCAGACTGGCTTTTCCAAAGAAAAGGAACAAAATAACACTAGAGCCTGACTCTTATAGGGTTTTTTTTGCTCTGTAAGTTTTTTTTTTTAATACTAAATAATAATCTAAATGGGTCTCAGCACTATTGAAGATTACTAGGAGTTGATGAAGTGTTGAGCGGAGCAAGGATGGACATTAGCCAGTGCAGTTTCCCAGGCTTGCCCTGCCATGGGGGCAAAGGACAGTTTGTGTCCTTAATTTTAACTCCCTCTCTCCTCCCTCATAGCGGGTGGTTAGTGATTGGCAGCGAGTTACTTTGGATGGAATAGAGGTGGGGAAAGCCTTCCAGCTCTTCCCAGCCTTCCTAGCTGGGGGACAGCGTTGTCTTCATCACTGATGGGAAGATGGTGTGTGGTATTAAAGCCTGTAGCATGGAGAATTAGTGCTTTTAAGTGGCGTCAAGGTGCCTGGTCCTCCCAGGAGAGAGTAACCAAGTGTGTGTGCTGCCTGCACCCTCTGCTGCTCCTGCAGTCAGTCCCTGGGAACTCATCTCAGCTCCGATCCTCCACGGCCTCAAGATGGGATCTCGCCCTTACCGAAGGTACAACACAGCCCTTTGGGGTTTGACACCTCAGCAGTGGTGTGTATGAGTAGGGAAAAGTCATCTTGTCATTGCAAGCTGCCTTTTGGCCCTGGGCTGCACGTTGGGCACCCTAATCTACATCACTGAGATGTTTTCAGGTGGAATTTCATAGGGGAAGGTGTGTGTCTGTTGGGTTTGCGTGGCAAGGTTTTGGTAGCAGGGGTGGCTACAGGGGTGGCTTCTGTGAGAAGCTGCTAGAAGCTTCCCCCATGCCCAACAGAACCAGTGCCAGCCAGCTCCAAGATGGACCCATCGCTGGCCAAGGCTGAGCCCATAAGTGATGGTGGTAGCACCTCTGGGATACCAGATTTAAGAAGGGAAAAAAAAGTTGCTCTGGCACAGGAACTGCAGCCAGAGAGAGGAGTGAGAACATGTGAGAGGAAGAACCCTGCAGACCCCCAGGTCAGTGAGAAGGAGGAGGAGGAGGTGCTCCAGGCGCCGGAGCAGAGATTCCCCTGCAGCCCATGGGGAAGCCCACGGTGAGGCAGGCTGTCCCCCTGCAGCCCAGGGAGGTCCACGGTGGAGCAGATCTCCACCTGCAACCTGGGGAGGACCCCATTCTGGAGCAGGGGGATGCCCGAAGGAGGCTGGGACCCCCTGGGAGGCCTGCGCTGGAGCAGGCTCCTGGCAGGACCTGCAGACCCGTGGAGAGAGAGAGGAGCCCAGGCTGGAGCAGGTTTGCTGGCAGGACTTGTGACCCCGCGGGGGACCCACGCTGGAGCAGCCTGTGCTTGAAGGACTGCAGCCCGGGGAAGGGACCCACACTGGAGCAGTTCATGAAGAACTGCAGCCTGTGGGAAGGACCCACGTCAGAGAAGTTCACGGAGAACTGTCTCTCATGGGAGGGACCCCATGCCAGAGCAGGGGAAGAGGGTGAGGAGGAAGGAGCGGCAGAGACAAGGTGTGCTGAACTGACCCCAACCCCCATTCCCCATCCCCCTGTGCTGCTGGGAGGGGAGGAGGTGGAGAAATCAGGAGTGAAGCTGTGCCCAGGAGGAAGGGCGGGGAGGGGGGAAGGTGCTTTAAGATTTGGTTTTATTTCTGGTGGATTGGTAATAAATCAAGTTAATTTTCCCCAAGTCGAGTCTGTTTCGCCTATGATGGTAATTGGTGAGTGATCTCTCCCTGTCCTTATCTCGACTCCTGACCTTTTGTTATATTTTCTCTCCCCTGTCCAGCTGAGGACGGCAGTGATGGAGTGGCTTTGGTGGGCACCTGTTGTCCAGCCAGGGTTAAACCACCACAGTGTCCGCTGAGCCCCCAGTGAAATGGGTGCACTCGGTGTAGCAAGGCATGACTCATTTTTGCCCTTAGCTTGGTGGGATCACCCTGTCCTCTGCTCTGTGTGAGACTCAAGACTTTCTATCTGCCCCAGCTCCAGGAGGGTTTAGATGAATTTGTTGTCTGCTTACCAGGAAGAAATGAAACACCACTCCCCATGCCCACCCTCCATCTGCGGCTTCGGTGCTTGGGCTCTTCCTGGCTGCCGGAACTTCTGGCTCTTCCTCCTTCCTTTCCCCTAGAAATGGGAATTTCAGGACACATTAACACCTTGCTCCATTGCTATTTCAATCCAAAAACTGTTCCCATGAAGACATCAGCTGCCTTTGAACTGCCTTTAGCCCTTTGGCTGTTAATGAGGTAGCCACCAGTATTTTGCATTCAGCTTGCAAAAGCTTTTGAGGGTGGATGAAGCTTTTACCAACCTTTTTACCAACAGATGTTAAGTTGCACATTAACACTGCCTGCAAACAGTTTAATATCCTTTCTCTTTCCCACCAAATTACTGTAACCACTTAAGCTATAACGGATTCTAAGTGACAAGCACCTTCCTGCTGCTTTAGAGCAGATAGTTCGCTTGGTTTGTGCTAGAAGTCGGGGGGTCACCGTTTATCTGTATTGATCTTTGAGCTCTCATGGGAAGCTCTCCCTACTCCATCCTTCTCTGCTTATCTCCCTTCCATCCTCTCACCCATCCCACGCCTCTGGCGGTGGCAGGATCCCGCCCGAGGGTGCAGCTGGACCCTAGAGCAGTCGGGGCTGATGAACGTGAAACTTTTCCTTACCACCTTGCTGCTGCATGCTGGAAAATCCTCCGTGAAACAGTTGCTTGCAAAGAGGCATTGTCTCTTCATTTGCTCCAGAGACTAAATCCCCCCTTCCTGACTTGGCACCCCAAAGTCTGCTTCTTCCTTCACCTCCAGTGAGGATGATTGTGTCTATCCTTCCCGATGAGCCCTGAAGCGGGACATGGAGCCCGGCAAGTGCTGGGGCTGGGTGGACAGAGGTCGTCCTCCTCCTCCCTGGAGGCAGAGCCTGGCTTGCAGGGCCCCAAGGCCAGGAGTCCCTCCCCTTCCCCAGCTGGGAGCAGGAAACCCAGAGCTTTTGGAGCAGAAATCCTGTTGGGAGGGAAGAGGAGGGGAAGCCTGCACGGGTTATAGCTCCAGGCAGAGCCCTGGGTCTTGCCAGCCCTTGAGCGGAGCAGTAGGTGGCAATGGTGGACTGAAGCCAAGCCTGGGGCTGCTGGTGGCTGCAGGGGAGCAGAGCTCCTGTCCTGCCCGCCCTGCCTCTGCTGCACGGCCCTTGGCCCGGGAAACTGCGTCATGTAGGAGTGGACAGTCTGGAAAGCTTTAGGTTTTCCAGCCAAGATGCTCGGTAGCTGGAGTGGAGCAGCCGTGCTGCTGCAGCCCTTGAGCGGAGCTGATAGTTGAGCAGGATTTGAGCTGGCTCCGTGCCTCTATTGCAAATATGCACAAACCACCGGGTAAATACAGCCCTCATGCTTCCTCCTCCCCCAGTTTTGGTTGACTTGTCACCCCAGTTGGCATTCCTGAGGTCAGATAAAATTTTAGGATTGTGATACCGATCTCTGCTCCCCTCCCTTGGCAGAGAAGGCAATGCCCCATCTTTACTGGGAGAGCCCAGGATTTATCAGAGCATATAAAGGAACTTTTCCCTATACTAAGGCTTTTAATTAAGTGGAATGGTTTTTGCAGTGAACATGGTTTAAGGGCTTGAGGGATCGGGGGGCTCTGCAGGTGGGGGTGCTGGTGGCAGCAGCAGCATCTGATGCAGCATCTGCACTTGGAGCTGTTGGATGTCTGGGAGGAAGCGCTCTGGCTGGAGCTGCTCCCAGCTCTGTGGGCTGTCAGGGAGAGGGGAGAAGAGGGACCCTTCAAGAACGACACAGAGCTTGGACACGCCAACTCCTGCTTCTGAGGCTGGGTCATTACTCAGAATTAACACCGACCTCAACAGGAGCACAATGCCCAGCTGTGCAGGGAAGGCTTGTCCCTACTGCCTGTTTCATACACAGCAATGACTGTGACCATTGCTGATAAACAGAGCTGCTCCTAGTAGTAAAGTCAAAGCAGCGTGAATGTCATTTTCATCTCTGACCCAGCCCAATTTTTTTAGCTCATGCTCTGCTGTGAAGGTTCCCTTCCACTTTATGCATGAGGACAGCCGCAGGCCAGCTCCTTTTTACTCCCTTACATACAGGAAGCATTTGAGTGTAGCAGTTTTTCAAGGGGAAAACCTTTTCACAGAGTTGTTTCCCTACACTATTTCAAATGCTCGAATCTGTAAGAAGGCAAGAGGCCTGGATTTGTGAGCATGTTGTCAACATCCACTTAGTTCACACAGCGACCAGGCAGGCAGTGCCAGCACGTGTAGGTTTAAACTTCAATCCAATGCGCAGTAAAGCAAGTAAATCTCACACAGGACATTTAACTAGAGGAGGCTAAACATTTCCTAGGAGCACTTCCTTGGAAAGTGTTTGTATCTTTTCTACTGGAGGAGCCTCCATTAATTCAAGCCTTTGTGCACTATTCCTCTTCTCTAGAGAAATGCTAATAAAGAAGGGACTGGGAGAAGTTAACTCACTTGGCTTTGGAAACGAGGCAAAGCAATGGGCAGTTTTCACAGCTGGAGCAGAAAGAAGCAAAGGAGTGTTTTTGCAGGTCATTTATTGGTTTCTCCAACAAATAAGGCCACACACACACATACACCTTGTAGTATCTGATCATTACAGGAGCTTGGTGAGTGACCCACATTTCATCCTCAGCAGCACAAGTGCTAAAATGTGAGTTGGAGACCCCGATAGCTGCACAGGAGCTGTTAAGTGGAGAGGGAGAGCCTTCAGCCCAGGTTTGGTACTACAAGCACGTTCCGCGCTGAAGCAGCAGAGGAGAGTGGTTGTCCAGTGAGGAGGAGCTGGGCCGGAGGTGGGAGCGGGGCACTGCGCAGGTTCCCAAGGGTCAGGATGCCAGCTTGTGCACTGCTACAGTGATACTGTCGTGCTTCTGGATCATGATATTCCTAGAACAAGAAAAGTGCTGAGGCAGTTGAGAAGCCAGCTGTGACGAGGAGCTGACATGGGTGGGAAACTAGACAGGGGCATTATCCAGCAGCTGCAGCAACCCCCAGCTCTGCGCTAGACCTGTCGGTCACTGCATGTCTTCTGCCCGCTCCCATGAAAAGTGCGGGAGAAGTCTTTGCCTACCATACTGGCAGGCTACAGCACAGGCTTCATTATCTGTGGGGATCCCAAGTGTGGAAGAAGTACAGAGCTGCAGAAACTCCCACCCCCTGAAAGGTTTCCTACTGCTTTTACAGTTCCTGCTTCCTGAGGTCCCATTAATCTAATGAATTCCCATGCCTATGGCAGTGACTACCTTCCCCCCATGGCTTCAGAGATGGGGCTTCCTCCACATCTGCCAGTTTAGCTCAAGATAAGGAGAGCTGCTCTAGCGATGTGACTCCAGAAAGGGCACCAGGGCTGGGGGGAAAAGGCAAACAGGGGAAAAAGAGGCACTCCTGGGCTGGAAACTCACCCACTGTCCGACTCCAGGCACACGACGGGCGTATCGGTCGGGTCTGAGGTGAGCTTGGCTGCCTGCTGGGCGAGGACAGAGATGACGCCGGCGTGCTCATCTGAGAGGGTTCCTCGGCCTGCGAGAGGTGGGAGAGATCAGCTAAAACCACGTGTGCTGTGACAGCGCTTTGCGTGAAGGAGCTTTCCCCCCGGGGCTAAGGGGGGCTGCTCCCGCCCAGGCCCATCTGCCTCCCTTGTGGGTTGACGCAACATCTCCCCCAATTATTGCTCTCAAACCAGCAAAAATCCTGAATGTAAGTGGCAGGAGGAGCTGGCTCCGGTTTCCTCCACCGTGTGGGAGAAGCTGAGTACCGTGGTGGTGCTTCCAGGCCCTTGGAGACACCCAAAGGAGGGGGAGGGGGGAGGCTACAATAGGGCAGGGCCTAGTGGCTTCAAAGTGGAGGGGGGCGGGGGCCCATGCAGGACAAGACCTGGAACCCCCCAAACGGGGAGGGCTTCAGTGGGGCAGGGCCCGGTGCCCCCAGGAGTCCTTAGAGAGACCAGGCAGGGCCTGGTGCCCCCCGACCCGGGGTCTCCGGTGGGGCGGGCTCCAGTACCCTCCCCACCCGCGGCGGTGCTCGGTTACTTACAGCCCAGGTTGAGCCCCTGCGAGTCGGTGCAGAGGACCCCCACCACGGCCGGGCTCTTCATGCTGCTGGGGGAGACAACGGCGGTCAGGGCCGGGGCGGCCCCGCAGCCCCCGCCGGGCCTCAGGCCGGCCTAGGCCCAACTCCCCCCTCACCCCCCGACTCGGCGGCCCCGATGGGGCACAGCCAGCCCTTCCCCTGTCCCCCATGTCCCCCCGCCCGGGCCCGTACGTGTCCTCCAGGTGCTGCTC
>JAVJGG010000053.1:5567672-5584416 GCA_035590195.1 Aviceda cuculoides | reverse complement strand
CCCACCCTGGCCCACCCGGGGGGCCCCGGCCCCGCGTCCCCCCCCCCGGTACGGCCGCCCTCCCCGGCCGCTCCTGGCAGCGGCGTCACCCACGTGACGCGCGCAGACGGCAGCTCCGCAGGGTCAAAAGGCCTCGCTGCGCGAAGGGGCCCGCCCTCCTCCCGCGGGGGTGCGCCCCAAACTGCTGCCATGGCTCTGCCCGCGTCCTCCGGGCCCGGGGCCCGCCCGGGGCCCCCTGCAACGAAGCAGTCGCTGCAGGCTCACATATCCACCGTGTCCTAATTCGGGCGCGTTAGCTGCGAATCCAGCCCCCGCACCCCTTTGCCCCCCAGCGCGGCCCTCCTTGGGCAGAGCTGCGGTTCTTGGGTTTTCGGGTTCTTTTTTCCTCCTTTTTCTCCACCTTTATACTCCTGCGCGTGGTTTATTTGTGTTTCCCTCCCTCTGCGTGGCACCGTTTGGGATTTGCGTGGCAAAATGTAATTCAAGTGGGGATTTAATGGCGATGCCCCTGCGCGCCCTCCCCGGCCAAAGCATCCTCTCCCAGCTGGGCCGCGGCAGGGGATGCGGGCTGGGGGATGTGGGGACACAAGGACGCGGGCTGGAGCCCAATATCTGCAGCAAGAACGGTCAAACTGGACTGGTGCATACAGTGCCCAGGGGGGCAGGACCCCCGTCCCCTTCCCGTGGGGCAGAGAGGTGTTAAAAGTGATGCTCAGCCTGGCTTTGCTGTGAGGAGCCCCCCCAAAACTGAGCCCCGCCGCCAGCGGAGAGTAGGAGGTAATTTATGGTGGGTGCATCGCAAAGCTCGGCGACGCTAATAAGGTGCCGGCTGAAGCCGTTCCCGGCTGTGTCTGGCGATAGATCTTGGCTTGTCAGGTCAGAAAATTAAAATGTTATTGATGGGGGAAGTGAAGTGCAGCAGGGTTTTTTTATTTTTTATTTTATTTTTCTTTCTCCTTGGTCAAGCTGGGAGCTGTCTCAGGCAACACCGAGAGCCCTGATCCTACCTGCCCAGGGGCTTCCCACTGCATCCCACCCTGCTGGGATGCCTTGGACTTATAGTGCCTTTTTGGGTTTTTTTTTTCCCCACCCCTAGGAAGCGACACAGGACAAAAATACAAATATGCCCTACGGAGGCCAGGGGCCCCATCTTCCCCATCCCGTCAGCACCTTCACAAGGAAATCTCCCTGAAACAACCACTCCCGAGCCTTTCCTGGCTGCAGGATTTCTGGAAGGAGGGATTTTGGGGAGAGTTGGGATTAATTAATTCAAGCCCAGGTGGAAGAGACTTTAGTGAAGCAGCAGAACAGCTGCCACATCAAAAGAAGTGCTGGTCTCTGGGCAGGGAAATGCTGGGGCTATTTTTAACTGATTAAATAGATGATTTAGCACCGGACTGATACTCTACAAAAGAAATTTAACAGAAAAGCCCAACTGAGCTGCATAGCTCTGATCAAACCTGTAGTTCAAATCCCAGCCCATCACCTCAGGCCATGTTTCCTCCCTGGCGCTGAGCCCCCCGGCTGTTCCCAGTCCCTAATTTGCCCCCACCGACCAGGTCTGGCAGGGAGCAGCTCCAAAATCAGGCTTGGGGATGTTTATTCCTCAGTGGGAAAGGCCAGAAAGGACTAAATTCATAATGCTGTTGTGGAGCTCTGATGCCTCGGGGATGGTACCTAGCAATCCAAGGCTGGAAAAATCCATTTTGCTGGGTCAGAATCACAAACCCAGCTTTATTTTGGGGGACAAAAAGGAGTTTTATTTCCTGCCCTTGTTGTGCAAAGGGTCTTAGCCACAGTCTCTGCTTGCATGGCCCCGGCCAGCACGACTGCAGGCACTGGGAGCTTGGTCCAGGGAGTCCCAGCCAAATCCAGGCTGGACTGTGGGAGCCCAGGACCATGCATTGGCCATGGAAGGGTATTTAAATGTTAATTATTTTTGGTTTTTTTATTGCTGGACTCCCAAAAGGGCTGCATGGGATGAGGCGATGGGTGACGAATGGCCCCAGCTCCGTGGGGACATTGCATCGCGGAGGCTGCAGAGATTTCTTGCTCCTCTCTCACCTGATGGATGCGACTGTCGGGGCTGGTGGGTGTTTTCGTCAAGGCTTTCCATCCCTGAGTGCATTGGGATGTTGTCCCTTGCGTCCTCCCAGGATGTACAAATTAAAAAAGAAGCCAACAATTCCAGCTTTTCCTGCCTTTTTAACCACTTTAGCAATCCCTGGTCTTATTCCCTCATGCTCCCAGGAGATGCACCAAATGCAGTTTGACGTATGGGGGATATACTTCAAACCATAAATCAACATAGTTACACATTCTATTCAGATTCAAACACACCCTCATTACTGAAAAAGATATTATTCCCTCTCTGCCTTCTTTTATTCTCACAAATAAATGCAGCCGAGTCTCTACAGGATATTTATCACAGAGCCACATTATTACACATTGTCCTCTTACGAGCCAAGAAGTAGCAAGCTAACTTTATTCTTGCATTTTCTTTTAGCTAAATAATCACAAATTCTTGATTCAATTCTTAAGTACACCCTTCAGGGATAAATATGGATATAGAGGTGTACTTGGAAAATCCAGCTGTGTTAGCTTAGCTGAAAAATAACCCTAGGATGTGGGTGCGAGAGGTAGGGGGGGGGTTCCCTTCCTTGGTGGTTTATTAATATTTCTTTTATACCATTAGAGATTCAGGTCTCATCTGCTCATTCTGAGATCATCAGGGGACAAAAAAAAAAAAAAAAGCCCACAGTGGCGGAGCTGGAAGGGGTTATATAGGGTGGGAGGCGTGGGGCTGCTGCAGACCTCATCAGCAAAGGGGAGACGGCTCCTGCCCCAGCACCATGGGCCGGCTCCTGCAAACCCTCTGCTTGCTCCTGCTTATCACCTCCTGCCCCTGCGCTGTCATCACCGGGGTAAGTGCCAGTCCCATCCCCAACCTGGGAGATTTATTTATGGGTTTTTTATTATTTTGGGAAATAAGGCAGGAATTGGTGCCTTTTGCTGTTTGCTTTGGGGTTTGTTTTTTCCCAATTTCTTAGTCGTTTTTCTGACGCGTGGATGCTGTTCCCACAGCCAGCCCCAGCCCATGTGAGTGTAAAGTCATGCCGATGAGCTACTCTTTCTGCTTCTCTTCTCAGCACCATGTCAGACCCTGCACACAGGGATATGGGGGATTTTAGGAAGTTTTCCAGCAGGGAAAAAATAATATGTCTTTATGAGCATCCCCCAGACTATGTTCCCTATTGGGACAAGGGCTCAAGCACCCCAGATTGTCTTTCTACCTCCCAAATTAAGAGAAATTATTAAAAGAGGGGGGAAATGTTAGGATGCAAAGGAGGGGTACAATGCTTACCTTGGGGCTCAGCATGTCCAAGAGCTTGGTGCTGAGCTGGACCGAGGGTGATGCTAAAAGCAAGAGGAACAGCGAGTTTTGGGGACAGAATCCAGGCTTTTGTGGTGCTTCAGGAGTCGAGATGCTGGTTTCAGCAAAGCCGGGCTTGGCTGACACCCCCCCCTCCCCCGCCTTTTCCCCCAAGAGTGAAAAATCTTCTGTTTAAAACCAAGACAAAGTGTTTGCATCCCAACTGCCTCTCTGCCTCCTGGCTTTTCTCAACCAATGGGAATTTTGTGGTTGGCTTCAACTGGCTCTTGGCTCCTCTTTTCCCAGACACCCCTTACAGTCAGATCTATTTCTTTCAAGTCTGTGATTTTTTTGACTGGATCTCCACAACCCCTACACACACCAGTGAGGGAGCCACCTCCATCCAGGGCCAAATAGACCCAGCAGCTCTTGAAATTATTCCCAAGGCTTAAATGACTCATTTTGAATAACCAGAGAAAAAAGATTGGATGTGCAGCTCCCTGGTTGCCTACAGCACCCATCAGCCACCCTAGAGTTTGCAAGTGAGGGTCCATTGCTGCTGAGATCTGATTTTTAACAGTATTTGGGTGCTACAAGGTGCTTTGGATACTTGAGAAGAATCAGGTTCCCTTCAGGAAAGGGAAGACTCTGCAAAATCCCCTTATTGCCCCTCTGCGAGAGAGCTGCACTCCAAAATTATGCTCCATCCATTGCCCTTGTGGTTTTTTTTTCTCCAGTTGCAATTTCGACACCTCTTCATCTGTACAAGCAATGGGCTTGTGGCTGGGAGCTCCTGGGATAGAAGTGCCCCAAGGAGGGGGGACCCCAGGGGGGGTTGGAGTGAGCTCCATCGGTGCTTCTTGTGCTACCAACCCAACGTCAGGAAAATGGATCAGAGAAGGGATCGGGGGTGCAATGAGCTGCTCTAGTGATGGCCAACACAGCCTGAGGGGGCAAAATGGGACCCGCTTGGTTCTCCAGGTGCCCCGTCCAGCTCTTCTCAACATCCGCAGGGGCTGCCAGGTGTGGTGGTGAGCTGGCACAGCCTCTGCATCCAGGCCTCTCTTTCCCCATCCCAGCGGGGAGAGGTGACGGTTTTCCATTTTACATCTGCCTTGGGTGGGAGCGGCTGAGTTGTTGGCATTACTCTGCTCCCTTCTAGTAAAAAAAAGCACTGGGCATTTGCATTATTTGGTAGGTTTTACGAGCTCAGACAGGCGATGCGCGTGCGTGCTGGAGGATCCGGACAGTGAGTTTATCCCCTGCTGCTGCTGCTCTGACTTGGCACCCATGCTACTTTTAAGTTGGGCAGCTGCAAACTTTTCCCCTGTCCCTCCCATCACTGCATGCGCCAGGGATTTCCCCCTTCATCCCGCAAACTCCAACACCCGCAATCCAACCCGTGCCCTGCCCCAAAACCTCCCCAGCTTAACCCAAAACAGAAAAGCTAGGACCAAAAAGCCCTTCTCCCTTAAATCCCCATTCAGGGGTTATACCCCGCAGCTTGGCGTGGGCTGATTTCTCCACTGGCCCCCTCCAGACGAGGGGTAGCGACGCTTTCCCACGCCGATCCCACCAACCCACCATCATCCCTCTCCCCAGGCCTGCGAACGGGACCCGCAGTGTGGCACCGGGACCTGCTGCGCCGTCAGCCTTTGGCTGCGGGGGCTGCGGATGTGCACCCCCCTGGGGCAGGAGGGGGACGAGTGCCACCCCTTCAGTCACAAGGTACCGGTGTGGGGATGCCCAGTGGGGCTGGGAGGGGGGGCAAGGACCGGGCAAAGGGCACCCAGCTCCTCGTGTGGGAGAAAAGCTCCATTAAAGCCCTGAGCTGGAGAAGGGGGTAGGCATCGGGGGGGGGGGCGGCTGGGGTAGATTTGGGGTAAGGCTCCGGGCAGCTTCGTTGTCATCCCTGAGCTGGTGCAGTGCAGCTGGTTTCAGCCTCTAAAGTATTTTGAGCAACGCCCTGCCTGTCTGAGCCACCCTAAATCCATGGGTTGCCCCATGGGTGCTGCAGACTCAGAGCTGGGACCGAGCTGCCCGGCCCATTCATTTACAGAACGGCGCACGCCACGCTGCTCCGAATTGAGTCATAAATGCTCTGCTAAGCGAGGAGAAGCCGAGTTAATGCTGCAGAGCTGCTCCAGCACCGTGATTTCTGTCCGATAAGAAACCCCAGCGCGCTGGGATTAGCCCAAAGCGTGACACTGCTGCAATCCCTCCTCCGTGAGGATTTAGCAGCAGCGTCTCGGCCTCGGGGGCAGCATCCCACTCCACACTCCTATATTGATTTTGCATGGTGGGGGCAAGATTTAATGATGCCGCGCCTTCTGCTTGCACGGGGAAGGAGCGAAGGGCTTCAGAGGGATCAAAAATTAATTTCAGGCATATCCCCATTAAACCTCTGAGCAGAGCCAGAGATTTTCTCAGGGCTTTGATCCCATTTGATAATTTTTTGGTTGGGGCAGAGCACTGATGCCCTCGTCTCTCCCATATCTCTCCACAGGTCCCTTTCTTTGGGAAGCGCCAGCACCACACCTGCCCCTGTTTACCCAACTTCATATGCTCCAGGTTCCTCGACGGCCGCTACCGCTGCTCCATCAACTTCAAGAATATTGATTTTTAGGATGATGCTCCTGCCTCTCCATCTGTGAGCCACCAACACCCATTTCTTGCCATCTACCATGGCCATTAGTTGCCCACGTAGCGCCAGGCAGCCTTAAAAGTGCTTTTCCAAGGCAGACAGTGTTGTTATAAGCTATATGTTGTACGGGGAAACTGAGGCACAGTCAGGCCAAGTTGCTCTGACATGTGACTTAGCAAAGGTCTGCCCCAGCCCAGAGCAGGACCCGGCTCCAGCATCCTCTGCAGAGGAGTGGATCGAAGGATAGTGTGTGTGTGAAATCTCTGTGGTCTCAAAAATCTTTTTCACAAGATGTTGTCTGCATGTAATAGATACTGTCAGCTAGCTTTCACCTCCCTCCTTTATTTTATACAGTAAAAATCAAGGGTGATGCAATTCGTGAAGAGTGAAAGTAGATGCTGAGCACCCAGCAACCAAGAGCTTCCTCCCAAGGTTTTTATCCTGGCGCATGATAAAATTTGGAACGTGAAGCTGAGCAGCATCATTTCATCTGCCAAAGTGTCTGCAGGGCTGAGATCAGAGGGGCAGCAAATTCCTTTTGTGGGGAATTTTAGCATTTTCCCTGCAATTCCTACCGGATAAACCATTTCTGTAATGATAATTCCTGTTGTGATATTGTCGGATCATGTACTATCACCCTATTTTTTTTCCTGGAAGCAGCTCTTCAAGCTGGTGATGGATGGTCTAATCTAGCCAGCAATTAAAAGAAATCAATATCAAGTAGCTGTGGGGAATTAAGGAATGGGTTTCCCCAAAGTTCAGGCAATGCAATATGTTTGGCAGAGGCTGAAGCAGGGCTGGCTGGAGCCGCGTTGTGCCAGAGGTGGGTCTTTGGGATGTAGGAAAATGTTTTCCAGCCTCAGCATCTGCCTGAGGTTCAGGCACTGTATGAGGTTTGGGAGCTTCTCTTTATGCCAGTCGTATTTGAGAGGAGAATGGGATATTAAAGTTAATTAAATGTGCTGAAAGTTCCCTCAGACACGTGCTTTCAGTTCCCCTCTTAAAAACCTTTTGTGGAAAAAATCGTGTATCACTTGAGCTTCTCTCCTGCTTCCTACAGCAACTCACAGCAATCATAAATAAAGAGAAATAAAGAAAAGAAATAAAAAAAGAATATTCAGCATTTACAGCAAAAAAAAATAACCTTGATTGGTTTCCTTTCAAGCAGAAGCAATGCTTAAAGGCAAAGCTTATTTGGGGAGTTTGAATGCATGTGTGTGCAGAGCTCCTCCTGGAAAGCCCTTGGGCTTCGGCCACACTCTCCTGTGCTCTGGGCCCTCCCCGTTTGGTGGGGTTTGGTGGGTTTTGGAGGATTTTGGTGCTATAGCAGCAACTGTTTCTTCTTCTGAAGACCCCAACGGGCACCAGCTAAAAGGCTGTGGCAGACGCTGTGTTATCAGGGAGAGTAAAGTAATTCAGATTTGGCATTTGATGCTTCCCCACACTTGTTTCTCCCCCAACAAAATATTGTACATTTGGTGAAAATAAAATACTGCAATGACTGGATTGATTTTATTTAGGTTTTTTTTTACACATCAGAAGTTTTGCTTTTTATTTACAAAAGAACAGTCCTGCAGTGGGGATGCTGCGCCTGCCCAGGCAGGTGAGTTGATGATACCCATCGCTTGGCACCGGGGACCATGGCAGAAGGGCTCAGGGGGCACCATGGGTTGCCATATAGAAAGGGGTCCCATACCAATACGGAGAGGGAAAAAAGTGCAATGTTTCATAACATTGTTTCATAACAGTGTTAAAAAATATGTAATTTCATGGTTTGGGTTTCTTTTATTAAGCTGCCTTGCTTTATTAGCTGCTTCTGGCTTTCCCACAAGCTTGGAAATGTGCAGAAAAGGCTGGGATTTTTTTATTTTTTTACTTAATTTTCAGACATCTCCCAGTGGAAAATATTGCAAATTATTTTCTCCCAGCAGAAAAAACAACAACAAAAAGGAGCAAAGCAACTGAACAGCTTCTTTTACCATCCCCAATTCCCATTTTGGGGGAACTCCCCAGAGCCTGGGGCAGCACTGCCTGGTGGGAATTACCAGTCTCCCAGTGGCTTTAAACTGCAAGACGTGACAGTTTAGTGGGAAATCACTCGATTTTGGCATAAATTTATAGAGGGACACCCTGATTGTAAGAGCGAGCTCTCCTTCTTGATTTAAAATTGAAAATTGAAGAAGTCATGAGTAGTCTGGATTAGGGATTCACAGCCTGAGCTGGTCCCTGCCCTTGCTCCCCGTTCCCGTGTCCTCACTGGGGATGTGTCCCTGCATGGTTTTACCTGCACTTTAGCAGAAAAAACACTTTTAGCTGCTTTCAAAGTGCATTTAAGAGAGTAAAACCAAGCAACTCTCCTTTTTTTTTTTTTTTCCTCCCCAAACCTCCATGCAGGGGAAAGCAGCAAAGCAAAAGCTCACGTCCCTCTGTGGGGACGGGGGGAAAAGTCAACACAACCTCATAATCAGGAGCATCGGGGACTGTTTGCTCCCCATGAGCTACTTTCCCCCCCAGCACGGTGCCAAGTGCCCCTCTCGTCCTCCCGCACGTGCGTTTCCCCACTCGCTGTTCCATGTTCCAGCTCCAAGGTGACCCGTGCCTGACTGCACAGGCCAGTGTGGGCTGGGACCCAGCCGGGACATGGCCGAGGCGTCACATCTTGGTGATGCTCTGAGGTCTGAATATCATCTAAAGTAATTGATGTGTATGGTTTCCAAACAGCATCATGCAATTCCCCCCCCCCCCCAAAATATACATCAAACCCATCCCCACTTTTACACCAAATATAAATTATTGTTCCCACCCCACATTTCTCTCTACAGCAACTCGCAGTGCCCCCCATCTTGAACAGAGACAGCAGCCTTTGAAAAGCTGCTTAGCTAATGGCAAGGTTAAGACTGGACCTTGTGAGCTTTATATAGTTATATTATATTAAAAAATATATATAATATCCAATTCATATTAATTTTTGTTATTTATTGTTATATTTTATATAATATAACATATATACTAATATTATAACAATAATAGCATTACTATTTTACCTTTATTATCTATTATTTATTTTTATTTTCTTTATTTATTTAGGCTTGGAGAGAGGTTTTTGGTCCCAAGGAGTTTCTGCGCTTCATCCTGATGGCTTTGAACTCATGTGTGAGAGCAAACCAGGATGCGCCTCGTTGCTTTTTTGGCCTTCATAACCCAGCCCCAGCCCTTTCCCACTCCTGTCCAAACCAACCAGAAAATTTCAACTGCTTCCCTTCCCGCTGCTGAAAAAAAATGGTGATTAATTCCTGCTTTACTCCATTACGAGAATGAGCCCCATCACAGAAACCCACCTTCCCCCCGCAACGGAGGGGACCGTCCCAGCAGCGCGGGGATGGAGTGGCTCTGCCTGCAGCATCCTTTCTAAATAGTGGCAAGGTCGATAGGAAATTCAAACAATAAAGACCAAAAAAAACGGTTTATGGGCTTTTCCATGCTGTCATCAGAGAAACCCAATCTCCTGCTGAGACACCAGCAGCTGCCACCAAGTTTCGGGGGTCCGGAGGGGGGTAGTGGCTTGGGACGTGCTGCTCAAATAAAAGCAGCTCCAAGTGGATACCAGGATCCTTATCCCACATCTCTCAGCATCGCCCCGTGTCCTTCGTTCTCTCCCCTTTGCAAACTGCAAAAGGCGAGCTGATGCCTGGAGCCATTATCGCTGTGGGCGATACCGAGGCACTCGTTAGGAGTTTTAATCCTGTTTTAATGGCCCCCATATCGCTGGGCAAACCACGCTGAGAGGGGGCAGCGTGCTGCAGGGTCACCTTTCCCACAGCCTGTTTGCATCCCACTGGACTAATTGGTTTTTGCAGATAACGGCGGGCACCAGAGTGTCAAAACGTGCGTATACCCCACGCACCCGCCTCCCCAGGGTGTACACACACATCGGCACCCAGTGGTGGCCCGTTCCCCATCCCAACTGGGGAGAGACCCCCATAAATTGGGGGGGGGAGTCCCCACTGCTCCTTGCAATGGCTTTGGATGCTAAAACGAAAAGTCAAAATGATGCCCACAAACAGGCAGTGCCTGCTCATGATGAAGGATTTGGGGTGCTAAAGGATGGAGGGTTTGGAGGGGGGATACAGGGGAGAGCACAGGGTCTGCAGTAGGGTATTATGGTCTGCACGTTGTGATCATCCCCTCACTTTGCCAAGTGGTGTATTGATATTAGCTGTTGTTTGCCACGTCCTTCAGTCCCTGGGTGTCACCTCCCCTGGCTGGGTGCCCATCAGGGGGGACACGGCGCAGCGGCGGTCCCGGCCGCTCTTGGCACTGCAGGTGGGGTGCGCAGGGGCTATATAAACTGTCAGGCGTTTGCCCCGGCAGCCCCGGCACGATGTGGTTCCTCGTGCTTCTCTGCGCTGCCTCTGCCCTCTCCCAGGGCATCACCAGGTAAGTCACCGCAGCGTCACTCTTAGGGGCCACTCAATTCAAGGTGAAGGGGGAAAATGAGCACTCAGAGCTTTTGAATGGATTTGAGGTCTGGGAAAGCTGCTCCAGAGGTGCAGAGGAGGTGGGGCTGGTTTTCTAGAGCTGCTTTGGGGTTTTGCAGAAATCCCCCTGACTCAGTGTTTTGGGGGAGTCTGCTCTGCTTCTGCTGTTAGATCAGCACGAATATTGAAGGTGTCAAATGCTGCTTGCAGGAGCGGCAGGCAGCAAAATCCTAACTTCCTAATTCTCCCTTGGTGGTTGTGCCAGGCTGCCCTTGGAAAGAGGGAAGAAGCTGAGGGAGGTCCTCAGGGAGAAGGGTTTGCTGCACCACTTCTTCCAGCAGCACGGCTATGACATCGGCACCAAATTCCCACATGCTTTTCCCAATGGGACCAAAGCGGCCACCGAACCCCTGCTGAACACCCTCGACGTGAGTGTTGGCTTTATCCCCCAACGGCGCAGCCCTGGGGTGGTTTGTGGGACACCCATCCCCACATCTGTGTTGTACATGGACCAAACCCAATTCCTTTTACCCCAAAGCCTTCAGCTCACATCCTTCGCCCTTTCCTGTCCACGCTGGTGGCCTTGGATGGAGCCAGGACACTGAAATGTCCCTCACAGCAGCTCTGCTAGAGGCAGGGTGTCCCCATGAAGAAGGGGACCATGCAAGCTGAAAGCCTGGGGAAGCTCCGGGTCTGGTTTCATGCCTTAAAAGTGACCTTTGCTCCTGCTGCTCCACAGATGGAGTACTACGGGACCATCTCCATTGGCACCCCACCACAGGACTTCACCGTGGTCTTTGATACTGGCTCCTCCAACCTCTGGGTTCCCTCCATCTCCTGCACCAGCCTGGCTTGCCGTAAGTAGGCAAAGGAGTAAGCCGGGTTCCCTGTTTTGGCAGAGCTGGGTCCAGCAGCGTGTCCTGGGCTTATAACTGCACAATAGAGTGCAAAGATTGGGGTGACATTGCCAGGGGACCAGGGGCCACCTAGCCAGTGCAACGAGCAGACCCCGTGGTACTGGGTCTGTGAAAGGCCCTGGAGAGATGAGTATTTGGGGTGTAGGACCTACTCAGTGCTGTACTCCACAGGGTGATGTGCTTCGTGTCAGTGCCTCAGTTTCCCCATCTCTCCGAAGAGGTGATGGGATTTCCTGCACAGCCCTGATTGCTGGAGGAGGGGCGGGGACGTACAGCAAATGCTCACAGCTAAATTGTTCCTGAAAGTGGGATAATAAATGGCAGGTCTATCTAAACTGCAATTCAGCAGGGTTATTCCTCCCACGCTTCTCTTACGGCTCAGCCTTGCTGAAAGTCTTCATTTCTGATTTTCCCACTTACCTTCTAGAAAACCACCAGATGTTTAACCAATCACAGTCCTCCACCTACAAAAGCACAGGGCAGAAATTGTCTATTCAGTATGGCACCGGCAACATGGAGGGCATCGTGGGCTCCGACACCGTCACCGTGAGTGTCACGATGGCATTTCCAGTGGGGCGTCCTTTGTGCCTTCTCCACCTGATTAACATCAATATTGCAGTGCCTGATCCAGATCTTACGGCATGGTCCCTGTCCCTAGGTTGCATCACTGGTGGACACCAACCAGCTCTTTGGCTTGAGCACCACTGAGCCCGGCCAATTCTTTGTCCATGTCAAATTTGATGGGATCCTGGGCTTGGGCTACCCAAATCTGGCTGCTGATGGGATCACACCAGTGTTTGATAACTTGGTGAATGAGAGCTTGCTGGAGAGGAACCTCTTTTCAGTCTATCTGTCCCGGTAAGCCGTGTGGGTCTCAAGGGCTGGGGAAGGTAGCAGGTGCAGCTTATGCCGATCATTGCATTTGCTGGTGGCTCCAGCTCCTCCACTGTCACTGCTGCCATCCAGTTGTCTCTGTGTCATGACATGCAAAGGCTGGGGGGCTCATAGCAGGTGGCCACCAGACTCACTTATGGGGAGCTTATGGCTTGCAGGGAAAGCTCTCTAGTTTCCAGGCACATGCTTCCACCATGGCTCCCTTTTCCCCTTTTTTCTGGGTCCAAAGGACCTGGCACACACTGCTGTTGTACCACTGCCTCACTGATGCTCTATAATGAGGAGGGGAGCAGATGTAACTGCGGCATCACAAGCAGCAGCTCACCCCATGGGACACACAGCCCTGCTGTTTTAAGCTGCCTGCACTGAAGCCACGTGGCAAACCCTCCACTGTTTTTCTTCTCTGCATCATCCAGAGAGACAACAGGGAGTGTGGTCATCTTTGGG
The DNA here is from genome assembly GCA_035590195.1 of Aviceda cuculoides. NCBI lineage: Eukaryota > Metazoa > Chordata > Aves > Accipitriformes > Accipitridae > Aviceda > Aviceda cuculoides. The sequence continues at coordinate 5,571,663 of JAVJGG010000053.1, read as the reverse complement.
GGAATCAATGAGTCTTATTTCACTGGCTCCATCAACTGGATCTTCGTCTCTTACCAAGGCTACTGGCAGATCTCCATGGACAGGTAACAAAACACCTCTGCTGGTCTATATTAATTTCTAACCATCGTTTCTAAAGAGACCTTGGACCCATCAACATCAGAGGCTTTCCACTGGCATCTAAAACCCCATGGCTGTGGGATGCAGAAGGTTAAGGGCCAAAATCCATAGTACTTCGGTAACTGCCACCAAAAATAGGAATGCTTTGTGCCTTTCACGCCACCTAGTTCTTCTCTGTACAAAGCCTGTGCTATTGGGGATGTCTCTGGTGATGAGTAGAGCAAAATTATGGTACAAAAACTACTTTGTTGGGCTTGGTTGGGTCCCAGCTGCTGGGTTGTGTTCAGTGCTTCAGTGCCCATGTGTGCAATAGGGACTGTGATACCAGCTGGCATTGCAAACTCCAAGAAGCAAAAGGCTCAAGGGCAGGACTTTGAGTTACCCAGCTTTAACTCTTATAAAAGAAGTTAAAAAACATCACTAAGATCCAGCTGGTTATTTAATAGCCCTGTGGTTTGTCTGTCCCCTCAGCATCATTGTGAACAGCCAGGAGATTGCGTGCAGTGGTGGCTGCCAAGCCATCATTGACACCGGCACTTCCCTCGTGGCTGGGCCACCCTCCGGCATTAGTAACATCCAGAGCGCAGTCGGGGCCGGGCAGGACACGTACGGAGAGGTAAGAGCACTCATGGCTTGCTCTGCTTGCCCTGGAGGCAGCCTGGCACTACCAAGCCCAGCGCCCAGTCTGCTTCCACACACAGGGAAATTGCATCTCTGCTCATGGCAAACCAGCCCTGCTCCTCTGATACCTCCAACGGAGATCACCACGAGACACTCCTAGTCACTAGTTTATACTGGTGAAATCAAACCCCTTCACTCCTCATCCTGTGAACATGTTGTTTCCCACCTAAGAGCCTCTTTCCTCTGCTCTCTGCAGTACAACGTGAACTGCAGCTCCATTCCCACCATGCCTGATGTCATCTTTGTCATCGATGGGGTTCAGTACCCTGTGTCTGCCCTGGCTTACATTGAGCAGGTAAGGGGGAACCAGGTGTCCTGGTTTCAGGAGCCTCTCTCAAGGTCCTTCTACTTTCTCCAATGGCTCTAGTCACTTTGGCTTCTCCCATTCCCACGGGAGACAGGGGATGGATGGCCATGGGCCTCCAGAGCAATGCAAGAAAAAATACTAGCCCACATTTCCCCCATTTGTGTTTTCTTGCTCAAATGCAGAATGAGCAAGGACCTTGCATCAGCAGCTTCCAGAACACCTCTGGGGACCTCTGGATCTTGGGAGATGTCTTCATCAGGGTGTACTACAGCATCTTTGACCGGGCCAACAACCGCATTGGACTGGCCAAGGCTATTTAGATCCACCACAACGCCAGCGGTGCTGTAGTTTCATTGCACAACCAGACCATAACCATGTTTTTTGGCATGGCAAGAGATCCCCAAGGAATCTCTCTCACACACGAATAAAGTGTTGATGGTTCAGAGTTGATGGCTGCACATTCATTTGTGATAAAATGGCAGGAATCAGGAAGAAGCTGTCATACACTTGCTGCTTCGTGGTGGCTAAGGAGCATTTGGTCAACACAGTCTTGTCTAAGGCCTTTGGGAGCTGTGGTCATAGCCTGCAGGGGTTGAGAGATGGGTCCCTAGGAAGTCAGGACTGTCTCTTTTATTGGAGCTACATCAAGTGAATGATTCTGGAACCCCCAAATTTCCATCCAGGGAGGATGAACTCACCATCCCAGACACAGGCCATCTCAGAGCAGATCCCTGCAGACCCACAATCATGTACCACCAGTGTCTCACCCGGTAGCTCCCCGTCTCTGGGCTCAAGGTTTGCCCCTGTGTTCCCTACATGATGTCTGATAGCCCAAAGACATCTCAGGGCAGTGACTCCCCCAGGAGGATGTGGCTGGGCTGGAGATTTCCCTTGGACTGCCCGCCCAGGAGAGCAGGGCAGGAGACGGCTCTGACCCGATGCGTGCCCTCCCATCGTGAGGCTTTTACAGAAGCACATCGACAGCTGCACATGCGTAGAGGTGATGTCTTCTTTCAGTTTCCACAGTTTAGAACAATCCAGTGACACTTAGTTGATTCCCCATAAAGAATCTCAATTAAATGCTCCTTTCCCACTAATGAACCACTGTGCTATGAGATGGTCACTAAGAGCCTAGAAACACCAGCTAGTCCTCAGTTATAGTCTTTATAAGTGTACAAAACCCCCACCAAACCCTAATATATTTATTTTATGATAATTTTCCCTCATAATAGTCAGGATGGTTCCTTCTCTAATTTTGTTTCACTCCTCTAAAGTAGCGGTTCCCATTTTTGAAAAGGAAATTACCTCCATCCATATAAAGTTCTGTTTAAAATGGAGGCTGCCTCTTTCCTCCTGAGCAGCTGCAGTGAAAGCTCTCAGCGGGCAGCTGGGAGAGAGATCCAAGAGTCCCTGCATTTGCATTATTTATTGATAAATGAGGCTCCATCACTGATGGGGCCCGGCAATTTCTTACCCAATGGGAACAGGGATGCAGAGGGAGAGATCCAGGCAATTGGGATTGGAAATGAATTTTTCTCTCCTCTCACCATGCAAAAGTTGCCCTTTCTTTGAGCTGATTACAAAGGAGTATACGATGTGGGGTGATGGAAATGTGATTTATTCCCACCCAGCTCCCTGAGTTCACACAGCCCTGGGTCACTCAGCCCCAGTGGGCTTGAATCCCTTGTGCCCAAGAGAGACCTAAGCCCGGATTTTGGGCAGACGGGACTTTACATGGGCTCCATCACAGGAATTTTCTCACTGTTATGAGCAACAAGAAATGAGCCTGATGCAGGGGGAACCATGACTCCTAGGATCAGAAACCCATGCACCAGCCCCTGCCAGGATGGACGAGGCCCGGCAGGAGCACCCAAGGGCTGTAGCTGTGCTCTCGGTGAGCGGGATAGGAGAGGGAAGCCATGTCCTTGTCCTGGGCAGGACCAACAGCCCAAACGCTGTACCAGGAGGCAGTTCCTAAACCCTCCTGGCATGGCTATTCCGCACCAGTGCCAAGAGTCCCAGGTAAACGCCACCCTGCGATGGCCTTCCTCCAGGAGAGCATTCCCCATGGCCAAAGCCGTCCTTTCCCACATCTGCATTCACACATGCAATACAGAAATAAACCAGGTAAAAGCTTCCAAGCATGAATTAGAGAGGGGGAAACACATGTCTGGACTGTCTACGTCCAGGGAAATGTCTATCCTGGAGTGCCATCTCGTGGCTGTGGTGCCAAAACTGTACTCCTGTGCATTGGGGAAGCGCAGAAATACCTGTCTGGTGGCAAAAGGATGCTCCAGGGCTTGCTTGGAAATTTCAGCTCAAAGGAGGAGGGAGATGCTTCTAGCTGACAAATATTTCACACATGGCCATAGGTTCCAACTTGCTCCAGGGATAAAAAGCAGCCAGGACATCTTTCTGATAAAGCCAAGAGGTTTCTTGTCTTTTTTATAGCTTTTTTTGTAGCAGTACAAAATTTCAAGTGGGAATTCAGCCTGTATGCTAGAGGACATGACAGATAGGCTCATTAGGGCTCGAGTCAAGAATAGTACAGTTAATAAGAGCCTTTTATGGATTTCATTGAGCTTTGAGCTTTGGGCCTTTATTTGGGAAGGCACTAAGCTGCAAACTGTGCAGGAAAATGGATTTTCTGGCAGGTATTTATCAAGCACCAGCTGAGTGTTGACACGGGGTATTCATAGCCTGGTTTTCCTCCTCTTCACTTCAGGATAAGTTGGAAATAAGCTAATGTGTCTGGAGAGGCTTAATGCCCCTGACCCCATCCTCACAGCATAAATCACGGATCCCCCTTGGACCTGGCCTCCTGCAACGGACAGTGTAAGCCAGAGTACTGGGGAAACCCCTGCAGAGTTTGTCCTCAGCTCACAG
>JAVJGG010000053.1:5547498-5567572 GCA_035590195.1 Aviceda cuculoides | reverse complement strand
ATCTGGAGGTCTATTATGTCCCATGTCTCAATGCCTGCCCCCCCCCCTCCGATGATTCCCAGTTGGGAACCAGCTCCTGTGGAACAGAACAAAGCCAAGAACAAAAGGTTGAGTCCAAATAAACAATATTTTCTGCATGCCAGACTTTGAAGCATCTATTCTTTTATTTGAGAATAAAGTTTACAGGTTAATAAGAATCAGGTTGTTCATCCTTCCATCCGTCCATCCATCCACCCATCCGTCCATCCATCTATCCATCCCAGCACCATTTTGGTCCCCATTTGCTAAGGGAGCAGAAGCAGTGAAGATGTGCTTATAGAGAGCAGGCTGAATGTTTCCCAACCCGAACCTTTTCACCAGGGTTTCTCCTGGTGACTTCCAAGGAGTAAACACCAAAAGTGCTTCAGCTTTGACAGGCTGGGAGTGCAGTTTGGGGAGGGAAGTGCCAAAAAAATAAAAGAATGTAAAAAGTTCAAGCTTTCTAGAAGGAAAGGAGAAAGAACCTGCTATGAAATAAAAAGAGTGATGAGGCAGAGCTGCTGGAGAGAATTCAGGGGTGAATGGAGAGGAGCTGGGGGTGTCTCAGGGTGCTGGTCTCCAGCTGTGCCCAGCTGTGCCTCCTCCAGCCATCCCCACAGATGGTGAGAACTTGAACACAGTGGGAAGGAGATTAAATAGCTCTCTCAGCTCCTCCTCCTGTCCAGGTTGATGATCTGGGGATTACAAGGCATAGGGTGAAGAAGAAGATGATAGAGGGATGGGAAAAAAACATGGAGAGCAGGTGAAAACTGGGATTTGTCCCAGAGGAAAAAAAACCTCTCCTGAAGGAGTTGTGCTGGTTATGTCCCAGACCCATCTCCTTGGAGTGCAAAAGACCTCACTGCAGAAAGACAGTCCACAAAAATACCCAGTCCCAAAATTACAACCCCCCAGACCAGGGTTGCAGGATTTCTGCCATGGGGAAAATCCCAACAAGCCCCAACTCACATTTTCTATCAGACCAGGAATTAAAAAAATCCATCTTTCACCGTTTCTTTCTGAATGAAACTGCAAACCAGAGATGCTGGCACATTGTGTAATGATCGTGTCGAACATTTAGGAGATGAGACATCAAGTATAACAGATGTGGGATATAAAAGCGGATGTGTAGACACTGCATGAGAAACTGTGATTTTAATGTAGGCAGAAACATCAAAAAAAGCCAAGTGAAACAGTGAAGTTGGAACAAAATGTTTTTGTCGAAAGAAAACCTGCTGGCATTAGAGAGAACGGCAAAATGATCTGTTGCTGGTTTCTCCCATCAAAATTGCTGATGGAAATTTGCATGTTTTAGAAAACCAGAAGTGTCTTTTTACGATGCAAAGCCGAGCTGTTGGGAACGTCAGCCCTCATTAGTCTGTGCCCATTTGCAGCAACATAAGTGACAATAAAAGCGACAAGGTCATTGTGGCTTGTCCCCAAGGGCATTTGTACACCAGATAACCCCTGAGACAAGCATTTGTTGCAGAACAAATCCCCTTCCCTCTCTCAGAGCACAGTTTTCCATCAGAAGCCCCAGTGGGTGTTGAGCCACAGTGCCCTGGTTCTTTTTTGGTGGCCGTGCCACCATGACAGGTCACCATCCCTCTCCTCCTAATCCCCTCACCTGGTGGCTTGGTCCCATCCATCACTGCCCAACCTGCTGTGCCAACCAAATTATTTAGGCAGGCAGACCAGGGAAGTCATCCAGCTAGAAATACAACTTTTAATTTTTTTTTGCCAGCTTATTTTTCAGCCAGAGCAGTCCCAGATCTGGGAACTGGTCAGCCCCAAAATTCTGAGCAGTGGGTGGGGAGGAACTATTTTAACAGGATTAAGAAAAGCAGAGAGCTGGACCCATCTTCATCCTTGGACAGCTGGGTACCACCAAGCAAAGCATTTCACATCATTTTGCCCTTTTTTTCCCCTCTGGTAAATGGGGGAAACCTCTGTATATGGGAAACTCCGCCCTGATGTCATGGACAGAGAAGCTAAATGTCAAGCAGATGAGCATCAAATCATAAAAACCAGACTGATGGGCAGGGAAGAGAGATAAGAAAGATGGTATTTATTTGAATAGCCACAGGAAATCAGAGATTGAAAAATGTCTAGAAAACAAAAAAAAAAGCAGCAGCAGCACATTTGGTTTAAAAAAAAAATCACAGCGTGCAGATGTTTTATACCTTATCTGGCCAATCCCACCTGACAGTGCCCAGTCCCGTCATGGCCTCGACCATCATTTTTTGGCCTTGTCTCGAGGGTAACCCCCATTGGTCTTATTGAGTGACTCCATGCTGCCATTTCCCGTCACCACGCTGGTGAGTATTCGTTCCACCTCCCCGGGCAAAATTTGCTTCTCTTCGTTCTCTGTCTCCCTGTGGTAGAAATAGTTGAAGTTCGAGACGATGACAGGGACAGGCAGTGCAATGGTCAATACCCCTGCGATGGCGCACAGAGTCCCCACGATCTTCCCACCCAACGTGGTGGGACACATGTCTCCATAGCCAACAGTTGTCATCGTCACCACGGCCCACCAGAAGCCATCAGGGATGCTGGAGAAATGGGACTGCGGCTCATCCACTTCTGCAAAGTAGACAGCACTGGAGAAGAGGATGACGCCAATGAAGAGGAAGAAGATGAGCAAGCCCAGCTCCCGCATGCTGGCCTTGAGGGTCTGCCCCAGGATCTGCAGCCCCTTGGAGTGCCGGGAGAGCTTGAAGATGCGGAAGACCCTGACCAGCCGGATGATCCGCAGGATGGCCAAGGACATGTTCTGCTGCCCGTTGAGTTCGCTCTGCTGGATCAGCTCAGTTGTGAGCGTCACGAAGTAGGGGATGATGGACACAATGTCGATAATGTTCATGATGTTCCTGAAGAACTCAGTCTTGCTGGGGCACACAATGAACCGGACGAACAGCTCAAAGGAGAACCAGATGATGCAGGCAGTCTCTATGACGAAGAAAGGGTCTGTGAAGGTACTGTGGGCCAGCAAGGTGTCTGTCAGATTCTTAGAAAGCTCCTGGGTGGACTTAAACTCCCTTTCCTCCCTGAACTCTGGCAAGGTCTCCATGCAGAAGATGATGATGGAGATGACAATGACCAGGACGGAGACCAAAGCTACACCCCTGGCTGCACTGGAGCTTTCAGGGTACTCGAAGAGCAGCCAGAATTGCCTATGAAAGTCATTGGTTGGTAAGAGGGTCTCAGGGTCCTTGATGAACCCTTCATCCTCCCTGAACTGGTCCATGGCTTCATCACCCAGCTCATAGAAGGTGATTTCATCAGCAAAGACGTCAATGGGGACGTTGGCTGGGCGCCGTATTTTCCCTCCGGACTGGTAATAGTACAGGATCCCATCAAAACTGGGCCTGTTCCTATCGAAGAAATATTCATTCCTCATGGAGTCGAAGTAACGCATCCTCTTTTCTGGGTCCCCAAGCAAGGTCTCAGGGAACTGGTTGAGGGTCTTGAGCCGTGTCTCAAACCTCAGGCCAGCGATGTTGATGATGACTCGTTGGTCTCCCTCATCCATGCCCACCCTCTCCCCCACCAGGTGCTCACTGAACTCGGCAGAGAACCTGGAGAAAATGGTCTCATTGTTGGCGTTTTCGCTGTTGATGAGGATTCTCAAGTTGGAGAGGAGGTTGGCGCAGCTGGGATGGCCTTTCCGCGACTGGCTGGCAGGGCTGAGGTCATTTGAATAACAGGGATCCTCCACAATCTGATCAGCGTTGTCAAAACTGACTAGTGCCACCTCCATCTCCTTCCAACTGGACACGTCCATCATACACTAATCAGATTAGCAGCATAAATCCCGGGGTCGGATGCCGGCAGCTTGCGTCTTTCCCACGCTATGAGGATCTGCAAGTGAACAGACAGGGAGACAGAGCTGAATTGTGCATGTGTATCACTTGGCTCGACTGAAAAGAATAAAACAAACCTGAGGTCAGAAAACACTGTGTTTTTTTAATGGAAACATTAATTTCATTGACTGGCAAAACCTTATACTTCCCGCAAGTCATACGTCTCTGGATCCTGGAAGCCCTTTTGGCATGGCTTCATTATCATCATTAAACCTCCCAATACCATTTACAGCACCCAAGGATAAAAGGTCAGGCAGTAGCAGAGGATGGGGGTGAACCCAAGGTGTCCCACCCAGCCTTTCCCCAGCAATCCTAGCCGTGCAGAGTAAGGGGTCATTTCAGACATTTCCAGGTGTGGGTCCAGAATTTGGAGCAGGATTTGGAGGTATTAAACATGGGTGTCCTGGTTGACAGCAGCCTTTGCTCCAGCTGGGAGAGGCATTGGGTCAAACCCCAGGAGGTCCTGGGCACGTTGCAGCTGGGTCAACCGGTTTTTGGAAAGCAATTCCCAAACTAGGGGCCACAATGGGATTTGGGGAGTGCAGTCCATGGTGAAGGCAGGTCAGGAGGAGAAGGACATGTCCACCAGCCTTGGAGAACCCCTTTGCTCTGTGTGAAGAGGGGTACAAGTGGGGACCCCTTGTCTTGATCCAGATTTTGGGGCAGGCAGTGGGTGAGATGATGTCCTCCAGAGCTCTCCTAGGCCTCCTTCATGGTAGACCCGATATTCCCAGCCACAGGAAGAAGACGAGGACTAAACACTCAGGTCACTTGGAAAGCATCTTTCAGGCCATGGCTGGAGTTTTCTCCCAGATCAGCTCTGTCAAGCACTCAGCAATGAGCACCATGTCCCCAAAAAACGCCTGGGTGCACGTCTCCCCGACACGCTGCTGCTGCTGTACTGATCTCGGAGGCAAAGTCAAAGAGGAGCCCAGGGACCAGGCCAAGTTACAGAGCTGGGAAATTACCTGTTCTGCCTCAGGGAGAAGCACGAACAGAAATTAGAGGTTAACGGGTTAATGGTTCTAGGGAGATTTGCCCCCAAATGCACTTTCTAAGTAAATTCAACCCCCTGATTTATTTCCCCTCCAGCTCTATCCCCCACAGATGTATTTTCTGGACATGAGAAACCACAGAAGGACATGCAGAGCTGCTCTGCGTGACTGCTAATCACCAAGGGCACACTGGCTTTCTTACCCAGCAAAGTTCAGAGAGAGGGAGCGAAAAAAACCCAAATGCCCTCAACTGCCAAGAATAGCAATGCAATTTAGGCCACGTCTGCATGGAGCAGCAGCAGTGCTGGGGCCGGCCCTGTGAAGGGGATGTTCTCCACCACAGGTTTTGCTTTGTGCAACCAGGTGCTGGGAAGGGACCCATCCTGTCCACAGGGACTGAACTGCAACCGGTGCCTCAACCCCCCTATTTAACTGAAGCCGTTTGGGGCTCTGAAGTTTTTCCTTCCCCTTTCCCCAGATGTGAACTTATCCATCCATGCTGATGCACTGCTGGTGAAGTTGGGTAGGACAAGCTAGAAACCCAAATCCATTGCAGAAGTAGATGTTAACATCCCGGCTTGCTACAAATCTTCCCTCTTCTGCTCTCAGCATTACAACCCCAAAAGAAAAACTTAATACAGGAGCCAGCATCCATATCCCAGATGAGGGCTCAACCTCGCTCTTTCCTCAGCAGAGTCATGAGATTCTGGATTTGGGGACAAATCCCACAATTTCTCATAAGCTACTCAAAAGATCATGTTTCTTTGCTTAAAAAAAAGCCATGGAGTGTGGCTGTTCTTAGGCATCCATCTCTACAGAGCTGCTTCTGGCTGGTTTTGTGTCAATTTTGCTACTTGGGAGGCATTTAGAGAGGAACTTTCGGGGCAACGGGGCAGAAATGATGCCTGGATGAAGCAGCAGCAGTAGGTTTTGCCCTCCTGAAGCAGTGTGCTGCAAAGCTAAGGAGAGCCCCAATGCCTCCAAAACCGAGTCCTCCAGCCCCAGCGATGTCCTGCTCAGGTGCGCCCAAGGCTCAGCAGCTCTCTGTGGGGCCGGATTCAGCTCAGGCTTGACTTTTCAGTGGCTCTGTTCAAAAGCTGTTGCAGGTAGGGTGAGGTGCAGCATCAGAACCATGCGAGGTGCAGAAAGTGCAACACAACCTCTGCAGGGAGACAGCAACTGAGAGCTGCTCATGACCCACCTTTCAGCACCCATGTAGCACCAGGAGGCAGGCAAAGGGATACTGCCATAACGAGCGTTAAAGAAAAAAGGAGAAGCAGCACATGTCATTGCCCTCTTGTGGTCTTACTTTTTCTTAATAGAAACCCCCCAAAAGGATTTTTAAATCAGTAAAAAATAAAGAAAATCAGCTTGAATCAGGGGAGTGGGAGAGTTTAGTGTTCAGCTGGCTGGGTGAGCTGACCTACCCACCACATCTCTGTCCTGATGGGAGAGCCCGGAGGGGACCACGTGCTCAGGAGCTTCTCTTGACAGTGAAGCATAACTAGAGTAGCTAAAGCTGACCATGAAATTGCTTCCTAAGTCAGCGCCGTGAGATGATCTTGGTATTTTAAGCATTAAGTGCACTTAACTCTTAATACTGCATGCTGGCACTGCGGGCAAGAAAATTCCCCAGCCTTTGCTTGGTAGGATGGCTTCAGATAGAGACTTTTGGTCACAGAAGAAATCATGGCATCTTGAAATCTGGCTTTGCTCTGGAGCCCCTGTGCACATCAAACTGAGTCCCCCGGCATCATCCCTCATGGGGAAACTGAGGCGTGAAACTATGACAGGATAATTTGCAAGTCATTGTCAGGGTTGAGAGTGGAAAGTTGGGCTCATCCTCCCCATTGGGACATGGAAAGGTGCTTTTTAGCTCAATTTCAAGCCCCTGGGGCAGCTGCCCAAGGGAAGCAGGGCCCTGACTTTCCTTTTTTTGCCTTCAAAGCCCCCGAATGTGCTGATGCCTTCCTGTCCCTGCCACCGGAGGTAGGTGCCCCGCCTGTCCCCAAACCCCCAGACCACCCCATCCATCTCATTTTAAATTTAGACTAAAATGAATGGCACTGCCCAAAGCCACAAGACATCCTTCCAAAGCTTTGCAATGCGTGGTCCGGGCTCCAGCAGAGGCTTGAACTAGAAAGTTGCCTCATTTTTTTCCTCCTAAATCACCTAACATCTGCTTCCCAGAATCTGATTAACTAATACCCTTCACTGAAATCCCTGGCTGGGGAAAATAATAATTAAAAAAAAAACCACAAGTGAGGGAGAGAGACGGTGAAAGAGAAAGGTTATTTTGAGGGAGAGTTTGTGTTTTGCCCATCTCATCCCAGTAAATTGGGACCGTGGTTTCCGCAAGCCCCTCTGCAACCATCAAAACCTCCCTGTCTGCAACTCCCTTCTGCCTTCCACCCATCATTCTTTCATCCCCAGTGACTCCTCACACTCCTGGGGCAAACAACAGCTGTTTCCAAAGTTTTTCCAGAAAATCAGAGATGCTGAGCCTCTCTCCCCCTCCATTCCCTCCCCATCACCCCTGTACTGGGATGAGAAAGGAGGCGATTCCTCCCGTAGCCCTCCCACGCCGTCAGCTACAGAGACTTACCCGCACAAGGCATGGAAGTACCAACGCTCTCTGCATCTGGGGAGAGAGTTATTAAACACACATAGGGATGTGTAGGGAAAGCGGAGATAAAAAAAAAAAAAAGTCCAGCCATACCCTTGAAAGGTCCCTTTGGGATAACGCAGGCAATGTCATTTAAAAGGCTCTTCTCTATTTGATTCACCGTATAATTGGCAGCCCAGCGCGCCGGTGACGGGCTTTGGCAGGCAGAGCAGCAGGATGCAGTGCGGTTTGGAGCCTCGGCCCTGCCATCGCCTTGGGGGCCCTAAAAAAAGCCGGGACTCCATTGGGAAAGGGGGTTGGCAGGGTGCAGGGGACACTCTGTCCCCATGCCCCACTTGCCTGGGGAAAGGGGACCCGGCCACCCACCTCCTGCCCCCACCCACTCATCAGCGAGCGAGACAGGGGAGGATGTGCCCTTCTGGCGGATGCCACCTTTAATCCCCAGTAATGCTCTGGATGGTCCAGCGAGGACAAGTCTTGTTCGTGATGTGATGAGGTCTGAGCCGGTCCCCGGGAGGGAGGCGGAGAGGGAGGACGGGGACCCGCACGCTGCTGGCACCGGGAGAGAGATTTACAGCAGGCGATAGGGCTCTTTTTATTATTAATATATAATAATGATATTAAAAAGAGGAGGGGAGAGGAAAGCCCAAGGGTTGGAGCATCCCCCATTGCCCACCTACCTCTTGCCTGTGGTCGTGGTGACAGCGGGCTCCTTTCCATGAGGGGACGGCCATGGTGCCATCGCCACGTGGGACATCTCCATCACCCACCCCCCCCCGGGGTGGCTGGGACGGGTTGCAGCAGCAGGTATGGCTGGCATAACCCTGTGGAGGGCATCGGGGGGGACGAGGGAGAGAGGGGACGTGCCCCTTCCTCACACCTGGCTGCTGGCCAGCCTCTGGCTCGGACACCAGCAGCGCTGGGCTTATAACCTCCAGTGATAAATAAATAAATAAATGCCCTGGGTGGATGGGACCAGACAGGTTGTCACAATTCACCGAAATAACTGGATTTTTTTGTTTGGTTGGTTGGTTTTTGTTTTACTTCCCCCATTTTTTATTTCCTTCCTTTCTGGGGCTTGCTATGCTCATGGGCATCCTCACCTTGGGTGCTCCAGGGTGGTTTCATCCCTACTGGGTGGCCTTAGACAGGGTGGGGTTCCACTTTTACCTTCACCCAGGTTACCTTCCCACCTTCTTCCTCCTCTTCCTCCTTTCATCTCCTCCTCCCAGGCCTCTGCATTTGGGGAAAGCAGAGGAGGGGGTGGCACATTTCCACCCACGTGCTTCAGCCTGAATTCCTCCACGGTGACGTTCCTTTGCTCTTGAGGGATCCAGTCACCTCGATTTCCCTCCCTCCAGCATCCTTTTCTGTCCTCTGAGCTATTTCTCCCCCTGTGATGTTAATGAGCACATTAAACCACCCTGTCCCGGAGGAGAGCCTGGGACCCACTGGCTTGCAGCGTCTTATACTCCTCTCTGGCCATCTGAGATGGAAACAGGACATGACATTATCCAGACCTTTGATCAGGCCCTTCAGGGTTGGGTTATCATTTTATAGACCCCCTTCTGCACCCCTATAGACTACAGTGCCTCTATTTACCCACCTCTGGTGAGGTAGCTGGAGATATCCTAACAAAAAGGCATTAAATTGATGTTCCTGGCACCTAAATTCAGCCTCAGGCTGTGCCCATCTCCCCTCCAAATCCAGCTTGGGGATGGTTTCAACAACCAGGTGATGGCGTTTGTGGGCAAAACCTGACTTCTTTGGAGGATTTTTCCCCCAAAAAAACCTCCCTGGCACTAACCAGGGTTGCATCCTGCACCTGGGCAAAGAGCATCTGCGGCAGAGGGAAACCCAGAGCATGAAAACCACCCATGGGAGCCGATTATTTGGCTTGGGCGGGGTCCGAAAAGTCAGCTCTAGTAAAAACCTGCTGTTAAGAGGAATATCCCTGAAGTCAAAGCAGGGTTATGGTCCAGGGGAGACAGGTACGGGGGGAGATGCCTGGAATAACATCATTGCCTCCAAGAAACAGGACGGTTACACAACTCACTCATCTCTGGAGATTTTGGCTACACCTTGGCCACCCTCGGGAAAGTTCTGCCTTTGCATTTGACCAAGGTGACTTTAAACACCCTTTTGGCCCGAAGGATTTAAATACAGCACCACCTCCACCACCGCCCCCCCCCACCGCCCCAACCCTGGCTGCCCCAGGCCCTCCTCCTGTACTTCTTTCCTTCTAATCCTCTGCTCTGCGTTCGTGGCATCGCCAGCTCTGCTGGGATTTATCCCACAGACAAATTTGGCCGCCGAGGGTGTCCTGCAGCCGGGATGGACAGGCATCCAGTAAGTGCTGGTACGGGATCTCTGCCCAGCAGCTCTGCACGCACAGCTCTGCCGCTGGAGGGGAGATCAAACACACCCCGCAGCCCGTCCCACTGCAAAGAGAGATTAGTTGGCAAAGGGGTTCGGTTGGTTTTTTTTCAGCAGCAGGTCCCTGAATTACTGCTTGGACCTGTGTTTGCACAGGGAGCTTAATTTTCCCTGTTGGGAATAGGGCAGAGGACTGACCAGCTCATTACACCTGTTTTCTCCGTGATCTGACATGGGATGAACTGGAGCAGGGTGGGAAGAAGGAGGAGAAGACAGGAGGAGTCCTGCAGACCCCATAGCTGCTCCCATGTAACGAAGCAATGGCACTTAATTTGATTTTTCCCTAATTCTCAAGCAAAACGATGCCCACAGAGACTTCTGCAAAGCGGTGCGTCTGCTGGGCTCTGCTCTGCATCAGGCACGCGCTTCAGTCCACAGAACAATTTACTGCAGTAATGAGCCCCTGCTAATTTTCCTCCTTCTTAGCAGAACTAATTAGCTGGGGTTCAGCACTACTATTTCAGCTATGCAGCTCTTGGCTTGGAGCTGGGTTGGCTCCACGGCACCTCTGCAGCCACTTGAGATATTGGGGTGAATTTTTCTTATTTCTTAGGTCTGCATGAAGTGCCCTTCAATTAGCAAACGCCCCCAGCACCGGGGGGTTGCTGGATTTTGGAGGGATGCAATATGCAAAAGCACAACCCAAACCCTTCAACACCCTCAATTTAGGGCTGGATTTATGGACCGACTCCAGGCGGACGGGCTGCCCTGGCACCGAGGCTAATGAAACGAGGGCTGGTGATAATTAAGGGAATATCTGAGCTCTGATTCAGGCATGGAGCTCTCTTGGAGGCTAAGTGAGGTGGACGGGGCATCTGCCACTGCTGGGAGCCGGGCACAAACCGTCCCTGGAAGAAAAACAAGGAGCTTTTGGGTTTGCTGCTGGGGAAGATCCTGCAAAAGTTTGCAGCTCATCCCCCTCCTCGTGAGAGACATTTGCAAATCGAGCTCTTTAAATTCAAGGCAAATGTGTGCAGCTGTGAGGGAATAAGCAGGAAGGGAGACGCTGGTAGTTTATGAATGATAAAAAAATAGGAAAGAGTAATTCAAACCTTCGAGGGGATGATAGAGGCCTGGCAAAAGCTGCCTCCACTTTCAAGTCCTCATTGCAGGAACAGCAGAGAAATGGAAAAGGGGCCAAAATATGCTGAAATAACACAGTGGCTCAGAGTGAGCCCAGGGTTTCTCCTGCCTCATGGCACCAAAGGAGCCCAGAGCTTGGGAGCAGCCCGATCTGAACCCCCTACGCAAGACATTTGCTTTTGAAAGGAGAGGTCAATGTGTGCCTTAGGCAAGGGGAGCTAAGATGAGCTCCAAAATTTAAACCCACAAATTGCACCAGCAAAGAAATTATCAGCCTGAACCAGCAGCCACCGACTCTTTTGGGCTGCTTCCATCTCCGTGCCTCAGTTTCCCCAGAGCTGGGCTATACAGCCAAGCAGGAGCCCTGCAGGAAAAGACGCACAGGAGGAAGATCCCAAACTGGATTCCTGGTCTTGGGATGGAGGGGTCCCTCGCTGCTGACCCCCATGGCAGGCAAAGAAACGTGCCCAGCCAGACCCCTTTTACCCTCCCCAGTTTGCATACCTCATTCTGATTTTTCTACGCATATTTTTTTACAGTAAAAAAACCAAAACAGATTAACAGAGAGCCCAGTACATACAGTACACGCCATGAGACAGATGAAACCTTTCTGATACCCAGCCATAGAGTCCAAAATTAATCAGCTATGGATTAACCAGGTCAGGATGTAATTTAATAACAAGTGAGGGCAAGTCCCTGCTAGGAAGGAGCTGATATGGTCCCACACCGGCTGCCCCATAAAAGCTGCCGCAGAACAACGCGGGTAGCAGGAAAAGCCAGATGGGGTGAAATGAGCTGTGTGGTGATGCGGGCTGCTCGCCGAAGGGAGCTGGTGATAGCCTGGGTCCGGGCCAGGCTTCGCTGCAGCTGAGCCCTCCTCATCTTCCCTATGCTCGGCGTCGGGGTTTTAGCCTGAGTCAGGAAAAGATTTAAATGGGTTTTTGACTTGGAGGGTGCTGTGGTTGCTTTTGGGGATGCTTTGTGGGGCTGGTGGTCTGCTCTCTGCTGGGATTCGTGAAGCAATTGCAGCTGCAGTGTTTGACACGCTTTAGGAAGCGGTTGGCGGATGGACAGACGGACACAAAGCACTTGTAAAGTGCTTTGATTAGCCTGCACCAGAAGAGATGCAAGAAAGTGCGGGTGCATGGAGTGACCTCTTTCCCCTGCTGAGCATCCCAGCTCCATCAGGGCGCCTGGATGGGGACGGGGGGAGGCAGCCATCCTCCCCGCTCTCACCCTCCTGCTTACCACGGCTGTAACGCGATAAAGACAATTCAATCCCGAATCGATGGGAAACTTTCCTAGTCTGTCCGAAAGAGCTGGGGTAGAGGCAGGGCCCCCCCTCCCACCTCGACCCAACATCCAGAGCTCAGCACTGTAACCTCAGTCTGCTCCTAGGGACAAATAAATGACCTTGTCTCCCCCCCCTCCCCGAATCCACACTGGAAGCAAACCCTGCTAGGATGTTGTCGGCCAGAGCCAAAAATGGATATATGGTATAAATGGAAAGCAATAGGAAGCCGCTAATCGGGTCAGATGGATACCTGCATTGATCCTGATTCTTGCTACAACAGCAGCTAAAAAGAGCCAGTGGCAACGGGTTTGGGGTGCCGGTGTCACTCAGAGCTCGTGGCATCGTGTGCTGAGCCAGAGCCACTGCGGAGATCAGGGCAGCTCTCCCAAGCACATCACAGCAACCCGTGACCCCATGGTCCTGTCCAGGTGAGGACATTATAGTTTGGACCTGGCAGCAAAAAGTAATTAAGACTTAAAGTGATTGAGATGATGCCAGTGGGACCCTCCAGCTCCTGGCAAAGCCGGGGTTACTCACAGCACACACCCGGTGATCAGGAGCGCTTCACCCTCCCTTTTCCTCCAGGGACGAACTAAACTTCTCCCCTCATTACGACCACCCAAAAAATACCCAACAAAAAAGGACTGCAGCACCTGACTGCCCCAAACCCACCTGCCAAACCCTCCTCGCCTCCACCCCCAACTTCACCCCACCATGAAGGCTGCTGCAAAGAAGGGAGCAACAAACCCGGCTTTTGCATCATCCTCATCCTCCTCCGACGCGTGGGGTGCCCGGTCCCCTTGCCTCCATCCTCCTCCTCCTTCAGCTCCGCTGCCCGGGGGCTGCCCGGCGGTGCTGCCCCTTCGCCTCTCGTGGGCGCATGGCCGCAGCAGCACGGGGATGCTCGTACCTCTCCTGAGCTGGGCGGAAAGGCGATGCCGGTACCCACGTGAGCCCGGTGGGACTCCTTGCCCTCATTCTCCTTGTGCCTGAAATGGGTTTTTGCTCCCTCGCTGGGTCCCGCCTGTCAGCAGCCGTGGCATCTGGGACCCCAACTCACCACCTTCACGTCCACAAATGCGTATGTGGCCTTCGCTTTCCGGGTGAGGAAGGAGCAGCCCGGAGTGGAGGAAGAGGAGGTGATGCTCAGACGTGGCCCTTTCTGTCCCCCCTGCCCAGGGCTGCTCGCTGGGATGCTCTGCCACATTCAGCCAGGACGGTGCTGATTTCACAGGGACCCCATTCATTCACACCTGCTTGAAAGGAAGGAGAAGCCAAAGAATCGGGACCCTCCGTTGCTCCCACCGGCATGGCTGCATGTCGAGGTACCAGCCAGGTGGAGACATCCAGGGCTCCTCCGACCAGGCATCCCCTTGGCAGGGCACTTCCTCGGCTGCTGCCAACGTCCGGGCCTGACTTTGTCCTGGTGCACAGGAAAAATCCTTCGTTCTGGGGAGCTTAATTGCCATTAGCCGCAGAGGGGAGCTCCCAAACTGCCAAAGCTTCGGGAGCAGGAACGGCAGGATGCTTTTTCCATCCTGTTTTAATATGACTGTGGCCGGGGGTGCCCATTCCTCCGTGAACCTCTGTGGGCAGGTGCCACATCTTGCCTGTATGACACTGGGTCCTGGCCGTACCCTGGACAGCCCCAGCCAGGCGCAGAGCAGAGGTTGCGGGATTTGCCATAACCCCTCAGTTACTCCAAAGAGCCATCAGGGCTGCGAGCATCACCTGCTGCCTTCAGTGAAGGCATCTGAGCTGCCGTTTCAAGCTCCTGCCCTCTTTGCCGGCAGGATGAAACTCCTGCTATTTCCCTTTCCATTTCTTTCCCCAGCCTCTGCAGAGAGCATTCCCTTCCTTCCCCAAAACTTCACAAGCAAAGGCAAAAATGAGAGCATCACCCTGGAAAGGGACCAAGCACACAGGAGTAGGGCAAATACCAGCCAGGGCATTTTCTGACTGACCTCCAAAAGCCATCCCCGGCCCTCACCCGCATCCCGAATCCTCCTGCCAGCAGCTTGGGATGCTGAACCTTTCCCTCAAGCTTTATTCCAGCCTGTGTAACTGGGGCAGCTTTCCATGCTGTGCCGTTGAATTGGGAAAGGAAAATATCGAGATCAGCCTGTGCTGAGCCCTTTCAGCAGCATCCCAGCAGCAGGGCACGCACAGTCGGGGTCTCCCAGAGGTGCTGCTCAAGAAAAACCCCGAGGAAATAAAAAGAAATAAAAAGAAAACAACATCCTGGAAAAATCAGGTCTGGAAAAATCTCCCTAGCTGTAGGGAAAAGGAGATCTCAAAGCTCAGACAAAGCAAAAAGCTGCCCCTTGGGGTCATCTTCCCCCCACAGCCCCAGGCTCCTCAAGCATATTTGGAGTTAATTTTGCCTTGGAGCAATTTCCCAATCTCCTTCCCATGACCTTTGGAAACAGTTACAGCCTAGCCCCATGGCAGCCAAGCCCAGAGGAGTGTACGGCCGCCCTGGGATGGGGTGCCCTGGTCCCCTGTCTGCACCCAGGGCAGCACTTCAGTGACCATGGTAAAGCCACAGTTTTCCCAGCTGCATGCCATGAGCTGAATTTCATCTTGGGATGCAATGGGAGATCATTCACAGGGGCACAGACACACAGTCTTGGCTGTAAAAGCTGCAGTTTGAAGCCATTTCAGGGTTGGGGTAGTTGCAAAGGGAACAGCTCAACTGGGGAAGTCAAATTGACAATTTTTTCCCCATTAAAAATTAGGCTTTATTTGGTTGAGGCTTTGCTTGTATGGAAATTTCTACAATTTCTACAGAGATTGCTTCCCCCTGAGACCATGAAACTCTTCACATGTCGAACATGAAACAACTCTCATGGAGTAACTCTGGGGTGATGCTTCCTTGCACCCAAAGCGAATACTAACCAAGGAAAGTCTCTTTGGTCCCTTCTGAGCTCTTCCACCCAACCCTTACCCCCAGTGACTGGTTTTCTATGGGCTTTTCTTTGGTGCTTGGAGGATGGAAGCGTTCGTTAGCACGAGAGCTGCAGTGAGCACTGAGCCAGAACCGGGACCAGCTCCATCTGTGCTCCTGCACCAACCTAGGGAAGACAACCTAAACCAGACTCTCTGAAAATCATGTATTATTCTTGACCACTAAATGCAAACTGCACTGAATCCACTGGAGCTAGAAACAGTTTTGACCCAATATTCCCATTAACCCTCCTCCCCACACCCTGCACTGCGTCACTGGGGTAAGTGCTGCGCAGCTTTGTGTGGTGGGGATTCCCACGCTCAGTCCCCCAGGATCACCTAAAACATCCCTTTTATTTCCAGGCAAGACCAAGCAAACCTAAAAAGAAAGCTCCCGTTAACTATTGTTATTGCAGTCTGAATCTGATGTCGTCTACTTCTGCATCTCATCCCCTCCCCATTTAATTCATCCTGATAGAACGGATGCTCCTGCTGCTGTTTCAGCCTTTAAGTGACTACTTGGCAGCCATAGATTTCAGCCTGTCAGAAATACGGATGAATTATTTCAGTCCAGGTCCTTACAGTTTAATTTGAGCAGGCTGAAGGCAACTAATACTTCCTTGTGTGTGTTTCAATGTCTTCAACGTTTCTTGCATATGCTCCAATAAAGCATATTGCAACGGCTGATGATTTTCTAATGGAAGACTTGCAAAGCATTCAAACCCATTAAAAAGATCACAGCCAAGAGTAACTACTTTATTTAAGTCTTGGAAGAGAAACAAAGGCTGTAAATGCTCAAAGCACAGAGCGTATCTGTCTGGGTTCAGGCACAAACCCAAGAGCATCCAAAAATCCTGTATCAGCACAACTCAGTATAAAACCATGAGTCAAGCACCATTTTAGCTGGAGATAAATGGAGACCTTTTCAACGAGGTTTATTCTTCCACATCCTAGTGATAGTAAAGTAAAATAAAAGGAGTGGCTTAATATAGGTGGGAACTTTCCATGGGTGTTGGACTCAGTTACATTTCCATTATATCATCAATGTTGTACAGGCATTTATAAGCACAGTAGATAAAATTAAAACCAGTCACTCACCTGCAGCCCTGTTCAGCCAGCCTAAATTACAGCCCTTCCTCAAGCAGTAAAGGTATCTTGGGTGGTTATGGATGTGGCCGGTGCCTGCGCGTCTCTGACACACAGGTAAGGATTAGAAAGAGTTTGTCTCAGGAAAGACTCAGATTCAGAAATCCTACACCCTCCTGAAACCCTACCTTGCCTTGCTGTCCTTGGTTTTAAAGGAAACACAGGGAAGAAACGCAGTGCTGCAAGCAGGGCCGTGGTGCAACTTCACACACAGGGGTAGCAACTGCCCCTAACAAACCCAAACTCTTCAGCCACCAGCCCCAAGAGAGGGGTTGTACCCCCAAAAGCTCAGGTCCTGAGCTGAACCCCCACAAGTGATAGCTTCATGACATGGGACCAGATTTGTCCCCATCATTGCTCCGTGGGCAACGTACACATGGGAGAAGGGATTCCCCTTGACATTAAGAACTTCCCACCTGGCAGCGACACCTGTTTTAAGAAGCAACATTCACACTTTAAGACTAAAAGGCACCAAAGAGTCCAGCAGCTCTTACCTGCCCAGATGTGGGCTGTGGTCCAGTCTCTTCGTCCCATCAAGGCGAATCCCCACCACACAAGTCACTAATCACCCTGAGCTGCTGCCTCAGCAGGAGCTGCATGGCTTCAGGATTGGGCCCTGGCCTCACTGCGCTTCCCTGTGCAATGCCTGGGGGGCATAAGGCCCAGACTTTGGGGAACGGTTGACTCGTGGTACTTGCATGTCCCAGGGAGGCTCTGGGAGCCTTTCAAGGGGTTTGCCAGGAGGCACTGAGCATCCCACACTGGGAAAACTCAAAAAGTGTCCCTGCATTCAGCTTTGAGCAGCAGCATCAGGCAATGCCAGGGAAGAGGTGATGTACCCCGAGGTCGCAGAAGGGTCTTCCCATTAGCAAAGACCGACCTCGTTCCCTGAGCCACCAAGAGCCAGCTGTAGGAGACTTTGGCTGCTCTGATGGGTCCTTCCAGGCCTAGGATATGGTGTTCTGGTCATCTTTATCCCAAGAATACATGGGATGGATTAAGCCCATCTATCTTCTGCTTGGTGAGGAGGATGGGAGGAAGGTACATGCTGAAGGCTTCAGGGTAGCCACGATTTTTTTTGACCAGGGTGGGTGGGTCTCGTCCACCTCTCCTTGCTATGTTGAGCTGATCTGCATCTTGGTATCAGGTACCACGTCCAATCTTACAGTAATCATGGACAGCAGGTGGCGGAAAGAAAGGTCCATGGCTTGCCCAAGTCATCAGTTTGGCCGTTCTACTTTAACCCAACTCACAAGGAAGCCCCAAAGACTTACCTCATCCTTTAAGCACTACCCAAAGCCGTGCACGCCCAGTATCCCTAGGAGGTGGTACTGCCTCATGGGTATTTCCCAGGTTACTGTTACACTGCAGTAATGGGGAATCTCATTAATTACTCGTTCAGCTGAATGGTGGTAACGAAGGCACGGGACATATCAAGAATCATGTTAGCACGGCAAGTGGCACAGGAACACCCAGAAAGGGTGATGCTCCACAGAAAGGCCTGAAGTTGTTACAAGGACGTCAGGAGACTTGATACAAAAGGCTGGCTTATTAATAGCTAATGGGCAAATAAATTATGTACCCAATTGGGTAGATAGTGTTTCTCCCTCCTCACTGCACCCTGTCATCTCCATCACCTCCTTTCTCCCTGGTCTCTGTCCAACTTGGTTCTTTCTTCTTTATTTTCCTGCTTTGCGGGACTTACCATGTGGTTGCTCATCACTGAAAGCTTCAAAGCTGTAGTGCCAAATCCAGCCTCTCCCCAGGGAGCTGGCTGCCCACATCCATCCAGAGCAGGACAGGGGACCACCAGCCACCCTGAGCCCTCTCCGAGGAGGGTCAGACACCTCCCTTATCACACCAGGGCTGCTCCCGTTCCCAGAGACCCATCGATGCCCTGGAAACACCAAGCCTGAAAGAGAAGCTCCGGGCGGCAAAACAAAAGCATCTCACTGTGGCTTTCTCTGGGTCGCTTTGCAGGATATGCCCTGCCCTGTCTGCCATCTGCCCGGCCGCGGCAGGAGCAGCCTGAGCTGCTGGTGGTGCAGGCACCCAAACGCCAGCAGCTCTGCGCCGGCCACGCTCCAGCGGGTCCCTGGCAAGCAGAGAGGGAAGGGGAAGGCTGGGCAATGGCATGGGGGAGGAGAAAACAGGGGGGTTTGCTCCATGCACTCAGGAGTTGGGGTCCCCAGTACCCCAAAAACCCAGACCAGGAGAAGGGAAAGCTGAGACTAACTTAATAAAAGGAGGTTTGGGGATCTCCCTGTTCCCCGCATGACTCGGCTGCTCCCCCCAGCTCTGCAAAGCCCAGGGAGGGCACAGACCTGCCTGGTCGGTGCATCCCCAGCTGGGATAACATGGCAGCAGGTTTGAGCAACCACTTGGGTTGCAGGCAGGCCGGGACTGCCACTCGCCCCTATTACAACAGGGGCAGCGACTTCCCCTCTTGCCTTCCCAAGCCCCGCTTCCCAGCTGGTTTGTGGGCAGCACTCTGGTATCTGCCTGCCGCTGCAGCCAGGATGGTCCTTCCCATCCAATGCTCCCTCCCTGAGCTCTAAATGCTGTTCATGAGTCCACGGGCGGCTTTTTTAGGGGAAGCCCAAGTCTGTCAGAGTGCGTGTTTTGTTAAACATCTTGGAGCCCAGCACGCCGCCCTGTGCTTTGGGGCTGGCTCCCGTCAGTGAGAGGGGCACAGAAAGTAAGGGGTGCTCATCCAGGTTGACTCTCCACTATTGCTTTGAGTTGGGGATCTCAGGCAGGTCTGCGATACAACCCCATCCGCAATACACAGCGGAGGCGAAGGGCAGTTAGGGTAGAGCCAGGAGTAACATCCCAGTCCCTGGACCAGCTCTTTAATTGGAGGACATCAGCCCCACCATCACTGTCGCCGCACCCCAGAACCCTCTTTCCTCAGCACTTCCCCCTTCTCTAATCTTTCGTTATCACTTTCTCTGCCCACTCTGATTTCACTGGGCCATGCTATGCTATCCCTGGTGCCTGGGTGGTGTTGGGCAATCCGATCCCCACCCCCTCATCAGGCTGTCTATAAACACTGTCACTAATCACCCCGGACCCTATGCTGACCCCGATGAAGTTCCACCTGGTGGGTCTTCATTGCCCATCTCGATGCTGCCCCCATCAACAGGCAGGCTCCTGTTCCACGCCTGTCACCTTCTCGGCAGGTTTGCATAACCCTAACCCACGTCATGGCAGCTCCTGGTCACCGAAATCAGGCTATTCTGTATCAGTAATAAGAAACTCACACCACCTCTGACCAGAGCACATATCTGCTCACACCATTGCTCCCTCCCAGGGGAGAGGAGCATCTCACCCCAGGGCCCACGAAGGAAGACATCAAAGCATCCGTCTCCAGCTCTTATTTAACTCCCACAACAGACTCCTCCATGAAGGGGCTGTATCTTGTCCATTTTCTGTCAATCAGCCAAAGGATGAGGAATCACAGAATCATAGAATAGTTTGGGTTGGAAGGGGCCTTTAAAGCTCATCTAGTCCGCCCCCCCTGCCATGAGCAGGGACATCTTCAACTAGATCAGGTTGCTCAGAGCCCCGTCCAACCTGACCTTGAATGGTTCCAGGGATGGGGCATCGACCACTGCTCTGGGCAACCTGTTCCAGTGTTTCAACACCTGCATTGTAAAAAAATTCT
>JAVJGG010000053.1:5517340-5547417 GCA_035590195.1 Aviceda cuculoides | reverse complement strand
AGTTTGTCCCCATCTTTCTTAGACGCCCCCTCCAAGTACTGAAAGGCCGCAGTAAGGTCTCCCCGGAGCAGTCTCTTCTCCAGGCTGAACAACCCCAACTCTCTCAGCCTTTCCTCATAAGAGAGGTGTTCCAGCCCTCGGATCATTTTTGTGTCCTCCTCTGGAGGACCGGCAGGTCCATGACTTTCCTGTGCTGAGGGCTCCAGAGCTGGACGCAGTACTCCGGGGAGGGGGGGTCTCACTGGAGCAGAGGGACACCATCCCCTCCCTTGAATCAAGCAGCAAAGGGAAGAGGCGATGCATTTGCCCACCTTGTCTCTGCCACTGGACCGGTGCAGGGATGTGTATGTGGCTGCATCACATTTTGGGGCGAGCGGTGAGGCAAAGGAGAGGGAGACGGTTTCTTTTCAGACAGTCAAGGAAGAGACGAGACACAGATGGAAAATGAAAGGCTGCAGCGGGTAAGAAAGGGTGGTAATACCCTTCGTTTGGTGTCCTTGCAAACTAGGGAAGGAAAGATGGAGGAGCAAGTGGGAAAGTCTGAAATTAGGACTTCTGCTAGGTCCTTTCTTCTCCCTGCACACGATGGGGATGGCCAGGAGGAAGGCAAGGAGATGGCTCTGGTGCCCTGGTTTTAACCAGCTTCATTGGAGCTATGGCAAGAGGGCAGGAGAGAAGCATAAGGCAACATCCATCCCGAGCGGATATTCCTGCTTTACGGAGTCACAAGGCCAAGCACGGCATTACTTCATTGTCTCGAAACCCTGTCCAAAGTGAGGTTATAGATGGGGAAACTGAGGCACAGAGCACACAAGAGGGCTGAGCTGCCGAAACATCCCTTTGCAGCAGGGGAGGCAGGTGCAGGTCTGCTCCCTTCACTCCTCTTTCCATCCACAGGCAGCAGCTTGAGGGAGAAGCTCTGCCTGTTCAGGTCACTCCATCTGAGTCTCCAAATCAGGTCCCTGCAGCAGCTAAAGCCTGGTAACATCAGAAAGTGCTTGCTGGTGTCTCCAAAGCAGCTGTTTCTGTCTGCTCTGCGGTTACGGGGTCTTGCTGGCTAAGGGCGGCTCTGAAAAAATGACGAAAAAAATTAAAGTTACTGTCAGTAATCTTAAATTCCCCTCGCAGGGGAATTTGTGCCCCTCCCGGAGAAAAGCTCTAGTGGACCGTAAACCAAAAAAGATCAAAATATCTTGTACTAGGAATTAAATGCAACAGTGCCCCTGTCTGGAGGATAGAAATATAGCAGCTTAATCCAAGACGCGGTATTTTTACAGCATACCACAACATTTATTTAAATCTCACCAGATGGGGGGCAACCCACCGCAGCACCCCACGGTCTCCAGGACCTGCCGGCTGCACACAGCCCCCCCCCCCCAAACCCAGGGCTGTGCTGCTGACAGAGTCGGGCCCACAAGTCCCATCCTCTGCAGCAGGGAGGGATGGCACATTGCAAATTTATCCAGAAAAAAAAATTAAAAAAGTCCTGCAGGTCTTGGCAAGTGGCTGCAATAAAACAGTGCAAGTGATATAACAGCTCCAGCCAGAAGAGGACAGTGGTGCATATGTTTTATTTAGGGATGCGCTACCTATGGGCACACACTCATCAAGAGGGATTTTAAGGGCTCTGCTTCCCCTCTTCACTACTAAAATCACCCATGTCAACAGCCACAGCAGGGTATGACAGGGATCAAGGCCATTCCTAGTGATGCAGACTCATCCAGCCGGGGGTATGGATGAAGCCAGCACACTACGAGGTGCTTCACGGGACATGGGCCGCAGCAGGTCCCAGCTCCAACAGCCTCTCGGGCTGCTGGAGGGGAGCAGGGATGCGTTGCACGGAAGGCTGAGCCTGGAGACAAAAAGAATTGGTAATTGGTCTTTTGGGGGAAAACTTTACCTCAACTGAAAATGGGACTTACTGGGGTGATTAGAAAGGTGTAGCGGAAGCGGCTTCAGCTTGTTGTCGCAAAAGCATGAGTTCATTCCTGGTGTGCAACTATCAATTTTACACACGGAGATGGGATATCAATTTTATTATGAAATTGCGCAAATTTGGATGCTAGATAAAACTAGCATAAGAATTTCTACGAAGTCCTGAGCTTTATACATATTCTTATGACAATTCTCAGCCCATGAGGCGGTCCTGTGTGGCTGATTGGTCATTTAATTATATTCTTTACATAAATGAAAACATACTACACATGCTCAAAGAGGAAAGGTCTTTTCTTTGGCCAGGGTCTTCTATCTAAAGGACATGATTTTAGTAATATAATGAGGGTAGTTCAGTCTAGGACATCATTTTCATGCCAAAAACTGACCATACACTCTTAATTAAAACAAGACAGTCTGAGTACATATAGTTTACATACTTTGCCCAGGATGTTCCGGATGTTCCTGTCTTCAAGGACAGAGTCCCTGATTTAGGAGTTCCTCAACTAATGACTCTTGACATTTCTCAAAACATCTTCAATGATAGAACTTTTGGCTACTAATGCTAAGTACATATAATCATCTATGTATACATATTTCTATGTCTCAGTTAAAGGTTCATGATTTGTGCTCAAGAAAGACAACAAGCTGGTATCTAGGGAAGGAGATAAAGTGTAAAGTGTGTGCATGTACATATCTCTCTCTCTCCCTCTGCACATGTATACACAAAAGAGAATGCAAACACATACTTATCAATATGCATATAGGTATAACTACATAGGAACAGGTATTCAAGCTGTTTCCTATATCTCAACATATATTCCTAACCCCAAGCTGTGGTTATCTGACCCCAAAGGTCAGACCTGCCCACCACAGGGGGCCTGGCACAGGCTGCCAGGGTAATTTCTTGCTTGTAATTAAAAAGGTGAGGATTTGGGGATGAAAGCAGAGCTGGAAACCTGCCAGGCCCCACTCATGCACCAGGGTCCTGCCAATGCTCCTCGCTCTGGGGAGGAAGGCAAGGGTGGAAATACAGGGAAGGACCCTTCTGCTAACAAAGCCACAGGATTTAGGGATCTAGGATCAAAATGTCCCAGGGATTTAGGGACCAGCTCAAGAGCTGCAGTGAGAGGTTGGTTCACAGCTGTTGCATATTCTGGACCCCAAGTCTATATATATTCCTCTAAAAAAATCATTCACCCCTGGCATGAAAAGCCAGGTTTGTCCCATAGCAAGTGTTTTCTCAGTCCCACTCCTCTAGGGCAGTGGGGAGAGGGGGCTTTTGGTGTTGAATACCAATGTTTGCATCAGCCAGGATGCTGCAGGCACTGGAAAGGTCCCATTTCCCCTCTCCCAGCCCCCTCAGCTTGTTCACCTGCTGCAAAACCCCTCACTTCCCTGCTGGTTTAGAGATCAAATGGACTCATGCCAGAGCTGGGGAAAAGCCTGGCCCTCTTGGTGACGACTAAGCGTTAGATTATGAAACTTCACTCCTGCGATGCAGGCAGAGATGCTGGATGCAGAAAGCAAAGATATGGTTCAGGAACGGTCTTGGTGGAGATGAGGCTTTCCAGCATTCTCCCTAAATGCTGTTTTCTTCCCCCAAGCTAGGCTCTTGCAATTCAAAACCTGGTTTCCAGAGAACTCCTGAAGCTTGGCAAATGGGCATGATGACCTGTCACATCCCGCTCCGCCAGTCCCCTCCACCGCCACGCACAACCGAGCAGAAGTGATGGGAAAAGACCCGACAGACAGGAGCCCCTTCGCCCTTCATCCATTCTCTCCCTTTTCCATCCCCAATTTGATGTTTAAAAACTTGTCGTGGGTCCTCAGATCCTGTAAACCTGCCTCAATGCAGTGGTGCTTGTGGAAGTTAAGGGGGTACAAGTGCCCTTTTGGGGGGTAAAAAAAGGGAAAAACCACCCACTTGGCACCTTTGTATAGTCCCTTGGGCAGGGAGAGGTTCCACTTAGACACTCTTAAACATGGACACATTCATCAGGAGCTCTTAGACACTGGTATATTCATCGGCCCAGAGGCCTTTGCACCCCCGGGTCTTCCTGGGGTAAAATATTAAAAATAAGCATTTGGGGGGGAAGAAGAGGTGTTTGTTCTTGACTCCCAGTGGCTCCTACAGGGCTGGACCCGCAAAAGGTCCCCTCCATCCCCCCAGGCCTCCTCCTGCTCCTGCCAGCTCAGCAGGCAGCACCGCACCCCCACTTTGACAGTGTGTGCCCTGAAACAAGTCAGCAAAATTCACTGGTGTAAAACAAAACAACCCACAGATACCCACCTCTCCTCATCCTTTCCATTAACAAACCCTCTTCCCCCTCCCTGGATCCCACAGGGGAGGATGAGGCAGGCAGGAGCTGCCAGAAAGCTGTCACAACATCCCCAATGCTGCTGCGTGTGAAATACAGATCCGCACCCTCAAATAGTCACATCTTGGGTTTTGTTTCCATCTAATAATCTAAACACAGCCTCTGCTCCCCTCTAAGCTCTGCCTGACCTTACTCACCGGCTTTAAACCCAAGAGCAGTATATGTCTGGCTGTCCCAGTAAGACCAGCAAACCCAGGGATGGTTCCAGACTGGTTTGCCTTTGCCAAAGGTCCTTTTCTAACCTCAGGCAGGTGGAGCTGCTCACCACATTATCAGCCTCATTCCTCAGGTGCCCAACTACCCCACAGCTTTGGATGGCTGCGGCTCCCCTCATGATGCTGATGAGCAGATTTTCCTGCTGGTCTGGGCCTGATGTGCTGGTTGGGCTGAAAATCCAGGTGAAAATCTAGGAACTGGGCAGGGAATAGGAAGGAAAAGGATCTCAGTAGTGGTCAGCACCCATGATGTTGGGGACCCTCTTTGACCCCAGATCCAGTGCTGGTTGCAGATCCTCCCTCTCCATTCCCCACTGCTTTACTAAGAGGGTGAAAAGGAGGGATGAAGGTGCTAGACCATCAGCTGGAAGATGCTGGACCATAGCTGAGGGTTGGCCCATCTTCTCTGCCCCACAAATCACGTGCAGTGACAAATTCATGCAGAACCAGGCACGGCTCTGCAGTACAGTCCCCAAGGCACATGTCCCTGGAGAGGTGACATGGGAAAGGTCTGGAGATACCGACCCCATCCCCATCCTCCTCCATGGGCAGTTGATGTTGATCACTCCTGGAGGATCCTGGGGTAGGTAAGCCTCTGTTTGCACCCATAAAACTGCAAGATGTGCTGCACCCCTCAGAGAACTGAACCTTGGGCAGCCTCCAGAAGCAATTCCCAAGTGGGAAATCACTCCCTGGATTGTCCGCTCTCCAGCACTGGCTTTCTTTTGCCAGGCTTAGGGCGAAACGCTCCTTTTCATCCTAACATTACCTGCCCCGCAGGCAGCCCGTGACCCTGCTCAGCCCTGCAAATTGCCACCATCCCCCCCCCAGCTCCAGGGGGCTTCTTGGAAAAGACTTTTAAGCAAAATAGTAAAGCTATCCCCCCCAGCAAATCCCAGCTGGGACAGAGCTTTGTTGCAGTGCACTGAAAGCCTGAGGACAGTCTGAAATTTGGGTAGCCAGAGGCTGGCTTTTAGGGTGGGTTGCATTGGGGGAGCCCCTTGAAATCCCACGTCAAACTGGAGCTGCCCCTGGTTTGGACACAGGGACAGGGACAACCCTCGGTCAGCTGCCTGGGTATGCTCCGTCTTCGCTGGCAATGAGAAGGACAAAATAAGAAATAACTTTTCTGGGGCCAGCAATGACTAATTCTCCTCTGGGAGCAAGGAAATAATTATGGGTCTTTCCCAGGGAAGGGATAGCCCTTAATTATGAGGCTGGGAAAATCCTCGGTGTAACTTTCTGAATTTCTCTCCTCCTCAGATGAGCTCCTCACACCTCATTTCTCCACCTGCTAAGTAGGAATGATCCCTCTCTCCCACCCCACTGGCATGACGCACCCCTTACTGGGTTATCTCCATGGGATTAATTATGCAGAATCATTTAACACTTCTTTTTTTATTATGGCTGAATAACCTCTTAGGGAAGCCCTGGTGATGGTATGTGGCTGAATAGGGAAACACAGCTTTTCCCATCTGCAAAAGAACCCAGGGCATCCTCTGTTTGCAGGCTGCTGATGCTGAGTCTCTAGCTGTGCATGCAAACATTGCTGCTCCCTAAGAGCACCCAGGTTTTGGGGTGCAGACACACAAACACTCTCTTCTCTGGCCTTTAATTCCCACCCCCCCCCGGGGGGGTATGCAAGGGAACACCCACCCAGGAAAAGCTAAAAAATCCCGTGTTGCCATCAGTTACAAACCTAATTGCTCCCGAGCTTTGTGTGGTGGCTCTTGCAGGCATGGGGAAACTGAGGCACAGAGGGATCGTTCTGCCGGTGCAGGTGTTCAGCGGGGCCGTGGGAGCTGAGCCCAGGGCCAAAAGGGTGCAACTCCCCTCCCCACCCCTGACTGCAGCTATGGAGTCAAGGGGCCAAATCCCCAGCTGGGGTAATATGGAGTATCCCCAGCAAGTCAGGCTGACCCCCATGTCAGCAATGACTTAGAAGGGGAGATTTTAGGCTGAATAATGGGAAAGTGCCCACTTGGAAAAGCCTCTGGCACTTGGCACGGGCCAGGCTGGCAGCACAGACTGGCTGCTCCGCTGCCCTGGCAGACCCACGGGGCCTGATCCTGCTCCAAGCTGCATCGCAAGCTGCCTTTTGGCTGCCCGCTCCCCTCTTGCTGCTCCGCCAAGGATTTGCAGCCTCCACGGAGAGGCAGGAGCTGTAAAACCCCATTTTAATTTTGCTCTCACCGGGGATGGCGAAGGAAACAGAGCTGCAAATCAAACAGCCTCGCTCCACGCCTCCCGCTGCAGGCAAAGAAAATGAAACAGCCTGGAAAGCCGGAGAGGGACGGATCCTGCCACAGTGGGAATCAGCGGAGTCAAGGGGCAGGGATATCCTGCTCGTTGCAAACCGCCGCAGTGCCACAGCTGGCACAGCGGGACTGGTGCTGGCTTCATCCCTCTGCCCAGGGCATTCAGCACAGCTGGGCTGTAGGGCCAGATGCAGGATGCTCCTGGGTTCTTCTGCACGGCCATACTGGTGAGGCTGGTCCAGCACCAGGCTCAGGCTTATTTGGATGCAAACAAGATGCCACCAGCTTGAGAACAAGCCCTAAGCCGAGGGACAGGAGACACAGGGTTGGGGCGGGGGGGGGGGGTGTCCCCAGCATGTTTCTCCTCCACTCCTTCCCTCCAAAAACTGACTCCAGTTTACGTCACCTGCTCCCCTTTAGATCCGAGATGGTGTCAAAATCCATCTGCAGCCTGGTGAGAGTCAATCCTGATGGGGAGAAGCTGCCAGGGACAGAAAAGCAAAGAGGATTTTCCATCCCTCTTTTGCAGCTGAGGTTTTGAACACTTATTTTTGCCTTGAGGGTGTGATTGAAGCCCTTGAGTCCCCAGAAAAAGTGCCTTGCAGGGGGTTGCGTTAATGCTTTCTGTGAGCATCCTTGGGGTAAATTGCTCGGGGATGAACAGGGGCATGGAGAGGTTTGCAGCATATTCCCCAATCACTGGAAATCGCTTGCACGAACAGCATTACCTGCAGAAAATCACTCCCTTTTGAGCCACGCAGGCTGGGTTACAAGACCACCCAGTGTCAGGGATGCCCAAAGCAATGGCAGCTCGGTGGAACACAGACCCTTTTGAAATAACCCCCTTACCCAGGCGCAGGGACACACAGGCTCGGGGACAAGCCTGGAGCCAGGTCTTACACCCACACATGGGGCCATGCAGGCGCTGCAGCAACTCCTGCACCCGGAGACCTCCGACGTGCTCAGGCGCGTCAGCAGGGTACCAACGCGTCCTCCCGACGCGCCAGCCCTGTGCCACTGAGAAAGATGGGAAAGGAGGAAAAAAAATACATCTCGCATTGGTGCCGGGTTCCTCGCACCATGCCCCATATGTGCCCACTCCATTTCCACCTCGGCCACCCCGTGACCCTCCCTCCCTCCCCACTTTCTCGACCACTTTCTCGACCACAGCCCATCTCTCTGCCGGTGGAATCCTCCCTGCTAAATACAACAGCCCCTGCCAAGATAAAAGCAAAGCTGTGAATAATTCATGTTTCAATCTTTTTTACCACCGTCTGCTGTAAATATTTAAATAGCACCAAGATGTCTAGAGCTGAACTTCGGGAGGATGAACCTGAGCAGAGCCTCCAGCTTGGGGGCAGCCCCATGGAGGGGTCTGATCTGGGGACGGTCCACAGGGAGGGTAGTAGATGCCACAGGGACAGGAGGGGATATTTCTTTGGCTGTGCGTACGCTGGGGCAGGGACAAGGGAGCCCAAGGGGAAAAAAATGATTTCCATCTCAGTAAGGAGCAAATATCCAAGCCTTTCTGCCCTTCCAGACAAAGGGCAGTTCAGAAAGGGATGTGTTTCCCCTATAGGAAAAAGGTGGATATTTTATTGAAAGGTGTATCCAAATGACATGGTTCAACTTTCGGTACTCTCCTCCCGTCTCCTCTGCTGCCTTCCCCTGGCTCAAGACCTCAGTGGAATTTCACCCAGATTTATGATTGCCAAAAAACCAATCAGCAAATCCTTTCTGCTCCAGTCTGTAGCTCCCTGCGGTCTGCTCTCCACCTGGAAAACAAGAAAACAACATCTGACATTAAAATAATGTGTGGTCCTGTGCTGTCTCCCAGCTCCTGGTGCAGCATCCAGCCCAGACACGAGGGGATATTTACCCAGTCCCAATGGATTAGGAACATCTGGGAGCTCATTGCAGGAATCAGGGGTCCCCTCCAGGGACAAACCCCATCCTGACACTGCTTTTATTTTATTTTTATTCGCGGCACATAGGAGAACAGCACGTCCCTGGGAAGCTGCTGTGTGCCAGAGAGTCTCCTCCTGCTTCAGCATCACTTTGGTATTTTGCAACGCTTCCTGTAGGTAATGGCTCGGAGCAATTATTGCCACTGTGTCTGCAGAGATGTGGTGCTCCTGGATCCTCAGCTGACGTGACCCTCGCTGGCCACCCCTGCGCAGAGTGAGCCTGCGTCTCCCCAAGGCTCTGCTCTGAGTCCCCTTCGGGGAGGCACTCAGCTGCTGAAACTCTGAGCACTTTCTTCCTGGAGATTTAAGTGGTTTTCACTAGGATTGGGTTTTTTCCCAGCTTTGCAAGAGCGGTTTCAAATGCACCGAGTGCCCTTCACTCTTGCATTTCTCCCTGCACCAGCCTGCGCATATGAAGACATACTCGTGGTGCTGTCGGTCCTCCTCCTGATGAGACTTTGGTTGCAACTCCCTTCATCATCCTCCAGTGAAAAGGCAAGAAAAAAATCCAGGAGGGGTTTTGCCACCAGTTCTAGCCCTTGCTCCATGCCCCGGTGTGACGTCCCAGCCACTGAGCTGTCACCCAGGGAGGAGGCACCAGCCAGCACCAGCAGCTCCTGCCTGTGCCACGGCTTAGATCTACAGCTCCATCACCGCAGCGGCTTTGGGGGCCATCCTTGGGCAAAAAACAGGTCCAAGGTGCTGCCACAAAGCTGGACCCTATAATCCTTTTAAAGATAATTTCTGGGCTGGAAAGAGCTTTCCCACCTCTGGAGGCTCTTTGAGGGGGTTGGTTGGTTTTCCTCCCTAGAATTAGAGTAAATGAAGAGTTTGGGACACCACAGAATTTTGCAGTTTGAATATTTGAATGAGTGTTGCCCTTAAGCCAAGCATTTCACTCAGTTCTAACCTTTTAAAAGCCTTTTTTCAACCAACTTAACATTTGAAACAAAAGAGATTTTGTTTTCCCTATGAGATGCTTTGAAAACTTCAAATCTTTTTCCTCATCTACATTCCCAAGCCAAGTTATTAATCAAAACAATATGTTGCCCACAACAACAACAACAACAAAAGGCATTCAGTCAATGAGCCATCATTTTTCTGTGAAAAAAAGAAACATTTCCCCAGCTCCCTGCTCAGGAATGGTCCTAATCTCTGCACCAGCCCTTGCGGCCAAAGCGGTTGTGGTGGGTCCTGGCCAGATGTGGGGGTTTTCTGGGTGGAGTTGAAGGTTCAGGTTAGCTGGGCAGGGTTTACTCCTTTCTCTGAGGTTGATGGCAAGATCTACAACCTTTTTGGCATCGTGGCCTTTGCCTGGTTGGCTTGTACCACCCATCCCCAGAGATTTTGGAGCCTGCAAAGGGGAAGGAGAGCGTGCAGGTGAACTAAGCACCCATGTGCAGATCAGCTGGGGGTGGTTTCCCAGCTCTTTGTTGCTCTCCCCGCCTCCGGAAATGAAGAGAGAGGGAAATGTCTGTGCACCGCGGAGATTTTACCAGTACGTACGGACTGAAGCACCCCACGGGGGGATGGCACCCCCTTTCAGCCCAGGGACTGCATTGAGCACAGTAGAGACCACAGGAAGCTCAGGTATCCACTCCATGGGACCTTGGCCGCTCACTGGGCTCAAACTGTCCCCAAAACCCCAGAGCTGATGGGGGGAGCCCACTAGGCACGGGGGCATTGGCCGTGGGGCTTTGTACTGCTGCACGAGAGGTGGGAGCAGGATGGGGCCCGTAGGGTGCTGGGTGCTGCTGCTGAAGTGGTTTCAGAAAAACAGAGAAAGATAGAGAAGGGGGCAAAAAAAGAGAACGCCAAGATTAAACCCTTGGCTGACCAATTTTCCGCAGAAGGCCGCTGGAAGGCTGGCGGGTTCACTCTGTACTAAGTGGTTTATAGATTTCCTCTAAACAGGAAGATGCAGCTGCCGGTGTTCCACATTGAGAAGGGTACAAATCTGATGCAGGGGGACAGGGTACAGCGGTGGGGACTGCTGGATTGGCCCCTTCCTCCTTTCTCCCCTAGAAACCCATTTAGCAGCAGGCAAGGGGTTAACAGTGGGAGACACCCCAGTAATTGCTCCTTCCCACCCAGGATCAAACCACCTTGTGCATAACCATGGGCAGCGACTCGTTGCATGGGGATGGGGTTTTTAAAGTACCCACAGGACACCAAGCCCTTTTTTTTTTTCTTTTTTTTAAGGATCTGTGCTAAAGGGACTTGCCCAAAGCCTTGTACAAGGGAGAGAAGAGGCAGAGCATCATTCCCTGCGATGTACAGGGACAGGCTGGTTTGTGGGCATGATCCTGCCTTAATGTACCCCTCACCTTGTGAGGACCCCAGAGTGGGTGCAACCATGCTGCTAACAGCTCCTCTTCATCCCACCCCAGGGATCTGCATACATCCCACAGGAACACCATGGGTAAGTGGGTGAGCAAGGATAAAATCAGCCCTATGTCTAAGCAAGGTGGGAAAAAAGGTGAAGGAGAGATTTTTCTGATGCTTAAGCATTCCCACCTCATCCCAAGGGGAATTGCACTCTGGTACCATATAGAGGAGTTTGGAGAAGTTTCCATTTAAGCCAACAAACGGTCAGGGGTGAGAGGCCTGGAGTCAGAGGGAAGTGACTAATCAATCTACTCATCATTTATTTATAAAAACGGCAGATGCAAGCATGAGCTGAACCACTGAAGAGAGCAGCCAGCTACAATCATTGCGGGAGGATTTTGGAGGAAAAATGGACAACCGAGGCAATAGCTTTCAGAGGAAAGTCTTATCTGGAGGGTATGATCAATAGGGAGAAGAACGATAGGAGACTTCTTGTCTCTCCCAAGGCCACTGAAAATCATCCCATCCTTCCCAATGCTTTTATGAAATAAGCAGGTAGTCACTAAAAAGGAGTGGCTTTGCTTCAGGGTGGAAACATCAACAGGACATGCTGAGAAGGATGTTCTTCACGCCTGAGACACTTGGGTTCAGCCCGATGTCCCTGCGGATGCCTTGTCAGGTCCCTTGCAGTGTCTTTTGCTTCTCTGTTGGGCATGGAAATCCTCTTGTAGACAGATCTGGCGGAGAGGACACATCTACTTGGCTTGGGAATGTGTAGCCATGAGGCAGTTCCCACAGGCATAGCCTTCAGCCCATATGAAGAGAGCAAGGAATAGAGGATACCCTTAGAAATAATATCTTGTAGCTCCTACTTAGGAGCCCGCATGGAAACACACACAAAATATTGACCTCCAGGCAGGGCCTGGGTTCTCCCATGGGACCTGAAGGGATGAGTCTCCTTGCTCCCACAGGACTTGGGCACCTACACCCTCACCATCACCCCACCTGCAGCAAAATTTCACCCTCGATGAAGCCAGGGAAGCAGGACCAGGATGTCTAGGTATTTTAAGGTCCATTAACTGGCAACGTAAGGCGTGAGCCTCATGAGGCATAAAATTGGAGTAAATCCAGGGACATGTGCAGGGTCAGGGCACCGGAGCGGTCGCAGGGGAGTGCTGAGGCTCTGGCAGCACTGGGAACCAAAGGCACTCTGAGCTGTGCAGTTGGGGATGAGCCAGTTCAGTAGCAGAAAAAATACAGCGCTGAGCTGCCACAAAGCCCTGTTGACTCTTGCATTGCCATGGGACCTTGGTGCTCCTTTGGCTTTCTCTTGCAGCACCAGAAACTGCTGCTATGAGCAGTGATGACTCAAGGATACAGGAGGATGACTCGTATTTGGTGTGGGGAAAGACAGCACCTACGCGAACCTGGGGCCCCATTGACTCATCTCCTCATCTCTCACACATATGGAGGAATCCCCAGGAGAACTTCATGGGGTCTTGTTGCTAAGAGCACCGTCACGGTCATCAGAGTGAAAGAAGAACTCCTCCACGTCAATCATGCAGCTTAGTTTAGATATCTGTCTTCAGGGCAGAAGAGTAATGCCTTAAAAGCACCCATTTCTCTGCAGTCTTGGTGAAAGGAGTCAGGGAACCAAGCTCAGACGGACCATAGATGCTCCTTGTTGGTGCAAGGGATGTCACTCAGCAGAGCCATGTGAGGACCCTACAGCCCCCCAAACCCCTTCCCCCATGCCACTGCTGAGGTTTGTAGTATCCACAGCATTGTGCTGCCTGGCCATTCAAACCATCTTCACTTGGCAAGAGCTTGCCTTGGGAAACCATCCGGCCAAGGCATGAGCAGGCATTGTGCCACGGCAGCAGACGGAGGGAGCACAGGCTGTCGGGAAAGCACATCCCCTGCTTGCCAAAGGCACGCGGCCCAGAAAAGAGCATCCAGAGTGGTCTTCTCTCTTCTCTGTAGGCGTGAAAGGCACCAGCTGAGAGAGCGGGGGGCATGTCCTTACGGCTTCACTGTGAAAATATGGATCCAGGCATGGAGCTGGTGATGGGAAGCAGTTATAGTCACATGAACCCCACATCTCAGCACTGCTCTGCCTGGACACTTATCAAAGCCATCCCATCCCAAACAGCTCCTTACAGTCAGGTCTTAATAAGGGTCTTTCAGGCATTGGTGCCTTGGAAATCCAAGTGGCATCCCTTGCACCAACAGTGGGCATCTACAGTCCATCTGATCTTGTTTCCTTGGCTCCTTTCACCACAAATGCAGAAAAATGGGTTCTTTAAAGGCATGCCTCTTCTGGCCCCAAGGCAAATGGTTAAATTAAGCTGGATGAATCATGTGGAGGAGCTTCTCTCCGCTGAGCGTAATGGGGCTCCCAACACTCAGACCAAATGGAGAGGTCCTCCTGGGGAAGTTTCCATAGGCATGAGACATCCCTGGGGGACCAGCCTGATGGGGAGCCCAGCTCTGGGGCTCTTCGCTCCCAAAGAGCACCATCGCAGTGACAAATCCTCAGCTGCTGGCCACAGGGTCAGGTCCTGGGATTGGCACAGGGTGAGAGGATCACCTCTGCCCAGAGAAAGGTGGGGAGTGGGATGAGGACAGGGATCGATAGGACAGTCATCTTCCTGCACATCAGCAGACTCTCAGAATATATTTAATACACTAAAACACATTCCCCCAATTTTCTATTTATGGCAAATGAATGTCTAATCCTCAAGCCGCGATATTGCAGCTTTGTGCTGAGCCAGCGGTTCTGCTGATGCTGGTGGGGAGGGAAAGGATGAGCTCGCAGGAGCTGCAGAGCGCAGCAGAGCCAAATCCAGCCACTGCTGAGCCCCTCCCAGGGAGAAGCCACCTGGGCAAACCCTCTCCCTCCAGCAAAGCACCCCAGTGCCATCCCATTTATCCCACACAGCACAAAAGCGATGCCTGCCTTGTGGTCAAATGTGCCTTTGCTTCTCTTTCTGGAGCTGTCAGGGGCTGCTTTCTTCAGGTGACAACTCCCACCGTGATCAAGGTGCCACCATCCCACGGGGGAACCGCTTGAGCCAAACCCATGAGCTGTTTTCCCCCTACAGCATCAGCGCTCAGGCTGAACTAGGGCACGGAGGGCAAGGGATCTGAAACCAGTGCTCACTGGGATTTCATGGATCTATTTGCACGTCCATGCATAAGGGAGTGTGTCGACACACACGCCCTTGGTCACGGACCGGTCTGGGTGCGCACACGCTGGGGTACACACCTGCCAGCCAACGCAGAGATTTTCCAATGCTAAAGGAGCCAAATGGCAAAGGCGACCGAAGCCCCACGTCCCGCACACGGCGGAGGGCTACGTGCAGGGGGGAGCACCTGGGCCAAGGCTGAGCTCGCTGCAACCCCCCTGCAGACAGTCGGCAGCACCCGTGTGCCGCCTGGTGTCAAACCCGGGCTCCTTCCAACGTGGGCTGAATCTCAGCAGCACCCAGGAGCATTCGTATGGGTTCAGAGTGCACCCAGGGGCCCCAGAAACGGGGCGCGGGCACCAGCTGCCTTTGGGCCAGCCTTTTGCTGCTTCCAGAGCAATGTTTTCACCGAGCCGGTGCATGAGGCCAGTGCATTTTCAGCAGCTCCTCCCTGCCCAGGGATGCTGCGGGCAGCCTGAAGGCAAGGATGGACCTTCCCAGAGGAGGCTGCTCTGCCCAGCGCTGCAAGGACGGAGCTGCTGCTGCTTCAGGGCCAGGCTCAGGTGCCTGGAGCCCGAGCTCATACCTGCGTCCGCAGGGCTGCGGTGGAGGGCAGCTAATGTTACCTGCCTGGCCCCCGGCCAGAGCAGGGAGGGAGACGGGAGGAGAATTTGTACTGCAGGGCCGTGCCAGGGAGCTCTTGCAGTGCCCTTTCTCTCCGTCCTTGCACAGCCTGTGTGGAGAAAACCCCTCCAGGGTGGCAGACAAAAGCCATGGGGGTGTCTCCCCCAACCCCTGCAGGGACCTCACATTCCTCCCCACTGTGGGAAGGCTGCTGCTCGTATAAATGTCCAAATGGCCAAAAATACTGGGATTTTTAGCATCGGTCTGCTGCATTCATTGGAGGTGGAATGGGAATGTTGGGGGGGTTGTAAGGGAGGGGGTTACTCATGGAGAGGGGTGTCCCCCCTGCTCTGCACTGGTTTGTCAGGACCACATCCCTGGGCTGTGCGGCACAGGGAGACTTCTAGAAGCTGAATAATAAATCAAATGCCATTAGGGTGGCTGGGAGCTGAGCAGAGGAGGCCTTGCCCTGCAACCAGTAAAGCTGCAGTAAGAGCTTCTGCATAAGACCATCACTTGTGTTCCTCTGCTGAAATCACTGCAGACGGTCGAGACATCTGAATCTCTTCTTTCCTAAAGCACTTTAGAGTTACTAATGAAAAGCACTGTGTAAGAGCCACGTAACATCATCATCAGAATAATAATAGTTACTATCAATGCCTACTCCTTGCCAGCCTTATTGGATGCCACAACCTTTTTTTTTGTGTGTGTGTCTGTCTTCACGAAATTATGCCCTGCTATACCAAATGCTCCGCTGGCTTTTTTCATCCTTAAGGGTTTCAGGGCATTACAGTAACCCAAAACCTTTAAAAACATTTGTGACTAAAGTGCTTTAGGCTGCCTGGCTAGGTGATGTTATACAAGTGCAGAGCATTCTTCTTATTTGATGGAGGTCCTTCAGGGTTAAATTCTCCTTCTGCCTTTTAAAGAGTGGAAATAACCAGTATGTGAATGCTCAAGAGTGTGGATCAGACTAGTCTGGAAGTGGAAGAAGTTGCAACCATCTGGACCCTCTGTGCAGTTGCTGGAGGGAGGCCAACAGCCAAGGGGAACCTCATCCCTCCATCCCTCGGAGGTGCCAGTCTCTCCATTGTGTGCATTGAGCCCCAGGTGACCCCAGCAGACCAGACTGCTTGGTTTCAGGCAGCTGAAGCTGGAGAAACAGCTTTCAGCATTGCTCCTTTGCCCTGGCCTGCCCAGCCCTCCCACTGGGTTAAAACACGAGGTTTGGAGCAAAGCCCTTCCACCAGCCCAGTGCTGGCAGGGGGCAGAGAGCGGCTGCAGTAAAATGGGAAGGCAAGCGCTGTGCTCCGTCTTCCCTCCACCCTTTCCACCTTCCCAGCCTGGCTTTGGGCTACCCAGGATCCATCTCAAAGATCTCACCCAACATCAGGGACCTGGGACCAGCCTCCCTCACCTTCCTCTACAGCAGCTAGAGCAGGGCAATGCCCTTTCCAGATGGGATCCAGCTGCCCGTAGATATCTCCTTGGGAATGAGAGGACTTGCACCTAGAACTGTCTGCCCAGAGACCAGCAAACATCTTCGTTTGCTCAGAAACGATTCACCCAGGCTATTCCCCACCACATCCCCAGGGACTGGTGGGACCTCACCATGGCCACATCATCCCTGAGGTCCTCCCCACAGGCATGACTTGGGAGTTTAGTTAGTCCATCCAACTGATCCTTTTGTAAACTCGGACAATATGAGGCTGTATCCGCTGTTGCCTCCTTCTACAACTCAGAAATTTATTATCCCTGGAGCCAAAGCTGGTGAACTGCGAGATAGAAATGCTATTTCTGCCCAGGATTTCTGCAGCTGGCTCCGAGCATTTGCAGCCACTTTCTAGTTATTAAGGCTCAACTATGAAGAACTGTGTTCCTTCGGCAGAGATTTGCCTTTAATTAGCCAAGGATAAAAGGACAGGGGAAGACAACCCCACGCCTAAGCGGAAAAGGCTACACTCTCAAACGATGTGCCGTCGGCATTTTTTTGCAAGGCAGGGAGCAGGTGCCTGGCAGAATAGATTTGTTCTGCTTCCCTTGCCCACCCCCCACCTCCACCTCTCGCTGGGTAAAAAACATGTCCTTGGGGCCTGATCCTGCCCAGTGCCTGTGGAACGGAGAGGCAATCGTGGGAAGGAGGTTGCAGTGGATGCGGGGGCAGCTGGTAGATTGTGCCCAGCTGATCTCTGCGTGGATGTGAGAAGCGGGATGACCTTGGCATTGCCGGCTCCCCAAAACCCTGCACTGCTCTTGCCAGGAGCTGATTTTGGCTGCATTAAAGCAACAGCCAAACAAGCTCCCCAGCTTCTCACCGGCCCTGGGGTTTCTCTGCAAACCCTGAGGCTGCAGTGCCTGATCCCCTTGGGTCCCTACAAACTCAGCAAGCCATCCTTCAGACCAATAACCTCCCAAAGACTCAT
This sequence comes from Aviceda cuculoides, assembly GCA_035590195.1. Lineage (NCBI taxonomy): Eukaryota > Metazoa > Chordata > Aves > Accipitriformes > Accipitridae > Aviceda > Aviceda cuculoides. Next base: position 5,530,101 of record JAVJGG010000053.1, on the reverse strand, counting down.
CTGTGGAGCATCGTGCAATTGTGGCTTGGATCATTGCCCCCATCTCCTGTCCCACCCAGGGTGGCGAGCAAGCTTTGCCCCAATGACAGCAAGCCACAAAGAGCAGGAGGGGGCAAACCTTCTGCTGAGACTTTGGGAAATCTCCCAGACAAACTGGGCCCAGATTCTCCCACCATTTTTTTAGGATAAAATATTGAAGCTGTCTCACCATGGCTCTTGCTACATTTCCCCAGCACAGAGAGGCACTGGGCACCACAGCGTCCAAGTGGGACCTCAGCACGCCAGGCTGAGAAAGGCAGCTGGGTCCTTGCCTTCCCCATGAAATGGGGGTAACATACGAGCAAGGGGCCTAAATATTAGGGTATCTCTAAATATTTGGGCAGAGCTGGCTTTAATCCTTGGATCATGCCTCATTATTTCATCTGTGCTAATGCTCCGTAGATGCAGGGCCTCAGCAGACTCAATTCTGCATCGGTATAAGTGTAGATTTATGCTTCTTTAATACACCCAGATATTGCTCTCATTTGCCTAAAGCCCCCCTTCTCCTGCCTCATACAGCGTGCCAGGGTGCAGATGAAAGCACTGCTCCCAGGAATAGGTTTTTCAACACCCAGCACAAATGCAAAGGAAGGAGAAGAAGGAGTAAGGAGAAAGTGGGAAGGAGAAAGAGGGACCTGGCCTGATTTCCAGAGCTGCAGGATAAATGTGCATGTCAGCGAGAGCTGTGCAAGTGCTGAACCTTTGCCTAGAGGTTACCTAAAGATAGGCTGCGGGGGCCCCAATTCACACGCCCACGCCTGCAAATTTTTTTGCACCTAGATGCTTGGTTAAGGCTACTCTGAACCAATGGCGCTGCTGCAGCAATGGTTCAACTCTGCATCAGCTCCCACCCGAGATCCAGCACCCTGGGCATCCGCAGAGCATCACCGGGAGGGCGGCAGCATCCCGGGCGTGGGATCCTTTTCCCCTCCTGGCTCTCAGCATCTTACTTAATGGCCTCTTTGCAGCTCCGGTCTGGGAGGTGCTTTCAGAATCCAAGTGCCCACTTTGCCAAATGGAAGCAGACTCGTTAAGGAGCAGCCAGGAGGGCTGAAAATTCCCCCTTGCCCCTGGGGCACAGTGATGGGCTGTAGGGTGGGGTTGAGCATCCTGAGCTTTCCAGGACAAGTAAGAGAGGTAGTGCTTTCTTGGCACTTGAATCTTTTCCTTCCTCAATGTAAATGAGCAGGACTTTGAGGGCTTGAGCCCCTCAGCAGGGAGAGGAACTTTTGCAAAGGCGTGCGGCGTGGTCCTCCCCACACCGAAAAGCATCGCTGTGGCACCTTGGGAGTCTCTTTAATTTATGAGCTCGGGAGCGGATCTGTGAAGGGGTTTCATGGGGTTTTGCCTGGCAGAGAGGCAACACTCAGCAAAGAAAGTGGAGGAAAGTAGGTCATTTAGCACAGGCGTAACCAGCCAGGCTGCGCTCGGCGGGGATCAGCCGCTTGCCGCAGCTGGGTTGACAGGCTGGGAGCTGCTGATCGTGGGGCTCAAAGGGCTGCCCAAGTGTGGGGAGGTCTCCATGTCGGACAGTGTAATTCTTCCATCCTTCTCCTTGTCTCTTTGAATGGTATAAAAGCACAAGAAGCTTGGCTGGCAGGAGGATGCAACACCCCTGACGGCATCTCCCGCATCCTCCAAGCACGGCTGGGATGGTGCAGCACGCTGATAGACCAGCAATTTAAAATAATTACTGTATCTGCCTCGCAGCCTCCTCCTGCCATCTCTTTGGAGAGCCTGTGCAGAGCAGACTCTATTCTGCAAACTCCTTGTACCGCTTTGTGTTTAGATATTTACAAGCCCACAAGCCAACAGGACACAGATAAGGGAAAGGCTGGGCATCTGCTGAAGCTGGCTGGAGCTTCTCCTGGGCTTGGAAATGGGGCCAAGGAACACAAACTGGCCCAGTTTGGGGATTGCTTCCACTCAGTGTTATAGCACATACTGTGACGCTTCATTCAGGATGCATTGCTCATAAATACTTATGTTACTTTTTGTGCACTCAAACGGTTTTCCATACTTAAATGTTCAGAATTGGCTGCTCTTAAACACCTCCTCTCCTCCTAATAACATCCATCCACAGGTTCAGCCACCCATTTATGCATTTTCGCTGTCCCAATATTGAGCTAAGCTTTGCAGTTTGCTGGGTCCTTGAAGACAGCTTAGCAAGCTGTGTTACAGATGGGGAAACTGAGGCACGGAATGGGACGTGACATCCCCTGGGTCACACAGTGGCTTTACTAGCACAAGTGACGCTCAAACCCAAGGACTCTGACTTTGAGCCCGCACCAGGGGCTCCTCCATGACCAATATGAGGGGATTCAGGGGTGGTTGAGATGGAGGTTTAGCACTGCTGTGCTAACCCTTGGGTTACAAGGTGGTGCCCCTTCCCAGAGCCAAGCAGGACCAACCCATGCCATGGGAGAAGAAGGATCTCTTCTTACCTTTTACTCCCCATCCCATGAGCACAGAGTAGGTGGCCTACCTTGGCTCTACCCTGCAAGAAGGGAAGCCCAGAGCAGTGGTGTTGCCTGTGAAAGCCACCAAGCAAACCCCGAACCACAAGTACCGAGTGCCCTCAACCCCTTCCCTGCCCTTAGCTGCCACAAGACGCTTATAGGAGAGGAGAAGACAAAACAGCAGGAGAAAATACTGCTACAATTGCTCCCTGGGGATGGACCAACAAGCCATTCCTCTGCAAGAGGAGCCGATGCCTTCCCGGGGGAGTCCATCCCCAATCCCTGCCAGAGATCCTACTAGGATCCTACATCTCTAGCGACATGAGGTTTGTAGCCCCACAGAGGACATGCTACTAGCACTGTCCCTGCCTGTTTGCTTTTCCCTCTTCCAAGAGGGATCACCAGCTTAATAAAATACCCATTGGGTGCCTGCAAGGTTTCCCCAGAGCAGGTTTATCTCCTAGCACCACCCGTTCCCCGTTACCTGCTCAGACATGGCCAATATCCATGTTGGTGGAGTGGGGAACAATGAGGTATGTGGTTTTGACCCCAGCTCCAGCCCCTTCCCCTCCACCTGTGTTGCTTCTGGAGTTTTTTTGGAGTAAATCCCATGGGGGATCCCGAACACACCATGCGGTGTGTCCATCCTCACCAGTCCCCACCACCAAGACCCATGAGCTCCTCCCAGGGGGTTTCCCCCTCCAACAGCCCCTCCAGACCAGCTGATGGTGGAACACAAACTGATTTTTCCATGGTTCAGGCTGTTTCCTTCTTTTCTCACAGAAGGTTTAGACATACAGAAAAAAATACCCAGCCTACCAAAAACATAGTTGCTTATCTTATTCTTCCCCACCCTCCACAGAACTGATATCAAGATAACTCCTCAATAATATACATATTTATTTTCTCTTAGTTAGTGCTGATATTTACAAAAATCGTGATAATCTGTGAAGAATAAATTATATACACTCATGATAAACCAGACAGCAAATGCTCATTTGGAATATGTATGTACACAGATCTGTATACCTATATACAACGGTCAGCCTTATTGACTCTGGTGCCTCTCAGCCCGTAGATCCACCTGACCCCCAGGACACCCCCTCGTCGTCAATAAGGGCAGTAATGTCTATACACACTGTGCAATTCAGATACAGCTGGTGTCTAAAGTTTTGTCTAGCAAATGCATGGTTAAATGACTTGAAATTCCCACAAGTCCTCCTTTAACAGTTTATAGGCCTCTCTCCATTCCTGGTCCCATTTCTCCCGTAACCATGGAAACAAAAGGTTCAGCTCCAGCATCCTTAGGATGAGTCCTTCTTGGATTTCCTCTTCCTATTGATTCGCTCGAATTAGGCACTGCACACAGGGTTGATCCAATACCCATTTTTTCCCCTTGTGCTTCGGCGTATGACATTGGAGGACAAGAGTGCAGTCTCAAGCAATGAGGGAGCAAGTGCAAATGGATAATTACAGTCTTATAGGCAACAGAATAATAATTTTTAAAAAAAACCAAAATACAACCAAAACAAAAAACAAGCTCCAAAACTCTAAAAGACCAACCCAAGCTCAGGACAGCCGGGCAGGGCTGGGAAGGGGACGTGGTCCCCCGGGGGTTTAAACACTCATATGGACCTTGCAATGAGGCCATGGTTACATGACGTCCAGCAGCTTCTACAAGCCAAATTGTCGCCCCCGCCAGAGGAATATCGCTGATAAGGAATTTATCTTTCATCACATACAGCTGGGCTGGGGGATCTCCTCCCCAGGTGTAAATCAGTGCTGTGCTTTCAGGGGTGATTTACACCACTGGAGGCTGGTCCCTCTCCCCCCGTGATAGGATGCAGCAGGATCGGAACACCCATTTCTGAGAAGAGGGGATGAAATTTGGGCAGCCAAATACAGTAACATCATGGGGAGACAGAGGCTGTGGGATGCCATTCACACAGGACCTGGGGAGGGGCAGTGCTTTGGCCAGAGACAGAATAGCGGCCCGTGAATGAGGGGGGGGGACCTTGTCTCCCCTTGGGGCTCAGGGCAGCAGCTGGTCCCTAACAGGAGGGACCAAGGGATGCACTAGATGCAGAGGAGGTCAGATACTGCCAGGGGTGCAAGGAAGAAGCCACAGCCTTTTTTTGGGTGCAAAATGAAGTGGTTTGGGGCTGACTCCTTCTTTCTTCACCCCTCAGCCCCTTTCACCTTAGCAGCACACTGACAAGCTCCCACTGAGAGAAGAAAACCCTGGGACCCCTCCCCATGGATGTAGAACTTGAGATAAACCCACCCTGGCTCCAAAACAGGGAGATGCTTCTTGCCACCACCTTGGGACAAAAAGCCAGCATGGTTCAAGGGACTTAAAATCCAGCCATTACAAGAAAACCAAACCTGAAAAACCCCACCCAGTGTGGCACAGCACTTGCATCGCAAACAAATCCCTTCAACTTCTGCTTGGCTTTCCCTGCACAGTCACAGAAACAGTCGTGACGGGCCCAAGACAGGGATTCAGGATCGAGAGCAGAGATGCTGCAAAGCTGCCGGTTTGCTGAGGGATGCACAGAGCCAAATGGCACTAACCCCTCAGGATGCTCCCACTTCCAAAGCCAGATCGGGATTTCCTTCTTCATTTGAGCCCATCCCTAAGTGTATTTCAAGCTCTGGAAAAGCTAAAAGACTTTGGCAGCAATTTCAAGGGCTGACCCAGGAATTATCTGATAATAAAGCGAGGCCCTTCCTGAAATACCTCCTCCTCTGTCTTTTTCTCTCCTTCTGTGTATTTATGCACAAATATGCCCATATTTATACACCCACGTGCTATACTCTCATAATGCCAATCTAGAGATCTCTTTCTTTGTCTAGCTCAGCATTCAAACCTGTAGGACTTTGACACAAAACTTAGCTGCAGGGATTAGTTTTTCCAATAAAACACACTGACCCATAAAAATAATTTTTTCCTAGCCGCCCTAATCACTTGGTGGTGTCCAGCCAGTATATGAGCCTCACCCCATTGCCCTTAGCAGAGATTTTGGAAGATATTAAAGTGCTGATGGGTTGCTTGCAGGCTTGGGCATGTGGTTGGGTGTTGGAAGACGACCTGCGCTGTAATCACTACTTTCCGTCTCTCCAAAACCATGGCACAAAAGATAAAACTAAAATACACGTATTGTCTCCTCTGGGAGCCAAGCCAGGAGCTCCTCTGCAGACCAGAGAGCTTCAGTCCTCCATCCCACCCCTGGAGAGAGGCAAACATCTCCACGGGAGGAGGAGAGGAACCAGACCACCTACATTAGGTGACCCGATGCAATCTAATGTAGATGGTGGGACCCTTCCTTTCCCTGGTCCCTAATTTAGCATCCTCAGTCTGAGCCACTTTGCAGCTCATTTTTGCACCATTTCAGAGTCAAGGGGAGTTTTGGATGCTCAGCATCTCTGCAGAAACAGGCCCAGAATCTCTCAAATTAAATTCCTCAAGAAAAAAAAAAAAAAAAAATCACAGTCTCCTCCTGAAAAACTGGTTCAAGATCACATCAGTGAGTCAGAAGCAAAGCTAGAAATAGCACTAGAGCTCCGACCTGCAGGCACAAATCCCATTAAAAGCTATAGGGGAACCATTTTTCTGTGCGGGGGAGAAACCTGGACCCTTCTGCTTTGTGCAGCCTGACGGATCACTTCCAGCCATGGCCCCCACAGACCTTTTTTGCCCTGAGCCAAACATCCAAGCGCTTATCCTGGTGTTTTCCCCATTTCCCAAACATGGTGCCAAGGGCAGCCCAGAGATGCTCTCCCACCAGGGCTCGTTTTACCCAGGAATTTCTGCCTGGTCAATGCAAGAGGTACAGGATCCGTCCTAAGGAAGGAACTGGTGGTGCTGGCCTCTGCCATGGAGATGGATACCAGCTCACATTGGTGACAACGGGAAGAATGTGGCCTCTTGTTCTTTGGCCCTGTCCATCTCTGGGAGGTGGCTCTGGGGCTCCCCAAGGCAGCCAGGAACCCCCAGCTTGGTGTGTGGGTTTGGATGTGCCTGATCCTGCTCATGGACCTGCTCTCACCTCCTGCCCAGCCTTGGAAAGCCCACGGGGACACTGTGCCAAAAACACCTCTCCCAAAACCCCCGTGCTCTTCTTCCTTACCAAACCACAACGGCACTCACACTCCCAAGATGCACCCAACACTTTGGCAAACACTCCCCCAAAATTATCCGAAGTCCACAGGCATTAAACAACCAGGCACTTTGCAAAGTCTCATTGAGTGCCAGCATCCTCCCCCAAACCCTGCAGCAACCTGCCCTCGGTGCTTTCCCACACACCAGGGATGGGATAGCCCAGTGCTAGGGGCACCCACGGGTGGGTGGGCAGCATCCCAGTGCATCAGGCAGCTACCCCATGCAAGCTCACATCCCCATGGTCCCACCATGAGCCAGATCAATGGCAGCTGGCTGGCTGACCATCCTGGGAATCGTGCCCAAGGCAGCGACTCACGCCAGCCCCATCCCATTCGACAGGATGAGCTTCAGAAGCAGAGATTTATTGCTTTCAGTTGAGTTGCTTCTTTTTGTGTGTGTTTAAGGTGTTAACGGGTTTCAAGGGGCTCCCATTTCAGAGCTGCAGCAGCAAAGAGGGAGGAGAGGGCTCCTAATATAACGAGACATAAGTAAAGACAGGCTGGGGGCCCCATGCTGTGTGGTGCTGAGCACCTTTGAGACCCAACGCATTGATGCTGCTGGTCCTCTGCACCAAGCAGAAGCCAGGAGTCTCGTGCACTAACCATGGACACTTGGTATTAATTATAGCCAGGCCTGAATCAAGCAATCAATAAAATAAAAATGAGGAGTGATTCCACCTGGCCGAGTGGAGCGACATCAGCACGCGAGATGGATCCGGCCCTAAAGCAGCATTTTGAACCATTGCTGTAGAATACGCTAGCACCGTTTATTTTATTGTTATTAGTATGGTTTTCCTCTCTGAGCTCAGGAAGGTTCTGGTTGACCTCCCTCGCACACTCTGCAGTGGGGTTCCCTCCTTGTGCCCAGACTTCACTGCAGTGGTACAGCACTGGCTGTGCCCAAATTCACCCCAAATTCACCCCAACTCAACAGGCTGCTAAACCCCATCCCACATCCTGGGGAGGTTTTGCTCGACCACAGTCTTGGAAGAGGTTTGCATCCCTCTCCCCTCACCTGGCAGAGGAACAGGGCACCCATCCCCATGGATTGTCAGCAATGGGGAGGGAAAACACAAGGAAATCCAGACAGGGGTGGGGAAAGCACGTGAGATCCCCCTGGACCGACAGCTCCCACCTATCCCCAAATAACACTGGGGATGAAGACGAAGCAGAAACAACCTCAGGGTCTCTGCATCTCGACTCACCCCTCCTAAAAACCCTGGAAAAAGGCAAAGCAAAGGCTCAAAGGCACCAGCTTGGATCCAGCCCACCCTCAGCGTGTGCCCTCTTCACCATAAGGGAATAAGCCACCAGCCCTGAGTGTTTACATGATTGAAAAGGAGTTTTCCAGCCCAAAACACACCCTGCCCTGGTGATCCCATGGGCGCCGCAGGGCAGGTCATCCTGCTCCAGCCCATGTCCCACCATCCCAGCACCTGTGAACTGGGAAGCCCCTGATGCCCCAAGTGCTCACATTTGCTGAGGATTTGGCCCTATAGTCGCTCTCTAAATATCTATATACACACACACGATAATTGTATGGGAAACGGCTGAAAATTGCTGAACACACAAGTCAGGAGAGCCGCTACCTGCTATTCCACCTGCTCCTCGTGCCCTCTCTGATCCACTGTGGTTTCTGCTCATGGCACCAAGATTAATGGCTAATTACTTGCCCTGTAATGAGTGCAGGTGTTTAACTTTCAGCTCACCTTCCCTGGCTTGCGTTAGTCGGCTCTTGTGTCTGGATGCTCGGACACTCAGGCTTTGCCTTATTATCTATCAAACTGTTGTCAGCACATGCCTTCCCCATCCAGTTATTAAATGTAATGGAGATTTTTTAACTCCCATGAATCTCCTTCGAGCCACCGGAGAATCTATAAACACTATAAACATGAATACTGTATAGTCTACTAAGAAAATATATATTTGTGTGTGTATTAAATATTCAGATTCATGCAACAAATATCCATGCAGCTGTACTGTATTACTGGTTAAATTTCACTGCAGTATAAATATATTATAGGCCACAGCATAGTTGCTCCAGTTTTATATATAGATATAAAAAAAGATGCTTTTTCCAACTCATCTTCAATGTGTCAGTGGAGGTGTCTTTGGTGATCCTGGAAATATTGGTGATGGAAGTGTCATCTAAATAAATAAATAAAATCCAAGCGCTTGATTTATTTACTCATCCTTTCCGATGCCTAGCATAGAAAATTTAAGACTTAATAAATAATGTGCCGTCATACTAATTATCCCTCCCCTGGGCCTCACACTGGCATACTGCAGTGGCTGAAACTATTGCAGCATGCAGCATTTTCAGTTATGAAACATGAGCCTGGGCAATGCGTTTGCACTTGGCATTCCCGGGGCGGAAACCTGAGCCTTCAAGCAATTCGGACACACGACTGCATCTTCCCTTCATTAAGCTCTGCCTGACCTTTCCCAGCCGTTCCCCACGCCTGGAAGCTGGCTGTCACCCAGCTGCACAGGACAGGGACAGGCGTTCATGGTACCCCGGGATGGCCCGGAGCTGCCCCCCGCATCCCCATCCCATTGCTCGAAATGCCCAACCGTTCTGTATCTTTGGAAACCCACAGGCCTGGGATGGGAGAAGGGAAACAAAATGGTTTGGGTTTTGGTTTTTTTTTGCACGAACGCTTATTCGGTGTGGAAATCAAAGGTTAAAAGTCACTTACACAGCTATTGCTTCCCATGCAGAACCAAATATACACCGTAGAAAATACTGTATTAACTACAATGCAGAGCAGCACTCAATATCTGCAATTGTTCCACTTCAGCTTTAAATATGTTACTAGATTTTAGCGACTAGACATCGGTTAGCATTTTGGTGATATTCACATAGTTTGTGTTAGCTAGGGTGCAATTGGCTGTCTTCAAGTTCTCCTCCCTAAAATCCTCATTGCTATTGTTTACGCCTTCCTGAATCTCCATATAATCAGACTTACTAATCGTAGAGGCACTTCTGCTTTTCTTTAGGTCAGGGGAAGAGGGGATCTTTGGGCAGCTGGTTACTTGCAAATATTGAGCCTGCTCCTCTCCCTCCGTCTCCCGGTGGTAGAAGTAATTGAAGTTAGACACTATGACGGGCACCGGTAAGGCAATCGTTAATACACCAGCGATGGCACACAAGGAACCCACTATTTTCCCCCCGATGGTTGTGGGGACCATGTCTCCGTAGCCAACAGTTGTCATGGAAACCACGGCCCACCAGAAGGCATCGGGGATGCTCGGGAACTGGGACTCACTCTCGTCAGCCTCAGCAAAGTAGACGGCGCTGGAGAAGAGGATGACGCCAATGAAGAGGAAAAATATCAAGAGGCCCAGCTCCCGCATGCTGGCCTTGAGAGTCTGCCCCAGGATCTGCAGCCCCTTGGAGTGTCGGGAGAGTTTGAAGATCCTGAAGACCCGCACCAAGCGGATCACTCGAAGGATGGCCAAGGACATGGCTTGCTGGCCTTGCTGACCATCCTCCGGCTTCTCAGCCAGCTCCGTCCCTAAGGTGATGAAATAGGGAATGATGGCTACGATGTCTATAATGTTCATGATGTTGGTAAAAAACCCAGCCTTGCTGGGGCAGGCGAAAAACCTCACCAAGAACTCAAAGGAGAACCAGATGATGCAAAGTGTCTCCACAATGAAGAAGGGGTCTGTGAAAGAGGTGGACTGCTGGTACCCCATGCTGCTGTTGGAGTAGGGGGGATGGCTCAGCCCGCTGCCATGCATGTCTTCGTTCTCATCCCGAAAAATGGGCAAAGTTTCCAGGCAAAAGCTGACGATAGAGATTAAAATCACCATGACAGAGACGATAGCTATAATCCTGGCAGGGCCTGAGCTCTCAGGGTACTCAAAGAGCAACCACACTTGTCTCTGAAACTCGTTCTCAGGCAAGGGTCTTTCCTCTTCTTTGATGTAGCCTTCATCCTCCCGAAACATCTCCATCGCTTCTTCCCCCAGTTCATAGAAACGAATCTCTTCCGAGAAGATATCTAAGGGCACGTTAACCGGCCTCCGCAGCCTCCCACCAGACTGGTAATAGTACAAAATCGCATCGAAGCTTGGTCTGTTCCGGTCAAAGAAATACTCATTCCGGAGTGGGTCAAAATATCTCATTCTCTTTTTAGGATCCCCTAGTAAGGTCTCTGGAAACTGGGCTAATGTCTTGAGCTGTGTCTCAAAGCGCAGACCAGAAATATTAATGACCACCCTCTCGCAGCATTCATGGTCGGTCTCAGGGTTATATGTGTCCTGCGGGTGACCGGGAAGAGCTGCAGCTTCGTCTGCAGGATCTCCAGTAGCAACTGTCATATTGGGCTTTAAAAGAAATCCTTATGCTAAACTCTTCCCAGTGCCCGGTGGTGGGATCGGATTCAGGGTAGGGCTACTATCCTGCAGGACAGGTACGTAGGTTTGGAAGTGTCTCATGAAAAGGCGAAGGGATGATAAAAAAAAAGAGAAAATAAAATTAAAAAAAAAAAAAAGAAAGAAAATTGCCCCTGCTGAGAAAGAGAGAGATGAAATAAAGTTGGGGGGAGGAGAGCAGCTCCCTTCACTAGCATGTCTATCTTCTTCCTCAGGGGGCTTAATTCACCTCCTCTGGGACAGAGTTCAAAAACTCCTGTCTAAACCCATTAGGTGGAAGAGAGAAAACACCTGAGGAACCGTCACCTATTCAAAACCAGCATGGAAAAAACTGGCATTGGCAAACCAGAACTTTTTTTGGCTAACGATAAAAATTCCAATTAAAAAAAAAATAAAATAAAAAAAGAGGGAGGAAGGGAAGAGAAAGGAAGGAAGAAAAATAACCCTATCCAGCCCTAAAGTGGTGAGGGGACCCCATGGAGTGCCGAGGAGAGGCAGACCAGGCTCAGCTCATTTCCAGGCATGCAGCTAAGGGTTAACATTTAACCATGCAAGCTCAGGCAATCTACCCTCTAGGAAAGCTCTAACTTCAGTTTTAAGTTCAACACCTTCCCGATCCTCCTGCCCTGGCCATAAAGCGGCAAGGCGACATGCTGCCCTCCCTGCCTGCAGCCAACCGGGCGAGCTTTGCGGCTGCCTCAATTTGGAGCCGCCGATGCCAACGCAAGCTGCCCCGCGGACCACTGCAGTCCCCCTCCTCGACCGCTGGTGTCCCGGCTCCTGTCATTCTCTGCAAACCACCATGGCACACAGAAAACAAATCACATTACCTGGAGAAGCCAAATCTTAGTGTCTCTTAGTAACACCGATTATCTGACCCTGGGGAAATCCTAGAGAGAAATACAGGCTTCCAAGATCCCCATAATTTCCTCTCTCTTCAAAGTTAAAAATAATGGTGAGTCATCGTAGAAAAAGGAGAAGGGACATAAAAGGGGTTAGATTCCCAGATGGTGGAAGTCAGGTCTTGTAATGGTTTGGACTGGAGAGACAGAGAGACAGAGAGACAGAGAGACAGAGTCTTCTCGGTAGCTGTTGCAGGTCTGCACTTCAGGGCAGATGAGCGTCTGTCTGATGCCTTCAGTACGACGGTGAAAAGATGCTAAGCTCAGCAAAACCCGATGTCCCCAGTGTCCTCGGGAGGTGTGGCATCGCCTGGAAAAAACACCAAGAAGGTAGCAAGCTGCTGGGGGCTCGGAAGGAGCATCTGCAAAGCCCCGGCTCCTCCGGGCACCCCCTTTTTCCTCCCCGCGAGCTGTTTGCCCGCTGCCTGGCCAACCTGCACTGCAACACGAGAGGAGGGCGAGAGCGCGCTAGCGGCAAGGCGGAAAAAACCAGAGCCCCATCTCCCTCTGCTCTCGCTCAACGCCACGGCGTGCAGCAGGGCCGGGCTGCCCGTGGGAGCTGGTGCCAGGCGAAGAGGGGGGGAGGCGGGGGGGGAACAACGACGCAGCCCCCCTCAGCCGCCGAGGCTCTGCGAAGCCACGGCGGGTTCCCACCACCGCCGAGCAGCCCGGAGTCAGCGGTACCCACGGGGCGCAGCACCCACGCGCCGTGGCGTCGCGTTCCCGGGTGGTTCGGGAGGCTCTGGCTTCATCTGCGAGACTGACCCCCCGCATCGGTCCCTGTCTGCCCCCCCCCCGCCCCCGAGAGGAAGGGCGG
>JAVJGG010000053.1:5470070-5517240 GCA_035590195.1 Aviceda cuculoides | reverse complement strand
CCGCACCCCCCCCAGCGGGCCCTGTGCGCGCCCCCCCCGCCCCCGACAGGCCACCGGCCCCCCGAGCTAGCCCTGAGGAGCCCCAGGCATCATGGGCCCCATCATGGGAACCCACGCGACCTGCATCCACCCTCCCCATCCTCTGATAAGCCAACCCCCCGGCCAACCCACCCCCCCCAGGGGAATTCGACTCCGGTGGGCAAAATTTCTCGTGGGGATGTTGAGGCTCTGGTCCCCGGTCGATGCCGAGTCGGCAGCATCCCTGCTCCTAACGAGCACTCATTTAGATCATCCCGCACTGCCTCACACCATGGAGATGCTCAACCCAGAGAGGTCCAACCAACCTCTCATTTTTTCTTTTTTTTTTTTCCCTCCCAAAGAAAAAAACAAAACCAAAAAACCTCTAACCTCCCTTCTTCAGCTCCAACTCCACTTGTCTACTTTGAGCCAGGATTACAGAACCGGGTAGGGGAGGCAGGTGGAAAATAACCCCATGGTCCCAACCTCCTTGGCAAAGATTTCAGCCGTCTCCAGGCCATTTATGCCTGTTGGTTCCTCTCCTCATCACTCGGGGTGCAGATATTGCCGCAGATCCCTCTTTTCTTGGAAATTTCCCCTTTCCGTGCAACCCTCCTCTCCCTTCTCCTTATGCACTAGAAAAAATAGTACAACCCTGACAAGGCTTGCAGCATTCAACCGCTTTGCTTAACCCTTTTCTGCCAGGCCCAGAGGAGAGGAGGTTGCATCTGTCCCAGTTTTTCTCCTTTTCCTGCATTTTCCCCCCACTGTTCGCTCCCCAGAGACTCGCTCAGGAGTTCGGCTTGATTTGACCTTCCCCAGATCGTCCGACCATCACACTAAAACGCCACAAACACCATCTTTCTGCTGCTGCAAAAAATATCTGGCAGCCACAACCCCCCATTTCACCAAAAATCAACCAACCTTGATTTTTTTTTCTGAATACAGTATTTCTCTTGCCTGTAAACTCTCTCTTCTTCTCTTTCTCCCTTCCCCAAACACCCCAGGTTTGTTTAACACCACAGAAATTTACTTATTTTTTTTAACATGTTGATTTTTACTTGGTGTGAGGTCTAGGCTCCTTTTTCTGAGTCCAAATCCAAGCAGTGGTTCTTGGTGCTTCTCAGAGACGGTTACAGCATCATCTGAGTTGACATCACACATCCCAACACTCAGTTTCTCCTACTTTCTCCCCATCGCATGCTTTCCTGGCAAACAACCCCCCCACCAAAGCATCTTTGGGGTTAATTCATGCAGATTTGGGGGTTGGGGGGGGGGAGCATGGAGTGAAGAAGAAGATTTGCCCAGAGACCCTCAATTTTCTCCCTGCCTGCACAGACCACTGCAGGCAGAAGCCATGCCTGTAATTTCAGAGGGGCAAGATTTTGGGTTGCACGCCTCGAGGACGAGGTCGTGTTTGCAAACTAAACCACGAATCCCTCCATTTTCACAGTTTATGGTCAGGCTGTATTTAAGCAGGGCAGCGGAGGGGAGAGGGGGGGAAAGGATGCAAGGTCGGGAGGGGGGGAGAGAAAAAGGCACCAACTTACAATTGGCTCTGCAGTCAGGCATGCGGCGAATGCACAAGCAGCCGCTCTGCTCCGCGCCGCTGCCGGCACCTCTCACCTACGGCCCCCAAAACTCGTACCCTGGGAGTCAACCTCCGAAGGCAGCAGAGCTTCTCCATGAATATTCATAAGATTAATATGAGCATCTTCCCCCCCAGCCCCCCCGCCTCCCTCCTCCCAAGCAAGAGACCTAGATTTCAACCACTGGGAAATAATCATATCCCTGGATACGTGATGCTGCTTTACCGTGCGGCTCTGATCCATACCATATTCTTGGTAATAGCCTGGATCTGCTTGGGGAGATCTGGGGGGTGGAGAACCACCAGCTCCGCGCAGCTTTAGGGAAGGAGATGGGGCAGGATGGGACTTGCAGGGACCACACTGCTCTGCTCTTGGCTGGGGTGAGGATGTAAAAAGCAGTAATTTTATATTACTTTACATTTATAGACCTCCCTTCACATGGAGGCATCTCCCACCCCCAAAGGAGGGACATGACCAAGCTCATACCAACGTGGCATATAAGACCTACGGATCGACCTCTGCCTTAGGGCATGAGGGAGATGCATCCGCTTGGACCACTCTGCCATTACCCCACGGCCCCACGAAGAGCATCGGGGCAGCAACAAGTCCTGCAAGGTGCCTGGCACCCAGCAAACACAAGTGCCGGAGGAGGCAATGGAAAATATTTCTATTCCCATTCACAGTGGTCAAATTTGCAAGGAGCTGTCGGTACTGCAGGTGATTGCCCCAGGGACAACAACCCGAGGTGGGATGGGAGGGCACGGACCACCCTGAATACCCAAGAAAATCAGTGCTTAGTGTAATGCCCAGCCAGCCAGGAGGATCTGGGTACACGGTAGGGCTAATCCGTATTATTTTAGCTCCTCGAGGTGCCAGGAGCAGCGGGTGGCACAGAGCCAGAGACCGGGTGCAGCATGGGGTGGGGGTGAGAGGGATGCTCTCAGCCACTGCTACTCCCAACACCCCCCTTGGTCTTGAAACACAAATATATTTCCCCAAGCCCCAGCCAGATCCTAATATTGAAAACGAATTTCTAACCCTATGGCAAAATTGGGAATCCTCTCCCTGCTGCAAACAGCCCTTACACGTATGGGTTTTCTTACTGCCTGCATCCAGCTGACATGAGGCTGCTCTGGATGAGGGTTTTTTAATGTCATCTGCATCATTTTAGCCTTTTCTGAAGGCAGATCTGCCATAGCAGGGTAGGTTGAATCCAGAAAATGATTTGCCTGAGGCTAATCCTTATGCAATATGCAGAAACTGAGGCTGGGCAGAGAACAATTCAAGTGAAGCTGAATCTCTAACTTGTTATTCCTGCTGCTGCCTTGCGAAGGTTTTATAAAACCAGGGGGATTTTTCATATAAACAGCACCAACTCCTTACCAAGAGCCAAAATCCCATCTCTAGCAAATCAGGGGAATTTCTCTGAATTGAGTGACACTCTCCTGATTTACTATCCTAATTGTGGAGCTATTATTATAGTGTGTGTGTCAGCACTCACCTCCCTCAGCCACGCTGACAACTCCAGACGTAACCCAGCCTTTCAGAGAACTAGACGAGCTGATGCACTGCACCCACTTGTCTGTTTAACACGGATTTAACCAGCCGATGTCTTTGTATCAATATTATAATTAAAAAAATAAGTCCCTTCTTGATTAGTTCTCTTATCTAAATGGACTTTATAGTCACCCAGACTAGAAGCCTTACCCCATCTGTGTGTGTGGCCCTGGGAAAGTCACTTGGTGTGGGGATGTCCCAGGTCCCACCAGGAAGCAGATGAGCTCCCCTTGCTTTGCTGCCTTTATTCCCAGGGAAGCCCCCCGGGGCTGTTCGAACCTTGTATTCGTGAGCTTGTAGCCAACCCGCACTGTATAAACAAAAAGCAAAAATGTGCTTTTTTCCCCCTTTTTTCCCCCCTGTAACCTGCTGGTAGTGGGTTTGGAGGATGCTCAGTGACGTGGTGTTATGGGGGCATGGATGAAACCCCCAGGGCAGGGTGTCCCCAGGACTGGCCTCATCCAGAACAGCAAAACTCATGCCCTAGACTCACATTGCAAAGCATAACCCACGCCTGGTCCTACACCGCATCACCTGGGATGGGCACCAGCATTTCCCCGTGCTGCCATGAGCTGAGCTGCTCCCTCCAGAGAGGACAGACCCTGTCCCACCACCTTCACGCATCCTTCACAGCCTCAGATGATGGCATCTCCCTGTGGTGTCCCTCCTGGGGACCCCACGCCACCTCCTGCAAAGCCAGAGGGACTTTGAGGACACCAGCAGCTATGCCAGGAGGAAGAGCTGAGCTGGACCAAGTCTTGATCATGGTGCCAAGCAGAGTGGGCTTGGACAGGGCAGGGTGCTGAGCCCCCCATCTCCATCCGAGCCACGGCTTTCCAGCCACAGGGGTTGACATAACTGGGCCCGGTATCATTTTAGAACCTGTAAGCGAGTTCCTGGGGCTGTGAGTCACCCTCCGGGGAAAGCATCCAACCTCCCACCCGCTGCCTACGTCAGAGCACCAAGCTCCCGGCCCCCCAGCACCCACGTCTCAGTGCGTGGTGGCAAAAGAAGGGAACACCGAGAGATGTCGGTGACCCTGATGTGATGGCACAACGTCTAAAAATGAAGGCGGCCAGGGAAAAAAGTGACACAGACTGGCAGAGCAGACTTTGCTCTTCCATAGCTGATGCTGCTGGTGAATCCCAAAATACCGTGGTGAGATAGGTCAGAGTAGCTCCTTCTGTTGGGAGAGACAGGAGGAGTTTCAGGGGTTTGCCCAAGGTTTCACAAGAAAGGAGGAGCAGAGAAAAAAGCAATGCTGAGCTCTGCAGGAGTGGGGCAGGGCTCCCGGTCCGCGGGAGAATCTCCTCGTCCCTGGGACAATCTCCTCATCTCTGGGAAGGCACATCATGGCCAAGGGGAAAACAGCAAATATCGCCTGTCTGCAAAGTTAATGTTAAACACATTCTCCCTCTGTATTTCTCCAAGGTGGTTTTCATAACAAAATAGCTGATATTTTAAAAATAATTCCTTTGGGTACCAGTCTGAATTCTCGTTTGGTTGATCTCTGAGTTGCAACATCTTTGCCCCCACAGACGCTCCACCAGCCTGAACGGCTGGTCTGGAGAGGAGCCGGGCACCGTTCATTGGAGATAAAAGTCATTTAGCTCAACCAAAACACAGCAGAGAACTTCAGTTCTTGAGGGCTCTGGAGCTTGTCGAGATGATTGTGAATATTTCATGCCAGGCTGCCGCTCGCTCCAGGAGAGCTAATGGACCCGCTGCCGGGCTGGTGCAGGGTGAGCATCGGTCCTGGGTGGGTGTCTCCTGCTCGGGCTGCTCCAGCCACTCCGGTTAAAAGGCTCTTAAAGCCGCTTTATTTCACTTGCACAAACAAAAAGGACAGGACAAGCCAAATTAACGAATGGAAAAGAAATCAATAGCCTCCTTCCAGCCAGGCGCGAGTGCTTTCAGCTCGGGAAAGAAAGCCTGCCAGCTCGCAGGCCTGCCTATCATGTGTGGATAAAGTCCCCCCATCCCTCCCCATGGCTGGGACTTTATTTGAAGTGTCAGCTGAGCCCCTGTGTCCCCGCAGGCTGGCTGTGGGCCACTGTCTCCTCGCCGAGGGGACCCAGCCGTGTCCCTCTGTCCTTCCAGTCCTCCCGCACCAAAGGGACCAACAAAGCAGGCGCTCCAAGGCTCCAAAAGTGCCTTTATCCAAGATGCTGACTGAATGCCTGCTTTGCCAAGCCAGGACTGCTCGTGTGACCCCAAGACAGAGGAGGGGTGATGAACATCTCAATTTCTCTCCAATTATTCATTTTTCCCTTGTCTGAACCAGCCCACGCCCAGCTGCCCAATGGAGGATCCCCCCTCCTCCAGCTTTGGGTGGGTGATGCTTACCAAGAAGCGGGGAAACTGGGCCAAAAGTTGAAACCTTCTGGTTGTTGAGCTTAGGGAGGAGAAGACTAAGGGGAGATGGGAGAAACCTCCAGTGGAGGTGGCGAGCACCTGTAGGCAGATTGCCTTTGCCTTGGGGGAGCAGTTAGGTGACCTCAGGGTCCCCCCTGCACTGCCATGATGGGGCACAACTCCTTTTAGCCACCAGTTCTGGGACTGGTTCCCCATACAGGTGATGACCAGGGTGACAGCACCTCCCATCACAACACAAATGGGACAAGCAGCTCCGCAGAGGCTATTTTTAGACCCTGTGGGTCTCAGCCCAAGCCTCTGCTGGTGCTGGGTGGGGGCCAAGAGCTGCTGACGGTCAGATCTGAGCCATGGCGCTGGCTGAGATGTTCCCATCCCCCCAGACGTTCATCCCTCCGCAGCGAGCAGCAGGACTGCAAACAAGCTGGGAGGAAAAGCGGTTGGAGAGGATGATTTGCCTCTTCTCTTCCTCCCACCTGGCGACGCTGCCGGGAGGAGTTGCAGCCAGTGGGGATGCTCAGGCTGGGGAGCACCTTCCCCACAGCTTGGCGACATGGCCACGCTGGCACTGTGGGCACGGCGGCATTTTGGGCACGGTGGCATCGTGACAGCTTCAGCCACGAGATGGCACTGCGTGGCATGGCACAAAGCATCCAGCCCACTGGGCCAAATCCTGGGCTGGGCCAAGGTATGGGGGATGCCAGCCCCATGGACATGCCAGACTGTGAGTCGTGCCAAACCGCGGGCTGTGCCAAACCAGGGGCTGTGCCAGATTGTGAGCCAGGCCAGATCATGAGCTGTGCTAAACTATGGGCCGCACCAGGGCATAAGCTGTGCCAAATTGTGGATCATGCCAGACTGGGAGCTGTGCCAAATTGCTTGCTGTGCCAGCCCACTCCAGCTTGGCCCCCAACCTTGCCGTAAGCCCCGGTTGCCCTCACTCTGCGGTCATGGCCCCTGTGTCTCTGCTGCCCAGCGCAGCAGCCTTCCCTGCAGGGCCTCCCCTTGAAATGGCTGTGCCATGGTAGAAAATTCCTAGAAGGAAAAAAAAAAAAAGATTTTGTGTACTTTCTCAAGGGGTTTGGAGGAAATTCATTATTTTCTCACCGCTGCCCAGCAGCTGGGAATGGCTGGAGATGTCCCATCACAGTGACACTGACCTGGCCCCTCAAGCGTGTCTCCAGCAGCTCTGGGCTTGCTGTTCTCACCAGTGACTTGGGCAAGTGACAGCCGCAGGGCTGCAGATGACACGGGGAGGATACAAGGTGACATGCCCAAGGCTATGCAGGCAGGCAGTGTCAGAGCCCCATCTGCTCCCCACCAGGATCGAGGTATGCTTGAACCCCACAGCCCCCTCCCCTCAATCCATGAGGAACACCACCAACTCGCAGCATCCTCTTCCCCGGCATCAGTTCTCTGCCGTATTTACTATTTCTTCATCTCCCACCCCCTCTTTTGGGAAGAGACAGACTTCCCTGTTTCCATGGAAACCCTCCCCTTCTCCCCTCACTACTTCAAAGAGGTTTTCATTTGTTTCTTTCAAAAATTGCTATTTTTAGCCCTGGCTTCCCCTTCTCCCCCTCCCCACCCTTCACTCTCAGCTCATGCTTTCCCAGACAAGCAGCACCCACTGGGGCTGCCACCGCCGCTGAACACCCATGGGAGCTGCGGCACCACCTGCATCCTGGTGACTCGGCTGGGGCAAGAGCCGCATCAGTCCCTGCTCAGGTCCGTGGTCCAGATCCTGGTGGTTCCCTTAATTTTTGCTTAATTCCTCTGGGGTGTGGAAATATTGGTGTATAAAAGAAATGCTTCTGTTCTGCTGGAAGGTCCCTGGAGTATCCAAATTTCCCACCACTCTGTGGGCTGGGTCCACGGGAATGACCATCCTTGCAGCATCTTCTGTGATTTCATGACCCCGTGAAGCTGGAGGAATATTTCTTTTCCTGCAGTTGCAGAGGGGATAGAGCCCCCGGTAGCCCTCACCTGAAGCTCAGGAGCTCTGTGCACATGGGCTCCTGTTTGACCCCATACTGGGATGAACACAGGTTGCCCAAATAGAGCCAAGAAAGCCACACATGGTGGCGGTCACCACCTGGGACAGACAAGGAGAGCACGGTCCCCTCTGTCATTCCCTGCTTTGCAAAGTCAAGCATCTGCCACCCCCAAAACAATGCTCGTTTGTTGGTATCTTTGTCCTAGCTATGCTCAATGGCGCACGTCTCATTCATGCTGAGGGATAAATCAAGAGGCAACTCACATGCTAATGTCTACCTGGAAGAGCAGGAGATGAAGTTGGCTTCCATCCTTCACAAATACAGACAGGGCAGAAATGCTGCCTCAATCCTCAGTTTCGGTGCTGCCTGCAGATGAGCAGGGTGAGGTCCTAAAACTGAAGCTCCAGTAGAAGAAATTCAAGAGTATATCAATAAAATGAGTAGTAGCAAATGGACAGGACCAGGCGGTGTTAAGTAAAGGAGATTTCCATGGGGGAAACAATAACCTTATCCATCCCATGGGCAAATATGATGGCAAAGGGATGGCCAATGACCCTTGCAGAAGGATGCCATGCCTCACGGTTGGGTTGGAATAGAAAGGAAGATCCTTTCTGGTACCAACCTCTGTTTGAAAGATAGAAAGTGAAGTAGCTAAGACGAGGCCTCCTTAGCAGGGCATGGCTTGGGGAGAGAGGAAATACCCAGCAGGAGCCTGTCTCTGAGCTGGAAAAGCCCCTCTGCAGCATCCTGGAAAAATCACAGTTGGAAGAGCTGGATGCTCTAGCTTGGAAAGAGGGAGACGACACAGGTCATTAAAATCCTGCATGGTGGTGAGATGGTGAATTGGGAATGATTAATCAATATTTCTTCATCATGCGAGAAGGAAACAGCACCCAGGGAAATTTCCAAGCAGCAAATTTCAAGGCAGCAAATGAAGGATTTATTGCATACGTTGCATCAGTGTGCAGAGCTGCGCTGCTGGAGGCTGCTGGAGCCATGCAGTCCTCACGTGGAGATGCCCATGCTTGGGTAAGGAGGTGAGTCAAACATCAGCCAAAAGGACAGCAGAAACCAGTCCTTCAGCAGCCAGGCTCCTCCAGGCCCTTATTTTAAGATGAGTTTATACATCACAAACCCAGGCAGCACCAGTACTTGCTCTATGTGCAGCTCCAAACACCCAATGCTGCGTTACTGCCACGGTGGCATTTACCCACTGCTGTTTATAACCTCTGGAGATGAAGAATGACATCCATCCTGTTGTCACACCGTGCCACCCCCAGACTGACCTACATCCCGCAGCCTCTGTGCTCCTCTCAGCTCCTCCCTCCAAAAGCCAACAAGTCGGTAAATAAAATCCAACTTGGGCAAGATGAGCTGTTGACATCGCCCATGTCCAGTCCCTCTGCAAGGGGGTGCAAGGTCTTCTCCATGCATTTATCACCCCAGGTATGGGCTGGAAAACCTGCAAAACCCATGGGCTGTTGGTGTGCGCCTCAAATCAAGGTTCACCGATGGGTTGAGTATGGAAAGATCACCCTCCACTCATCAGTGGTGCTGTGGAAGGTGTCTCCTGCTGCTCTTCAAGTAAACCCAGGTGGATGTGCCAGAGACAGCCCCTGTGCCCATCCTTCCTCCGGGGCTGGTTTTGGCTGACGGCGTTCATGCCACCATCTGCATCTCAAACTTTGCAACATCCTGTTTTTCACAGATGCTTAAGCACCTCCCCAGTTAACCGCATGTCAACCGAAACCTGCAGCTGGAGGCACCACAACCCTTAGGGGAGCTGATACAGAAATCAAGGTCACGGCAGAGAAAGAAGCACAAAGAGCTTCTAAAACCCACTGCTCTGCCTCTGAGCGTCTCTGAACCAGAGAGACGTCCCTCTTCCCAGCCTTAAATCTGCCCCTGCTGCCAACACTGGCTGGGATCTAGTTTGGTCCCATCCAGCACAGCCACTCTGTGATAATCTGGAAATAATTGTGCTGAAGCTGATTTTGCTCGTGAGTCGTTCACCACCCAGCTCGTCCTCCCCAGCAGACCTGACGCTCACAGCAAACCTAGAGAGCAAAGAGAGACAAAACCACACAAACCAGACCCAGCACTCAACACTGCATTTCTAGGAATTTGTTTGATCCTGTCAGACTTCCTGAGGCCAACAGGGTCAAACAAGATATTTTGTAAAATTCAAGAATTTGAGCTTCTCCATGACTGCTGAATTCCCCCAGTTTGATCCTGTCCAGGGTGGCTGCAGGCATGCTTGGCTGCTGCTCCGCTCTCAGTCCTGAGCCCCCCAGTTCAGCACCTGGAGTGTCTTACAGAATTTCTGCCTGGATTTCAGTCCTAGGAAGAGGACTTGCAAAAATACCCAACTCACTTGGGATAATAGTCTGTGGTCCTGGCTCAGTGACTGCTAAAATAAAATCCCCCTTGCAGGAGCCTGGGCCCTCTGGCCATGGGATGCAGCACAGCAGCACTTATAGTTGCAGTTCAAGCCTTTTTAGCACCATCTCTAATAATTTATCACTTAGGGGTCCCCTTTGAGTGATCCAGATCGCGAACCAGATCCAGCCTTCCCTGCACTTCCCCGGGTTCAGGCGACTCATCCCGAATCTCAGCTGGGGTCCAGCTGAGCTACAGCTCCTCTCACTTCATGGTCTCCAGCTGTTTTCCCCAAACCAGGTATGTGCATCTTGCTTTTTAAATTAAATCTGCAAATACCAGAAACAGGTGATTTAAAAGCAAAAGGAACTAGAAAAGTCCCCAGTTTTCAGCTTCTTTTGGAAATCCTCTCCTCCATGGAGAGGAGTGCAGGACTGGGACCGGTCACAGCTGCTGCCAATAAACATGGCTTGTAAAATCCTAACTTCTTTTTCCATTCTCACAATTCAATATTTTTAAGACAACCGGTAACCTAAAAAAAAGCTCTGACATTATTCGGCCGCGTTCACTTTTGGGTTAAGCTCAAAGGCGTGGTACGAAGCCAAGGGCAAGGTTTTCAAATGAGCTTCGAACCTCATTTTGCAAAATCTCCTCCTGCGATCAGGACGAGCGGGTCAGCGCCAGAGCAGGCACCTCTGCTTTGCCGAAGCATCATCAGTGACATCCCTTCTTGTGACACATCATCAACATTTCAAGGGTTTGCCTGGAGCTTCTTCAGTCCATAAAGAGAGCATAGCTCTCCAGATGGCTGGTTCATGTGCTAGGAATGTGCAGATTTTACCCCAAGATTTTATTTCTCTAATGGAATAAATTTTACTCCTGAGAATGGCATTGAATTTCAGACTACTTCGTCCTGAGAAATGAGTTCATCCAGGGGATGCATCTCAAACCTCATCCTTGCGCCATCCTCGGCATCTCCCCTCAGTTTCAAGCCACCATTTGCTGCGTGTTTCAGCCATTTTATTGAACTTTGCATATGAAATAACAGTTTCAAGTTCTAATGAAAAAAACATTAAAAAAATAAATTCAACATCAGGTAAAAAAATCACGCAACTGAAAAAAAAATCACTTTTTTTACCGGTAACTGAACACAAGGCCCACACCGCAGTGGAGGTCACCAGGATGATGGGATGCAGCAGCTTGTTTTAGCATCAGACTGTTATCGAAACAACAAGTTTAAACAATTGCAACACAGCTCAACGGCAAAACCAGAGTTTAAAATGAACCCAGAGTAACAAGACTGTGCTTTACATCTCCAGTCCAAAATTGCATCATTTCTGTGGCACCTAATTAGTCAGGATTTAGCCTTCTTGCAGAGAAGGCTTTAGTTTTTCAGTCTGATACACTGAATTTCACAAGGCAATATTTCACTGTTCAAATATACCCAACATGTGTTGCAGTTGAGAGAGTCATGGAAACATTTCAGCATCACCCAGCTGTGCACACGAACGAGGGAAAACAAAGTCAAAATTATATCCAGCCGTCTCAGTCCCAGGAAGATGCTGTGACAATAAGTTGCATAGTAAAGGATGGGAAATTAAGAAACACGAGCTGCTCCTGTGTTGGAAGCCGACGGTCGATGCAATGTCCCCCACTTGCAGGGGGTTTTGGGACCTCAGGTGATGAATTACGAGAGCGTTCTCCTTGAAAGATGCTAAAATTAGCTGTGGGAATATCTCACCTTCAGCAATGAAGGTGATTTTCCTGCAAGACCTGAACAATTTGAATACCAAGTCCAATTTCCAATATACTAATGGCACCACAAGGGACACGGCAGCAAACACGTTGTTTTGCATTAAAACTGCCCTATTTCAGGCACTGGTTTGCAATTTCCTGGCTACGTTTCCACTTAATACCATTTGACTTGCAAGTCCGGCTCTATCAATGGCTTGCGTCTTGCCAGATAAATTGTCCAGCTCCAAAATCATCCTCAGGAATAGGAACGATGCATTTAAAACACAGCATCAGCCTGGCCTTGCAATGGTCGGAGAGATGATGTGTTACAGAAAACACCGGTCGGTGACAGCGATATCTCAGACCATTCCCTTTAAAGATGCACTGATGATGTCAGCTTGGAGAAGGCAGACAAAATGTGAAAAAGAAACATAATTTACCTGTATCAGAGGCTGATGGATGAAAATATGGGGATTACAGAGATGTGTAATTTAAATCACCCAGGCTGCTACCTGGCTTCAGTCTCAGCTCAAAGGCACAACTTTCTAGCTGACTCTGCAATGGGAAGAAAAGGAGTGCAGGGAGCACGCTGGCTCCCAAAGCTTTTGAGGGGAGAAAAACCCTATCCCACAAATTTCTTAATTTTAAAAGGAATCAGTAGCGATAACAGCATTTGAACATCTGTCTCAGAAAACATCCAAATGTGTGCATAATTAAAGCCACCAGGGTGCTCAAAGGCTGTTTCTGAGACATTACTATTGCAGGGTTTTTCACCAACACCTGTGGAAATAGGCTGGAGGCCAGGATGAGACCACAGGAGTCCTGACTTTTCCCCCAAATCTAGTGGGGCAAGCAAAGCAGCTTGGTGTACGTTGTCTCTGAAAGCCTTCTGCAGCCACGCCACTAAGCCCCATGCCATCTGCTGTGCCCACTGAGCCTTCTTTAGTGCCCTTAAACACTTTATGAGATATTTGGTTTTCTGATTTTGCTGCCTTCTTAAAACTTATTCTTAAAACAAGTGGCTTTACATGATTCTATACCAGCCCAGCTCCCTCAGTCTGCTTTTCCTGCACATCCACCAGGATGGACACAACGGCAGAGCTCTCATCACTTTAATAGCACCCTAAAAGTAAAAGGGGGAAGGGATGGCATACAGCGTTTGCCTGAGACAGCAGCTGTACTGGGTGCAGAGGAGAAATGTCTACGTGTTCAGCGTCTAAAGAGCACGTCTAATGCACGGCATCTAAGAGATGCTCTAAGCATCTCAGAGCGTGGCTTTGAAGGACTATGAATAAAGATGAGCAGTCTGCGTCCGGATGATTATGGGAATCAATGCACGCTATTTTTTGGATCTTCTCTTGATGTCAGCCATCATTAAATAGCTCCCTTTTTTGTTTTTTTTTAATCGACTGGATACATTTTTAATTTGTCTTCCCTTGCCAAATCCAGCCCTTCGCTCCAAATGACACTTCAACACAGCTGTCCCGATATGATGGTTATCTTTAAAATACACAAGGTTAGAGTCAGAGTCGTGGCAACACAGATTAATATACCGGACTGACAGTTAAAGACTATCAAACTCTCGATTATTTTGAAAAAGCACATTAACAATTAGCTGGCTCAGCGACCAAGCAAAAGAAACCCAACAGCATGGAGCAACGTCGCCAATGCCAGTATGTACAATATTGAGAAGAGGTTGAAATTTGGCAAGATTGTCATCAGTGTGAGATGTCCGTGGCATGGGTTCGGTGCTGGCTGGGAGGAGTGGAGTGGCCGGGGGCCATGGGCTGAGCTCTGCTCCGGGAATGGGGCATTTCTGCTGCCGGGAGCGGGACCGCTGGGACCCACCAACCCAAAAGGGTGAAGGGATCTGGTTTTTCCCATCACTTTGTTCGTCAAAATATGCACTTTGAACTGTAACAGAGAGACGCTTTAACACAGTGGCGATTGAAAACAGACAAGGTACAATTATGTTACATATACACATGCCATAAAAAAGGTCTCCATAACACTGTGAAAAATAAAAATAACTTTAGTACTGATACATTCTATCCCCCATTTTAAGGGCTACTAGATCATGTTCCAAAAGAAACTAAATTTAACACCTTTGGGACCAGGGCTTCCCAAGATCCAGGCCTGTGTTGCAATCCAGAAAATCAATTCTCCTTCTGTTAATGTGTCCTTACCCCTGCGGGCAGCCTGGGGCTGTCTGCAGGGCTGGGGGGGATGATGGATCAGACCTTGAGCAGGCGCTTTGGCTGTTTGCACCCCAAAACTATCAGCATGGTAGAAAAGTGCTTTCTGGCTCAGTCCCTGGAGATTTCAGAGTTGTTAAGCTTTTGTTCAATCTCCTTTGCAGCCTGAAGAGCATGCTACAAACCCATCATGCTGCAGGGAAGACTGCAAACATATTTTGCAGCTCCTTAGTGGCTTTGGAGGTGAGACCTCCCCAAAAAGCCCAGCCCCATCTCCCCCAGCCTGTCGGCAGCTCCCATCCATGGCAATGGGGAAGAGACAACTGCTCAGTTATTTGGGGTTCCCACTGACGGAAACAGGCTCAGCCCTCATTCCCCAAACACTGGGGACTGTTAATGGTCTTTTTTAAGTGGTCTTTTTAAGGTCTCAGACTTTTTATGGTCTGCCTATTAATTAATTTTGGTGCTGGGGAGCTGCAGGATGAGACAGCCTGGGGGGGGCACAGCTCCCCTCTGCAGGTGGGAGGGGATGGATGCCTAGGGGGTGGGTTTTGGCTGTGCCATGTTAAGACACAGTTGCCCATGAGGGAAAAAGATCTGCAAGCCCATCCTCAGCCTGCTCCAACTGCGGCAGCACCGCGGTTACTGCCGGATCCCTGGAGATTTGCCAGGAGAACGATTTGCTGGAGGATCCCATGGAAGAGCTCCCTCTCCCTACCCGTCATGGGCTGGCCTCCAGGCAGGACACGGCCAAACTCAAAGTTAATGAGAGCCATAGCTCCAATTAGCTTTAATCTGTGCTGATGGCTTTCGCACTGGATCGATTTCACACCGCAGGGTGCTTCACCTCTGTGCTTCCCTGGCGTTCCTCTGTCGAGCCTTGGCACCCCCAGCTCATCTCCGTGGGTTCGGGGACCTGCTCCTCAGGCTTTTCCAGCAGTTCTGGTCCCCAGCCCCCCTCCCTCTGCACCTCATGCTGCAAAAGCCACGGTAAAACCAGGTGCCAGCAGCACCAGCCCTTTCTAATTCATTTATCCACAGGCCCAATGGCCACAGGGTTTCTACCATGCTGGGAATAAATGCAAACAAGCCCAAGGAACAATGTCCCACTAAGGGCCAGATCCATATTTGCTCTTCATTCCCCATGGTGAGCAATGCAGCTTTGAATAAAACTGCTGTTTTTTTCACTTTTGTTTGTTTTCTCACCATCTCAGCCCATTCTCCCCAGCCTGCACCTATGCAGAGCCCCAGAGACTTCTGTCTTTGGAACCCCCAAGCCTTCCTCCCAAGGACAAGGTCACCATCACCAACGATGCATATGCCATGACAGGAGGAGGAATTCAAGCCAAGTAATTATCCGTGTTCGAAAATCAAAGAAAATAAATGTGACCTCATCAAAGTCAATGCATTTCTTTAAGAACCACATCATTTCCCCACCGTTAAGGGAATTTCTCAATACTAATTTTGGCTGAAGTTTGCATGTGGGGCTTAGACAGCCAGAAAGGAGGACAACTTCTTCTGCTGAACTGCAGACAGGTCTGGAGCAATCCCAGCCCCGAAGGATGGCTCAGAAACCCGCTTGGGTCTCATTCATCTTCAAACCTCTTCTGCAAGGAGAGACACGTGGTGCAGACAGCCGGTTGCTTTGCCATGAATATTCCCCCAAGTTTTCCCATTTCAGAGCCTTTCTTCCAGGCAGAGTGCTTATTTTTAAGTGCATCCTCACTTGGGTTGTGCCTCGAAGCATCCCACATGTGTCCTCTGTGGATGTTCCCCGTGTCCTGCCCAGATGCAGGTAAATAGCTCCACTGGGTGAAGGATCCAGGTTTTGGTGCTGCCCTCCAGGCAGAGTGGTCCTTGCTCCACTTCCCAGGTACCCAGCGGTGACCTCAAGGCTTGTCCTTGGACATGGACCCAAAGCAATCAGCGGCATGAATTCAAGAGTCTGCTTCACATGCGTAACAATTTTGTCTCCTGTTACCTCCCCTTGAGCATCCTCTGCTTCAGAGCAAGCTCCAGCTCACTTTGGTCCAGCCCAAATTAACATTCTCCGAACCATCCCCGGTGAATTATTGCAATGCAGACGCAGATTCCCGTGCTCGCCTGAGTCCCACCAACATTATTTTTGCCCAGAAATCCAATGCTGCTGCGAGTATCGCCTTGGTCCTCCGACAGAGTATGTGCCGGGCGGGTTTTAGTCTTAAAGCTGGAATGGAGGCAGCGTGCGGAGGTGGATGAGGCTGGGGTGAGAGGGGGGACCCAGGAGCAGGAGAGGCCATCAACTCCTTTGCCATTTGCATTTATGCCTTTGCAGACCATTTATGTCTTTGCAGACCATTTATCCCATCACTAGGATAACATTTACCCCTGAGGCCCTAGGAAATGCAGTGAGGTTACAGAAACCCCAGTTTTAACAGCTTCACAGCCAAGTGCAGGCAACCCACAGCTCTTAAACTGCCATAAAAAAAACCCCTCAGCATGCAAAATGAAACAGCAACGGGCAAAGGAGTGAGGGACTTCCCGTTTATTATAGTATTAGCAAGACAATACTATAATATTCCCTCGGGACTGAAGTACCGTGGAACAGCGGAGAAGGTCACATGGACTCTCATGAAATGAAGCAGGGGCATGACCAGTCAGGATTGGGTTTTTATACCTTTTCCACCCCTGGAAATTTGATTTTTCCTTAGTTTTTCATGAAGTGATCCTGAAAGGAAGGCACAACTTGTTGATTGTTTGACAGCCTTTTCCTCAGCATCGGTGGAGATGTTACTTTCTTAATAAGGACTTAAAATAAATCACAGCCTTTGGTACAGCACATACCTACTTATAAAGAGCATTTACATGAAAGTCAGAAAAATGGAACAGAAATTATTCACATCCCAGTGCCAAAAACAGCCCCTGGCCTTCGACAGGGAACAGTGAGAGCAACTGAATTTCCCCCATCTCCCTCCCACCCCAAGCAAAACACTTGGACTGCTTATTAGCAGCTCTGGATAACGTTTCCTTTCTAGTTCCTTAATCTTTCAAGAGATTTTTTTTTTTAATAAAAAAAAAAGACTGAAATAATGTCCAAATGATTTCCACCTCCCCTCCTCCTTTTTCCTGGCTTTGTTCAGTCTCATTATATTGCACATGATTTGAAGATAATCTTCCGGCTGCAAAGATGTTCCCTTCTACATAGTGCATTTGTTAGAAAACACACATAACGTGGCAAATATTTCATATATATATATATGAAATATGAAATGGGTTTAACTGGGGAGGACAGACCCTCCGTCGGTTGGGTCCACGGCAGCATCAGTCATCGTGTCTGTGATATTTCCAATTTCCTTGGAGGCGTTTTATTTCTCAACACAGTCCTGAAGGTCTTAATTTTGAAACTTCTTCTGTTATCTGTTGGACAGAGCAAAGAGCCACTTTTATGCACAGCCTGGTTTGGAAAACAAGCAACAGGTTATTATTTTTTTCCCAAGGTACATTGGAAGAGATGTTGCACTTTGGTCCCCTCTGACAACTTCACATGCCTATTCCCCATAAAGAAAAAAGGGAAAATTTGCTAGTTAAAATTGTTTAATGGACTAAATGCAACACAGTTTAAAGTGAGCTAAAGATAAAAAAAAGATTCATTAAATATATTCTGGTTATTAACTATTATCTCACATTAATGGCAAGTTCCAAATCCAGAATAATTAGCTCAAAGTGGGTTTTCCTCATCCAGATTTTATCTTAATCAAGCTGGATTTGTTCTGACCCAATATGATCCACATGATATTAAGCGGTTAGTTGATCTTATAAATCTGATACAGGGGATGGCAGGAGCCGGGGCTGATCCCAGCCCAGCGCTTGGACTGCAGTCGCTCCAGCAGAGCTCAAACCCAAGACCTCGTTTTGATGTGGGGATGGCGATGCCTTGCAAAGGGAAAAAAAAAATCCCCCAACCTCTGCGATGTGAGAGCTGCCGAGCCTCTGGAGTGCATGAACCCAGCTGGTATTGCAACAGGTTGCCTTCGAAGCCTAATAACTCTACAACATGAAGGAACTCCTCCTGACTCCTATTTTAACACAGTGAGATGCTCTGCTCTGCTTTTAAGATGCTGAAATTCTTAAAAGCTTCATGCAACTGCTTATATCCCTCTCCTTTTCAGAAATCATACGCTCTGCCTTTAGTTGAGACTGCAGCAATCGGAGCATCCCACCTTCTGCCGCACCGCATCCTGGGCTCTGCACCCAACTGTGCCTGGGGCAGGGCCAAATTTCCTGAGGGTTTAAGCCCTGTGTAAGTCAGCGGGAGTCACACACCCAAATTCTGGCCCTTTCGCCGTGATTTTTCAAGTGGGAATTAGTAAAGCTTCCTATAGCGAGGTTCATTAACTGTATTAAAACCAGTGTGTGGTGCACACTAATAAGATGAGCGTTACCACCAAATCGGATTATGTGAGCTGGATGCTTCAGCAGCAGCCGGTGATGAGACAAGGATAGGAAGGATCTGTGTTCACGGTTCAGAGCCCAGCCTAACGCACCAGGACCTGCCTGGTCCCAGCTCATCCCCCAAAAATGAGCCTATTTTCCCCAAAGGGAGAGTCAGGATGGAGAAATGCAAGACGGGCTAGGATCCATGCCCCCAAAAGGGTGAGACCCACTCTCTGGATGCTACAGGGATGACATTGCAGGGATGATGTTTCAGGGATGCTAAAAGCAGGCAGAGAAAGGAGAGAGGTGGGATTTCCCACAAGGAGCAAGGACTTGCAAGGCAGCACAGCACTCCAGGGAAAATAAGCTACCAGAGCGGCTTAGCGCTCCTTGCAGGGGTCTCAGGCCAGCCAGTTATTCAAGCACTGGCTTATCTCGAAGTGCCAGAAGGACTACTCACGGGATTAAAGCTAACTGGGGTTTATGCTTTATTGGACTGGGCTTGCTGAGGGGGGATTACACCCCCCCTCCCACCTGCCGGCAGGGAAGGGCTCCTGCTTTTTTACAAAGCAATGGTCAAACTCCCGGGATCCTCAAGCATCGCTGGAGTATTACACAAATAAAACCCAGATAGCACCTTCAGCCCGGCACAGCCCGGGAAATACCGTTGGTTTGGCCAAGAAGGGAACGGCAGAGTCGAGGCTCTGCAGATTAAGTGGTAAATAACAATTTTCTTAAACTGGGCAAATAATCCAGTGTTTTGGGGTACCCTGGTGCCTTTTCAGGCTCTATCCTTGCCCTTGTAGAAAGAAACCTCAAATCCTCAGCCTAACGATGACGTTATTTCACCAAATTCAGCAAGAACAGCCATGGGAATGAGAAGTCAGGAGCATTCAGGAGATATTGCTGCTCCGGCTCCTGAAGGGATCCAGATGTCTTCCCATCATACAAGGGTGATGAAACCCTCTCTACTCCAAAAGAAACAGAGGATATGAAACAGCAGCCTCAAAAATTAGCTGTTTTTAAACTGGCCAAGCCAAATAACTTGTATCCAAGCATTTGGAGCTGGCAAAGCAGCTCATGAGACTGCAAGTATTGCATACCTCTTGAGCCCTGGACCTGGCGAAAATCAGAGGACTGGAAAATAGCTCCTGTTGGGCCAGTGTTTTAAGGGATAAACAAAGTGGCCTGCAAAAGTGATGGGTTTGGCCATCTGTCGCTGATCCCAAACAATATGCTGGAATGGCTGAGAGTCTTAATACAGAATTAAAGAGGAAGATATAATTGATGCCAATCAATGCAGGGTTAGGGAAAACAGATCTTATCGTATTAACTTGGTGTCTCTTCTTACTGAGTTCTACATTTGGCTGATAAAGGTAAAAGTGCTTGTATAATGCTCTCCTCTAAGGGAGCTGCATGACAACTTGGTTAAGAAAACGGAGCAATAAAGCCAGTTCCCAGGAGATATCACAAGTAAGAAAACCAGCTGTACCCAGGTCGCGTTCACTGGTTTGCTTCTCCTTGTGCATGCTTTGTTTTCTCAGAGCATTTTGCAACCAGGATGGGAGAGACTTTGCTGAAAGGTTTCCAGCTCCAGGAGAGAATAGCCCAGGCTTGTTTCAGATGCTTCAGCAAGATTTCCTCCATTAACCCAGCGGTTTCTGAAGTGCAGAATATCATTCAGGCACCTGAAGGGTAAAGCACAAGCGCTGGGTGCCAGCATCCACTGATGCAGGCACAGAGGTAGAAAACCCCTCTAGCCTGCAATGCTACACCCAGCTCACAGCAAACTCCTTTCACATCCCTCCTACAAGCTCAAATTTGCAGCAAGCAGGCTCATTTTAAGCCCAAACTTCTTATGTCTCATTTTTGACCTGCTGCAACAGCTTGAGGTTCGAATTGTTGCCGTGGTAGCTCCAGGCAGAGACCAGCAAGGAGAGAGAAGAGGGATTTTTGACTATAAATGCACACAGATTTCAGGAGAAATGGGCCATAAGGATGGAAAAGCAAGTGCAAAGACACAGAGCAAAGAAATCGCAGGAGAGGAGGAGGATGGTTATGGGAAGGGGAGCTGTAGGGCAGAGCTGGTGTCCCCGGGAAGCTGGGTGAAACTCTGGGCTTCCCTCCAGCTGGGGGAAAGAACTGCAATTAATTGGGTATCAGTGGGAGGATCTGCAGGCCCTGCAACCTTCAAGAAAGCTGAACTCCACAAAGCCTCTGGCTGATTCTTTACTTCTTGCTCTGTGTTTCAAAACCGCCTCTTCCTTCCACAGCGTGTTTCATTGCAAACACTTAATGAAGCCACTCAGTGTCATTTACAGATGGGGAAACTGAGGCCCAGAGGAGCTGACCCGCCCAAGGCCACCCAGCAGGCCAACAGCAAACACCCAGCAAACACCGCAGTGCTCCCACCTTCCAGGTCTGGAGTGCAGGGACACATATTTTCATGGACTAACAACCAAAATTTGCCCAGGTGGCCAAGAAGGCCAACGGCATCCTGGCTTATATCAGAAATGGTGTGGCAAGCAAGACTAGGGCAGGGATCATCCCCCTGTACTTGACACTTCGAGTACTGTGTTCTGTTTTGGACTCCTCACTACAAGAAAGACCTTGAGGTGCTGGAGCATGTCCAAAGAAGAGCAACGAAGCTGGTGAAGGGTCTAGAGCACAAGTCTGAGGAGGAGTGCCCGAGGGAACTGAGGTTGTTTAGCCTGGAGAAAAGGAGGTTCGGGAAAGGAGGTTGTAGCGAGGTGGGGGTCAGTCTCTTCTCCCAAGTAACAAGCGATAGGACAAGAGGAAATGGCCTCAAGTTGTGCCAGGGCAGGTTTAGATTGGATATTAGTTAAAATTTCTTCACCAAAAGGCTTGTCGAGCATTGGAACAGGCTGCCCAGGGAAGGGGTTGAGTCACCATCCCTGGAGGTATTTAAAAGACATGTAGATGTGGTGCTTAGGGACGTGGTTTAGTGGTGGACTTGGCAGTGTTAGGTTTAAGGTCAGACTTGATGATCTTAAAAGTCTTTTCCAACCTAAACGATTCCATGATTCTACAAAAATCCCCCCAAGCAGCACAGCATCACCCACCACCCTGCATTGCACTCAGCTCCTTTATTGCAACCAAGTCGAGTGGCGATCACATCTCTCTGCAAATGCAAAAAATGCTTTGCAAAGCATGTGTTCACCCTGTCCATGCTCCATTGCAATCTTTAGCTCTCTGTGAGAGCAGGATCCCAAGCACGGACCCTGCTGCCAGTAGCCCCACTCCCCCCGCAGGGGCTGAGCCTTCGGTGCTTCCGCTGCCGATCGAAGCATGACACAACCCCAAAGGATTTTCTGTATCTATCCATGACGGTGCTTCGGAGGAAGCAAAGCAAAGCAGCTGTTACTGGTCAGCATCAAAATAAAACTGATTGTACTCCGCATCCTTGCCAGCAAGAGCAGATAGCCGCTCGCTAATCTACTCATGCGAGCCGCCCATCCAAACCAAGTCTTCCCACCCAGTACGTGTTAAAGATGCTAAAA
Organism: Aviceda cuculoides; assembly: GCA_035590195.1. Taxonomy (NCBI): domain Eukaryota; kingdom Metazoa; phylum Chordata; class Aves; order Accipitriformes; family Accipitridae; genus Aviceda; species Aviceda cuculoides. The sequence continues at coordinate 5,495,464 of JAVJGG010000053.1, read as the reverse complement.
ATAAAGTGCAACAACTGTAGAAAAGCAACAGACATGACAGAGCTTAAACGTGCTCAGCAAAGCATCTGAATTACAAGTCTTAAGGAAATGAATCATTCTTAGAAAAACCCAGCAGCGTGTGCTGCTGTCTGCACCGCTGAGCCAGGGGCCTTAATATTACTGTGCAGCGCAGTTAGGTAAAGACTATTTCCGTTATGAGTAGTGGAAGACCAGCGATCAGGAAGCATTTCAGCTACTCCTAACTCAAGTGACAAGCTGAATGAGATAGAAGACAGGTTTTAATTTACTTGAGCATGCCCTGGTTCATAAGAAGGAGAAAACTGACGGTGCCCTGCGGGGAGGTTCATGCGTGAAGGTTTCCCTGCCCTGCTGCAGATCACCCTCAGCGCTGAAAATTCCGGCTCTGAGCAGTGATGAGACACAGATAGACCTTGAAACTTGCGGGTCTCATAATGCAGTGCCTTATTCATGGAAGGAAAAGCACACAGGGGATATTTTTCAGAGCGTTTTTGGCTGGGGATTGTCAGCAGCAGGGATAAAAGGGCTCCAGATATAAGGGCAGCATGGGACCCCACACGCATCCCTCACCCACCCAGAGGACAGTTCTCATGAGCAAAAAATGGGATTTGGTTTTGCTGGTGACAAGGAGCAGGAGCCCTGACGCCTTCCCAGCACAAACTAGCAAACACACGTCCCGTCAGGTGGGATGACGATCGCTTTGACGGAGACACCATTACTCATTTTCCTGTTTGGGAAGCCAAGTACGGCAGTAAAAGGTCTTGACTGTGTCCCAGGCTGGACCACAGTGGAGCCGGGAGAGCTTTGGCTGGGGCAAGAGCCAGATGCTGCGGAGATGGGGCTGGGGCTGCTCTGCAGGGCTCCCCCCAGCAGTGAACGTGCCCCCCACCATGGGATGGCTCTGCCCTACGGCAGGGCCGTACCTCCCTCCTATGCCAGTCCTATTTCTGCCCTAAGAAAACCCTACATCACCAGCCCCCAAAACAAAGTCAAAACCCTCCGACTGCCAGAGAAGCGATTCCCAGCTCAGATGAGGCAACTCAGGGCACCCACCCCAAAACACCCCCGAAATGTCCCCATCAGAGCAGTGACAGCCGCAGTCCCGTGGCTGTTTCCAAGGAAACCCTCCTGCCAGAGAAGCACATCGCTCCAGCCCTCCGTGCTCAACGCCTGACTCCCACCACTGGCACTGGGAGAGGGCTCCCACCACCCAACACCAGTGGCACAGCTCCCGTTGGGCTCGCCCGGACCCAGCAGGTGCTGTGTTAGTGCAGCTTCTGGCATGTAAACAGCACCCGGGGAAACAGGGAAAGGCAGCAGCATCCTATCCTGAACACATCCTCCAGCTACACAACACCCAGTCGAGCCGAGCGCCCCATTCAGACTATGGGTGCAGACCCATGTAGCAGGGAAGGGTGCAGAAGAGCAGTACCAGCTCCATAGCAGCGAAGAAGACAATTTATAGGATCTTGCCCTGCCCACAGCATCATAAATGTCCAGAAAGTCCCTATTTCCCTGCACCCATCACCCATACAACTGCCTTTGCACAACGATGCTGATGCACTGAGCTCTCCTTCCCGGTACATGCAGCAATTGAGACCAAAGGGCAAAATTAATTGCATTTAAATCCTATTTGTCTGTTTGCACTTGCAAGTTTGCAGCCTACCCAGAGATCACTTGTTAAGGCATTTTAAAATGGAAAAAAAAAAGATCCTGCCTTCCATCAGGCTGCAATGAGAGCCTCCATGTACTCCCACCAAGATATGCATATTTTAAAAGCTTGGCAGGAAGAGGGCTCCAAACTACACAATTAAACAGATTTCACGCAGAAGGCTCTCTGTACACACCAACCACTGCAAGAGACCCTTTCCCTGCCCCACAGCTCTTCCAGGAGAGAGCCCTTCGCATTCGGTGAGCTCTGGACGGCTCCTTCCCTTCTGCTGGGGAAGCCGCTTGTCTGCCCTTTGCCTCCACTTAACTGTCTATAAACTGGGGATTAAAAACAAAAAACAACTTCTTTTGTCAAGTGATGGAGCAGGAACAATTGCCTGGGAAGAAATTTAACCCTCCCGGAGGAAAGAGATACCTCCAGCCCTTGTTTGTGCCCACACGTGTGGTGGGATGGATACTGCTCTGCTCCTCTGGCCACCCCAAGCACCTGAAAGGCATCTATTGTGCTGGAGAACAACAGAACCTTTTTTAGAAGAGTTCAGGTCTGAAAACACACACAAAAAGGGGGAATAAGCAGAAGAAAAAGGTGACTGTGTCAAAGTACCAAGCAGAGGGGCCAGGGTTAGGGTGGCTGCCTGTCCCCTGCATCACCCTGTACCTAGGGTGTGTTTCAAGGTGGCACCCAGGGCTGAAACAGGGAAGGGAACAGGTCCTAAAATACAAGCAGAGGGAAAGGGAAAGGAGCCTAGGAAAGGAGGTAGGAGGCTGTACAAGGCTCTATATCATCTAGTGATACCTATATGATAGTGATATCTATACCTAGTGGCCCTATATAAACCAAATACATAAAGCACCCAGAGAGGCAGCTACAGCCTCCCAGGGCTGCATCCCCTGGGCAGGAGCTGCCTGCTCCCATCCTTGCTCCCATCCTTCGGTGCCAGCAATGTCACTTTGTCTCTCAGATGACAGGTACGAAGGACAGGGGAGGAGGAGGACATTTCAGAAAGTATCCCTGCCACGCTGCACATGCAGACAACAAGCCGGTGAGTCCACACCGGGGACTACCATGCGCTTCAGGGACCCTGCTTTTCCCCCACTTGCCTTCTATGTGATCTTAAATGTCAGCCAGCAGCTTTTGGTAATGCACTTTCCTCCATTTAATGTGATAAGCAGAGTCTAGGCAAGCCCTCCGCCTTGCCTTGGGAAGGCTCTGCAGCAGGCTGCCAGACAGCAGGAAGGCAGCTCCGCTAATACTAATCTCCTAATGCTACCCCCTCTAAGCACATTAGAAACAGTCAAGTCCAACACTCTGCAAAGGTTGAGGCTCCTCTTAACTCCCGAGTGACTGTTAAAACAGTCCTAAGTCCTAACAGGAGGCACACTGCAAAAGAGCAGAGTAAGTTAACTAAGCAGCTGGCTGCAAAGAGAGCAATCTTTCGGGGATCTCTCCAATTCCTGGCACAACGCACGCGGCAGCCAGTTTAAGAGAAGCTGTCAGACCGTGCAATAGCAGAAAGTGTTTATCTTGCTGAATGGTACCTAATGAGACAGCGTAGAGGGAAGAGGCAGACAGAAATGGGGCAAAGCTTTGAAAGGATATCCCCATTTTTCCACTTCCAATTTTTTGGGTGTATCTTAAAGACAGAGCAGCAGTGCTTTTATATTTTTCAGTGATACCATTCCGTAGTGGAGCAAAACTGCCTTTTACTCCAGTGGATGAAGTGGTTTCCTTGCCACCTCTCCCATACAGCACCTTTTACTGTCAATAAAATCCATTTGAAATTATTCTGCCCCTACAAAATATGGCAGGAAGTAATCAGGAAAGCAAACTAACAATCTGCAAGGTTTCTGCTTATTTTAGATGACAGAGAAACTGAAAATTGTACTGTGCCATTTCCAGGAGAACATGTGGTTTCTGTACCCCATGCAGCTGCCAGGGGGAAAACACAGACACAAAACTTATCTGTAAACTCTCCCAAGTGGGACTGTTTCCACTGCTTTTAAACTCAAATCCTCCTTTTAGGAATAGGCATGTGGGAAAGCTCGAATAACAATAAAAAGTGAGAGCTTGTAGGCAGAAACGACATTTCGGTCTGCTGGCAGCCTGGGGAAAAGGCATGCTGGGATGCTCCCAGTTATCCCAGACAAGGGATCCCAGGTTTGTTACCTCCTGCAATGCTCCAGAACATCTCCCTAACAAAGATCCTTTGTTAGATCCTCAGCTGGTGAAAACCGTGGTAGCTCCAATAAAGCTGTCACATACCATCAGCTAAGAAGCTGCTCTGATGTTTTTCTTGGTTATAAGGGTTTTATTAACTGGGGCTAAGGCAAGGCTAAGGGAGAGTGTTCCAAACTGTCCTGATCCTTTTCAGTCTGGGTAAAATCCTAGCTAAACTCCTATTTTGGCATGGCCAGCATCTCTCAGGACAAATTTCTCTTCCCACGCACTTGGGAAAGGTATGACTTGCCCAGGCTGGGGTCAAATCTCTCTTTGTCATGAGAGGTATTTAACAGCATCCCTGTGCAGTACACGACCTTGAAGGAATCTCATTTTATTTAACCCAAAACCCAGCAAAACAGAGCAGAGCTGGACCCAAGGCACTCAAGGCTGAGCAGCCAGGCCCTGCCTTCAGCCTGCTTCGATGACAGAGGTCAGACTGAAGCATTAAACCACTGCAAGTAACCTTTTTAGCACAGAATTGAAGACATTCAGCTCAAAAAAGTAGCAGGGTTTTCCTCCTATGCGTAGCACTAAAAAGCAAAGTGAAAAGCAAATAAAATCAGAGGAGCTATAGCATGTTATTCCACTTTACCTAATGTGCGCAAAAATACCCGAGAGCAGCAGGGCAAGCTGAAAAATAACACTAAGCAGTGGAAAACACAAGGTTTGTTTCAAAAAAGCCATATTACTTTATGATGCTATTAAACTCTGCCCCGTGCAAAGCTCACCTGATCCCATCAGATGTCCCGTGGCCCCTGGTGCACATGTAAAGATGAAGCCAGTGTATTTTCCCCGGCGGAGTTTTGGTTACTTTTCAATCCTGCTCTTTATAGCTCTGTCCCCCTTGTTTCAAAAAGCTGCCGAGGTTTCTCAGCCGAGCTTTCCCGCTGGCTGCTCAGTGCCATTTCACACCGGGTTTGGGGAAACTGCCGGGTTTTGCATGGCGCAGGGGGAGCGCAGGGTCATTCTTGGTGGAGCGGGCGGTCGTGTTTGCAGGATGAGACTCCATCCCCAAATTTCACTGCCAAGGCGTGAGCTCCTCTGCGAGGCAGAGGTGGATTTGTGGTGTACTTATTGCCTATGGGCGCTTTATTCGGCACCGGGGAAGCCGTGGCAGGGACGTGGCCTGGGAAGGGGGTGCCAGGATGGGGTCACGTAGCGGGGCAGAGCCGCGGTGTCCTGCGGGATGATGGGGCTGGAACCATCTGGAAAGGTTTTTTGCAAGAAGAGCAAGGACCAAGGGGGATGGGAGAAGGGATGCCATGACAACCTTTGGGGGTTTCCCAGGAAACCAGGGTTGTCATGGCAACTGCATCACTCCAGTCCGAATTAGTGACTTCCGCTGGAAGGCGTGTTCGCCACTTTAATCTTCTTGTGATAAGCAGCTGCATCTCTCCCAAACGCATTGCAAAAAAAGGAGGAAATATCCCTTTGTCTCCGGCTGGGTGGGTTTGAGGCTGCACAGCCACGGCGAGGAGCCCTTCACGGATCCTGCATCCCCCGGTCCACGCCAGCATTGCTCCCTGCACACCGTCGGCTCCTGAAACCGTTCCATTTTGCCTTTCGCCTCCCTTCTCCCCGCACACAGACCCACTGCACGGCCAGAAATTTGACGTTGGATGAAATAATGCCGTAGGGTTACAGGGGAAGGGAATTAACAATGGAAAAGGGGGTTTTTTCTTTATTTTTCTATTTAAATCAGCACTGATTGCATGCGGTCTCTGACCAGATTAGGACTCCATAAATGATCTAATGGGGGAGAAAAGGGAATCTGTGATGTGCCTGTAATGGCACACCACATGTTTCAATACTAAGCATCATTTAACAGTGTGGTAACAGAGATGCTCTGCAAAATTAAATGCTTGTTTCCTCCCAACCCCCTTCCAGTTCGCTCTGCAACATGTTTTCCTCGTCTCCCCACCCAACCCAGGGTTGTTAATCCAACAAGTGATCTTATGTGATGGAAGGGAAATCAGCTACACACTGCCTTTAAGGAAGAGGGGGAAATTCAGGAGCAAATCGAGAGGTCCCCAAAGCCAAGAAAACAAAAGCAGCCCTGCAACATGTTGCAGAACAAACACCTGTTTCGACGGTGAGTGTGTTTTGTCTTCATCTTCCTTCTCTTTACCCTTTAGCCATCCTCTTCTTCGGAGAATTTTAAATCCTTTTTTTGGATCTTTAGAAAGGAAGGATCTAAAAAAATAAACGTATAAAAACGAGGGCACACACAGACCGACGATGGTGCATGTTCCACACAATACCGAGTACACAGTCACTTTGCATTATTATTGTTACTATTTTTTTTTTTACCGCATCCTCAGATTTTGTTGCTGTTTGTTTGGTTTTGTTTTTTTAAACATCCGTAAAGACCTTTTTGATGTTCACACAGTTGGGATTGTTTGTGGTTGTGCAGTTGCCTGTCTTAAAGGCAGCCTGTTTGAATGCACTGTGGTTGATTCCCCCTTCCTCGATCACCATGTACTCAGACTTGCTGAGGGTGGAATTGCTGCGAGCCTTCCTCATCTCCTCGCTGGATGAGAGGTGCTGGCAGCTCCCGACATGCATGTATTGGGCTTGCTCCTCACCCTCTGTCTCCCGGTGGTAGAAGTAGTTGAAATTGGAGACTATCACAGGCACGGGGAGAGCGATGGTTAGCACCCCCGCGATGGCACAGAGAGACCCCACAATCTTGCCCCCAATGGTGATGGGGTGCATGTCTCCATAGCCCACTGTGGTCATGGTCACCACTGCCCACCAGAAGGCATCGGGGATGCTACTGAAACCTGAACTGGGGTCATCGGCTTCTGCAAAGTAGACGGCACTGGAGAAGAGGATGACGCCGATGAAGAGGAAGAAGATGAGCAAGCCCAGCTCCCGCATGCTGGCCTTGAGGGTCTGCCCCAGGATCTGCAGCCCCTTGGAGTGCCGGGAGAGCTTGAAGATACGGAAGACCCTGACCAGCCGGATGACTCTGAGGATGGCTAATGACATGGCTTGCTGGCCGTTGCCTTGCCTTTCAGCCAGCTCGGTGCCCAGTGTGATGAAGTAAGGAATGATGGCCACAATGTCAATGATGTTCATGATGTTCTTGGAGAAGGTGGCCTTGCTGGGGCAGGCAAAGAAGCGGACCAGCAGCTCGAAGGAGAACCAGATGATGCACAAAGTCTCCACCACGAAGAAAGGGTCAGTGAAGGACGACACCATGGAAGCAGCCGAGGACGAGGAGTTGGTGAAGACATCAGGTGGGAGAGGGCCACCGCCCGTCCCAAAGGTCCCCCCTGTTCCCTCATAGTCGTGGTCATCCCTGAATTCAGGCAGGGTCTCCAGACAGAAGATGACGATAGAGATAAGGATGACCAGGACAGAGACGATGGCAATGCCTCGGGCCGGCCCAGAGCTCTCGGGGTACTCGAAGAGGAGCCACACTTGGCGCTGGAACTCCTTGTCGGGAAGCGGCCGCTGCTCCTCCCGAATGAAACCCTCATCCTCCCGAAACTTCTCCATGGCCTCCTCCCCTAGCTGGTAGAAGCGGATCTCCTCAGAGAAGATATCGATGGGGACATTGACGGGTCGTCGGATGCGCCCACCCGACTGGTAGTAGTAGAGGATGGCGTCGAAGCTGGGCCGGTTACGGTCGAAAAAATACTCGTTGCGGAGGGGGTCGAAGTAGCGCATCCTCTTACGTGGGTCCCCCAGCAGCGTCTCGGGGAACTGTGCCAGCGTCTTCAGCTGGGTCTCGAACCGCAACCCCGAGATGTTGATCACCACCCGCTCACAGCACTCGTGCTCCCCACCACCCGCGGGCTGGCCGGCAGGGACGGCGGCCGGAGTCAGGCCGTGATCGTAGCGGTCCCCCCCGAGCAAAGGATGAGGATGCTGCGGTTCTTCCAGCAAAGGGTCTCCGCCGCCGCCTCCCACCACGGTCATGCTGCCTTCCTCCCCTTCTTCACCCTCTTCTTCGTCTTGGTCGGGTACCGGCTGGGGGGCGGCGGGGGGCAGCTGCTCGGTGTAGCCCAGGTTGTGGTGGCTGCTGGTCGAGCCGCCCCTCGGATGCCGGCTGGTGGAGGAGGCAGCCGGAGAGTAGAGCAAGCTCCGGCGCTCGTCCATAAAGGTGTGGGGCGGGAGGGGAAGGGGAGGGGGGGGGATCGGAGAGGCGGCAGCCGAAGCCTCTTCTTCCTCCTCTTCCTCCTCCTCCGGGCGGAGAGGGAGAAACAGCCGCCCAACTCCTCCAGCGGCTGCCGCTGCTCTGAAGAGCTGAGGCTCTTCTCAAAAAATCCGCCCCCAGCGCTGGCACCGCCTCGCTCAGTCACCGCTCCCGGAGACACCCACCGGCACCCCCAGCCCTGCCCTGCAGCCCCCAGCAAGCTGCGGGCATCCCCTCCCCTAGCCCTGCCCGGGGGGGGCCCAATGCGCACCCCCACCCAGCGACACGCCGAGGGGCTTCGGTCCCCTCCCGGAGAGCGTCCTTTGATGCTCAGCGGGTTACAAGCAGGGAGAGTTTTTTCCTGGCAGAACCGCTGCCTAGAAAGAGTTTTTCTGCCCTTCCCCGGGGAAGGTGAAATGTAATTTTTATTATTAATTTTGGGGTCTGCCTGTTTGTTTCAAGTCACCGTTTTAAGCCACGGCGGGGCTGTGGGTAATGGAAAGCAGACCGCGGCGGCTGGAGCCGCCAACAGTTGTTTTGAATCAGCGTTTCAGCTAGCGCTGGGGATTTTTTTTGCTCTATAGGAGAGAGACTCTGTGTGTGTGTGTGTGTGTGCATGTGTCTGTGTGTGCCCACGTGTGTGTGCATGCGTGTGGTTGCACACGCGTGTGTGTGCGTGCATCCCCCCAGCAAAATAAACAGAGAAGTGAAGCCGAGCCAGCCCTCGACCAAGGCAGCTTCAGTCTGAACCCAAATCAGCATTTCAGACTTTCCTGCAAGAAAGCCAAAAGACTCCGCATTTTTTTTCTTTCTCCCTTCAATTGATCTTCTTATGCAAATAGTTCCAATTTTGGTCAAAAGGGATTTTTTTAAGGTGAAAGCCTCCTCTGCAGGAGCCCAACACTGGAAAACGCTCTGTCCCCAGGAGATGTGCATCAGGGACAACCTCTGATCTCTGCACCCAGCTGCGTCCCCCCAGCTCCCCCAGTGGGTCCCCATTTTCTCAACCCCCCCCCAACAGCAGAAGCGCTTTAATCCCCAGTCACGTGCCAAGCGGGGTTTAGGCAATTCAGGGAGTTCCTGGTTTGGGAAAAAGCCTGACCACAAGCGTAGGGGAGAGGCGAGAAGGGTGACCGCACCGCCATTTCCCACGCTGGCCGAGTGGTCCCGCCGTGAGGGAGGCTAAAACCTCTCCACCAGCCGCACTTTAGCTCATCATTGTGATTATTTTTAACCAGCACAGCCTACAGAAGGTAGGGAGAAAAACAGATGAAAAGATCAAACTTATTTATACTTTAAATTAGAAACAAGCTGTACAAAATATACAAACCTAGGGGGGAAAACAACAACAAATATTGGTGTAACAGCTGACTCCAGACTGCGAATGGCAGATTCACAGTGCAGATGAGGTCTGAGCGAGCCGAGCCCACCTTCCTCTTTGCTGACAGAGGGGAAAAACCCCTCTGTCACTAGAAATCAGGGAGATTTCCTGGGGGAATAAGCCTCAGCTAGGACCCACGCATGAAAAGGTGGACCTGGCTGCGGGACCTAACCCAACACAGCCTTTTGGTGAGCTGCCCGCTCTGCCTCCATCCCCACCAAGCTCCCGGTGCTGGCATGGCCAACGCTGGGTTTTTCACACCAGCAGTAAGGCAGCAGCTCGGTGTGGCTGTTGGAAGACATTCACCCGCAATCACAGGCAGGGACACTCATCTGCAGGCCATGTCACCTTGCCCCAGATTTGGACACATGTCCCTTGTTGCCACCTCCATCCTTGGCTTTAAGCCCCACTTTTGAGTCCCGTTTTGTTTGAGGCTGCAGATCTCCTGGGATGAGGGTGTTGTAGTGATGGGTTCCCAGTCTTGCTCTCTCATCATTCCTACAGCAATTAATAGTGCTAATCATCAACATGCTCCCAGCAAGAGCATCCACTCCTCCTTTCCAACACACAGTATCTCCCAGCCATCCCAAAACCCAGATAAAGGAGGAAGCAAAGCCCTGGAGCATCATTAACCTTTCAGCTGCCCATGCTGCTTGTAGGTTGAGAAAAATTCCTGGAAACAACAGTTCACATCCAAGTTTGAGGCTCTATTTTCCATAGGTTTCATGGTCATGAAATAACCATCAACTCCTCACTACATATATATGTGTAGCACTTCAAGACTTGTCTGGCTCATCTCTTTCCTCTGCTAGGATTTCTGCCAATAAATCACTGTCATCTGGTCTAAGGCAAACAAACAAGGCTGCTTTAAACCATAAACATTTACTGATGACAAAAGGCTTGAGGCAACAAGGCCTAACTTCCATAATTGCAACAGTTTACTCTGGATCTCAGGCAGGGGCAAACTCTTTGGAAATTATTGAGAGACCCACAGACCTTTGGGATGCTGCTAGGAAGAGCCCTTCCCTTAAAACCAGCAGGAGGATTAAGTCCTTACCCCGCCATCAGCCGCAACACAGCAGCAGACATTAACCCTTGAGCTCCGGGCAGCTTTGGTCTGGCATCGCACTGGCTCAAAGGATTTGTCCGGAGGCTACAGCCCGGCAGCCCCAGGCGCTGCGTGGCCTCCTGGCCCTGTTTACTCCTCCGCTGCTTACCCGTAATCCTATCAAAGCCAATTAAGCTGTGCCAGGCAAGCAGCGTCGCTGCAGGCAGAGAGCAGCCGGAGGGGCAGATCACCTCCTCCCCAGCAAAGTCCCCTCAGCTCCTTCCTTCTCGTGAGGCCCCAGCCGAGGTTTGGTTCAGCATCAGCAATACAGCAATAACATCACCTCCTGCTTGGCATCACCCACCTCCAGCCCCACACGTGTTCTCCGGAGGGTTTTGTATACAGGCATTGCACCAGGCCCAAAATTTGTCAAGCAGCAACAGAGGTGGCCTAGGTCACATCCCAAAACCAGGAGGTCTGAGCAGAGAATAAAAGGGGAAAGGCAGAGGCAGAGGAATAACAGCCCAGGGGAAGGGACATCTCTGCGATGTCCAACCTGGCCAGCGCCTTCCTGCGAGCTGGGAGCTCTCTGCGCGAGGTGCAGCATCAAACCTGCTCCTCAAGGCTGTGACTCTTCTGTCTAACGCAAGATGCCCCAGTCCTCCCTCTGCAAGTTTCCCTCTGCTTTTTCATCCAGCTCTTCTGCTGCATCTGGTCTCAACAAACTTAATTTTATTCCTAACGGTCATTTAAGAAATCCCCCTGTGCGATGATCTACAGGCTGACCTATAACATCAGATGCAGTTTCTACAAAGAAGCAGAGCAAGCATCATTCTTTTCGTCCTTTAATGGCATTCTCAGGGCATCTCTCCAAGCAGAGGGGACACACAGCTTCCCTCTTTCCACAGCCAGACCTGGACCACGAAGGGAAACCCCCAGTATTCCTCCCCGGGGGCACATGGGCTGCACAAAACATCTCAGGACCTTCACCCCAAGCCTCAGCTATTCCAGGCATGGGGCTGCCTTAGCACCCTGCTTCCACCTTGAAATACTGCATCCTTCTTGCTTAACCCCATCACCTCTCAAGCAGCCTTTTGGGGTTGTCCTTCTCCCACCAACCCCCACCTTGCCCCCCGTTAGCACCAGGCAGCTGGGCAGAGGGGTTCAGCATCCAGCCTGGCTGATGCAGCAAGCAGGATCTCACTCGCTCTTCCCTCCCTCCGGCTCTCCCCTCCCTCGTGTTTGAATGGGAACCCTGCCTCCATTGATAAAACTGGGACAAATCTGCTATTCTTTATTTCGGAGGATCAGAAACCTTTCAGCGCAAACGCTGTTACAATAATACCTTAATGCACTGTAAATGTATTGTCTCTCCTCCCACAACGGGGAACGTGCAAAGCCCCAACTGCTACATCAAGGCAGCGCAGTATTAACTCACTGGTGAGGTTTCTCATGTCATCTCGGAAACATGAGCTCTACCTCTGCCGCTCATAACGTGGGCAAACGTTACAGATAAAGGCTCAAGGCTGTCACTCAGATCACTAGCATTGCCTGAAACCTCTGCAGACAAGACTGACGAGGACCACTGGCACCAGACAGACATCAGCATCAGCCCAACTTTTCAAGGTTAACTTGGAGCAATCCATATACTATACAGCTAAAACATACATTATACAGCTAAAACAGATGAATGGATGCTCTAACCCTGCTCTGCTTAGCTTTCTTCAGCGAGGTTCAGCTGCTTGCCCTCCCTGTAGCCTTCAACTAGTTCTTTCCTTCCAGATTACCCCTGATTTAATTATGATTATTTGCTCGGCAGCTGGGGAATAAGTTGAACAATGTGACCTCTGGCTCCACACTGACCAGTCCTGCCATCCTCACCTTCTCCCTTGCGGAGACAGGAGGTGGGAGCATCCCCACTGTCCTCGAGGCTCACACCCTTCCAGGACAGCTGTGATGTTATTCCAGCCTACACCAAGCTGGGGTGTAGGTCCCATTCTGGCCCCATTCCCAGAAATCAGTCATTGCATCTCATCTCCTCATCAAGCCACAAAAGCATCCAGTGAGGGATACATTTCTGGGGTAACAGCTATGTAAGACAAATTCTTCATTGATGCCACCCAGGGAGGCAGCAGGAGGGATTGGAACTGAATCTTGATTTCCCAGGATGAATTTAGTGCTCTAACTCTGGAGCACACAGTCCCTATTCCTGTCCCCATCTTAGTCAGACTCCGGGTGTAACTCAGTCATGGAGTGAATCCTTCAATCTCTCTGTGCCTCAGTTTCTCATCTGTAAATTAAGAGAATATTTCTTGCCTCCCACCTAGACTCTATTTAAATCCTACACCAGAAGCCTTTGGCTGCGCTCATGGTTGCAGAAAATGAGAAAGACATTGAAATTTGGAAAAGGGAGGAAAATTCAATGCTGCCTAAATACTGCGGCTTGCTTAGCCCTCAGCACAGGTGAAGACATCGCTGCGAGCTCCGTAGGGATAACCGATGCCTCTCTTTAACAAGGTATTTAGTAAGAAGCACAAAAGGACCCTGAACACTCTGGGATCCTCTCCGGCTGCTGCAGCCCAGCTACCGAAGGCAGCACATCTTCAGAGAACAGTCATTACTGTTAATAGATTGGGGGAAGTGAAAATTGAACCACTAACCCAAAATAACTGAGCATGGACAGGAGCTATTTTTCATATGGTTTTTTTCTACAATGCTGTGGATTTAGCAAGAGTATTATTTGGTCAGCAAAGAACAAGATTTGGTGGCTAAAAAAGATCAGCCAAGTTACTCTGCATTGCTCCGTTATTTGACTCAGTTGGCTATAACGGAGCTGCCTGAGCTAAATCCCATCCAACCCTTTGGGGATATAGGGGTTACAACTCAGGATATAGTCAGACCTATTTTAATATCCTAAAAATATGATTAACTGGGTGGGATTATGGTGGCCAAACAATGTTAATGCAAATTCTACTGTAATGGGGATCATGTTCCACGGCCTTCACAATGACAGCAAAATGATACCCAGCGACTTCTTATGCAGCTCCTGTTGCATGCCATTATTTGGTCATTAAGGTATAAGATTACATTGACAAAGCAATTTAACCACAAATCCAGGGAGAAAACAGGGCAACATTACTGTGTTTTCATTATGAAGGTAAAAATGTCCGCAGGAGTGGAAGACGACCTGCATTTCAGCGATGGGGAGGAGGAAAGCCAGAGGACTCCTCGGGGACTCGAGGCAATGTTGGGAGAGAAACGGTGCCGAGTCAGACACGCCCTCACCGTAAAGACACAAAAGCCCCAATTTCTGGCAGCAAAAACCATTGTGCAGGTGAGGGGTGACTGCTTGCCCCCTGAATAATTTATTCAACGGATGTCACTTCTGGTTGGGGTTGGCAACAGTCACCCAGCGAGACGGCACGAGGCAAGGCGCAGCCTTTACATCCTCCTTAAGCTGAGCGAAGCACAGTGCCATCCCACAGCAGCGAAAACTTGCTATCAGCCCCTACAACCAAATCCAGCAATGGCTCATCCATCTAAATGAATGTTTGCCCTAAAATACAGGATCGGTCTCTTCACAATAGTATTTTAAGCTGAATTTTCAGAGGCTGCTCAAGATATTCAGGGTGAATTGGTGCCTAACTCCATTTGGCTGCACAAACAACTCTGTTTTTAAGTAATATGATCTTGTTTTGCATAGAAATACTGGAGAATCTATAAGCCACCACTGGGCCACAAAGTACTCCTTGTACAGGCTCAAACGCTTATTTTTAAAACACGTACTCTCCACCTTTTTCCCACTTTTTAGCCAGTTATATTCAGAAAAACAAATCACATCACAGAAATGAAGTGATTTTTCCTGTGTTGGGTAGCTGGGATGGAGCCTGCCTCAACCCTCCTCTGCCCTGGCACCGGGCACAGCAGCCTCCCAGCAATAAGATCAGTGGGATATGGGCAAGGAGAAGATTTATCGAGGGCACTGAGCTGTCTCACCCAAGCACAGGATCCCCGTGACAGCTGCTGTGCTGCCTGGAAAGCAGGCAAGGATTTTCCAACTGTTTTTTGTCTCTTGGATTTCTCCGCCCTTCCCCAATCCTCCCGATTTTTTCATGACTTTTCATTTGCTAGTTCAGTGAACATCGTGTTAGAGGCAAGAGATGAAATCTGAGCCTGAAGGAGTTTGATCGACCCAGCCCCAGAGCAAATAACGAGGGATGAGGCATTGCCATCATGCTGTATTCAAGTGGGACATGACTTCCATCAACTACACATCTTTGGCATCTTTGGGGAAGACCCATCATTTAGCAAATTTGTGTCAGTAAGGAGCTAGCATGAGGAATGTGGCTTAATGCAAGCATCAATACATTCAGCTTGGGGACAAGCCAGCTCTTGGAGAGCCAGGCTTGTCCCCCAGAGCATCCCAGTCCCTTAAGGGCTAGTGGGACTCGGGGAGCCTGACCCAGCTCTGGGTACCCACAGCCCCCATGAGACTACAATAACTCAAAAAACCAAAACAAGGAAGCTCTCTGGTTTCCACTGAAATCACACGATAGATTTTGCTGGAGGTGTAACTGGTGGTGGTTAAAATGGGGAAGATGATAGGCAGGGGAGAGCCAAGAGAGGACAGAAAAACCCTTCTGTAGGTCATTACGTTTCGCCTTCTAACAAACACAGGAGCAAACTCACTGTGGTATAATTACTCTGAAGCCATCAAAATTCCATTAGAGTTTAATAAAGTCAAGGGAAGAAACAGGGTGACTGCCTGGCTGCAATGAGAGCCGCGTTACAAAGACAAGGATGCTCCAGTGAGCTGGATCCCCCAGTGACACAGTGCTCGGGCTTTCGGTCTCAAAGGAAATGGCTAAATAGAAATTAAAACTTGCACAGGTCACCAGGCAAAACACATTACTGCAGCCCTGGCTTCCTGGCTTAAGTTAATTAGTTAATGTTTGTACAGCACTTTGAAACACAAAAAACCCCCCGCATTAAGTGCTAATATTGTCATCATTTGCTTTCTAGCTGGCAATCCAGGTGAAATTCTCTTCTGCCTGAAGGCCCTTTTGTCTGTCCTCCCCATCTTCAAGTGCGTTTAACCCTCGATCACCAGCATTGCAAACTGGTTTGTTATAAAAAGCCCTCCCTCAGCTATAACATTATATTGGGGTCATCTTCTGTAAGGCAGACCCATTTGCTCATGGCTTGCAGTTTGCAAACACAGGCAGTAAGTTTGCATTTAGCTGTAACATCTGGATGCTGGTAGATCTGCATTTAGCTGTAACAAACATCTGGATGCTGGTAGATCTGCAAAGCCTGCAGGTAAAGCTGGAGCTCCTTAATGCTTCCCAACCATTAGGTAAAGGCTTCATTTCTAGCCGGGAAACCCAAACCAGCAAAAATTTGGAGCAAAGGAATTTGTGCAGCATCACAGGGAGTCTGCAGGAGAGTTGGAAGACCTGAGCTCTGCAGCTCAACCTTGTGATTTATTTTTAAGCAGATTTCCTGCTTTTTAGCAACAGCATTTCTTCTGCGGGAACCCCCTTCTTGCACAGCCTGTTTCTGAGAAACCCTGAAAACCTTCTCAGAAATACCCTTGTATCATGGGGTGTTTGCAAGGAGAAACACACCAAAAATGGCGTGAGGGGTAGCGGATGAGTCACTTTTTTGTCTTCTTAAGCCCTCTCACTGGGACCAAGGGGTGCAATGCTGGGCAACGGGCAATGGGTGCCACAGTCCTGCCAGGAGATCACCTCTGGGTGCCACAGGGGCTGACCGATGTCCTTTTTGGCAAGAGCTAGGAATAACGAACAAGATCTGTTAACAAAGCAAGATTTCTCAAATGACTTTTCTTATGCAACCTCCAAAGCAAAAGTGAAAGCCACCACGTTCCTCTTTTCCGTTTCTCTAAGCCTCAAATAACAATATAACCAAATTGGGGATGTTGTCTTTGGTGGGCGGTGCTTTCTGGAGCCTGGCTTTTTTTTTTTTTAAATTTGATATATTAGGAAAAACAGGTCCTCGCTCAGCTTGGGGACACCAGGAAGGCTGATCTGCTCTGTCACCTGTGACAGTAACCCCAGCAACAGCTCGGCTGCCGGCAGAGGCAGGAGAGGATGCTGACTCACTGCCTGCTTCGCTTTCACAGCTCACCCTTCATAAAAAGCATCGCTGGAAGAGTCTTGCTATTCCTTTCCTCTAACCCTCCCCTTAAAAATATAATTAAGAAACCTCAATTATAGATGAACACATAACAAAAAGTATCAGTGAACGTCAAGGAAAAGTTTAATTCCACAAAGGAATTCATTTCAGTTCAAAAGGCAGTGCCCACCATTAATTCGCTGAAGTCATTGCAAACAGAAATGACTCCTGAGACGGAAGGTTTTGCTGCAAATATAAATCACTGAATTATTAACAGCTTGGAGATAGCAAGAAAGGGGAAGAAACTTGAGAAGGCCTTCTTAAAAGAAGAATTCTCCCCAAAATGACTGGAAGTCTCCTCTCTCTTTTCCTTTGACCTTATTTGCCTGCTGCTTGCTTTCTTTTTTAATGCAAATCTTGTTCTTTCTCCACTGCTTTGTTCCCCTTCTTCTCTTGGGGAAGCATAAAATGAGACCCAGAACAGCCAGAGAGAGGAAATCAGTTGACTTCGCCTTTTCTCACAGCTTTTCCTCCTGGTAAAGTCATTTTGGCCAGAGAGCAATGGGAACATAGTCCAGGCAGAGCATGGAGATGCTGGCGGGAGTGGGACCCAAAGGCGGCTTCCAGCATCCCAGGGAGAGAGGGAGTGGGGAGGGAGCTGAGGTGTCATAGGGGTCCCCAACAGGACACACTTCTGCAGCTGCCCCCTTGGGAGCAAGGCTATGTGACACCCCTCCCAATAAATAGTGAATTTGATGATGCTTTTTTAATTGCCAGGATTTATTTCTGCTTTTCATTCGTCCATCATGAGGATTATGTCTAGGTAACCCCAACAAGCTGTGAAGCTCCCCGGGTAGTCTTGCCAGATGTGGTCGTGTCTGGGCTGGGTTCCCTTTCCCCATGACCCCAACTGCTGCCATCCAGCAGCAATGGAAGACCCTCACCTTTCACTCAAAGGGTGTTTCCAGCCCTCAGGTAGAGCAGAGCCAGCAAAAACCCTGCACGAGATATTATTATTATTATCTTCCAAAAACCTCATGAGGTGCCTGATGATTTCGGGGAGGGGGAAGAGCAGAGGATGAGATGTGACTCACGGCTGGGAAATGCACGAGGGTGGTAGTGCCTGTTAGAGAAAAATCAACCCAAAAGATCCCTCCTTGCTCAACAGTTATCTTAAGCCAGAATTCAACAGGGAAATCCTGCTAAATCCTCCAATTTCTGCAACACACACAACCACGTTCAGCACTGCAGGAACCCAATGATATCAGAGCCCAGGGCATGTGGATAATGCGGGTCTGGGGATACGGTGGGATATTGAAGAAGCTCTGCTGGCCATATAGGCCCGACACACACCTTTCTTCCCAGTTCACCCACATTTGGGTGACAACCATCACCTATAGATAAGCCTCCCTAGGAACCCCTATGCCATAAGGCCAGGTCCTTCCATCCCCAGCAAGCACCCCCTGCGGCATGGAGATGCTGCTGGCAGGTCCAGCCTCCTTCTCCTGCTCTTGGCATGGAAAACGGGTGAGAAAATGTGGTTTTCACCCCATGCCCTTTGCAACAGGGTTTCAGGCTGTACCTGCCTGTGCCTATTGTCTGCCGCCTGCCTTACATGGGAGCTTTTAATAGCTCCATTATGGCAGCAAAGACGGTGTGAGGCATCTCTGCAAAGCTGAACTGGAAATGCTTTTTAATGAGGATGATTCACGGCAGCTCCTAGCCCCAGTGTCAGCTGCGGCACTGCGGATGGGGCGCTGCCTTGCACTGACATTTCATCAGGAGGGAGCTTGGAAGAAAAGCCTACGGCTACCAGAACCTCACAGTTTTTTGCAGCGTGGAGGAGAGACTGAGGTTTGGACCTGAGGCTGTTCTCTGCTCATCTGAATCGCCAAAGCAAAGAGGTAAAAGGGTTTTTTGAGCTCCAAAGCTTGCAGGAATGCCCCCAAATGTGATGTAAGCAATACTGCAACCACCTCCTCCACCAGCCTAACTCAAGGAGAGGGATAGACACAGACCAGGGACAGGAGGAGGTCCTGGACCTATATTTTGGAGGCTGCTTCATCATGTAAAGGTACCTGAACTGCAAATCAGGGTCAGGGAAAAGCCAGGAGGCTTGACCACATCTGGGTCTGGTTTAGCCCATTATTCATTAGTCCATTAAACAGATGACTTTGGGACTATTTCCCAAGGTGATGCACAAAATTTGGGGGAAAAGGGACTAAACCCCACGTCCCCTCATCCTTGTCACGGAGGCTCTGCAATGCCCTTGGGGAATGGTGCCTCGGTCTCCCCGTCTGTAAAATGGGTTGCAGGTACTGACCTTCCTTGGTGGAGTGCCTTGAAATCTAGGGAAGACATGGTTAGAGTGGCGATTATAACTATTTACACCACCCCAATGGCATTTTAGAGCCCATCACAGTTGTGTCTGGATTTCTAACATTTGTTAGAAAGAGATAAAAGCTTTTTTCGCTGGCCGGTCTGAAGACTTTCTGGCTCTCTTTGATGCACTGTGGCTAATAGCCCCTTCATTTGATTAATTTTCATTTCTGCCACCGGTCTTTAAGAGCTGCCACACAGACTTTGTGAATGGATTGGAATAGACAGAGCAGCTATCCCCACTGAAAGCTGCTCCAATTCTCATTAATACAAATCCCTGCAGGGCAAACTCCCAGCCCTGTGTTCATGTGCGAGGAAGCCAAAAATGGCAACGTTTATAATAATAATAAATAACGGGGCGGGTGCTAGAAACCATGAAGTGCCTCCAAAGGATTGTGTGTGTGTGTGTGTCTGTGTGCAGGAAGGTCCCAAAATGCAAGTGACAGCAATAATCGAGGCTTTTGTCAGAGCGTGAGTGTTAGGAATAATTGAATTGCTGCCTTGTTACATATGGACCGATTTAGACCCTCATTATGCATTTGGCAAGTACTTAGCATAACGAATCAATTTAAAATGGCACATGAGACTCAAGTAATTCATAATGAAACTCCAAATCAAGATTACAAGGCAAGAGTAAGCCTCCCAAGCTCAAATTAATGGGATGGAGAGGCAGCCTGTGATGAAGATGAGCTGAGGGTGGGAAAAAGGCTGGAGGAAGCCTCAGAGACTCTGCCGCCGCCTTCCACATGGCCTTGAGTCAGGCATTTAAGTCTTCTGGGGCTCTGGACCCTTGTACCAAAATTACATGTGTGGTATTTCTATTTCAGAGAGTATTTCATGTCTGGCTCCTTTCACAAAAGAGAGAGGCAAGGTCTGGTCTGTGGTCGCTGCTGGGTGTCCCTGGCTGTATCACTTGTTCATCTCTCTTGCTACTCAAGAAACAGCCCCAAGTCTAACTAATTTCTTCTCCTGAACTCACCCCCAAAAAGCCCCTTTGCCACCATGGCATATGGGCCTACTGCAGCTCCGTCGTCCCTCTCTGCTGAGCCACGATACTTCCCTGCCTCCTAAATATCACAAGTTTAATAGGCTTAAAACAGTGAGATGGGAAAGAGGCATCACGCGTGGGTGAGACAGGAAACCCAGGACAGGACTGAGGTAGAAATGAAGCACGTAAATCCAGAAAGGCTTCACAAACATCCCTACCCAGGTGTATGCAACAAATCCAGCACATGATGGCAAAACTTAGCAGAAAGAACCGAGCTGCCGTCCAAGAGGCACAGAGCAAGGCAGAGCCTGGCATAAGCTGCGCTCAAGCCCGCCTTTACGCACCCAAGGCAGCAGAGGAGCGAAACAGCACATTCTCACAGCAGCTGTCTGCTAAGGCTTTACCTCTCCGCATTTCAGGAATTATCCAGCTGGGATTAAAAATGCCTCCCACCCCTTCATATTTAAATATAGGTTTTCAGGCTAACAAAAAAAAAAAAAAAAAAAAAAAACACAGACAAAATTTAAGCCCATCACGTGGGCTTAACACCTTAGAGATTTGAATCTGCTTCACTACCCCTGAATAGCCTCTGCCACACAGCTCCAGTCACCTCCGTAAAACACTATCGGCATGGCTGTCCACAGAGCCCGCTGATGGCTACTAGAGCTGAGATGACTCTACAACCCTCCCCTAAACGGTCTAGCCACACCAACATTTCACCTGTACACTCTTACTGCTGTTCCACCTACCCCCAACTCTACATCCCCGGGCAGAGCAGCTCCAAGCCAAACACACCTGTGCGCAAAACCTCGCCGGAGCAGAACGCTGCCAACAAGGTGATTCAAAAAGAGAGAAAACTCTCGGCAAGAAGAATGACCCCTGGATGGGAGGCACCATCGGGCAAGACGACCCACAGGGCCGCAACTGTGAGGCTGGGAGACTCTACAGCAGCCCCTGAGGAGTCGAACGTAGCGGCCCGTTACGAGACGGCACTGTCAAAACTGAGACAATGGATGTGCCGGAAGCCTGGCGCCAAGACCTAAGGAAGTCAGGATGTGGGGAAGAAGCCCCAGTCTGAGAAAACGGACGGCTAGAGAGCGGAGCTGCCGATGCAGCCCAGAAGAACGCTACAAAAGACGACCAACCAGAACCTGACAATACCGAGCCACGCTTTAGAGCTCCGAACGCAAGAAAAGCAGCACCCCTTTGGCACCATGCCGATGAGTACAGGCATTTGAGACCCCAGGGACGGCACCCAAAGCGCAGGCCGTGCTCCACCGGCACAAAGCGCGATGACAACAACATCAAGACCCGAGGAAGGTCTAAGGCACAGAAGACACACTACACAAACTACACACCACCACAGACACAGGCTGGAACTGCCCTGCCCAGCACAGCCATGGTCTCGTGCTGAAAAGCAACCCGCTCCCTTCACCTGCCCAAAGGGGACTGCTCCTGGACAGCCCTCTCTCCTGCACTAACTTTAAAACCCCTCCCTGCAATTGCCACCTTAGTCCCTTCCTCCCAGCCTCTCCCCAGCCCTGCTCCCTCAACTTAGCTTTCGGAGGCACGAGGGTCTGAATCCATCCTCCACAAAAACCACATGGGCTAACTGGGATATTCCTGCAGTCGCCAGGCTCCACTTCGTCATCTGCAGGGCAAAAACAAAAACAAAACAAAAACAACACTATACCAGAAAAGGGAGTGAGCATCTCATCGGCCAACGCCAACTACTTCCCAACTCCCCACTCCTCACAAGCGCCACTGTGCTACGCTTACCCGCTCATTCCAGAGTCGGGCCCTGCAGCCGTTGTCGCTCGTGGTACTGAAGATACAATGACACACCAAATTAGCACGGCACTCATGAGATTTCACTGTCCATGTGCTCCTCCTTGCTAATCCACAGCTCACCTCAAACGCCCATCCAATTCCAAAGGCGGCCCACACAGTGCCTCCAAAACAAAAGCTAAATGCTTAACCAAGTGGCCACGTAATACTTCTCTATTCAACACCGACCTGGTTGACAACCATCTCACCTTTTCAGACTGCTCATCAGCATGCAGCTTCACATGAGACCTTATAGCAGACTTACTGCACCTAATGGGTGCCTGTAAGAAACATGGAGAGGAACTTTTTACAAGGGCGTATATCAATAGGACAAGGTGGTAACAGCTTTAGTCTGAAAGAGGGTACATTTCATTTAGGTGTAAGAAAATTTCCTCACTATGATTGTGGCGAGGCACTGGAATGGGTTGCCCACAGAAGCTGTGGATGTCCCCTCCCTGGAAGCATTGAAGACCAGGTCAGACAGGGCTTTGAGCAACCTGGTCTTGCAGAAGGTGTCCCTACCCATTGCGGGGGGGTGGAACTAGAGGATCTTTATGGTCCCTTCCTACCCAAACCATTCTATGATTCTATGACATTCAAATCCAACTGCAAAACTCAGCTGACAAAAGGCTGGTGAACCCTCCTCCCTTTCCCCACCAGACCCAAAACTTTAGAAACCCCTTTTCTTCTTCTCAGTTGTCAGGAAAGGAACCCCACTGCTTCCTGACACATCCTACCCTGGATTTGCACCCCTGAAGCCCCTTCAGTGGCTACTCCACAGGAACCACTCTTCTGAGCCCCATCCCAAATTCTGGGGGCACCTCCTAACTGAGAACTTCCCAGAGACTCTGACCTCTGCTATGTACTCACAAAATAAAGTCAGGTCCCAAGGCTTGAAATCTACAACGGGCCTGCCACAAGCTGCAAAGGTTCTAGGAACAACGTGGCATTCTGTAGGCAATAAGGAAAGATGACAAGGTATTCCAGACCCTGAAAGACACGGTGCCTCATGGACCTGATGTTGACTTGACAAAGACTAAAACTCCCTATAGAGATGCATACAAGATCCTTACCCTAACCCCTGCTACATAATGTCACTATCAGTCCTATTAAGAGACAAAGTATCAGCAACTTAGCATACAACAAAACAAATCAAAGAAACAAAGTACTGTTTTCAATAAAAGCAGAAGTTCCAGAAATACACTACACAGTGAGAATTAAAAAACAAAACAACAAAAAACCCTCAAAACTAAGCCACACATACTCTCAAACCACTTTTCCCTCCCTGAACATTCAAAACAAAACCACTAACCAAAAAAAAAAAAAAGAACCCAAACAAAAAAATCCCTGTATACAAGTGTTATTTTCTATCACACATGCTACTAAACCTTGACTGATTCTAAAACTCCTACCTGAGACTGACACCTCTTCCCAAAGGACTCAACAGCTCAAAAGCCACAAAAGACTCCAAGAACAGCTCAGGACCAACACCTGAAAAAAACAGGAACACAATAAACTCCCTCAGCAGAGGCTGTGGCTTAAATACCTGGAGCTCCACCCACCACTCTAACCACAATCACCTGGGAAAGGAGAAAGGCAAACCACCAGACCTTATAAAGTCAGCAGGAGAAGCAGCAGGATTGTTCTCACCTGTTCTAAATTTACAGTAAGTAATGTCCTGGACAGAGAAAGTGATCCTGACAAGCAATGATAATACCTGCTCCTGTACTACAGCTACAACTATGGCATTGATGATGTGACCAGGCAAGTCATTAAACTTATTTTCTGAACTGTAAATAGAAAAAGATAGATATTCTTCGAAGTAAGAAAGTAGCTCATGAAATGCAATAACAATGTTGTCATTACAATCACATCAGTCAGTGGTAAGGCCATCCGAGGCAAGGATAAGTCAACATCTAAACGCTAGATTGCGGTGGAGTAGGAGATTTTTGAGGCCTGGGAGCCGCGGGGAAGAGCAAAGGGACAGTCCAGAGCCAGCAACTCTTGGAATAACGACTCACGTGGCGTGGGTGTTGCCAGGGACAACTCTGAGAGATCAAAAGGGCCCTGAGGAGCACCGGCAACCGAGAGCATGGCAAACAGGGGGCAAACAAGGTGGGCTGTGTTAGAAAGGCTACAGTGTGGCAGTGTGGTGGCAAACATACAAAAACTGTAAGGCCAGCTGGGATGGCTAAATGGGAAGAATCCTGTGTTTGGCTTCTCCTGTCTCTCTTACACAAGCCTGTCATTATTCTGACTCTGAGAACCTCTGATCCTGCTCTTTACCTAGCATACTCTGCACCAGCAACATCCCATAACTTCAGTGACCCTCAGTGCTTCTGGTGAACTGATCTTACGCTGCATTATCTAAGCAATTTGGAAGACACACAGAAAATGTCTGAGGTCTCAGCCTTGTGCATAGCTGGCATCTATTGCTCCATAACCCAAAAAGCCCCAATTTCTGGAGGGTAGGGTGTCTTCTGTCAGAGGATAAGTATGCCAGTAGTTATAATCCACAAATATCTGCTTAGCTGTTAGCTGTGTTTTGACCTTTTCTCTCTCTGAAAGGTATTTTCATTTATTTCACCCACGCAGGAAGCTTTGGTGAGAGAACAGATGGGCCAGTGAGCCAGGGGATTTGTCTCTTGTCCCTCAGTCTCTTACTTGCTAACAGCTGCAAAGGACCAGGGTTCAAGAGTTCAGCTACGTGGAGAAAGAAAGTGCAAACAGATGCTTTGGCTCAGAGCAAGTCTCCTGCCCCTTAAAAGAAAGCAATGGGACCAGCATCCAGGAGCATGGAAGAAGGAGCAAGCCAGCCTGTGATTATCCAGTGGACCCCACTGAGATCATTAGAAGTGCCCGGTCAGTGCTGTTAGTAGCGCCCTTAGGGTCTCAGATTTGTGTGTGTGTGTGTGTAAAAAGTCAATTTGATGATAATGAAACCTACAGGTCCTGCAAGACATACGTCCTTCCTTAGTTATCCTGGGCAAATACTTCATAGACACAGAAGAGGCTCCAGCCACACCACTGTGCCTTCCCTTCAGAGGGAGAAAGCCTGACCCCAGGCACAGTAGCTGCCACAGCTAGCCAGCACCTCCATATTTTCCCAGATGTTGCAACAACACATAATTAATACTTGGATTATATCACCAACTTCTCTTTAGAAGGTTTTTCACTTCTGAAAATGTATTTCATTCGCATGGCAAGGTTTTCATAGCGGGAGGGGCTACAGGGGTGGCTTCTGTGAGAAGCTGCTACAAGCTTCCCCTATGTCCAATGGAGCCAATGCCAGCCAGCTCCAAAACAGACCCTCTGCCGGCCAAGACCGAGCCCACCAGCGACAGCAGTAGCGCCTCTGGGATAACAGATTTAAGAAGGGGGAAAAGTTGCTGCACAACAGCAACTGCAGCAGGAGAGAGGAGTGAGAATATGGGAGAGGAACAACCCTGCAGACCCCAAGGACAGTGAAGAAGGAGGGGAGGAGATGCTCCAGGTGCCGGAGCAGAGATTCCCCTGCAGCCCCTGGTGAAGACCATGGTGAGGCAGGCTGTCCCCCTGCAGCCCATGGAGGTCCACGGT
>JAVJGG010000053.1:5426905-5469970 GCA_035590195.1 Aviceda cuculoides | reverse complement strand
TGAATTAACCAGGGGCAACAAAAAAAAAAAAAAAAAAAAAAGACAGAGACAAGGCTTTGCTCAACCAGAGCTGAATAATTAGGGATGACTAATATGATGTACTGTGGGAAAGCGCAGAAGAGATGCTTGCCAGGACGCAGACCCTGGCTGATAAAGCCTACTACATCCACAGGTCATCTGGGGTTTCTGGGATACTGCTGTTTCAAGTTTACAGACTCTCTTTCTTCTGAGTCTCAAAACAGGCTGCTTTGCTCTAACATCATCGGTAAAAGATGAGTCTGTGGGGAGTTTGCTGGGCTGGGACCACCCGTTTCCTCCTGTTTCTTTGAAGAGGTCCCAAATACACACCAGAGCCAAGCGGGTGCCCTGCGGGATACAGGCACAGCTGGCAGGGCTAGAAACTCTAACTTGTCTGGAGCACTTGGGTTACTTGGGGAAAAGAAAAAAAGCCCATCCGAGTAAACTTAGACCCAAGCGACAGCCTGGGAGTCTCCGGCACAGGGGCTGCTGCTCAGCAGCAGGAGGAAGATGCTCCTGCAGAATCCCTTTGCTCCAGGTGGTCCCTGGTTAACCTCTGTTCTCCCCTCCGAAAGATCAGAAGGGGAATTTTTCATAGGTAATTCCAAATCTCTGCTGCTTGTGCTCAGCCTGACACCTCATCCTAACTTCTGGCTTAACAGCATAGGTCAACTAAAAGGTATTTTCCAGCCTTGCTGCTCCATGCAGTAATTGCCAGTCATATAGGGCTGCTGCTGGAAGGTGACAAAAGCAAGTTACTAGGCTCCTGAACAGCAGATGCAATCCTGAATCTCTGTGTCATAATGTAAATCATACTATCAAAAATATTTGGGATCCTCTTATATTCCCAGTGCTGTTGAAGTTGCTACCCAGTGCTACACATATAGCTGTTAGGTACGTGCAGCAGCAGCTCCAGTGCTGTTTTTGAAGATCTCAGGAAAAAAATGGAGATCTGTGTCTGCACGCACATTTAATGAAAGAGATTTAAAAGAACAGTACCATATTCAGTACCACAGTGGAATAATTTTGCCTGAAAGGCATCTCTGGAGGGATGCTGTGCTCAGGAACCTTTAAAGCAGTCAAGCATTTTACAAAAAATATTCATCGAAACTTGTTATAAGTTGTGACAAATCAAGCTGCTACTTGTTGCATTAAGTTTCCCTAGACATATTTTTTTTTTTTAACTTCTTAGAGGTTCAGGATTTATCCTACAAAGCATAGGGATGAAGTTACAAGATTCTTTACAAGGCTATTTTTCTATTTTTCAAAATACAGCACCTAAACATTCACAATGCAATAGCCTATAGTGGTCCTGTTTTGTACAATATTCTGCTCAAACCTCCGCTGCCCTACACTGCCGCTGCATGTTACCATTAAGGCAGAACAACAAATGTTTTCTGAGGAATATAAAGTTTTGGTGGGATGGGCCCCATTATCTCCAAAGAGCTGTCCCTGAAGTCACAGCAACTTTGCAAAGTTTTAGCAAAATTAAGGTTCCTGCTGCCCAAGGTCCTTGCTCATATCTTCCATTAGGGCCACTGGATCCACAAGGATCTTTACATTAAATGCCCAGAAGTGCATCTTTCCCATCTCCTCATTTTCCCCAAAATGATTCTTTTCTGCTAAAAACTCTTAGATGCTAAAAGCCAGTTTTTTCTGCTTCTTCTAAAATCTGACACAACTCAATAGAAGATGAGAAGTTCATTCCCCAAAATGTGTTCATAATAATGCTACGTAAAATATTTCATAGGAGTCAAAACCAGAATTAAATATCCGCATAGACAAGGCACTTCAGGACATGATTTATTGGGCATGGTTGACAGTTGGACTGCATGATCTTAAATGTCTTTTCCAACCTAAATGACCCTATGATTCTATGACTCTATAAAACATGGGACTTAGAGCATCTCTAGTAAGATTAGAGAGTTTGGATAGAAAATGGTGAACTTGGTTACCTAAGCCAGCAAGGGAGCGTGTGTGTGCACACACACATTTGCAGAGGGCAACTGGGACAGGGGCAAGTGCGGATGGTGCATTTTATTAGAAATTAATGTGCTCCAGTGGCAGTTCTTCACCAGTATTTTGCAAGCTGCATCCACGGGGGACTGCCTTCCCCAGGATGCGGGTCCTCCGTGGATGCACACAGATGGTTTCAGGGTCATGATTCTGACATTGGTTGAAAACCAAGCCCAGACAGTGCAGGATCGGTGCATCTTCTGTGGTTCCAGCGAGTCGCCCTGCATCACCCAGAATGAGAGCAGGTTTATAGGTTGTCACGTAACCTCCTCCTGCCATTTTGTGGTTATGTAGGACACGCAGCCTCCAGGGAGGCTCCAACGCTGATACGGCATTCTTGATTTACTGAGGTTTGTGCTACAACATGTTCATTGGCAGATGGATTATCTGGGCCAAATCCTGCACTCGGGGATACCCAACACATCTCTCGATGACTTCATTAAGCCTCCTGATCTTGCTGAGCCACACAGGTGGTGTGACCCTGGGGTCTGTGTGCAGCCACTGGAACAGCCTCCCGTGTGTCCCATGTGTCTCTGGCAAGCTGTCCCAGCACACAGCCACAGGGCACGGCACG
Source organism: Aviceda cuculoides (assembly GCA_035590195.1). Lineage (NCBI taxonomy): Eukaryota > Metazoa > Chordata > Aves > Accipitriformes > Accipitridae > Aviceda > Aviceda cuculoides. Next base: position 5,467,362 of record JAVJGG010000053.1, on the reverse strand, counting down.
GGGACAGTGGGGCGGGGGGGGACGCAGCCGCCCACGGCGGGGATATCCCTCTCAGCGTGACGAGGAGTGTGTGCCCATGACAGGCACCCGGAAAGGCAGAATGAAAAGGATAGACGGTGGGGGTGTTCATCAGCTCCCCAGCATGTGGGTTTGGTTTTTTTTAAGTTAAAGGATGGGCTGGTCAAGACAGATTTCAGCTCCTGCTTGTACTGAGCATTTACCCTGAATCCTCCCCAAATCCCAGATCTTGAGAGAAGCCAAGTCCCAGCTGCATGTGTTCAGCCTGTAAGTGCAAATGATTATAAACCCTTTTCTAAGGAGAACCTACCCTTCCATCCCACCACCACCCACACAAATCGATGTCCTCTCTCTTGCTGAGGAAAGGATTTGACCTTATTTCCAGCTGTCCCCCCTCCAGAGCAACGAGGGAAGATGACACAGTTTGGAGATCCAGCTGTGCCATGCAATGTACAAGCCGGTGCCTTGGGCCTCATTAGAGCATCCTGCAAGAGTTGTACTAAACTAGGAGGGGTGAAATTTTCAGCACCCACCACCTGCTGCAACAAGCTCTTCTAAAAAGCTGACTTGCTACTAAAGCACCCAAAAAGAGCTTCATGCTACCAAATTCTTGTCCCTAGTAAACGACTGCTCCGAAATACCAATAGCCTAAGTTTAGACGTTTCTTGGGAAATGTCCCCCAGAGTGTGTCCCCAAAGCACAGACTAAATCTATTCTTACTTGACAAAGAGTTTAAGAAAATGATCTGAGCTTCCCCATATCTGGTTCGATGTTAGTATAAACCACAGATTTAAAGGCCAGCAGGAAGGCTTTTCATTGTATCTTTCTCCCTGTTTAAAATAAAACAACTTCTTGCCCTGTAATTCCCATATCAAGCCTGGTTTGTAACAGAGCCGGAGGAGATCTTTAACATTACACCTCATCTCAGTGCAAAATTTTCACTACTTTTTCCATTCCCTCTTTATTCCACAGCTGAGTTTATTTAGCTACATCCTACAGACACTCCTATAAAAAGCCCCTTCACTGCTGTGGAAGATAGTCTTTGAACTGCAAATCTTGAGGTCTCAGCTCAAAATATGATGGAAATGGAGCCACCATTTAAAAGGAGAGAAGAGGAGAAGCATCTCCTTGCCAAGTATTTTAGCACTTGAGCCTACTGGATACAGACACACAGCTTACCCCAGCTTCGCACTAATTCTTCTTGAGATGCAGAGTTTGAGTGAAAAATGCGATTTTGCTTAGGAAGAAAACTTTATCGCCAGCTGAAGAAGAGACTGCACCACAGCCCTTGGCACTGTCCTGGAGCAAACACAGCCATCGATCTCGGCCATCTGAGGTCAAGGAGTTTGTTTCTTATCCTATTTTAACACCAGCTGGGTCCAGGTGGTGGAAAGACAGAACAAATGCAGCTGGCCAAAGCTGTTGACTTAATTTCTATTTGTCTCCTTCAATTTTGTTCGATGCTGAACCTATTACTTTTGATACATCCCATGAAGATGCTGCACTGCTCTTCTCGGGAACCGCTTCTGTGCATTATCCAAGCACACCAAGCTCAGCAGTGACCAAATCCTTTCTGGTTCTTGAATTAATCCCTACTCTCTCCATTTTACCTAATAATCTCTGTGTTGCTCTATTTATATTGCTCTGCTGACCTCAGCTATACAGGCTCTCCTGCATTCCCCATGTAGGAAAGCCAGGGATCAGGCTTGTGAATTTTTCAGTCGTGCAGGCATATACCCAGGTGATGTGTTAAAAATTCTGGCTTCAGATTCAAAATCTCATCTGTTCCTTATTTTTCCCCTGTTTTTGGAGACTGAAAATTGTGTGAGCTGTGGGGTTTGGGGGACAAAACTGCCACAGCAGCTCCCAGCCCCATCTGCAAAGGCGGGCAAACCCAGGAGCAATGCTGGGAACAAAGAGCAGAGGATCCCGAGTGGCCTTTTTGCTCCTCATCTCAGACTGACTCAACTATAAATATATGCAGAGAAAATAAGAGGAAAAAAGACTATTTTTAGCCATCACTGGGTGGACAGGAAGGTTCACTTGTGAGGCTCAAAGACCGACCTTTACAGGTCCAGGGACCGGAGTTCAGCCGAGCGTAACAAGTTCATCCAGAAAACCTGCTGCCCTTGGTTATTAGCCCTGCTTTAATACAGATGCTACAGGACTCGTCTCACTGCCTCACTAGTCAGGAAGTCTGTCCTTGGGGAGGCTGTGAAGACACACAGACACCCAGCCTGGTCCCTTCACCTGCACATTTAGATACCTCCCTACACACACGACACACGCACAATCCCCATCTCCTTCTCTGATGCGACCTGCAGAGCCCCAACACCTCTCGACTTCTGCTCGTGTGCCTGGGGGGGGGTGGGGGTGGGGTGTGTGTGACAAGTATGGAGATGTTTTTCAGAAAGCAGAAAACCTCACAGATTTCCCTGAGTCTTCCCCCAGACGCCTTCAGCTCCCAATCAGACTCTCGTACAGAGCTGCATGCATTAAAATCAGAAGCAAATCTCTCCGCCGTAGAAATATCCGACTGATACAAGCCTTTGTTCCTTCCCAGGCATAATTGCAATTTGAGGAGTGCTCTCCTCTAAGAGAAATGTCTATTTAACCTCCACATTATCTAGAGGTGGTTAAACTCCATATGTCCATCTGCAGCAGCTGATAGGGAAACACTGAAGGAAGCTGATACCATCTTTCATTTCTCATCGGTAACCCCACAGCTAGCCTGCTGCCAGACAGTTTATTTTCCATTGTACAAGGCACCAGCTGCATCCTTCTGGGTCCTAACAGCCCATTTTTATATCTATTCAAAGCCTGTCATTTCTACCAACATCATTAACGACAAGATTTGGGACAAAATGTTTTGCACCTTGGATTTTTTGTTCATTTTATAGTCACAGCTGGGAGAAGGAGGTTTGTTTTTTGCTTTGCAAAGGAAGCTGCTAGGAGAATGACAAGCCTTTGTTCTTCCTAGGGTGCTCGGAGAATTGGCACTTCCAGAATTCAAGTCCTTAGGAGGCCATTCAGACCCAAGGCTGTTAAGAAAATTGATTATAAATTCCATTAAGCAAGTTGAGATGAACTGAAGTTGGCACCATTGATTGCCAGCCCTGCTCGCCTTGAGACGATACTCCCAAAAGCCTGAGAGATCCCAGCACTGCCTTTGAGAAAAACCCTTTCCACAAAGTTCAGCAATGCAACTGAATAGCCCCAACACAGAAGCCCAGGGCCAAGCGTTAGATTTGCCCCTCACTTTTATGATAGTCAGACAGTATCAGGCAGCCTGGCTGTGGCAGAGCCTCCAGCAAAACCCATTCATCCCTTCCCAGAGTAACAAAACATCTTGCAAACTCTCTAGCCAAGAGCTGGAAAATGAAGGGGAGCAAACAAGCAAACCCACCACCCATGTCCCCAGTAGTGAGTCTGGCACTGGGATGAAGATGGGGCACTGAATGGCACAAACTAACTGCAGCAGACGCCCCAAGCTCCTGCCACGGACCCCACACCAAGGAGAGGTTGTCCCTCCTTGCTACGGGTCCTGGCTGACCACAAGATGCGCCCATAACTGCTAGCGAGCTTTCCTGGAGAGCTTGGAAAGCACTGCATCACCACCAGCATCCAACATGCATCCCTAGCACAGTAAGGAGACATCTCTGGGCCTTTTATCAGTCCTGCATACAATGGGACAATCTCTCCTCCTGTGGGCTGGCAACCCTCACCACAGTAACAACAGAGTGTTACTAATCCACCCTTACTCAACACCCAAAAGTCCTCCACCAGTGTCTGCTGCCCACTGTGTCAGGTCTTGCCTACACACCTACTGAAAGACCACTTTTGTTCCAAAAAGCTACCACTGAAAGTGCTAACCTTGCTTCAGAGATAGGAAACTGAGGCACAAGGTTTCCTCCAGCAGCCTTATCTCAGGAACGACGAGCAGATCTCACGTTTGACCTCAATATCCCTTCCACCAAACCACAGGCACCTCTCAGCCCAGCAAGGCACAAGCTTACAGCTGCTGGGGGAGCTGAACAGCAGCTCATTTTGGTTGCCTTTGCACAAGGACAGCTGAATTCTTCCCATTTCCATCGCTCATGCTGCAGCAGGATCTATTCCCAACTCAAGCGCCTGGCCAGTATCATCTCACTAGGTGAGATGTGATGGGGGATGTGCGATGCACCAGCACGCCTCTATTTTAAGGTGCTGCTGTGTGACTGCTGGAGAGGTGTTTTTCTTTTTCCAAATCTTCAGCAGTGTGAACACAGCATCAGGGAGAAGGTGGGGATGGCCACCCCATCAGGGTGCAGTCATGCGTTTAGCTGTGCAATGGGAACAACGCTCACATTTTCAACCTGAGTCATCACAGACGCACAGAGAAAACAGCCTTCCCTTCCCTTCCCTTCCCTTCCCTTCCCTTCCCTTCCCATCCAGCCCACAGTGTGGAGGAAAGCTTGGGATAGGAGAGCTGATGATTTCTCAGGGATGAGAGAATCAAGTGCCCAGTAACATGCAAAACTCCATCACCCCTTGGCGTCACCGGTGCCTGATGACAGCATCTTCAACCACTTCTATCTGGCCACCTGGAGACCACCACCCAAAACCGCCTGCTAGGCAAGAGCAGCTCTCAGTGCCCAGCTCAGAGGTGACTGCGCCTGTCCCTGTTACAGCAGCTCTGTTTTTCTACCCACCCCATCAACTTACACACCCGGGTGCGCAGCTGAACTCACGGAGGGGAAAGGTGTGTGCCCCACCAGCCGTGCCATGAAAAGATACATTATGCTGAGCTCCCTCCTGGCTGGGAGTTATTTGTCTTCTGGCATTTGGGAGGGTTATTAATACAGAAGCAAAACTAAGCAGACAATAAACCCACAGTGCTAGAGCAGCAGCACATGTTGTTTCAGGAAACTTAAAAATCCTGTCAACAGGGACTTCAGCCCAGTGGTGGCTAACCCCGTACTGTTAAGCATAGTTGTGTTTATTTTTAATAATAATTCTTCTATTAAATCTGCAGTGATTGGGGGTTGCAGAGACAGGAAGGTAAAAAAAGGGGACATTGAACCTAGAAGCCCAGGCAGGAACCTCTACTGTTTTCCTTATGCTGATCAAAATAATCCTAAAAACAAAAAAAGCTTGTCTCCCCAGCAGCCCATCCATTCATTTCAGGGGGAGGGTATCTACAAGCCCTTTGGCAGACCCAGTAGAGCAAAGAAGAAAGCCCTATACGCTGACCTGCCTCTGATAACTAAGTAAAACCACATTTATGGGATTAGCTCAGCTAATCCCTGGTAAATGCAGTTTTGTTGCACCATGTTTGGATTCAGAAAACAACCAAGCACAAAAAGCAGGACAAAAAGCAGAGGTGCGGGTAGTCAGATCCTGACAGGGAGAGGCTGGAAGTGCAGGTGATGGTAAACACTAAAATCCAGCAATCAACTAAAAATCGAGCCTAGGGGTGAATTTATGCTAGATGAAGGTAGTTGAGGGAAGGTTTCAGGGCTGCTGCCTTTACACCTGGTTGTGCATTTAATGCTCAACTCTGTGACATGCTCATAGAGCAAGAGAAATGGGTCTGAGGGCTTCATTTTAGCTTGGACTGGGCCCAAAGCCCACCAGAAATACATTCAGGTGGGGCTGTTGCACACAATGAGGTGCTTCCCCACCTCTTCATGGCACACTTCACCGGGGAATCCCAGCAGTGCCCAGTACCCGCAGTGCAGCACTGCTGCTTGTGAGAATGAAGTTACTAACTTGGCTGAGGGACCAGACACCCCGGGGATGCCTCCAGTCCCCCTCTACGTGCTCCAACGCGTCCTGCTCTCTGCCATACCCCAACCTGCTCTTCCCCCAAAAGGAAACCCGCAGCAAGGGATTCTCCTTCCCCATCTCAACACAGCGGATCTCAAAATGGAAAGAGCATGATGCCATCCAGCGCGTTCGTGGCCACGTGAAGAATGTGGCCCTTCTGCAGGCACGGCTGGACGTGTTTCAAACCCCAGGAGACCTCACTCCAGACAGTGCTTTCCTTCCAGGCCTGCAGTAACTGATTCTCTTGCTTTAACATGACTTGACATGATTTTCTTTTTCCCAGGTACACTGCCTGTCTTTTCCTCTCTCTTTCTGGATCCTTGATCAACTGCAAGGCTGTCAGCCTCATCCCGCTTTGCGGCAGGGCTGGCCCAGCTGTTTGGAGAGGGCAGAGCTCTGCAATACCAGGGCATACGGGGAGAGGGAGAGCTACAAGATGTTGGTTTCTTCCCTTTAATTGCAAGAAGGGAGTCAGCCCCTGCTCCCAGCTTTCTCAAAGGGCCAGCTTTTCACAGGGACTATATATTTCCACAGCACCTTGCACAAGGACACCACGAATCACAGCTAGATCCTTAAAAACCCCAGACCCTACAGATTTTAATGCAAACCAGGGTGCTGAATAGCTGGAGAGACCTTGCAATACTCTGCTGTTTCAACTGCAGAGGTGAGGGTTACACACGACAACCCAAGACTCATGACCTGTACGGCTCAAGATTTACTTTGGAAACAAACACCTCTCCCAGCTCCCATCGCCTTTGCCACATCCCTTCTCAGAAGCAACAGCCTGGCAAGCTCAGACTCAGCGTGCCAGATGGAGGACCTTCAGGCGAGCAAGCATGGTTGGATTTAATGTGCTGAACAATCCCACAGGTATCCCGGGTCCAGATCCTACATCTGCTCTGGTAGCCCGACGGTGCCTGCAGCCAGCCTCCATGGGGTTCCCTGCATGTAGGGAATCCTGGCATGACACCGATACCCAGGGTGGTGAGACAAAACAAGGTTCGGGTGGGAAAATCAAGCTATTCCTGTAAAAGCACCTTGGGGACATACTATGGTAGTCTTGGAGCTGATTTAAGTGACACATGGGGCCACCAGCCAACGTCAGGGCCATAAAACAGGGCTGAATTGCTGCTGTCCTCTGGCAGAGGCTGCATATCAGTGCTGTGACACAGGTGACACAACGGGGCTCAGATAAGGCTGGAATAGCCCTGCACTCTGCACCCTGCTTTACAGCAGCGTGCCGCAGACCCCCCAAACCACACCTGCAGCACCAGTGGCCAGTGAGCACCCAGGCCACCACCAACGCCTGCTTTTTCATGCTCTATGTATACATTTTCTAGTCCACTGCAGCAGGGCAGAAAAGTCCCAGGAACTCCAGGTCTGGCATCCTTCCAGCATGCCGGGAGACCCGTCGTGAAGGGAGGGTGATGGAGTTGTTGTGGATGCCGAGTGTGGCAGGATCCTTGATGCAAGCTACAGCGTGCTATCTTTAGAAGGAACACATGCTATGCCCAATTCCTTCTGCTCTATTTCCTACATGAAACCCTTCACAGTGCATGCTCGCAGGGGCACAGAGGGAGGAGGGGGTTCTCCATGTCCCACAGCTAGTGCTAACAAGACTAGTCAATGAGCACCAAGCAGGTTGGCATTTAAGCTACGATACCATAATGCATCTCCTTCTGCTGAGGACTTTGTTGTCGCTTTATCAAGAGCCACAGGAGCATGTCACTCCGGTGTGGCGTGGAACAGAGCCGCCTTCTGCACAGCCACCCTCGCCACCCATGACCAGCGCCAGGGGCAGGCAGGCTGATGTAAGCCCTGGTGCAGAGTATATAGCATCCACCCTCAAACTCAGAGTCCAGCACCCAGACTCATCCAAGTCTAAGAGCTGGTGACTTTCATCCTTTTATATACACACAAACGTCAACCCTTTATTAACAGCTATGCAAGCATGCCCCATGGAAGCCTACAGGGCTACTAGGTCTCTGCATGAAAGAAGTACCCAGGAAATCATATCTGCTTGGTGTGGGTGCTGTTAAGTGAGGTCCTTCCACAAAGTTTCTCCATCCTTGGCAGAAATGAATTTTAACACCCTTGGGCTGGGGTCCAACCTCTGCTTCCTGGCGGAGTGTTTTCACTGTTAGACTCTGCTATAAATGGGACACAAGGGTATTGCCTGCCTTGCAGAGTCTGCAGCAAAAGTGCTGATGGTTTTTGTGGGATTTGGGTGTGATCTCAGCCTTCTACCTCATGCCCCTCCTGAGGCTTAGTCATACAGTGCCCTGGTTTGGAAACCCCAGAGGTCAATGCAACAGAGAAGCTCTGAGCTCAGACCAGCCAAGACAGCTTCACCATTTCCCCTAGATTTCAGAGGCTTCCACGCTTTACGGGAATCCGTTCTCAAAACCCGTGTCGGGAGTAAATGGCAAGCATTTGCACCACCTGGGAAGGGGGACAGGAGAAAGAAACTCCCCTCTGGATGACAAATTAAACCCTAGTGCAGCCCTGAAGGAGAAACAGGAGCGAAGCGGCACCCGGGCTGTCTCTGCCCACACACTCCGGTCTCTGAAAGTCTTCTCAGTCTGCCCCCAGCTCTGGGGGTTACAATCTAGCCAAACCATGTGAAGTAGAAAGAAAAATGTTTGGTGAGGAGTCAGAGGCTGCTCTTCTGAGCTGCCAAACCTCATCAGAGCTGCCTGCAGGCAAAGCGGGGCTCTGCCACCTCCGTGCAGCATTGCACACAGCCACCCACCAGCCCCACCGCAGCTCCAGGGCAGGAGAAAAATACACTGCCAGCCGAGGGGAGCAGAAACTGCCCAATACAGTTAGCTCCTGATAGACCCAAGGCAGGATTTTTAACAGCAAGACCATTCTCTCTATTAAGAAAAAACTAAATAGAGAGATGGGTCATTTATTGTCTTCAGTGAATTTAAGCGCAATCAATACTGCACTGGTGCATGATTTATCAGAAGGGTGACAAGGCTGTCACCCATAATAACCTTGCCCGTCGCGTGCTGACAGTCACCCAAGGCGGAAGCAAGCGTGCAGCCCCCACTCAGGCAGGGCTGGCGGACACAAGGCTGACTGGCGAGACAGCTCGGATGACTTCTAGGCCATTGCAACAGCAGAGGGGATGCAATCACGGGAGCTTATCGCTGTGAGAAAGCTGCTCAGCAGAGTTTAAATTCCTCGTCTGCAAAACATTGCTCACTGTGAGCTGCCAGCTCCTGTTTACTTTGCAGGGGTTAAGAGAGGGGGAAAGTGGGAATCCTGCACATGAATCCAAACTGCCCCAGTCCAGGGAGAGAGCAGCACTCATCCTCAGTCCTGGCAAAGAAGGAATTTTTCTCCTCTGCTCCCCAAAGTTGTGCACGTAGAAGGAGTGCAGGGGGCTTAGTGGTTTTCCTGTTCTCTGGGCATCTGGAGCACAAGTCCAATACACCCCATTTCCCACTGAACCAGAAGGGATGGGGAAAAGCAGATATTTATTTTGCCTTTCTAAGAGGAACAAGAACAAAAAGGCCCCAGCAGTCTCTGCAGCAAGCAGCCCAGCAGACCCGCTGGCCAGGCAAGCAATTAACACATTGTCAAGGAAGCAGGAGAACAGCCCTAATGACTGCAACTGCAGAGCAGCCTCTGGCTTCTTCCCTTTTGTTTTGGAGCCAAAGGAAAACAGAGAAAGGAGTCGCTCACCCTGTTGGCCAAAGGTCCAACGGGACTTGATCACATCCACACAAAGCAGCCTGATGCACCCTGAATGCCAAGTGGAAATGGATGTAAGGTGGCTGTGGCCAGGCAGCCAGGGGCTAGAGGCAAGACAAGCAGCTCTCCTCTGCCTCTGCTTTGCCAGGGGACATTAGAGAAGGCCACTTTATCATCCCAAAATGTTCAGCTATGCCTCCAGCCAAGCGGGGTTGCCCTGACATTTCTTGCAGCTTCCTCCACCCACCAGCAGAACTCCAAAGGGATAAAAACAAAGTCTGGAGGTAGGAGGAGAGGAATCATTTCTCAAGGCATTTCTACTGAAAAAGGACTTAGGGAGTTCTAGTTTCAAATCTCTTCTGGCATTTAGGAAAGCGGACAGCACACCTGTTCTCCTGAGGGACACCCAGCGCCAGCAGAACTTCTTCTTGTAGAAGGCATCTCAACCCACTTTGTTGCTGGCCTTAATGCCAAGATCTTGTTCCAGCTGATACAGAAACCCAGGCAGGGAATGGGGTTTCAAACTGTGATTTTCAACCTCTGCAGGAATAAAGAGATTTTGGACAGCCTCGCGGGGCCTAAGCACCATTCACAGGCAACATCTGGAGCAGGATGGGGTGAAATCTCGCACCAGACTGGGTGCTCTGACCCTTTGCACATTGGCAATAATAAAAATCAAAGAATTACAGAGCCACAGATGGAAGCATTAAGCCCCTGAGACAGGGGAGGTCACAAACCAGGGCTGGTTTTTTAGATGGCACAGCAGCGAGTTTGGCTCCTTCTGCCTGGGAACACACTTGGGCTTGGCTGAAACAAGGAGGAAAAAATAAACAGGGGGGAGGGGGGTGCTTCATTAAATATTCATATGAAAAAGCATTACTCTCCTTCATAAATAACAAAAATGTGTTCCTCCTCAATTAATATGCATCACTACTAACTTCTCTAATGAAGCCAAGCTCTATCCCAGGAACTGAACACTAATGCTTTCTGTCAGCAACACACAGCAGCACTCTGAGATTATTTTTTGATCTTTTTTTTTTTTCCTGATTTTCCTCCCAAGGTGGTAGTTATCAGCTTGCATCTGTCCTGAACAGCACAAGCTAAGGACCTACAGCCACAATATGTAAGAAAGAGCATCACACTAGAAATTCAGGAGCAATCACGCTGCACCAGGCAGTACTACCCATCCCTGGTGGGTTGTGTTTCTTCCTTAACTAGAAGCATAAGCAATCCCTCTTGCTGGCCAATATTTGGACTAGGATATTTAAAGACGTGAAAAGAGGAAGACACGGAAATCCTCCTGAGGGAGGAGGCTGATATCTGAAAAGATGAACGTTGGGGGTGGCAACATGTACCCCATATTTCCCATTTTGTCAGCCCACGGGTAGGTGATTAGAGAATGATGATGCTGAAGTCCATACCCAGATGCAGTGTAAACCACCTCAAGGCAGAGCTAAGCTCCACTTTGCATCATTTGAGACCCTTGCAGAGAGAGTCTTGGGACATGCCTGGGGCAGTTGCAGGCCCGTACCTGAATGCAGATGGATTATGCAGATTATCGTTCCACTGATACTCTGCTTCACGTCTCACTTCAGGTCCTTCAGAAAGGTCCTTGACCAGTTGCTTGCTTGAATCCTTGCTGTGCATCTTCCACATTAGCTACCCTGTCTCTTCTTGAGTCCTTTCTGATTGCCTGGATCTGTCCTTTCACCAAAGGCCAGTACACGGCACTTGCTGCCTCCAGCAGCTCTGCCCCCACCACATAACACAGCCAGCCGACACCGTCTCTCACCTCCCTAGCTGCCGTATGTCACTGCCTGACTTCAATCACTGTCATTTGCAGCTTGTGCTAACAGGGCAGGCTGTGAACCGTGGCAGTGGGATGCAGACACATGTGAGCACTAAGCTGTCCCTCCTGCAGGGACAGTCACCTCCAGGCAGCTAGAAAGGTAGCTCCTTCCAGAGCACCAGCAAGATTCAGCAGAGCTGGGCTGTCAAAGTCTTTAAGCCCTGGAGATCACAGCTGCTCCGCACAGGTTCATTGATGTCTCCTTAAACCACCCTGAAACCTCCATGAGTTTAACTCACAGGGGAAAATGCAGCATCTGTCCTGCTGGTCACAAATTCCCCTTGCTTTGGCTGCAGTGAGTTGACTCTGACAGACATCGAGCCGGTAGGCCATGCCCAACAGCACATCACCATGGGTCACTACTCTCCACTTCCATAGCTGCTCTGTCCAGCCTCTCCAGCAGCCCCCAAAATGGTTGAGATGTGATTTTAATGACATTCTGCTGGCCCCGTTCTGTGTTCAACTGCAGGCAAGAGGCAGAGCGCCAAATGCCAGCACTAGCAGTCCTTCCAAAGTGGAAATATGGGGTCTTTGTAGTCAAAGAGTAGATGATGGACCCTGTGCAGCCTGAAGCCTATGAGCAACTTCTGAAATCGTGGTGCTGGCACCATCCTCCTCCCTTCTCAGCTCCAGCCCCAAGGAGGAGCCACAAAGGGGGAGCAGAGAGGAGTGCAGGAGCCAGACCAGCTCACCAGCAGCTTTGGAGATGAGTATTTGAGTGAGTTTCCCCATTTAACCCCTCAAAATCAGGCTTGCGTAGCCAGAATGAGGCACAAGTCTAATTCCTACTGACGGTTCACACTACATGGTGCTTATGACACCACAGCGCCAGAGATTGTACAAATAAGTAATAAGTAAAAAACAGTCCCTGTTTTAAAACCTTCTTACACAGGTCCCATTCAGGAGGACCTGGAATTGATGGATCCCAAATTTTCTTTCACGGGGCTGGCCAAAACCTTGTATCTGCTTGAGAGAGCATGCGATGTTACACAGTAGGAGAGCCAAGAGCAATACTTCAGATCCTGCATTAACAAACATGACTCACCCATTTATTTTCACTGGTATGTTCATGGTTATTTTAAGCTTTGTCTAAAGAATGCCAGCTACTGTATAATAACTGGAATGCAAGATGGCAGTGTTTTTATTTTGCTTTACAACTGAAGATACATTTTTAGTTCCTTTAAAAAAAAAAAAGAACAGAACAGTGAAACTGGCCTGTAAATTATTTTAAACACTTTGGCACTGATTTCCTAAAGCAGATCCCACCTCCAGGCCAGAGTTGCCACTAGGGAAAACTGGTGGCCCAGGTGCCACCAGCCCCAGATCCAGCTCTGCACTTCCCTGGGAGTCAGCCTGGCTGCCAGGACATCCCAGACAAATCCCACCTCACAGATCAGGGTTTAAGAGATAAGGCTTCACTTTGCAGGATGTTTAGTTCAAGCCCAGGTCCAAACAACCCTGCTGTGTTTCCCCAGCCTCTTCCCAGCACTTAAGCAGGGTAAGATTAATTCTTGGCATGCTGGATCCATCCTTGCTCTGCTCCCTGTTGTGCCAGTTTGCAACCAGAGCACTCCCCACGCAGGGGCTGCCCTGCGCTGCCATGCAGGCTTACACCATAAGCTCGTTTCAGGCGGCTGTCTGCTCTGCACGGTTCACCATCTGCTCCCGCAGCAAGTGGGTAGGGGTTACAGGTGGCGGGGAGCATGCAAGTCAGGACTCCTGGGCTCTGTTCCTATAGACAAATCAATGGAGGGGAGCATAAATATCCAAAGCTCAAGGTTGTCCTTTCTGTTTCAGAAGTAGGGAAAAAAGGAAAACATGCAACATTCACCCCAGCCCCGGAGAAACCTGTTAGAGCCCAAGGTTCAATGAGCTTGTTAGGACAAGAACAGGAGTGAAAAATCAGCACTCCCAGCCCCCTTCTCCTTGTCAAGATTCAAAGGCGCTCATTTGACCCCTGGCTCTGGGAAAACGGTTGCCTGGGGCTCATTTGAAGCCTGTAGGAAAGGACAAGCTGGGACCGCTGACTGCTGCTCCCTGTGGTGCCAGACACATGGCACATCTCAACACACCCTGGCTACCCTGACAGGAGCTGGAGAAGCAGGGGTTAAGCACCTGTTCACATGGGTAATGACTTTAGTTTTGCACATACAAATTCATCTTACAGCTTCCTCGATGCTGGCAAACATGGAGCTCCCCAGGGCCAAGGCTGCTTGCTTTAGACCTGGCCAAAGCAGGGTTTTCCCTAGGCCAGATCTAAGCAAAGCAAAGACCAGCCACCCTGAGAGCCGCTGTGCACACTCAAGGCGATGGGTCTCCCTGGACACTCCACTATGCACATCTGGTGATGATTGGTGGTTTGAATGCACCAGGGAGAACATATATCTTCTCCCTCCACCACACCAATTTGCAGGCCAGTGCACTGGTGTAAACCACAGTTCCTGTTTGGGAACTGCTGGAAACAGGAGAAGCAGTGTGTCAGGGACAAGAGGGGCTGAACTTTAGCTGAGCAAAGGAACAGCTAGCCACACAAACGCACCCAACCATCCATTCTCCAACCTCCCACAACCCTGGTTAAACACCCTCCCATAGCTTCATTTCTCCTTCCCACTTTTCCCATACTTGTATCTGGAATAAATCCCCTTTGCCCTCCCCAGGAGGCAGAGGGACGATGATAGCTGTGACTCTGCTCATACGAAATACACAACTACTCACACAGGGTGCTCACGGCAGGGATGCTTCTCTTGTTTTTGCTCTCTGCTACATGTTTATGCCAGCTCTCCAGGCGAATCTGCAATATGCTTCTGCCTCATAGCAGACCACAGAGTCCCTAAGAATTTTCCATCAGAAAGTCACTGTCACACACAAGTTTCCGCAGCCATTTTCTGCCCTCTTGTGAAGCTCTGCAGAAATCCACAACTAGAGCTCTGCAAACCCATGTTCCCATGCTACTTTGTTTCCCAGGCAGAGACTTGAAGAGATGATGACTGTCCCTAACTCACATCACTAAAATTTCCTGAGGGTGAATGAAGGGCTCTAAGGCCCATCACGTCTCCCAAAAAAGAACACTGCTACCAGTTCTGCAAGAACCCACACTGGGTTCAACCCCATTTTATCCTGCAATCGATCACTTTTTAAAGCCCTGAGCCAGGAGATTCCCCCTTGCACTGCTGGCCTTGGCTGAGACAAAGCTCTCACTCTCTCCGTCCAGCCTAGCCCAGGGCTTCCCCCAGGATGCCATGGAAGTAAAGGCTGATCAATCTATTGATTATAAAAAACCTCAGCATGTCTGTGTGCTCTTCCTACCAACAGCTCCCCAGGTCCACCAGCCAGCATGCTTCAGAGTTCATCCATGCCTCCATCTCTCCCCTTTTCATGACTTTATTTTTAGTATTGCCTACATGGGACACCAGGATTTGGTGGTTTATCCCAGGAGATATGGCCAGGAAAGGGCAGGGATGCAGTAAGCAGCCTGGGGCTCAGTGTGTTCCTGCCTGTGAAGACAAAAGTCATTTGTGCAGAAGGAGCAGGAACCTTTGGCTCTAATCCACATTTGGTGCCAGTGTGGGCCATACCAGCATGGCCCAAATTTCCACTTCAATCCCATCTCTGTCCCATTGGCTGCATGTAGGGACAGAAGGAATGTGACTCATCCAGAAACCGAGACAGATCAGGGACAGAAGGGGAGGTCCGCTGCCTTGCTGCGCACATTGCTCTCCAAGCACACCCCCGCCCTCCACCTGAAACCCTGCCGCCCCACCATCTGATCAACAAGTCATTTTCTTTTTCAGAGAAAATGATACATCTTGCACCAACCCAGCCCAGCCAGATGGGTCCCTCTATAAATCCATAGCTGCAGTTCCCCCTGTGCCCCTGCAGTGCCCCTCCTTTACAACATCAAAACTGAGGCACAAAAAGGGCTGTGATTCAAAAATACCTAGGCCTGTTGGAGACCAGAAGATTCACCAACACGTCGCGGCTATGAAAGACAGACCAGGTCAAACTCTGCACAGCAATCGGTATTCTCCTCCTTCCCAAAAGTGTCAGTGACAGATGCCAAAGGCTCCCTGGGGTCCCTTTCATTTTCCCAAGGCATTTAATGCTCTCATATAGATTGTTACTGGTCCCATCAATTATTTGACTTTGCCATGATGACGCAATACAAAGTACAACTGCACAGCCCACTGGCTTTTTAATGCCATGGACATAAGGAGAACAAACTCCATTTGGTCTCCTCAAGTCATCTATCATGTCCATTGCAGGACTGCTCCTTAAAATGTAGGGGTTTATTCTGGACTGTGTGATTGCATCCAACAGCACGACAACACCACACTGAGCATTTTTGCTTCCAAGAGTTGTTTTTCATCACTTGGGCTCTGAATCACGCAGGTGCTGCCAGGGAGCTGCTTGTATCGACGCCGGATCCATCCCAAAAGCTGACAATCAGTGGGATCCAGCACGTCCAGAGCCACACGCCAGATGGCATGGCCACCCCGCTCCACTCCCAGACAAACACTCAGCGACTCACAGCCCAAACCGCTCTGACAACTAAGACAGGAGGAAGGTCAAACCATCTGTTTGCTGAGAGCTCAGTGCCATATTTAAGTACAAAGCATTTAAAGACTGGAAAGCTGATCTTAGACTTCCCCATTATACAGTTGCTTCAGTCTTGCTTCTAGGTAGTCTCTGTGAGCTTGCAATCGCTTAGGGTGCTAAAGCTGAACAGCTAGAACAGAAATAGGAAAGCACCCAACACCTACAAGGAGCAGCAGGACGGTTGCCCTTCTCAAACTGGTGCTCCCACAGCGAAGCATTGTGCCACAAGACAGAGCCAGACCTGACTGTATGCCCAGAACAAGAAAAAAAGACTCAGTTATATTTTACTATTTAAATTTCTGAAGCCCTTACTGCTAAAATATTTTGAGTTCTCTCTGCAGTTTCCATCCTTTCCCAGTGCAGAGCAGCTGGTGCCTTTCATCACAAGCAGCTGCATTTCATGAGACTGCAACTATTGCCAAGTGTTTGGGGGAGCCCCAAGACACATGTGCCCATCTACTCAGGCTTATTAATTCCTTCTGCAAACAAAAGGAGACTTTTTTTTTTTTTTGAAACCTACCACTCCTACACACCTAAACCATATCTTGAGTGCCCTGGTTTGAACTCCTGGCTCACACTGCTTTGAACAGGAGAGCTGGACTACATGACCTTCTCCTGAGCACTCTCAAGCTGAGTTTTCAGGCTGTTATTTCTAACTCTAAATAGGAAAAAGCATAAGAAGCTGTTTCAGGCCCATAGTCTGTTTGCTCATTTGCCTTCAAAGAAAGCAGCTCTAACACACAGACAGCAGCTACACGCAGAAAAGGCTCAGGGAAGGCTTCCTCCACTCCTGCAGGTCCCTTGGTGTCCCTAGGACCCTCCAAGAGCTGGTGAACACCCCAGGCTGGCGGTTTGCCCTGCCAGCACCTCCTGCAGGGTACTTCAGACTTCGATTTCATCCCACCTCCAATATACAGAGAGCAGCCCAGGAGTTAGATCTAATATACAAAAAAAAAAAAAAAAAAAAAAAAAAAAAAAGAAAGAAGAGACCGAGCAAAACCCCACCGCAGCTCATGGCTCCAGTAAGGGGCGGCTGCCCCCGCCCGGCCTTTTATAGTCGCGCGAGGGGGCGGGGCCTCCTGCCCTCAGTCTTGCCCTTCTCCAACATGGCGGACACGGCAAACGCCGGCCTTGCGCATGCGCACATCGGGAGCCTTTAAAAATATGAGGCGAGCGTTTTGGATTTTCTTTGCCGCGAATTTTTTTTTTTCATTTTCGCCATATTAAGTCTCTCTGTGGGGGGGATATGCGGCTGGAAGAAGGAGGGGAAGAGAAAAGGAGGGAGGAATAGTGGGGTGGTGGTTGCGTGACGTCAGCTGGGCGGGCGGTGTGTGAGGCAGGGAGGGAGGGATGGCGGGAAGGTGGCCCTGGGCCGGTACCTCCAGGTCAGGGACGTGGGGCTGCCCGGATCCTCCTGGGGCAGGCCGGGAACTGGCCTGGCTTTACGCCGGGGCTGTCTCTGTTAGTGGTGCTGAGGGTGCTCCCTCAGCGGCCGCGGCCCTTCTGGGGGGTTAATGGTCAGAGTAACCCCTCAGTCCGGGGCTGGTGGTTCTGACGTGCCCGCTCCTGCTAGGCGCTTCCTAGACCGTGTCTGAGGCAAATGTTGAAGCAAAAGGCTAGGCCTGTTGTCGTTAGCGCCCACTATGTGTTGGTGCTCTCGAATCATGGAGGAGTTCGGTTGTCCTGATTTTTTGGCTTGTTAAATGGCTGCCATTATTGGTAGAAAATGCTAAATGCCTCTGTAAAGATTAGTGGGGTTTTCAGCAAGTTGTGGTTTTCGTCTTTAGAGTGCAAGATAGACCTTTTTGTTAAACTGCTGATGTGAGATGTTCAGATTCTGCCTCGGGGCCTTTAGGTTTCTGCATCCTTGTACTGGTAAGGGTCTTAAAACTCTTAAGAGGCAAAGTTCACCTTTTCCTTGGGCTTTTCTCTTTCCAGAATGTGTTATGCAGCTGCTGACTTGCTGTCCTGGGTGGCAATAGCAATCCTACAGCCAAGAGCACTGAAAAGCTCCTTAGCGGTGTGGGCATAAGCACAGGTGATTAATGCATCAGAAAGGTTGAGTGAGTGTCACTCTGGCTGTCTTTTAATGGGGAAGCAGCTCTTCTCCGGCCACCTCCCCTACCTAAAAAGGGCATGATGTAACTTTGCTCTGATAACATGTAGCATCTACTACTACGGTATTTACTACTATAACAGAGTGATCTTAAGGGTTTGGTAAGGCTAAAGAATCCCTGCTAGCCTGAAGTGAAGTAGTGCCTGTCCTAACTTCTTCAGACTGGAGGTGGAGATGTGCTTCAGCATCTCCTTGGCCTCAAAGCCCCATGTGTGCAGCTATCAGCAGGAAACCATCTACAGCAGAGAGACGCAGTCTCACTGCGGTAGCCCGTTTGTCTGTGAGCACCATATGTTACTTTCCTTGCCTGCAACTGTAGGACACCTGTGGAGTCAGTGGTTTTCATCACCATTAGGACAGTTCATCTGGCTGCTGTAGACAGTGACATCATGTCATGTGCCTGGATGAGATACTTGTCACATGAGTAGGGGAAGGGTTTCTCTGAATAATGGTAAACATTGTATAGACTGGAGGTTTGTATGCCATATTCCTGTTATAAGGAAGAAAAAAAAATGTTGGGGCATATTCTGGGAGCTCCCAAAATCACAGAAATATCGATTTATAAGGGAAGGTCTAGGATGGATCATTAATCTTTTTTTTTTTTTCCTTTCCTACTTGTAATAAAGGTTGTCAGTGAAATCAGTGGCAAAAATGTCGATCATGTCAACTCTGGCAAAATCAGTGTTTTGGAAGGAGAGCAGGCAGATGAGAGCATGGTCTCTGGAACCACTGTCTGTTTTCTGGTGAGGAGGCAGTGAGTGATTTATGATATAACACTTGAGCTAGCAAAGAGGTAGGCAAGGTGCACACAGGGTGAGCAAAGCGCACATTGTCAAGTTGGGAGAAATGGCATTTCCCCCAGCATGGGCAAGTTCAGGCTGCTGTCAGAGACACACCTTTGTTCATGCTCCTGCTTCAGTGCACTAAGCTGGGGAGGTGCCAAGGAAACGCCTTGATTAATCACTTTACAGCCTATTTAGACATAAATAAACAAAAAAAAATTCATCTTCCATGAAGCTGAAAAAGAGAGACATAAACTGATTTTGCCAAGATTAGACTCTTACATGAAAAGATTTCAAACCAAAATAAAACTGTTATAATGTATTTCTACAGTGATTTATTTCTTCCCCACCCCCCTCTCCCCAAATCCTTTACTTTTTTTTCTCCTCCTGTAGCTCTAGGGAATGCCTGGTTTCTCTGTTTTGGACCCTGCAGCATCACAGGTTGCTTCCAATTATTCACAGAAGCAGCAAGGCAATAAGGCTAAGCTTGTATGTGGGGAAGCAGGACCTGGGCTATAGGCAAGGCTGATGGATCCTTTGGTGTTGGGACAGTCTTGCTAATGCAAATGTGAAGCCAAAGCCAGAACTCGCATGCTTTTGTCCAGGATGTGTGACAGAGGATGCAGCCTAGGCTAGTCCCTGCTGATCCCAAGAGAGAGGAAACAGACTCCTAACAGCAATGGGTAGTCTGTCCCTGTTCTGGAAATCTCAGAGGAGCTTTGCTTTTCTGGCAAGCCATGAGCCCTCTCCAGCTCAACATCTTGCAGTCAGTAACTTTTTTCCAAGTGCCTTTTGCATCAGCAGCCTCAGAGTTCAAAATTCTTCCTGGTCCTGCACAGGGTTTGTCCCTGCCAGGGATCTTCCAACTGTCATGGGGCTTTTAGATCAGTGTTGGGCACTGCTACAAGTATAGCTGGATTAGGAAATTTTGGGAGGTGACTCAGCTCACAGCTTGGATGAGCTCAGCCCCTCCCGACCTCTGCCTCTTGCCCTAAACATCCTGCCTAGCTAAAAGCTTCCTCATCCAGGGTGATGCATTTAGAGTAGCCAGACACTGCTGTCTAAGGGGAATTAATTTGTATTATACATGGCTGAGTGAAAAAACATTCAGGACGTGGCTTTTCCTTTTTCTTAGTTGCAGGAGGTGATATTTCTGGACATCCAGTGGTCTGTGTGGGAAGCAATGCACTTATAGCTTGCAGCTAGTTAAATCCTGCAAGGCACAGCAGTACCAGCTCATCCACTGCACATTTAATATATTTGTCAAGGTATCTGCTAGTGCTCGAAGTCTGACAAACTGTACATCTGTTTCAAAGCAGTGAGGTGATTTGTTGTCCCACAGAAATTAATTCCTCAAAGTCTTTCTCTTGAAATGACTTGCACATCAGAAGCCGTATGTGGGTTAGGAACACCACTGGATTCCCAGGACAGTGCAGCCCTGAGGTCACAGTTTTGTCATTGCAGAAGATCTGTGGAAGAAATATTTTGGTCTGGCATGAGGGCAGTGCTAAAATATACCACCTTGGGGAGTCAAGGTAACCTCTTGGCATCTGTCAGCCTATTCCCTGCTGTGTCCTGACCAGGCTGCTGCGTCAGTTCTGGTTCATTTTAATGCCATAGGAGGAAAATCCTACCTTCGGTATTGCCCTGTATTGTCAGTCATTTTGTGAATGCACATGGATTCCTTTGTTTCACTTGGCTACCTGAAGTGGTTCTTCAGACTGGCCCACACTGGATGATCAGTTTGCTCAAGGCCAAGCGTGGCTTTGTCTTCAAAGCTGGGATGAAAAACAAGAGTCAAATGGTCAGGGTTCCTCTGTTAGGAGCTGTTTCTGACCTGGTGATGGAGACACGACACATGCCAAAGAGTATGAGGGTGTTTGGCCTGGTAAAACAACAGACCTAAAACTCATAACATCGTGCAGGGATGCACACAATCTGTCCCATCCTGGTACAGGACAGAGAGTGGCCAAGAAACAGCTTCTGCATTTCCACAGCAGGATTTCTCAGTTACTGTTCGTGCCATCTGGGTCGCTCCTATTCAGGTTTCTTCTATGTTACAAGCCCCACTGTTAAGGTCTGGCTACCTCTAACTCTGACACAAAGCACACCCAGGGCTGTGTAAAGAAGTTTGCAATTTTTTTTTTACTCCTTGCTCCTTTTGAAAGACACCAGGGACAGTCTGAGTGTCTTAAAGACAGGGAGAGATGGCAGTACCTGCTAGTGATGGAGTAAGCAGGTGGAGCTTTGGCTTCCCTCTACTTTTCCACTATAAACACTATGTACTTCTTGGTGCTGCAAGATTGGGTAAGAAGTTAAAACAAATGAATTTACAAACTATCTCAATAATACAGAGATGTGATTAAGAGTAAAACATGGCCTGTGTGGCCTGATCTGTGGGTTTGGTTTGCGATTTGAGTAATACAATTATCCAGCTGTGTTTGGAAAGCAGTGCAATAATGTGTCACATTTCTAGCTCCCTGCCCATGCTGCTCACTTAGGGGAGGAGGGCTTGAACCCAAGGCTTGAAGCAGTGGGAATGTTGTTGCTTCTGCAAGCCTGGCTTTATTCTTTTGCCCTTGTCCTGGAGTTGGGCATCAAAGTTTTCCTTAATCTCAAGAGCTTCCTTTGCGTGGCTCACTACTGGGTTTGCAATGCCACATCCCTCTTGCACCCGATAAACAGCACAGAGCAGCTTCTGGAACTGACTCTTCTCATTACAGCTAATTCTTAGGGTTTCCTTACACTAAAGAGTAGATGGAAAATTATTTCCAGTGCATTTGTTCTCTTGACCTGGCATGGAATATGTTTATTCCTCTCTTCTTGAGTCTTTGGTTTTTCTTTGCTCTTTTTCCTTTGCAGTTCAGCAGTGGGATCTGCAATGCTCATGCAAGGTGTGTGCAAGGAGCTTAGTGGCTTGGCTCCTGGGTGGATCTGGGTGGTGACATACACTGCTCCCGTGTGGAATTGGGGCTGGATTAACACCGTGCCAATGGGGCTCAGACAACAAGAGTTTGGGGTTTAGTGGAGACTACAGCCCTGTTAGCACCAGCACATCCAGCACAGCTGCTGCATGGTCATCAGGGTTGCTTTGCAGCCCCTTTGCATAGATCAGGGCTGCATCCAGCCACAAAACTCACCCAGGACTGCCTCAACACACAGCAAGAGGGAGAGAAGCATCTCCTAGGTGGTTTTGGAAGCTTTTTTACCTGAAGACATTGGGTAGATTTCCATGTATCTCAGAGAAATATGTCCAACTTCTTACTGTTTGTGTTGAACAGCTGTTTCTGCTCTTGCACAGCTTTCAGTGCTGCTTTTCCCCATAGCAGTTTCCCAACGTCTTACCTAGCTGCAAGGCTAAGAAGGCTTTGCATTTCTGGATGGATAATCAATAGATCACTGTGTTTGTCAGCCTTTTTTCCCCCCTCTTTACTTCTTTACTGACCTGTTGCTCTACTGAAACCTCAGCTATTGAGGAGGCAAGTTAAGCCACGAGTTGTTACCTGGACTCTGTTTTTACCCTTTTGTAAGCAAACTCAAACCCTGAAATTGCGAAACTAGGAGAACAACTTGGGTTGTGATTTCTTTAATAATCCAATCATGTTTTCCCACTCCCTGGAATGGGTTTGGTAACCTGTTACAAATGGGGCAAGACAGTTCCAAGCAGCGTCTTGCAAGACTCCTGTATACCAGGGAATATTCACTGATTCCTACCTCCCAAGAGGCTGGAAACAGGCTGGGACCCCAGGGCACCACTAAAGCAGTCCACCAGCTTGGGGAAGCAGTCTTTCTCTCCGGAGGGCTCACTTCAGAGGCGCTGCTGACCCCCCCTGGGCTGCTTCCCCAACACATCAGTGTGACATGTGGCCCTGCACATCACCTGGGGCTTTTACCCAGCAGCTAAGTGCACACCTTAGAAACATTGCAATGTAATGATTTTATTTTAACAATTGGCCTTAGGTATTAAGACATGACATCATCCACTTCTGCCCACTGCTATTGTTTCACTGGACATTTGGCTTAGAGATCTATGTCAGACAGAGAGATATAAGACTGTGGTCAGAAACAGAAGCAGGTTGGGAACAGCCACAGCTAATAATTGGCTGGCTGTAGAAAAAACCTTCGAACCTGTCCTGGGCAGCTGCTTTCTTGTGGCTTGAGTGCTTCGTGTTAGCAGAGGTGATGAAGATAAATGGAAATAAGAGAAGACCTTTCTCTATACTGTTTAGAGGCTGCAGTTTCTTGATATCATATGAAGCTGGAGTGTTATCTGCTCTGCAGGAATTGTCACCTGACATACTGAAATCTGCATCCAAGGTCTACGGGGCATCTTCAGGATCGGTTATAGCTACAGTTGCATTATGTGAGTGTGATCTAGGTAAGGGCTATGCACTTCCATTTATTCTGTGTCTAAAGAGATCGAATGTCTGGAAATTTTGGAGTTGCAAAAGATCTTTTTTTTTTACTTATCCTCAATCAGTGGTTAATTCTACAGAATTTTACTTTATTGACTTCTTTAAGAGTGGAAAACATGGGTAAATTAACCAGCACAGAGAAAATAGACTAGATATAACTATTAAATAAATCATTGCATCTTATTAATTTGAATTAATGGTAAGCGTATCTAATATAAGAAACAGAAGTACCCTCCCTAATAAGGCATTTGGGATTGCTGATAGATTCCCAAAACACAGAGGGGAAAGAAAATATTGAATATGGGGAGGATCGGTATTGCTGTTGCATGAAATAAAAAGAAAGTTATGGTCACACAGCTGAGAAATACATTAGTGGGCATAGATGCAGAACCAACAGGAGGAAATGTTACACAAAGGCTTCCTGTCAATTTTCTCCCATATCGCAAAAAATTTTTAAGATGTCTTGTGGAAGAAATGGAGAGAAATGGGAAAAGAAAACAAAATACTTCTGCTTCCTGCAATATTTAAGTCCTTGGAGCATCTGGGTCCACTCATGAAAGCTTCAGCCCTAATGAAAATAATAGCTCTTTAAAAGCATTTACTAGCATGGTAAAATGCCCCTTTACCAGGTGGAAGTGCAGCCCAGAAAGTACATTAATAATATAAGGGATATGCAATGATTGCTTTGCTTTGCTTTAGAGGAGGTGAAGCTGTACGTCCTCAGTGTTCTGAAAGCCTCTTTCTGGAGGTGTATTCCTGGAGGAAAAATCCTTAAAATTGTAAGGGAAGTCTTAAACAAATATCTGCCTACGAATGCCCACCAGCTGGTATCTGGAAAGCTGCATGTTATCCTCACCCGTGTGCGCGACTGGAGAAGCGTGGTGGTTTCAGAATTTGCCTCGAAGGAGGACCTCATTCAGGTGAGAGCGGCCATAGCCACCCTGCGAGGGGAAGAGCTGCGTGAGATTTACTGCCTGTCCATGCCCCATGGCATCCGCAGGGGAAAACTGGGGCCGTACAGTAGTCCATGCCATGATTTCTGTCCTTGCCACCCTCTGAAGCCAGACAGGGTCACAAGCTGAAAAGAATTAAAAAAATCAGCCCTGCTGATTGCTGGCTGAATTATCTACAGGGCCTGAGTATGCAGGGGAAAAAAATGAGGCATTTCACAGGTTACCTTCCTATTTCTCCAACCCTGGCTGTGGATATCAAACATGGTCTGGTCCACAGGAGTAAGTGGTGCCTGATAGCCCAGCCATGGGTCCCCATTTTGGCATTCACAGATGAGCCACCATTCCCAAAGGCAACAGGTTTTCGTGGCTCTTTGCTCACCTCCGTGCTTTCCATCTCACCCACAGGCCGTGATATGCAGCTGCTTCATCCCTCTGTATTTTGGAATTTTACCTCCTACGTACCGTGGAGTGGTGAGTAGCCTTGTGGTCTGGAGACCCTATCCCAGGCCAAGGGCCCATCTAGCATGTGTCCTTTCTCCAGTGGTGGTATTAGGCATGTTTATACCCGCGTTTGCCACCACAGTTGCTTGGTGCTGTGTTCACAGTGTCTTCAGAGGGAAGAACTGAACCCAGGTTGCCCCACGATCTGACCTCACTGCAGAAGGAACTGACCTTCTCACAAAAGCATCCACCCTCAGCCTGTCCATGGGGTTAGCTCAACACCTTTCTGCTGCACTTTCCCTTGATTTCATTAAAGAGTAGTTTTTCTGCTGGCAGGGAGGAGGTGGTGGATGTAGACCTGGAGCACATGGGACAATGGTCAGGGCTGTTCCCTGGAAGGCGATCTCTGTAGCCCCAGCACCTCAGTCTAGTTTGGGTCTGGGTGGTGAAGAAAGCCCAAATGCATGCACATGTGATGCAGCACTCTCCTCTGAAAAGGGGAGGGCTCAGGGTTCCTTGTTTTCTCTCCTAGCGTTACATTGATGGGGAGCTCAGCATGTGGCGGGCCAACTTCGTGTCCCGGACCACGATCACCGTGTCTGCTTTCTCCGGTGAATACGACATCAGTCCCAAAGATAGCCCAGCTGCCTTCTTCACTTTCCAACTCTCTGACTGTATTTTACACATATCAAAAAGAAACATCCACCGCTTGCAGTATGTTTTTGAGCTTCCCACATGTCAAGTGAGCTGCTTCTACAGGTACACAGAGCCATGAGGCCCCTATAGCTGGCCCATCTTCCCTGACTGCCATCTCCCCCCTGCAGGTTCTGGACCAGTTTTATACCCATGGCTACCAGGACACAGTCTCCTACTTAAAAAGACTGAGTAAGTGATTGGGAGTGAGGAGGAGGTAGGTAGGGTGCTTCTCTTATGACGTTGGTTTGCTGACAGAAGGTAAGAGGTGCTGCCAGTGCACCTAGAGTGACCTGGTGTACAAAGCAGCAATGTTTAGTGATCCCTAACCCAGAAACCCAATTCAGATTAGCCATGCACTGTGGTCATCAGTCCCTCTGTTTTCCAGTCAACCCTGGTCATGCCTCAGATTGCTGGAGACCTGGTAGTTAAATAACAAGCAGTGAGAGCTGGATTCTCTTCCCACCAGGTGAATTCGGCATAAATTATCTTGATGAGGACTTTATGCTTTCATTAGCTAATGAATCCTGTCAGAAAGGTGAAGGGACCCTGCACTGGAAGCCAGAAACAAGAGTACTTCACTCCAGAGCCACAGACCCTGAGGATGTCACTGAAGAGAATCCAAGGACCCTCCAGGCAGCAGATGAAGTGGAAGAGGAAGCCCCACACCACCTTCTCCACCATGAGGAAGGTAGAGGACCAGGACTTCCTTTACTTCATCAGTTTTCATTAGCTAAGTGACACTTGCCCAGGGTTCTCACTGCCAAAAGAGGCTGGCTGAGTTTTTGTAGGCTCCAGTGGGTGAAAACATCAGGAATGGGAGAAAGTCCCCTCTTGGGTGAGTGGTTATTAGTGAAGCCTCATGCTGAACTTGTTTTGGGTGAGGATTGAGGACTTAGGCCGTGGCCAGGTCAGAAGGGCTCTTTGGAGAAGTAGCTCTTTCTATGAAGAAAGGCATTTACTCACCTTGCAAGGTAATACCAGGTTCTGCCCACATATCATTTCATTAAGGGTCAGGGAAGGAGCAATGTCTCAATGCTTAGAGCTGGGTTTGCTGTGCCAGGCAAATTAAAATTTCTACTTAGTAACTCTGGTGTGCAGCCGTGTTTAAATACTTCGGTGCAAGAAAAGCTTATTAAAGCTGCAGGTAAACCTCTACCTGTATCATTTTTAAGCAACACAAGGCAGGTTTAAATCCAAAACTTCTAGTTTTCTGCAATCCTATGCAAAACAATGTCCCCTCCCATTTCAATTTTGACATGGAAAAGTGGTGAACCCTCAGCATTTCAGATTCCAGTTTGTTGTCTTGTTACTAGCAGAATACAAACAAGTATGTGCTGGAGTGTAACATTTCTTTAAATTTTATTATTTATTTTCTTTTTCTTTCTGAGTCTTTCAACATTTCAGAATTTGTCAGCTTAGGAAAAATTAGGCAGCTTTTCCAACATGATGATGGTTTAAAATGTTGCCAGATAAATTAAAAAGTGAAAAAAAGACCCAAATATTGTTCTGCTATATCTAGGAGGACCACACCAAATGAGGAATATAAAGGGGAAAGAACAGCACCATTACCATTCCAGGTCTAAAAATAAAACCTTGAAAAGCATAAAATGAAAGCAAAGACAACATTTCCATCAAAAATGAGACAACTCTACCTATGGGAAGAGACCCAATATAGAAATGCAGGACACAGTGTTAGGCTATACAGTTTGCTTCCATGCTTGCTTTTTTAAAGGCTTCATCAGTTTGAACTGCATGGAACTTTTGAAAGCAACATTGTAGGAATCAGTTTTCTTTGGGCATTGGGCAGGCTCTGAGCTATCAGGTGTCCGGATCTCTGGTTTGCAGCTGGGCTGCAACATTTTTCACCAACCTAAGGTCACCTGTGGAAGGAATCAAGACTCATTTGTTAGGCCAGAGAGCAACCAAAAGGTAAGTCAGGGCTCTGTCTCCAGAGGAGAAGCACATCAGATTTTTCAGTTCAAGGAAGGAAAAGCCCTGATGATCTAGGCCAGGAAAAGGCTATTTTGCTGTTTATCTGCACAATACTATAATATCAGTGATGTTACCAAATAAGCAAGGGTATAAACCTGCCAACAGCTCGCACCTGTTTTCCTGAATAAGTCAGAATGTCTCCAAAGGACTACAGCTGTGGTAGAGCCTGCACACCAGCAAGGCTTGGGCTAGATGAGCAAGTTAACCACAAGGATTTGCCTCTTTATCCATGTGCCCACCAGGAGAGATGCACAATGAGTTGCACCCTCCTTAGTATCTAGACTAGAAGCAGAGTCTGGCATAAAGCACCTGCAGCCAACAGCCAGAGACACAGGCAGGAGTGGACATGTTTGTTTTCATTTGACTCAGTTGCATGGATCAGGCCCCAGGACTCCCTTTCCCACCAGATCTGCAGTGGGGTCTAGCTTTAGAGAGAGCTCCTGCTGACTTGGATTGTCTCCAAACTCTCGTCCCAGTCACCTCAGGCTTCCCATCTCTGCTAAGTTTGATACAGACCAGGGCAAGCAACAGGACAGCGGTATGAGAACAATATTTTAAGGATATCAAAACCTGCTTATCCTATTACCCTCTAGACAACAGCAGGGAGACATGCAGCCCCGATAAGGTATTTGAATCTAGTTTGTCTCACAAGAACTTCCAGAAGTGTCTGTCAGATTGACCAACATGTTTTTTACTCTCTTTAGGGCCATGCCAGCCACAGAAGAGCATTTCTGACCCTGCTGCTGCCTTTGGCTCCAGTTCATGTTTTAAAGAGAGAAAGAACAACTTGCAATGCAGGCTGCAGATAGACACCAAGCTGCTCTGAAGAGCGCACTGTGGCAGCAATGTCACCAACACAGGCAGGGCCACAACCCCCCTTGTTGTGTCCCCCCCTCAGACCCCAGGTGATTCCCATGGCCTGCCTTTAAAGGAGGCATTGCGGGCTGAAGACAGGACCTATTCCAGCTGGTTTGAACTGGGTGCAGCTGGATTTCCCTGCTTGCTTCCCTAGGGGTGAAACAAGCTTTTGCACAAAGTGATTCAAAGAGCTGGCAAACTTTGCCTCTCTCTACTGCCTCTGGCAAAGCCTCCTTCTGCTGTTAGCTCCAAGCTCATACAGAGGAGAGAGCACCAGGAGTGCTTGCTTGAAAAGATGTGGGATTAATAAAGCAAAAGACAGCTGCTTTGAGTGATGAGTCTTTAAATACTTACATCTTAGCACATCTTTGCAGGTTTGGAGCAGGAGGGCTCTCTGCTGTGATTGGGTTTTTTTGTTTTGTTTTGGGTGTTCCTTGTAGGCTGTTTTTTGTTAAAGTTCTCAAAGTTTTACTAACTTTTTATGATCAAGCCCCCTGACATGTAGGGGTAGGTGGGATGCACTGGGTAGTTCAACTATGCTCCTGTTTGTGGCTGAGATTTGCAAACAAATTTAGTGGATTTGGATGTCCAATTACTATATGAGAATTTTATTTTGGGGATTTTAATTCCCATTTGAATAGGGATAGTGTAACTGCCTGAGGCTGACTCAAATGATTATATCCTGCCTGGAGGTGGTGGTGCTTGCTAGGAAGATCAGGAGGCCTGTAGAAGGGCAGTTTCAGAAGTGGGGCTGTCTACCTGGGAGGGAAAGAAGTGCAGCATGAGCAAAATCAAATGACAGGCTGACTGGCCGTGCTTCTGCCCAGGGAGCGATGAGTGTCTCTGTGCTCTCTGCACTTCAATCTGTGACAGGAACATAGTCACAGTTCACAAGCTGGTTTTGAGCAGCGCAGCTTTGGCTGCGGGGGTTGAGAGATGTAAATCCATCCAGGATGGAAGGAAGACGGGAGTAGCTTTTGATGGATCCAATGCAAATAAGCATCCAGGTTTCTTTTAGCAAGCTCATTGCAGAGAAAATATTCCCAGGTCAATGATTTCAACCAGAGATAGCAGAACATATTACATTATTCTTTCACTGAGCATCATAGTTAACTTTGAATCTGTTTACATCAATGCAGCCTTCAGCTATTCCCCACATTCAAGCCTGCAGTCTCCAGGGCTCTTTGGACAAAATTTCCCTTTTCCCATTTCCCTTTGTACAATTAAACAACCTGTTTATTCAAATAAACGGCTTGTGCTGCTGTGATCCATTTGTTGCCCATTGGGAACCAATAAATGGGGGAGACTCAGCTGGGGTAAAGCCAATCCGTCAGCCTCTGATGTGCAAAATGTATTTGGGATAATTAAGAATGCTGCCAATTCATTCTACTTACAGACCAGCAATATGAGGTGTGTTTGCCTGGACCAGATGCTGCTTGTAGCAGCGATTTACAGAAAATCACATGAAAAGAACTAACATATTTGAGAAATGTCAGCTCTCCCAGTGCAATAGGAGATGCAGTCTGCAAGACTGTGGTACTTTGAAGCAGGGGGAGGTTAATCTTTAGGTTTCTCCATCCTTCTCCACAGCTGGAAATTCAGAGAGGTCCAGATGTGTGCCTACCTCCACTGGCAGGAGAAGCAGGCCTCCGAGGGTATATGAAGCTCAAGAACAAATAATTGGTAAAATCACTTCAGGGAACAGGACAAAAATTAGTTCCTGCCCAGTGTGATGCTCCCTAAGGCTTCTCTTTCTCTCTGTTTTCTATTTGATGAATCTCTCTGGAAGTTTTTGAGTGGGAGGAAAACACTTGAAATGTGACATTTCCTGGCAAATGCTTGCCCTGTAATCTGCATTAAAGCAGGGCGAGGGATGCTGCTGGTGATCAGCAAGCGGAGTGGCTAGGGAAACTGGCGGCTGGGTTGTACATGCATGCAAGTAAAGACGCCCAGTCACCCCTGCGCAGACTGCAGTTTGGTCACAGATGCAGCACCGCAGTGCTTTTCCTCAGCCATCATGTTAGAGCAGATCAGTTCTGAGCAGGGAGACTGCAGCAGCAGCGCTGGAAATAAGATCAACTGGCTTCCCCAAGTGAAAAAAAAACCACCCCTGAAAACCTCCATAAAAAACCCAGCCGTCATGCTGCTGTGTTAAATGAGCTCCGGTGTCACCCACCGCTTCCCGGGGCAGCAGAAGTACATGGCGTCAGAGACCCCCAGGGCCCGTCCAGGGTGGTTACCTAAGGGAACAAGCTGGCAGTTAGTTGAGTCAGGGTCAGTGAACCAACAGGGACAAGTAGCCCCAGGGGCCTTTGATAGTGAGGGGCTTTTTTGCAGCTGAGGAACTGTGTAGCTGCCTGCAGCATGAAATCATTCTATGCAAGTCTTCTCACCGGCTGCAAGCGAAGTAAGTAACTTGCAAGCAGGTTTTAGGGAGGTATGGCTTAAAAGCTGTCTGTGTGACAAGTTAAATGCCTTGAATCCTTGAGAGTTTAGCACCAAAACACCTTTCAGGATCTTGGTGAATGTGTGCTGTAGGCAATCAGCACTAAGCTAGTTCATAGCTTCTTTCAGATGTCACTAAATAAATATTATCATGGGGACAAAAATTAGTTACTTCTAATGTAGGGTACTCCAGATTTGGAATTTTTAGCCACACTCAGTATCAGTGACCAATGGGTGAGGTCCCCCAAGCATTCCCTGCTCTGCAACCTGCCCTCCCTCCACTGAGGGCCTGCATCCCCTGAGCACCTCACCTCCTGGCCACAGCTGTCTTAGGCGAACCAGGCACCACGGTTTGGAGTTGCTTCTGGAACCATTTTACCATGGAGCTCATACCTTCCAGCAGCCCCCACAGCTTCTGCAGCCTGCAAAACCAAAATAAACAAGCTGAGTTTAATGACCGGCAAATGCAGCAAAAGGGGGAGGGTGTTAATGGTAAACGCACACTGTACTACGCTTTTTCATAACCAAACAATCCTATGGTGTTCCTGCTAGCCATACCCACTCTTCCTGAGAGCTTGCCTTCAGGGAATACCAAATCCTCCTGCAGAGGAAGGGGATGCTGCTAAGCCTATTTATGCAGTAGATGTGCATCAGGTTGCCCTGGTCCGTCGAAAAGGAGGGACTTGCTACCAGCCCGCACTGCCCCGTAGGCTGCCCCATGTGTTTCCCATGGAGCTGCCATCCGAAGGATGCTACAGCCCATCGCACACCCTGACGCTGGGCTTGCAGGGATGCCTGTGTGCCTCGTGCTAATCTTGCATTGCGTCCCTTCAGCTGTCTTGCCTGAAACTGCTGGTTTCTGTATCACTCTCGGCTTCAATGCCTCTATCAAGATGTTCTTACCCCTTCCTGATGAAAGCTGGCAGCCTGTATGGCTGCAACAGGACTTTTGACAGTGGATCCTGCAGTCCAGTCACCTGCTCCTTCCTCCACAGAGCCAAGCCTGTGCCCGGGAATGACAACAGAGAAGTAAATAAAGACCAATAATTAGAAATAACCCAATAAATGCAATAATTCCTCTTGTCCAGCTCTTGCTGCAGCTCAGCCTGTAGGTACAGAATCCAGCTTCAGCTGCTCTTACAAAGCCTCTTTGCAAACAGCTACTACAGATCTAGAAATATTTACTGTAATAAATAACTCAATAATGTCTTAAATATAATACTGCTCCTCTCAAAGACTGCAGCAGCCCTCAGTGGCCCCAGCCACCCCCAAAACCCAAGATCAGTACCCCAAACCCTCTACCTGGCAGGAAGCAAGGAATCAGGCACTGTGGTACCCTTTTGCATAGGCCGGTGCATGTCCTGTTAGATTGTGCGGAGTCGTTCTTCCCACACATGCTGGCGAAGCGGAAATTGCCATCGAAGTAGTTAAAGCCAAAGGCATCTGTGAGACATGGAAAGAAAGGGCTGAGGTTTGCATGTGCGTCAGGCTTTGAGGCTGCCCTTCAGGTCTTGGGGGGACACTTACTGTTCCTGTACAGGAAAAGGGCAGTGTCCTGGTAGCCTTGGGAGAAAATGTCGTTCAAGACCTGCAAGGAGAAACATTTGAGGTCACTGAAGAGCCCTCCATCAAGGCACTGGCAGGATCTATCCGAGGCTGTTTGACTGTTGAGGGTTGGGATGGCCCATTTGGGAAGGCAGCAGGCACAAGTTGGTTTCCAGCCACCAAAGCACTTGCAGGTTGTCAAACCAAGGTAGACCCCATCCCAGGCTGGCTACCCACCAGCAGTATCCACTGAAAAAAGCACTGCAAAAGCAGTGGGTACTGCCGCCTCCCCTTGAAAACTGATTAATTAATGAGGGAGATGATCGAACTAAACCTTAAAGCTTGGGAAGGCAGGTCCAGCATTAATTTGTTTTAACCAAAATGAAGCTGGGAAGAAGACCTGGTGGGCTTACCATGGCACTAGGTGGAAACAGAGCATAGCTAATCCTGCAGAGGTTTTCTATCGAGATCTGAATGCTGCCGTTGAAGATCTGGAAACAAAGGAAGATAGCAGGACAATCCCGTGGACAGATATCGAGCTCTCCCGTGAATGGGGACACAGTGATCACGGCTTCCTCCAAGCTGGAAACAGGCTGCAGGCCAGTGAATCCTCCATCAACGTATCGCTGAGGGGGAAAAGCAGAAGGAGGATTTGCTTTGAGGATTGCTACAGCGTGCGTGTGAGTGCGGCGTCACCAAGGGGAAAGCAAGCAGCTGCAGAGGCAACATCTGCTGTGAACCAGTCCCAGCATGTCCTCTCTTCCCACTTGCAACAGCATCTCTTCCCACCCCTTGCTCTTTATCCTGGCCTTTGCCAGCTCCTTCTGCTGCCCTGCCTAATGGCACCCGGCCAGCTCCTCAACCAGGTGCTGTAATCCACAGCAGTTATTAAAATAGAAATATAATTATTTTAATTCACAAAACTTTGTAAAGTTGTTTTGGCAGTCATTTGCCAATTCAAACATCACTGAATTTACAGTGTCATATAAATTTCAAGTCCTGAGCTCAAGCAGTAGGGCTCCTGCATTTAATAATTGCCTGCAGATCCCTGGAGGATTACTCACTGGGCAAGGAACATGTCATTTGCTGTATTCCAAAAGGCATCTGAATTTACCACCCACCTCAGTGGGATTTGTGGTTGCAAGGATTGCAGCCGATCGAATTAAATGCTCGTGAAATAACAGCACAGAGGAGCCTCATGCAGCAACGCCACTGAGCTCTGGGTCCTGCAAACTTCATGCGCCTTGTGGGCAAGCCCTGCAGTCCAGGGTAAGCTGGAGATCTGACCTGACAGCCAGGTATAGACATCTGAGGACCAAATAGGCTCAATCAGTGCAGACCAACAAGAGTCAAGGAAAGATCCTAGCTCTGTACCGGCTGCAAATCTGGTATCGTGGCTTTGTGGGCTTTGGCACGCAAGCAGGTCACGGTGCATCGGCTGCTTTGCAGTCCACCTGCACATGCTTCACCACCACGCTGCTGTGCTCCTCCTTCACTGAGGGTTAGCAACAAGCCAGCCCAAATTTGTTGACTTCACTGTGGTGTTTCTCAGAGTACGAATATGCACATGGTTGGGGGAGGATCCTCCCACGAACTTTTGGTATTTCAGCCATGCACGTCTGCACCTGAGCTAACAGAGACATCTGTACTGCAGTCATATCCCGCCCAGGATGACTGGACTGTGTGTCAAAGTCCCGAGTGTGGCTGTCCTCTCCTCTCACTTTGGAGATCTGCAAGGCAAGATCTGGTCATCCAGGCTCTGTCCGTAGGCAAAGCAGGAGAGGGCTCTCCAGATGGCAATTCCACTCAGCTATCTTCTTAGGATGGGATGAAGAACAAGCTAAAAGGCTTCATCATCCTCCACTAACTAAAGGAGAAGCCTAGACATGTATATCCCTTTCTGCTCAAGGGAATGTAAAGTTCAAACGCAAGAACATGCTGCTGGGAGTGTATGTTTTATTGAAATATCACTCACCACGCCTCGGTAGGATGGAGGGATGAATCCACAGTAGATAGGAAGAAAGCAGCTGCAAAGGAGAGCCTGGGGGAGGAGAGGGATTGCAGAAGTAAAAGTTCCTGTCAAAGTTGTCCTGGACAAAAGCTGTGGCTAGGTGCCTGCAAATTCAGGCTTGACAAATCCTCTGGAGCCAGGCTGGACTTTGCATTTAACTGCGTCAAGAAGAAAGATTTCAAGGGGAAAACATCTCATTTCGATAAAGTTGAAACACTTCTCTTGAGAAGGGCATAGCACTTCGGTTTTTTACTTTTATAGCTGCCAGCAATATTAGAGCTGTATGTCTATATATCACTGTCCAAACACTGCCCTTTGATGGTGGCAAGGTGAAGCTTTGGGGTCATTTTTCATATTTGCGGGTTTTTGGACAAAACCAAGACATCCTCACAATGCATTTTCATTCTGCTGGGATTTGTTAATGATGAAACCATTGCTAGGCTGTTTGCAACCATTCTCCACCAATCTCATCAGCTGGGAACAAGTATCCTGGGCTCCTGGGTTGACCTAGGGCAGGCACCACGGGGTGAACTCCAACATCTCCATGGGCTTACCATCTTCTGCTGTCTCTCTGGGAGAAGCAAGCCCACAACCTCATAGTCAGCTCTGTTAGGATTTGCCCTGGGATTCTTTCCCCAGCAGGTAATTTACTGGTTAATCAGCTGCTTGTTGTTTGGCAGCACAGATGTTTTGTCCAGCTCTTTCCTCCCAGGAAAGTGCTGAGGCAACAAGGAAAATTACTGCCAGTGGGACTTGGCTGAGGAGAGACCTGTCCAGAAAGCTGAGAGGTCATGTTAGCATTAACACAGCTCTTTGCAAAGAGTCATTAGCCCAGGGAAGTGGTTGAGTCACCATCCCTGGAGGTATTTAAAAGTCATGTAGATGTGGTGCTTAGGGACGTGGTTTAGTGGTGGACTTGGCAGTGCTAGGTTAACAGCTGGACTTGATGATGTCAAAGGTCTTTTCCGACCTAAACGATTCTATGATTCTATTAGACCTGGCCAACATGCTGGCATCAGCATTTGGAGGCTGGAAACAAACCTTCTGCTTTTTTAGCACTCTTTATTCCTGCCTGACTCTGGACCTAACTACATCTTCCTCCCTCCCTCCAAGCCTCATGGAGCTCACTGTGGTGGGCCCACAGCTCTGGCAAAGCTTGCTGACACTCTCCCCATCTTGGGTTAGAAAACAGTGTAAAGTCATCAACGCTTAGCTACCTCCACCCCGAGCAGTAGGTAGAGATCTTCCTACAGCATCAGAGAAAGGTCCCTTTACCTGAATTAGCTCCTCTTTCGAGCTGAACTCTGAGGCCATGACGTTTTGGCCATCCACCACCCGCGTGAGAGAGATGTGAAGCCGCCCCGAAGCCAGCTGGTAGGAGTCCTCTGGTAGCATCTGCTGTAAAACAGTCTTGATATTCGCCAGCAAGCTGCACTTGGGCGAGAGAGGGCCCAGGATGGTTTTCCTGACTTCCTTTGCCATGGCAAAGAAAAATTCCTTTAGGTCATCTGACACAGAGGGGTGGGGGGAAGAGAGAGAGAAAGTCAACATCCCTGCTGCCCTAACAGTTATATTTTTAATCCTATTTTTAACACTCCTCACAAATAAAGCCTTTTGCAGCCCCTTGCATGACCCCAGGATGATACTGCTGCTACCATGGGGGACACTGTGGCAGGACAGAAAGGGGGAGATCACCCCCATGATGTCCTCAAAGGACAATGTATTGCTGAGCATGACACCACTGGTGACATCCCTGTCTGTGCTGGAGATGGGTGCTCAAGACGTGCCTGGCCAGGGATTAGGGAAAGGCACCAAAGAGTCCCAGGAAGGGGGACACAGGTGCAGACACTGAGTTTTCGATGCCAATGTGACTTGCACAACATGTTCCTGACTTCCACTTCTGATTTTGCATGAGGGGCAGACCCCCGCCCCCTCTGCTTAGGGATTTCCTGCAAGCCAGGCAGCCTGCCTCCACCGTGCTGGGACTCCCCGCTCATCCGAGCTCCCCCAGTGACCTCCCAGCTGGTGTTAATAGTCATTACAAGCGTCTGCACATCACAGAAGCTGGATTAAAGGAGCAGAGCTGCAGAGCCTCGGCTGAGGGCTCAGGAGACACCAGGTTTTAAAGGCTGCACAGTGACGGGAGGGAAGAGGGGTGCAGCAAACCCCGTGGTCAGCCTTTTCCGGGGGAGGGAGCTTGGTCCCTTTGTTGAAATGGGGCACTCGCTTGGGGGAATACCCCACCTTGGGCAGTTAAACTCTTACAGCAAAAAGCTTATCTGGCTCCCCAGTGCTGCAAAGAGCCATCCTTGTGCCTGGGTGGGCTCCCCAGGACCCTGCACTGGCATGAAGCTGTGGGCTTGCCTCAGCACCATGGCTTTGTAGGGGCAAAGGTTTCCAGGCTGTCTCATGAGATTGCTTTAAAAGCACGGACAGACAGATGGATTAGATGGAGTTTCCCGAAGACAACTGGAGCAACACAGGTATTAAGAGGGGTTATAAGTGTTTGAGCGGATGTTCAGGCCATGTGGCATGACAATTAATGCTCGGTGGGTTCACGCAGGGTCCTCAGGGATGCCAAAAGAGCCAGAGACACCCCAGGCAGGTGATGCACCCACTGGGCACTGCCTGGCTGCTCTGTGTCCTGGAAAGGGGAGAAAACCTGGAAAACTGCCTGCAAGCTGCCAGGCAGGGGGTGAGAGCCGAGCCCAGCTTTGAGGGCTTTGGCTCAGGGCAGAGCTTTGACTCCGAGCGAGAGAGGGATGACCCTGGCAATGTCGTGACCATCCCCACCTGCACCAGGTTGCTGGTGAGAAGCATGTGCCCTGGAGGTGACCTGTGGGGTGGCAGAGGACAGCCTGGCCCAGAGAGCCCAGAGCTCCGCACCCAGCCTGGGTCAGGACAGGGGCCGGGTCCACGACTGCAGCCACCCCATGGGACATCCCATCAGGAGCCAAGCACACCTTTAATCCTCTTTTTGCCCCAATTCTCCCCAATGTGAACTTGACAAGAGTTTGTGCCACATTCATTTTTTCTTATTAGAAACCCAACTAAAGTCATCACTACCCAAAAGGTCTTTTCTTCTCCCAGGGAAGGTGTTTTGGGCACAAGATCCTCTCAGCACCTCTAAGTGGTTGATGTCTCCTACCCCCAGTGAAGCAAACCTCCACTTCAGCACTGGTGCCCACAGAAAGAGCAGTTACCAAACTGTTTTATACCTGCTAGATAGCCCTGGCTCCACCCAATTACTCCAGCATGAGGAATCAGAGAGGAAAGTTTTGGGGTCTTTGCTGATTTGTAGAGGAGTTCATACCCTTATGGACAGAAAGGTTCCTTTCTGCTTTGTCTAAATATATTTGCCAAAGTTTTGAATTATTTGTAGCTCCAGCAGAGTGGTTGTAGCATCCAGCAGAGGTTTCAGGAACTGCAGGTTTCCTCCCTGCTTCCTCCATCATTATTTGGACCCTAAAACCCCCTCTCCTCCTAAATGTCCCCATTGCTTGGAAGCAGGGCATGGATCATCCCTCAAAGACTTAAGTCTTGTGTACACTTGTTTACCCATGGACACTAATTGGAAATATTGGAGGATGTGATTATTAATAGTGGATTAACTGCTCTGAATTGATTCTACACATAGATGATCTTATTGCTGGGGGTCCTGTTTCCACATTGTCTAAAGAGGTTCAGAGTAAAACCTCTTTTGCAGCAATGAGAGAAACCCCAGACCCAGGCTGGAGTGGGGACTGCTGTTCTCCCGGGAATGTCCTGCTGCTGAGCCCTTGAGCTTTTGCCAAGGGGAAAATTGCTCTGCTATCTGGAAATGGGAATCGTGCCACATCTTCCCTTGTGCTGGGAAGGTTGAGTGGGATAACCCAAAGCAACATGCAAACAAACAGGGCTGTCAGCTCTATAGATACCTACGTGACTGCCACTCATGTCCCTTTGTAGCTAAAGATGCCAAGGGACCTGATCCATAGGGGACAAGGGGACTTTACATGGGTGTATCTGCCCACTCTGGCTGCGTAGACTTGCTTTGGGACACATCTCAGCACTCCTTAGACCTTGTAGCAGAAGAGGAGATCTGCTCCTTCAGCAGGAGCAGGAAAATGAACCAATAAAATACAGGGATGTCCAGATTTACCCATGCAGTAGCTAACTGACCATCTGAGATAACATTCAGACAGTAATAACTGGCTTTTTCAGCTTACACCACCCAAAATTGCTCCAGGGTAGCTGCCAAAAGTGGCAACATCTGCAGATTTCTTTTATGCCTTGTGAGTGATAAGAGTTACACTAGTATCACATCCCCACTGGTGTTTTAAGGCATTATCTCTCTATTTCTATTTTGAAATAAAAAATGTATAGTAAGGAAATCTAGGCAGTAATTCTCTTACCAAGGCTGATGCCACACACCACGGCGGCGGCGATGAGTGAGCCAGCGGATGACCCATAAACCTTGCAGGCGGACTTGAGGAGTTCGGGAGCCAGCTCCAGAAGGGACTGCACCACCCCAACCTGGTACAGGACAAGAAAGCCACTGCCCGAAAAGGAGAGCGAGAAACGGGTGCTCGAACCTCGGAGATCCCCCTCAGCCATCTTGAGATCAAATTGGTGTATCTGGCTCGATGGTTGCCTTTTTTCTCCAGGTGAACCTTGAGCTCTCTTCTCTGCTTTCTCCAGGCTTGTCTCTGGCTGCAGAGGAGTCCAGAAGATGGATTTTCTACCTCCTTTTATGACAGGTCCCTGAGGCGTTTAGATTCACAAGCTATTTTAATTGCTGCCTGTGCTAAAAACAGAATTTTTCCCACAGCTGATCAAAACAGCTCTTGTAATCCTCAACCACAGCCAGCTCAGATGCTCAGGGCTGCATCAAGGCTTACCTTTTATACCAAGTGATTTGAAGTGCAGCGGGAGCCCTCGCAGAAATGGTCCCTACATTACTGTGGCCGTCACACTTGGATACATCCATGTAAAATTTCCTCTTTGCTTCGTGCTTTCCTAAATAGGATTCTCCATCAATCCCCGCTTAGGCACAGCTCAGTACCAAGTGAGTGAAGGCTTGTATAAGACACTTAAAGCCAGAGGGTGTTACACAAGGGGTGGATGCAGGGCGTTATGTTGGGTTAGGTTTGGAAATATTGCTTCTACTTGTTCCCTATTGAAAGAGTTTTGTCCTTGTCTGATTCTTGGATATCCCTGAGGGGGAGGCGAGAGGGAACAGGGAGCTGGATTTGCTTTTCTCTTCCCCCACTCCAGCACTGTGCTCTGTAAGGCCCCAGAAGGATGCCCGCAGCAGCACTGTGTTCCCCAAATCTGGGCTTACTGAACCAAAATCAAACTGTCTTCAGGCTGTCTTCATTGGCTGGGTGATAGTTAATAAACAGGGAGAAGTTCAGTAGATTTCTAGTGTCTTTTCAGCCTTAATAAGCTAATGCTGCTGCCAACATGCAGAATAAAAATTGCCATCTTAAACAGATGTATTTTTCAAATATTACTAAATACTGTGTTGCTTGTGTTGTCCAAATACATACAGTGTGCACACTATATAATGAATATTATATATGTTACATTCAAGGTTGTATATATATACAGAACATGTGCATGTATATAGTGACAGACAGGCTGAAGGAGAGAGCTTTCATTCCCCATGTTGGTGCGCTGGTTTGACCAGGACAGTACAAGAAAATAGAGGACAGTCCCGGCATCCTGATGCAACATTTGCAATGCCGTTTCACCCCAAGTTTTCATGTCTTTCCTTGGCCTCGCCAGGCATCACTGGGTCCCCATGACAAGAATCGTGTCCTGCGCGATACCTGGGGGCAGAGACCCCCCCACCTTGATCTGGCCATTATTGTAAGGGACAACAAAAAATGTTTTTACAGATATGTTAGCAGTAAAAAGAATCCCAAGGAGAACGTCTATCCTTGAGTGGATACAGAAGGGAACATAGCCACCAGAGATGAGGAAAACGCTGAGATACTTAATGCCTTCTTTGCCTCAGTCTTTAATAGGGAGACCAGTTATCCTCAGGGTACTCCGCCCCCTGAGCTGGATGGTGAGGATGAAGAGCAGAATATACCCCCCTTAATCCAGGAGGAAATAGTGACCTACTACGCCATCTGGACACTCACAAATCTATGGGACCTGATGGGATCCATCCAAGAGTACTGAGGGAACTGGCGGAGGTCCTTGCCAAACCACTCTCCATCATCTATCAGCGATCCTGGTCA
>JAVJGG010000053.1:5405561-5421664 GCA_035590195.1 Aviceda cuculoides | reverse complement strand
CCCCCCACCCCCCCCCCCCCCAGTAAAAGCCAGCATGACTGCTACCCACCCAGCTCTGTCGATCACCCTAAAATTACACCACTTGCTCTAACTTGCTGCTGGAACCTCAGGCCCAGACTCAGTCCTCCTCCCTACCTGGAGAATTCTGCTGTAGGATAAGGGTGCAAATGAATCTTCCAGGTAGCGGGTGCCAAAGCCCATGATCCTGTTCACTGCCTGGTTGCAGATGCCTGCCACCTTGGCGGTGAGGTGCACTGTGAAGGCAAACTGGATCTCTTGGGGGTTGGCATCGGGTCTGCTGGCCGTCATTTCCTTGCGGACGTAGGCATCAGCCAAGTTCTTGAAGGAGCTGTAGGACATGTCTCTGAAGAACATCTGTAGCCGTGCGTCCTCCTTCACCTGGTTAAGAAGCAAGTGAGTACATGTTATGAGTAACGCGGTGTGTCATCCTTGTGTTGATGCCTGCACTCCACACTAGGATTGCAGTTGAGGGCGGACAGACAGACAGCCATGCTCACATCCAGTCATGGAATTAAAAGATGCCATTTCCTTGATTTCACTGAGCATTTCCCTGCACCAGGAAAATCGATGGTGTTGCTGTATTTTACAGTAGTACAGAGCTTGGCCCAAATTCCCTCAACCCCATCCAGCTGACCACAGCTCTCCTCTCACCTGCCTGTCCAGCTCATCTCCTGCACTCTGGAGCAGGGCAACGATTCTCCTGATGGCTTCGTCTGCAGAGAGAGACCCCACATTATCTCCAGCCCTTTTTTCTCCAAGCCTCACACCCAGATGCTCCGTTTAGTCCCCAGGAAAAATTCCCTGAGCGATGTTTATCCACCTCCATTCCTCAAAAAAACATTTCAGCGTATTGCCAAGTGCGTTGTTATACTCAGCCATGAAAAACACCCTCCTGCCTTTGAATTTCTTTCTCCCTGGATCAAGCCCTGATGCTGAAAATCTCCCCAAAGTCTTCATATGTCAGTTTGGGTCACGTAAGCCCCTGGGTTAGGATCGAAGCAGGGTTTGGGTCCTATGCAGGCTCTGCATGGGGACAAGTCTCATGCATATGTTTTCTATACATGCCAGTGATGAATCACTTGCAAGGGCAACACTCACCAACACCATCGGTGCTGGCTGGCCGTGGTGGCTCCCCAAATCCACGTGCTCTGCTCCCCTGGCTCTCGCTGCCCTGCACGATCAACCCAATCTCTTCCGAGACTCGTGCGTAGTAACCATCGGACTGCTCCACGTCTGCTGAAAGAAAAACACATATTCAGAAGCAAGGATTTTTTTTTTTTTTCATTGGCCATTGATTGAAAGGGAAAAGGAGCCGCAGCAGTGACTGCATCCACGTGGTGCTCGTGCCCACCCCAGATTAGTGCATACCGCTGATGAATGATGGGGCTGTGCTCTCTGAACCATAACAGAGCAGCTGCAACTCGCCCTGGATCTGCCAAAGTTTTGTAGAAATTCCCTCGCCGGCTTTTTGGCAGGGGAAGGGCTGGGGCAGGGCTGGGGGTGTCCCACAGGCTCTGCCTGCTGTGCTGGCTGCTGTACCCTTCCCCACAGCAAATTGATAGCAGCTTAACGTTGGCCCTAGAGCGGCTTAGGATTTAATCTCAGGTCTCAAATGCAGGTTTAAGCTAAACCACCATGTCATTTGTTTGCCAGAGGGGGAAAACCCGTGCTTGGATGGTTACTGCCGAGCAACCGGCTTGGGGTAACTTGCTGCACTCACAAGCTGAAGCAATGACGTGTGGTCAAGCACAGGCAGATTGACCCTTTCCTGGGGCAGCAGGTTGAAACTGGAGTCTCCAAAACCTATCCCAAACCCCGGAAAGCACTGGGAGGGTGGTGCTTAGGTTAGAAACCAGCACTAAACACTATAGCTTTCCCAAAAGAAGCTCAACAGAGGTCCCATTGGCAGTAGGGTTGGGTTTGGGTCAGGGTTAGGGGTGGTGGGGGTCCCACCTGGTGCGGCTGGTGCCTGGACATGCCGCAGGGGAAGGCAGCTGGGTCGCTTGGCCCTCGCCCCGGCTGCCATCTCTCCCCGCTCTTCCTCTGTGTGCTTCTTGAAGGAGAAAACCTTCTTGAGGCTGGGTCTTCTCTTTGGAGCTCTGCCCAGTGGCGGGGATGTGCTCAAGTCCCCTCCGAGTCTTTTAGCCCCTTCTGGTTTGGAGCTGTGAGGACCTTCAGCATCTTTCTCCTTTGCTTTTTGCCCTGTGTTTTCCTTCTGGTCCTCAGGGCTCCTCTTGAAGAGGAAATTTAAGAAACTTTTGAACCAGGTGCGTTGGGCTTTGCCCTGGGAAGAGTTTTTTGTGCCTTTCCTCTTGGGCTCCCGCTCCTCTTTAGGGACCTCTGTGGGAGCTTTGCTGCCATCATCCAGAGCCTCATCCAGGTCCAGTGCTTTGGGTCCCTCTTCCTGATCCTTCTTGGGGCTGAGTTTGGCACACGAATACTTGCAGAAATCACTTTTTGACCGTTGCAGCCCACCTGACTTCCTTCCTCGCCCCCCAGCTCTCTCCTGAAGTGTTTTTTTGGCCACCGGCGAGTTTTCGCAGCAGCTCAGAGTGCGCCTGACATAGATCTCCAGCACTTTCTTGGCTCCTTGCCTGTCCAGTGAGAGAATCTTGCCTGATGGCTGCCTCCCCACGTCCCACCGAGGCTTCTCCACAGCCAGAGCCCACATGTTGCTGCAGAGGAAAACAACACTTTCAGCTTGATTTTTTGCTTTCCTCAGGATGATGCACAGTCGGGTTGGGCATGATGGAAATCACCCCCATTTCGGCACCCAGGGGTGCTTTAGGTGTCCAAGACTGTTTATGTTTGCAGTAAATGATCAACCACTTTTATAGTTGTTATCTGAGTGTTCCTTACAGACTGCACACGCAAGGTTTTACAATGGGCTATAGACACCACTGATAAAGGAAGCGAAACTGGGGGGAGGGTGGAGGCACCTCTCAGAGGGAGAGCCTGATTATCATCTAGAGGGTTTAATCCAGCGAGGGTATCATCCAGATACCGTGGTGCTGTATCTTCCTATTGCAACGTGTTCCCATACCACACTGACAAACTACACGCCAGGAGCACCATCGCCCCGATGAATTGCACAACCCAGATTTTTTAGTAATTCCCAGCTTGGAGCACCCCTTGGAGCAGCTTGGTCCCTGCCTTTCCCATCATCCTTTTTCTCTACATTTAAAAGCAAAATTAAACAGAAGATGCTGCTATTGAAAAACCAGAGAGCTGTGCCTATGCCTTGTGTTGGCTCTACTTCCAAAACCAATTTCACCCTGCAGAGAATTACACCCAAACCAGACTTTCTCCACCACTGGACAGCACGCAGGAAGCCAACACCAAAATCCAGCATGTTCAGGTGTACAAACCACCCTGGAGCTGGGCATCAGCCTCTGCTCAGTCTGGATGAGCATCATCACAACACACAAGCACACCTACCCACACCAACTTGGCCTTTTTTTGGATCAAGAAGGCAAGTTTCCTTCATCCAAGCCAACACCAAAGCCACCCGACCACCCGATAACAAATCATTCATCTAGATTTAATCACAGAAAAGCAACAACCCCCATCCTACTTTGGTTGATTCCAGCACATTGGCCATATCATTCTTTATTTGCTCTTTTGATATTTACCTTTCCATCAGTATTTCTGACCTTCTAGACATATGTCAAGGCAAACTCCTCGGCCACGGGCACTGAGGGTTGTCAGGCTCTCCTGGGAGGTGCCTTTTTTATAGCTGAGGCCAGTGGCTGACTGAGTTAAGTCCTATTTTTAGCAG
The DNA here is from genome assembly GCA_035590195.1 of Aviceda cuculoides. Lineage (NCBI taxonomy): Eukaryota > Metazoa > Chordata > Aves > Accipitriformes > Accipitridae > Aviceda > Aviceda cuculoides. Next base: position 5,417,865 of record JAVJGG010000053.1, on the reverse strand, counting down.
CCATTCAGGTAGGAGAGCGGCCAATGCTTCCGCCTGGGATCCCCGATATCACCGCCCTCGTGGTGGAAAACCAGCAGGCGTGAGTTTCGCTGGAGGAGAAAACAATTTCCTTATGACAAACAGCAGCAAAACAGCATAAAAATCACCTGTCACCTGGTGTAAGCACTGGCCTTTGAAACCTGCTATCTAGGCCAGCTGTTTAGCATTTGGTTTTGGTTTGTTTTGGTGTTTTTTTTAATGGGTGTGATACCATGTATGGGCTTTTCTGGGTTGTTTTTGTAAGGAGAAGTCATAAATTTCTCAGATAAATGGGGTTTCAATGCAACAAGCAGGTTGCCCTGCTCACATCCCAGGAACTTTCAGGAAAGGGGATGTTGGGGGCTGTTGTGGGACCGCAGACACTCTGGGGCACAGTGCCATCAGGATTTTGCCTAACAATGAGCATGGCTGAGCTGCAACATCCTTGAAACCCACCCTGGGGTCCTTCAGACAGCCTGCGCACCCACCCTAAAACACAAAACGGGACAGGCTTCATGACCCAAATCCTTTGCACCCACATGGCTCCCACTCAGCCTTGCCCAGGGGCAGAGCATCTCCCAGGGTCAAACCCGCAAGACAGATCTGTACATCCCAACACCTACAATCCGCCCCTGGGCCAAACAAATCTTCTTACACCTTTCTTACACCAAAGATCCATTTGGCCCCACCGCCACCCCCTTGCACCCCCGTGCCTGTTACACCCTCCCGCAGGCTGCTGCCTGCCATCCTCTTTGCTATTTTGCCATCTGATGGCAATATTTCGCACTGCATCTCGCAGGGACGGTGCTGGACGCGGAGGCATTTGCCAGGCAGCGGCTGCCGGCACGCAGGGTTTGGAAAACCCCTCGGCAGGATTTCCACCTGAGCAGTGCTCCATTTTCTCTAGTTTTCAGCTGGGCTGATGCGCTGCCCAGGTCCCTCCTGGATAAAAACAGTCTTTTCATGATAATGGGTTCAGCTTGCAATTGGAACAGTCCAGGATTATTTTCTTTCTGTTTCTACAAACTTTCTGTGCCATAATTTCCTATAATTGGGAGAGATCCAGTCCATTTCCTTCTGTTTCTCCTGAGCCTACACTGATGAATCAGAGTCTGGTATTGATTAGGAATTACCTGGCTTTGTTTTTCAGCATCCCCATCTAATTCTGATAAACAATTAAACTGTCCATGAGGAGCTCCATGCTGCTAACTAGCATATGACCACATCCTTTCATAAGCAGGTCGATTCCAGTGGGTGAGGAGTTTCACAATCAATTTTGTTGGTTTTTTTTCCACTGCAACATCCACAAAATGAAAAGCCACATCCACTCTGGTGATAAGGCACAGTCTGGCCACCTCCGGTTTGGAGATCTTGCTACTGGAGATCATCCAAGGCTGAGTCCAAACACCGTCCCTGCTCATGGAGGACTTCTCATGATTAAATTGGGAATCAGCTTTGACTTATGGCCACTTGCAGGCTTTTCCTCTTTGTAATAGCATTTCTGGACACAGCCTGAAGATGGGATACCCAAAGTGGCTCCAGGAAAAATCTTGACCCAAATTGTGATTCTGGATCCAGACCTTTATCCAAGTTCAGATCCCTTCCGTGATTTGGGACATGCTCAAACCTAATGGGAGAAAGGCATAAGAAAAAGATGTTTGCAAGAGACCCGAGATAAACCAAAAGCCCATTACCAGGGTTGGGAGAAGAGATCTGGATCCAAATTTGTCCACTTTTCTCATCAATAATCAGAGAGAATGAGAAAGCTGTCTGGAAACGCAGCCACGTGGAAGGACCACACAATGCTGAGGTTGGCATCTTCAGGCCAGTGACATTGGAGGGAAAAGCAGAACTAAAAGCATGGGGACACAGAAGAGGATAACTGGCTTATTTACAGGAACTTGCTCCAGAAGATGGAAAAAAACCCAAGGGAGAGGTATTCCTCACACAGAGTTGCAAGGTGCGGAAGGTTACAGTGGGTTCAGGAGAAGGCAGGATTCAAATCACCCAGATTTCCTGGGAACAAGACAGACAGGCCACAGGCTGAGGTTGGACATCAGGAAAAGCCTCCCCTGCAGGAGGGTGGGACAACCTCAAATGGGTGTCCAGAGGGGCTGGGGTTCACCATCCTTGGAGATCTTTAAGATTTGGCTAGCCAAAGCCACAGCCAATCCGACTGGCTGTTGGAGGCGGCTGTGTTTTAAGTGGACCACAAAAGTCCCTGCAAGCCAACACCAGCCACCTGGGCACAAAAATATTCGCGGTTTCAGATCTGAACCCCAACAGGGGTGTTGAGGGCAGCCACTGCTCCCTGCACCGGCCACGGTTTCGACAGATGGCACAGCCAACACATGGCCTCAGTGGAAACCTCTCAGCCCAGTTGTACTGTGCCTCTGATCCAAGAGGGTGGTGGGCATCAACCCCCAAAGCAAATCCTCTTTTCCTCCAGCCCCATAACTGATTTTAGCTGCTTCCCTCAGCAGATGAGCAGTACAAGACAGCAGCGGGCATGCACGGGCATTTGCTGCCATGTAACACCCTGCCCTGACCACTAGACCTGAGGCTGCTGAAGCATGGATAATGACCTCCAGGGAACAAAGCACCTGCAAACCTTCAGGAAAGCCCGCATGGGGCACCCGCTTGCACGCCACCACCCCTGGACTTCAGCCATGGCAAAAGTCACCAGCTGCTGTGTGCTCTTCCTCCCCACACACCCACGCCAAACACCCCGGCACAAGCGGCGGTTACTCAGCTGTTTACCCAAAGGGATGGGTCCCCGTTCCAGGAAAGCAGCAGGTTTACAGCCTTCCTGCCTCCGTTTACCGCAGGGAAAAGAGACACATCACCCTGGGAAGGACACAAGGGCTTCCTGGGAGCATGGAAAGAAGTCATCATTGCAACCCATCCTTGCAAAGGCGCCCTTTGATTTTCACCCTCCAAGATCCCTCCAGAGCCACCGTGGCACGCGGCATAGCACAAGGAGGGTTGAGTGCTTTTGGCAGCTTCCCAACCGGGAGAGGAAATGCCCGTCCAAGTCCAGCGGGATCCTTAGTCATCGCAGGAAAAACAGGTGAAGAGAGGGCATCTCGCACGCTCCCTGTGAGCACAGCACAAGTACCAGGGTGACCAACTGTCACCTGCTCCGACAAAACAAAGCAGGCTAGACAAGTGGTGGGATGCTCAGGAGCCATCAGAGCTGTTTCCATGGCAAGAAAGTGGGGGGATTGTTAGACCTTGTTAGAAGGTCAGGAAAAATGCACCCACAGGTGTATATCCCAAGAGCGACGCAGGGCCAGGATGGAACAGTTGCCAAAGAAGGAGGTCTGCTTTCCCACCAAAGCTGTCCCTCAGGGCTGCGCAGGACCTACACTGACTCTCTGCTGGATTTCACCCCAAGAAAGATCTGGCTTTAGTCTTCTCTGTGACAAAAAGCACCCTTTGCGGAAGGAAGGAGGAGGTCTGGGTGCTTCACTGCACTTCCCTGATATGGTGCATCACCAGGCTGTAGCTTCGCTGGGTGCTGGGTAACCTCCAGCCCCCTCTCCTAGCAGAGATTTTGGCCTCCCTTCCTAGCTAGGACCTCCTAAAGGCTGTAATGCTATGCTCATTTACCCTGCAAGCTTCTCAGTTCCTTCTCCTCCATCACTTGACTCATCAAGCACTTGTATTTTGCCAACGAGCTGGTGATTTCTGGAAGTGAAACTTCTCAGCCAGCATTTCCGGAGATGTCATACTGTTGACATTTTGCCAGCCAGGCACCATGTGTCCCACCACCACCGTCTCTTGCTGGCTACAGCCCACCAGCATCTCCAGGCAATGGACGCAAAGTAGTTTTGGAGGAGCAACACCAGCTACAGCAAAAGGGACCGTAGTTTCAGGTTGGCAACAATGAGTTTTGGTGGAAACCTCAGTCGACAAGACTTGCCAGAGTTTTTCACAAGACTGACAGTTCCCAGACCCATTCACAGCATTGCTGCCCCAAAAGCAGTGCCAGTGCAGCTCGGGCTTGGGAAAGGGTCCAGAGCAAAAATACGAGGCAGCAGGATAATTCCTGCAGTGGTGCAAAAGAGCAGTTAGAAGGAACTCAGCCATGAAACATGATGCTGCTTCACAACCTGTATCTGTGCTTGTCCACATAGCTACAAATCACCATGTGTTTGCACTGCATTCACCCATCAGCTGCTGAGGAGCTTGGGCTGTTGCATTCTGGTTTAGGGGCTGCTGAGCCTGGGGACAAGATCTGGGTGCCCACACTAGCTGGTTTGAAATGAGGAAGGCTTGGATTTCCCAGTTTCAGAACTTCAACCAGCAAGAAGTGGGATTTTTCAACCTTAGACAGCCATGAGCCTATTTCCTCAATGAAAAGCAATCTGAAAATATTAGTGGATATTTTCAGATTTAAAAGGCACACACACATTGTTCCTTCCAGGTCACTAACTGCCTGGGGTTGCAGGTATTCCTGCTTCAGACTCAAAGCAAATAACCACATGTGACTATGAATGTGTTACTGGCTTTGTTTCTTTTCACATTTAGTCAGCCAATTACAAAAAGCATTACATGGAGGGAAAGAAGTTAAAATGAGACCCAGCTTAGGGCATCCATGCAGCCTGGAGCTCAGCCAGGCCTGATCCAGGCAGATATGTCAACACACTCCCACCCTTAACCACAGGAGCAACCCCACAGGAGACAGTGAGATTACAGCATATCTGCAATGTAAGTCCGTTCCCAAATCAGGGAAATGGCTCAGATTCAGAGCAGCGTGTTCACACTTCAGGCCACTGCTTGCTGCACAAGCACTTCAGTAGACGCTTGACCCAGAGCACATGCTCTGGTGCTCTCTGCTCAGCACATCTCGCTGTAAGAATGGAGCAGTCTTTACCAGCAAGTTTGAAACTTAAATAAAAGCATCAAAATTTACAGAGCAGAAATATCACATTCCCTTCCTCAGGACAGAAGGGAGGCAAGCAGAAGACCAGCCCACACATTCACCTACACTTTTGGGGGCTGGGGGACAGTTTCTGGGCATGTTTTGCTAACGAAGCCCCAGAGGTGTCACAGCTTTGGCTCAGGGCAGGTTTTGACATCCAGGACCAGCTCTGTGGCCTTCTGTCCAGGAGATGCAAGAGACACCAGCACTTCCCAGCTGAGTGCAAGTCTGTCTACAACGCACTACAAGTGCCACCTTCAAGTATTTCCTACAGTGAAACCTCCAGTGCGTCTTCTTTCAAATCTTCATGGTCCTCGTTCTCCAGCTGCTCCAGTTTGCTGGATTTCTCATGGATGATCTCCCCAGGAGTCTTCAAAAACCTGCAACCCATTTTTTAATGGCTTTAAGGGCACGTCCAAACCCATCCCCAAAGCAGGCTGTAAATGCTGGAGCCCTTGCCCTTGTCAGCTGAGCTCCGGAGCTCGCCCGAGGGGTATCCACCATCCCTGGGCTTTGCTGAGGATCCCAGCTCTTGCTTTGCACCCAGGATGCACCAAGCCCAGGGAGACAAAGCTCAGCACTCATCGACCCAGAGCTGGCATTTTAAGTCCAAACTAGTCCCAGGGAAGCAGCCAGCACTGAAAACAGGAGGCTTCTGACTTATTTCCACCCCTTCCTCTGTCTAGAGGTGGACTTCAGACGTGGTGTCACTGGGGAACAGGAGGGACCTGTTCGGCTTGGGTGGGCTCAGGGGCATGTCCTCCAGCACCAGCTGGACTCCATGTAGGAGAGCAGATGGATGCTGGCTCCAGGGCAGGTTGCTGGCCCGCAGCCCTGGAAAGAGCATCAGATAGGACCCAGATCCCAGGCGACCCAGCTCCTGGTTTGCAAAGGACAGAGCCTGGACACAAACCCACCAGGATGTTGCGTTTGCAGGGGGCGGTCTTGCTGGATGAAGCAGCTGTCAACATCTGGAGCCCACTGCTTTCCCATGCCCCATCTGCACTGTCCCAGACAGCTCAGTTCTCTGATCTGCTTCATCTCACCTGAACAACAGCTTCTGCCCTGGCTCCTTTTTGATGATGTTGAGTTTGTAGTAATGTCTGAGCGCTCGTGACATCTTCTCATACGTCATGTTCATCCGGTTCTGGAAGAAGAGGATTGGGCAGGGTTGAGTAAAAGCAAGCACCAACACCTGGTTTGGGTCTGTCTGCAGCAGGACCATATGTGGGACATTTGAGGTGGTTCTTGGGCATTGCTGGCTGCAGTGTGGGTCTCTAACCCAGACTTGCTTCTGGGTCCACAGCCATCATGGTTTGCTTTCCAGGGGATGAGAAAGCCTCCCTCTTTAATCACCAGGAGGTTGGCATCTCTCAGTAGCCCTGTGCCCACTCTGTCTTACCCTTCCCAGTCCCTGTGCCATCAGCTCTGGAGAACAGGTCATGAAGGCAACATGCAGAAGCCCAGGAATGACAAATTTGTTCTCAACTGCATTTACCTTGTGGTTCCCCCAGAGCTGGGCAAGTCCGTTGGGGTTAACGACGCGGAAGACCTTGGCTTCCTTGTCTTCCCACTTGATGTAAGGCTCGTAGCGGCTATCAGAGAGGAGCTGGTACACATAATCCCACAGCAACCTGCAGTCTGAGTGTTGGTGGAGAATAAATAGTCACAGAGCTCCCACTAAGGCACCTATGCTCCAGTGAGAGTCAATCAGCAACAAGATTGCAAATGTTAGCAATGATAGTAAATCTAAGAAGACCCCAGAGCTCACACACAGCATTTTTATTGCTAGATCTCAAAACACCAGCAGGAACTACAATTTTTCAGGTGGGGAAACTGAGGCAGGGAAGCACACACTGATGCAGGGAGTAAATGGAAGGGACACAGATGGGACAAAGCACAAGCAAAGGAACCAGGTTATAAATTCATATTTACCTGCAATTCTCCCATCCACTGGGGCTGACAAGGTTGTAGGAAAAGAGCAGATGGCATCTGCCCTGCAGCTGCCCTCCAAGCTGTGATGGGAGAGGTTCAGGGGCTCTGCAGAGCTGTGGAACACAGGCTGTTCTGCACAACCCAGGCAGGAGGAAACAGCAGCTGGGGCAGCCTCAACACTACAGTCTGTCCCTGGAAAAAAAAAATAATAAAACAAAAACCAAACCCCAAACCAAACCCAAACCCTGGTGTACATTATGGCAAGTCCCAGGAGATCTTCCAGAGCCCTGAACCAGGTGCAGAGGAACAGCCCAGGCTGGTTATGAGCCTGGTACCAGCCCAGTCAGAGAAGGCAGGTGCTGAGGAAAGCCTGGGACTTTCCTAAGGCAGGAGCAACAGAAAGTCCAGAGGGGTTAAAGAAAATGCTATGTAGGGCAATGGCCAGATACAGAAGAAAAATTGGCACAGGAGAACATGCCAGAGTACAGCACTCCCTCACAAACTGTTGTGAGGGCTTAAGATGTCCATCACCCTATACCTGAGCCAGCAGAAGAGCCCAGGAAAGCCCTCCCAGATCCATCTCACAACAAAGCCAACTACTAACACCAACCCACCCTAACTTCTACCTAGGCCCCCTGCAGGCACTAATTAGCCTCGCTGGCCCTGACCAGCCTCACCTGGGGCCTCTCCCCACTCCATCCATTTGCTCAGAAGCTCTGTTTAAGTTCAGCCCTGGCTCCTCAGGCTTTTCCTAGCTATGTTGCAGGAGAACTAGTCTCTAGCCATAGCTATGCCTCTGCCTGTCTGTTGACCTTCCCTGATCCAGATCTCAATCTGCAGATAGACTTCTTAGTGTAGCTACAGCCTTGCTGGGTTGCCATGGGCCCACCTGGTGCTGTCTAGGCTTTATTTGGACTAAACCTGCTTCTGACCAGAGCTGCTTCATCACTACAAACTTCCTTAATGACCTGGACTTTGTTAGACCTGGCTGCCATCTCCCGGACTGTCCTGCTTGCCTTGCTCAGGTAGTGTGGAGTGGGTTCAGCTGGCTGAGCTTCGAACCCCAGATGTGTGCAACCCACTGTAGCTGAGGGCAGGCTCTGTCTGTCGTTCTCTAGCATACCTCCCTCTGTGCTCCTGGCTTCCCTGAAGGGCGAGTTCAGCAAAGGGCTGCACACCAGAGCTCTTCTTTGAGTCTTAATGTACTGGAGTATTTCATATAACACATCACCTGCAGAGAAGGAAAGTCTGCTCAGATGACTTTGTATTGTCTCAGTTGATGTTGTTGCTTAGATTTCTGTGCTACAGAGTAAGAGGTTATTCCCCACCCCAAAGCGTTTGCAGTCCAGAGGGACTAAAGGAAGAGGATTGTCCTTGTCTCCAGCACCCAACTGGCCAGGCAGACCTAAAGCCTGGTCTGCTGGGACCCATCCAGCTCCTCTCAGCAGACCACAGCTTGTGCTGTACTTGGACAGTCCTCAGAAACACCCTTTCACTCAGTCTAACCTGAGCTTGGAGCTCGGTATCTGAAGTCATCCTTGGTGAGGATGCACAGGGCTTTGCCGTTCATTTCAAACTTGCTTTCGTCAGTTTGCCGAAGGGAATACTCTTTCTCGGCCCATCTTAGCCAGTGGATCACGTCGTCCTTGCTCCACAGTGAGGGCTGGATTCCTGAAACCGGGGCAGCCTCTGAAACAACTCAGTCTCCACCTTCAAAACTGCTGAGGGGTGGCAGGGTGGGATACTAGTCTCCATCACCAAATTTTCCCTCTATATTAAGCACTCGCAGGTTAAAAATGCCCCAAAGAGAGAAAATAAACCTTGATAACTGGTCCATCTTGTCCCCCTTGACAGCAGGGAATGGTCCCTGAGTGGGACACCACGGCTGTATACACCATGTCCCACCCTGTGGGTACTCGCCTTTTTTTTTTTTTTTTTTTTTTTTTTTTTTTTTTTTATTTTTTTTTTAAACCAGCATTGACTTGCTCAACATCTACTCACTCAGCCTGCCTGGAAGCTTGAAGATCTCCCCCTCGCTGATGGGGGAGTGTCTGGCCTGGGATGGGGGTGGTAACGAAGCTGCGGCAATGGGGCTGGAAGAACTGACTGCCACTTTACCCTGGGGAAAAGAGATCAAACGCATCAGTGGGGGAAAATTCCCAACTGTGGTCCTGCCTTTGCTTTGGAGATGCCTCCACCACAATAAACACTGCTCAAATATTTTTTTGACTAGTTTGTCATAGCAGCATGATATGCTGTCTGCAGCTTTTCCATGCTGGCTCTAGGACCATTACCAGCCCCAGGATGAACCTCTGGTTGCCCAAGACAGCATTAGTAGCCAGAGATCCCCTTCTTTCTCCAGCTCTTTTCTTTAGCAGAGGTACCTGCTCTCATCCAGGCACTAGATTATCCATCCCCACTGCCCCATGGCTGCAGAGAAGTAGAAGACCAGAGCCAAGACTGGCAGAGCCTGCAGTGACTGTGCCGGCTCCCGCTTCCTGCAGGTTCCTCAGATGTTTGTTGGATGCCCAGGGTTTTAGGACAGTACTTCAATTCTTTAGAGTTGTAAAAATACAGCTGGTAGTAGTGCCTAGAATTTGTCTTAAAAACACTGTATGAAGAGATCTCTCTAACTTTTTCCCCAATGATCATTTGGGCATAAGTGGAAACAGCCATCCCACAGTTTAGGGAGATGTCCACTCATCTTGCTCACCTGCCATTAAGTCCCAGCCCCTCAAGAATTACTTTTCCCTCTCGATTGCTCATAAAGGAGCCCCTCCAGCCTCACTGAACCGGTGAGATGGTCAGTGGTGGGAGGACCGGCAGCCCCAGCACCTCTGCTGGGCTGGGTTGGGGGGTCAGCATTGCTCCCACTCTGCCTCTGGGCTTTCATCCAGACACATGAGGCAGAAGGGAGCTCATATCCTGCTTTCAGCCCCAGCTAGATCTTGAAATATTACTGGCAGCCAAGCAGATAATGCTTCCCCTTAAAAATCTATTAACATGAATCCCAGCAATTTCTCAGCTCCATTCTCTGGAAAATTAACAATTTTGCCTACAAATAGTATTTCCTGAGGTGGTTGCCAGCTCTGGGCAATTCAATACACCCTCAGGCATATTTTCAGAGGTGGTTAGAGCAGCCAGTGCTCCTTGACCGTGCGTGGGGGTAAAGGAGCTGAGCCTCCCCCCTCCTTCCTTGAAAATCAGGGGTGAAGAAAAATTGGAGTCTGCACTGACAGAGCAGATGGGGGTTGGACACATCTGAAATGCAAAGCTGGTGTCTTCAAATCTGGGAGCATGGGAGAGAGGAGCAAAGCACTCCATCCCTCCCAGGATAAAAGCTTCTCTGTGATCCAGGGGGAGTTACAGCTGGAGAAAGGCAGCAGTTTGGTGATGGATGAGGGGTTTTCTTCAGCAGAAGGATGAGTGTTGACAATTTCCCTGCTAGTGGTGTAATGATTGCTGGCTGTTTCGGGGTTATTGGTTTTAGCAAAGCAAGCAGCTGCATGATGTTGTATGAGGAAACCAGAGAAACTCCGGTATAAACTCTGAACAGGCTTGATAGCAATGCAAACTCTTTCGGATTCATTCTAAGCAATAAACTACAAGAAAAAGAAAAGTGAAAGAAATTGGCAGTGTATTTTGTCTAGAACTCCTCTAAAAAGGTATTTTAGTGTTTTCCCATCGGTGTGACTCTCTTACAATGAGATTTACAGTAAAAACAGACCAAGTGTTTGATATTTTTCTTGCTCCTAAAGATTTCTAGGGCAGGAGAGGCATTCTGAATTTTTATTACTTTGTACCGATTTTATTATGTTCTTGCTTTTTTTTCCACTTAGCTGCTTTCACACACATTTCCGAGATGACATTTCCTTGCTTCAGGAGGAATATTGTCCTCGGAGGGGTTCGAGGGGGAAAGCGAGAAAAGTGGGGGTGAAAATGAAACCCCAAGATGTGCGAGAGCAGCTTTCGGCTCAGTCCCAAAATGGGGGGGTGGGGGGTGGAGCCCCCCCTGGCTGCTCCGTGAGGCCGTTTGGAGGTAGATGGGGGAGGTCACACCACCACCACCACCCCGGGGCATCAACTTCCAGCCCGGGGGGGGACGGGACGGCCACGGACGGGAGCGCCCTGGGGGCGGGCAGCTCTTACCTGCATCCCCGGTGGCGGCGAGTGGCCGCTCCCCGCAGCGGTGCTCGGCGCTGCCCCCACCCCGGTAGGAGCCGGAGCTCGGCGCTGCCCCGGCGCCCGGTACGGGCGGGTTCCGTCCCTGCGGCCGCTGCGGCTTCGGCGCGATCCTTCCGGGAAACGAAATCGAAACGAGCAGGAGCCGCGGGAGGCAGAAGAGCGGCGGTGGGCAGCGCCCGGGGCCGTATCCTTCCCCCCGTTCCTCTCCCAGGGCCGCCGCCTCCGCCCGGGGAATCCCGCTCCGCCCGGTGGGTTTGGCTACCGGCACCGGGGGACCCTGTTTTCCCGGGGATCCCGTCCCACCGCGGGCTGGAGCGCGACCCCGGGGACGGACGGACTGCCGGAGAAGGGAGGGATCCCGGGACACGGCGGGGGCGGGGGGCGGCTCGAATATTTGGGTTTCTCCTTTTTCTCCCACCGGGAGCGACGGGGACGGGACAGCGCTGCTGCGAGAGGGGCCGGGTGACCGGGAGAAACACGATGCGGGGGCGGGGGGAGCCCGGAGACACGGGGAAGGAGGGGGGAAGGACGCACACGCCGCTCCGGGAGCACCGGGCCATGAGCACCGGGAGCTGCGCCCCGCGGTACCCGCCACGCCCCGCCACGGCATCCCCGCCCCTCCCGCTCCTCTCGGTTCCCATTGGCCAGCCGGCTCGGAGAGCGGGGCCAATCAGGGTAGAGGCGGGGGCGGAGCGGAGCTTAGCGGCGGGACCCCGCCCTCCGCCCGCGTGAGGGAGCGGCCTCGGCGGGGACGCGGTGAGTGAGGCCTAAAGGCGGGGACGGGTGGCTGGGGGCCCTTCGTGGGGCCTAGGATGGCCTGTGGGGCCTTCCCGGCCCTCCGTGGGGCTTGGGGCTGCGCGGGCCCTTTCTGGCCTTCTATGAGCCTTGCGGGGGGGCTTCAGGGGCCTTCCCGGCCCTCTGCGGGCGACTTACGGGCCTGTGGGCGTCCGTGGTACGCTGTGTGCTCGGGGGAAGGGGGGCACTCGGGACTGGGGGGGAGGCCTTCTCTGTCCCCTGCGGGCGTTGAGGACGATGTCTGTGGGGTCACAACGGACTCCATTGTTCTCCATGGGCTTTAGAGGGGCCGGGGAGAGCTGCCCTTCTCCCGTTTGGGGAGGTGCGTCTGGGGCCGCCTTTGTGTGCGCTGAGGGAGGGCCATCCACGGGGCTGGGGATGCCTCCACCTGCCCCATGTTTACCTGGGGGGGGGGGGGGGGGGGGGGGGGGTGTGTGGCCGCGC
>JAVJGG010000053.1:5358298-5399163 GCA_035590195.1 Aviceda cuculoides | reverse complement strand
TCTGTGTTAGCACCTTTATGCTGAGTGATAAAAGAGATGGAAATGCTCCAATTTTCTTCACGTGAAACCACAGAATCACTTGGCAGATGGAAGATTTTGAGGGTTGGTTGTTTGGTTTTGTTTTTTTTTTTTTAAATCTATGCAGTTTAATATATATGAGGAAAATATTTTTTCTTCTACAGGATCTGCTTTGTTCTTTTTCCTTTCAGACAGACCAAGGTGCAAATATGAAAAATCATAAGATTATTCAGTGATCTTCAAATCAGGTGATTCAGGTATATTTGTGAAATGGTTTAGCTTTAATATAAAGCACCTCCAACTCAAGTTTTTGCTCATATCCACAGTTTCTATGAGATCCATTCTTACAGTGTGTTAATTAGCTAATGTTTGAGTCATTTTGGACTAGACAGGTTTTAGCTTTTACCCCTAATGCAGCTTATCTCTGGATTAAGCTGTACTGCACAGCAATTTAAAACCTTTTTGAGTATGATCAAAAGCCGTTGATTGGGATGCTGCACTAATGGAGAAAAGTATTGATCATGCACATTTCTTGGGCATGTGTGAACAGCAAGTGGGAGAGGAGCTTTCTCGCTATCACCTCCCAGAACAGTCCCCTGTTTCAGATCCTGTAACAGGGCCTGAGCATGTGTCTGCCCCCCTCTCTGCAGCAACCTGTCTGTTCCATTTTCAAATGTATGGGTGAGGCTGTGGTCAGATGTGCTGTTTTGGCTGCTGTTGAGTGGTAGGAAAAGGTTGCTGTGACTCAGCTCTGCGTCACTGCTCCCAGCCTGCTGAAGATGGCAGTCCCCTCACAGGGCTGTATGATGTGGCTCTCTCAGAACGACCTAAATGAACGTATTTGATAGCGAGGAAATGCATTTACGTGCAGTTTTGCTGTGAGACTTAAGGAGCAATGATAAACAGCTGGTTTTGAGATGGTTAGCTTTGAATGTGCTGCATGAGATACTGAAATGAAACCAGTCAAATGATATCTGTTAGCTAGTGTTGGATGAGCAAGGGGGAAACTGGATTTCTATTTACTGGTAATTATAAAGCTGTGGAGAGCTTAGTGCATTAGGCCTGTGCTATATTTAAAATGTACCCTGTCTGTCAAATGTCCCTATTACAAAATGTTCTTTGCCAAGATCATGGGGTGAGCCTCTTCTTTTAAAAGCTGTTTTTGAAACTCATAATTGTTTCCAGAAAATTGGTTAGTATGCCATGACATATTGGTTAATATAATTAATATGCCATGTGGCATCTGTATCTGTCTTCCCTTTGTGCTGTTAAGTCATTCCAAGACCATTTTAAAGGTGTTGTGGACAACTATGGGAAATGCCATTTCACCACTTGTAGAGTGGAATTACTTCATTTCTGACAGATGAAACTCTTACTAATGCAGAAAATAGACTCTTCTCCAGTCTCTCACCCTGTGTGTTGCAGACACTTACTGCTGTCTTTAATGAGGAGCTTGTCACAGCTGAATTAAAAATAACAATTCAAAACAAAACCTCCTTGTGAACTCAGGCCAGCCACATTGACAGCTGTGAGACTTAAAGGCTTTACTTATCCCCAGAGCAGCTGGAGACCTGACAATGAGCATACTGGCACCCTCATGCTGCCCCAGCAGTGTCCCACAGATGGGACTGGAAGAAGCATTCACCCGCTGGTGTTGAGCATGCTGTGATTTCTGCCCATGTGAGTTTTGGTCCAGGTTTACCACCAAGAGGTTCACTTAGGGATGGTGGTTTCTTGCAAGCATCTTGTCTAGCTGGCTGCCATATTGAAAATAGCAAATTAATTTCATGCAGTCCACATTAAGAGCTCTAAAATGTCACGGTTTTGGTTATGTCTGATCGGGATTGAGTTGAAATCCTAGGGTTAGAGAGAGCTGCTTTGTGCATTAATAGACCCTTTAATTAGCAGCCTTCTGTTCTGGTTTAACCCCAGCCAGCAACTAAGCACCATGCAGCTGCTCACTCACTCCCCCACCACCACCCAGTGGGAAGGGGGAGGGAATTGGGGGGAGGGGGGAGTGTAAGTAAAACTCATGGGTTGAAAAAAGAACAGTTTAATAGAACAGAAAGGAAGAAACTAACAATGATGATGATAATAATAAAATGACAATAATAATAAAAGGATTGGAATATACAAGTGATACACAATGCAATTGCTTACCACCTGCCAACCAATGCCTAGTTAGTTCCTGAGCAGCAATTCCCCCCCAGTTTATATACTGGGCATGACATCACATGGCATGGAATACCCTGTTGGCCAGTTTGGGTCAGCTGTCCTGGCTGTGTCTCCTCCAAACTTCTTGTGCCCCTCCAGCCTTTCTTGCTGGCTGGGCATGAGAAACTGAAAAACCCTTGACTTAGTCTAAACATTGCTTAGCCACAACTGAAAACATCAGTGTGTTATCAACATTCTTCTCATACTGAACCCAAAACAGCACTATGCCAGCTACTAGAAGGACAAATAATTCTATCCCAGCTGAAACCAGGACACTTCACAGTAAGACCTATTTTAAGGATTTATTAAAATCGTGCATAGGCTCTACTACTGGAATATGCTAATTTATTTGTGAATCTCTTGGATTATTCAGCAGAGGAGTTGAATATTCCTCACAAGGACAGCCTTTGAAGACTTTCCTTGAAATAAATAATTTTTTTAAAAACCTAGTCTTTCTTTTGCTTGTTGTCTTTGAGATAAACACTCATGAAACCAGCTGCAAATTTGACTAGAATATTGATAGGTTGCTTGCTTGTCAAATTAAAAATGAGCTGGAGCGGACTGTTCTGGAATACCTTTCAATTTTAGAACTTTCCACTTTCAAGAGCGACCTTATTCAGTGTCCAAATGGGCACCTTTCCTCTGCACGAACACCTCATTATGTGTGTTGAAATAGGCATCGTCTCTGCTTTTTCAGTTTTGTATATTTTTTTTTTAGTGGTATTTTCCCTTTTTTAAGCTTCCACAAAATATGGCTACAGTTCCTGGCTAATTTTGCTGAAATGTGACACTAGCCAAATATTTTTGTGAAAGAATTATTAGTCACATAAGAACGAACGTAATGGAATGTTCTTAGAAAGTGTTATAACTATGCTTGACATGTAAAATATTTATCCAGACATGTAAACAAAGGAAGAGGTGTCTTGCCAATGTACTATTGTAAACCGTAGTTATTTTGAAATCTTGAGCAAGATGTTTTTCAGTTCTTGAAAATAAGGTATCAAGTTCTCTGCTGACATAAATTGACAGAATGCTAATGGTTGGCTTTACCTAGCTGCAATTTTAGCCCCTGCTCTTGCCTCCCTAAAAATAAATCAAGATGTGTTTTCCTGATGAGCTGCAGTTGTGCTAAAGAAAACTCCTCTGTTTATTTTGGTTTCAGATTACTTTAGTATTATTTGCAGTTTACTAATGCAGCTGCACTCTATAAAAGGTAGGCCCTATGTTTGTTTTGCTTTTTGTTATTGTCTCTATCTTAATGTAAATTAAAGAACTTGGTTGGTTCAGAGAACTCTGTTGTTCCTACGGACCATGCTGATAGTCTTCACTTTGCTTGTGCCTCTGCTCATAAGGAGTGTCTCAGCCCTTCGGCCAGGCAGTACAGCTGTAGCTTCAGTGGCTTTATCTGAACTGGCTTCCAGCGACTTGGCCTGCTGACTGTTGCGGTGAGATACAGCAGTGCCTCGTGGGGATGCCAGATAATTACCCTGGCAGGGATCTCATGCCGGCCTGTCTCATACCAAAGTTAGGTAAAGATCTCCTGTGCTCGGCTGTGACACTTGAGTTTTGCCAAGCCTGGTTCTGTTCTTCCACACTGGACACAAACTGCTGCTGGACCTTTAATCAGTGACAGCAGTGCCTGGCCCAGAGCACCGGAGCCCTGTGCTGCAGGTAGAGGGGATGGCTTGCTATGCTGTGCCCTCTTGCCATTCCCGTGTCCCTTGCACAGCCCTCCTGCAGGCCCTGAAGCTGAGGCAGAAGTGTATAGGTATATTGGAACTTACTCAGGTTAGCATCAGTAAGCACTAAGCTCCTCCTGGCTCTAGTACAAATGAAATGCTTTTTCAAGATGGGAATATTTACTTTCAAATTTAATTGCATTTCATTGAACAGTATGCAGTTTCCCTGGTTGTTTTTTGTTTGGGGTTTTTTTGGTGCTGTATGCTTTGTTACTCTGAAATCTCTTTGGTGAATAGCTACTGTAACTGTATTCAACTTTCAAAAATCTGCCATCTATTGTTAGTTTTTCAAGCTGCTGCCATGTCATTGGTTAAAAATGAATGGCAGTTGGAGTTGTAGCAGATGAGCTGGGAATGAGTGAGCAGTTACTTGTTGGGATCCCTTCCAGAGAAGAAGGTGGAGTTTTAAGCTGCTCGCAGCCTTTCTGAAATAAGAGTCAAAGCAAGTAGGTGCTTTTTGCTATGGGTGAAACATCAGCTAACTTTTTGTAGGAAACCAAAAGCTCAGTAAGGAAGGAGAGGAATTTTGTTTTAGTCTGAATATTATCTCTACAGATATTCTGCTGTAAAATAAACCATTCGTATTAAAACTATTGTGTATTTCAAAATATACTGAGTAATACAGTGATCCTCATCTCAAGAGGATCCACACTGGCCAGTTGCTATGCTAAAAACAGATAGGATAGTTTATTTAGCCTTTATGGTGCTGCAGGCTGGGTGTTGGTGTTGGGGACCCTGTGTTGCAGGCCAGTATTGCAGGTGGTGGGGCAACAGCTCCAAGTACTGGGCTTCAGACACTGTGCAGTTTCTGGCTCTCCTAAGGCACTGTGGTGAAGGAGACAGGAGGGGTTTATGGCGTGTTCAGCCCCTCAAGTGTGAGCTGAAGTGTTAATTTATACCCTGCTGTCATCTCCTTGCTGATTTGGGGGATGAATGCTTTACTGCATGCTTTGAAAGTGCAACAAGCTGCCTTGATCTTGAGCATTGTGTGCACTGCGTGGATTTTCATAGTCCTGAATGATGGCAACCTGCTTCACCTTGTGTGGGACAACATGCCTTAGTGATTAGAGGTTGTTTCTCTTTCTTTAGGTTCCCACCAACCTCTTTAACAGACTACAGGTGCTTTATTGCACCTATATCTAGATAGACTAGAGAATTGGGCATTAAAGAATCAAAAGCTTGCCCCCAAACCAAGTGCTTGCAATATGTTATATGTATGTACAGTGCAAAGATGAGTTAGTAAACTAGTGAGAACTTGTTTTTATTATGTTGCATTGTTTGGTTTGTTTTTAAGTAAGATACCTCTTAAGGCATCTTTCATTAATCTATTCAGGTGTTATGTACTGTTCAGACTTTAAAGCTTGTCAGTGCACACATACGCTTTATCACTGGCATGAGTCAGGATGAAAATAGTTTCCTACTTCTTCAGGTTCTCTTTGCATTAAAATTTATATATTATTAATGATATGCAATACATTTCTGTTGTTCTGTGAATCTGTGTTTGGAGCAGTCTCTGAGCAATCCAGATATATCTTAGGGGAAAGCATTAAGAACAACAGAATAGATTGATTTAATATTTGAACTGATAGAGGGTAACATATCCAGGTGATGTAAATGTGTAATGACTCTGCAATGCATTGCGGGGGCATTGACGTATCAAAATAACTCACTTTATCCTCAGTTACTGTAAGTTTGTTTGGGCCCAAGTCCAGTGTCTTCTGGACTTGGGAATCTGTGTGCACATGGTTATGTACATATTCAGAAATTCTGGTAGTTAATTCCTTTCTGCCTGCATAAGGGATGTATGGCAGATGAGTGGCAGGAATGTATTTAAGCATATGGCATTAAGGGTTTAATAAAACTGTGCCTGAACCAGGAATCTGGGGAGAGAGAGATTTTGGGGGGCTTTTGCTGAAAAGAGGCTTAATATAAAGCTATTTGTTACCATACAGGTGTTTTTAGATTCAAACTTTTCATGAATCAGCTGGGGGGGATGGGATGAGGACTTTTAAGTTGAAATATTTACATGAATCAGACATCTGGGCTTTGGGGGAGTGACCATTGCTGCACAAACAGTTTAAACTCTGTAGCTTTGCTGTGACTTAGGGCTTCCCTCTGTTAAAGAAGGATTTCAGGATATTCGTGTTGGTAGCACTGAGAACACATGAGCCGCCAGTAAGTAAGGAGCTGTCGTGTTTGAGAGGGGGTGCTTGGCAGCGGCTTTGCTCCAGAGTTACAATAGGAAACGTGGGTGATTATTTCTGTTCAGCAGTTCTGATGTCTGCAGGTATATTGGACTTGGGGTTAGAGCTTTCTCAGAAGTACTGTTTTCCTTATGCTTTTTTGTATAGCTTATAATTGCGAAGCTTGACTTCTTGTAGTGTAGATTGGAATTGAAATTGTGTGAATTTGAAACCAAGTTAGATTTAACTGCCTAAGAAGAAAAATTGAGAAAGAAAATAGCATTTTAAAATCTAAAGGGGTAAGGCAGGTCTTTTATGCTTTGTTGAAACATGGGGTTTTTTCTGAAAGCTTTGTAAGTAGTTTTGCAGAATATGGTGGAACAGAGAACACAGGGCAAAACTCATATTTCTGCTGCCACTGCTTCTGTTGCAGATTTTCACATAAGTATTTGTAGCTTAATCTAACACAGGTGAAGACAGAGTGTAACTCCTAGCTGTCACCTGGCTTAAAACTTTATTTAGCTCAGTATTCTGTATTTTAAGAGGGGAACATTTGTTTTTCCTGTCTCTAGAGAAGAATATCCTGGTTGTATTTGCAACAGTTCATCTTTCACTAGAGTTTTTCCCCTTACCCTGATCAGATCTGCGTACTCCATCCTTCTGCCTAGAAAGGAGGTCTATATTCTATGTGGACATGGCCAGCTTAATTTAAATTGCTGACTGAATTTAACCAGATAGCACTAGCAAAGCTGCCATTACTATAGTGTTAAGAAGCTCTTTATGAGAATCAAATATAAGAACTATAATTTTTCAGATGACTGTCTTTAACCCAATCGTGTGAATAGTGGAAATAGCCTTTATAGGTTGCTTAGTTGTGCTCTTTTAACACTAGTACCTTAAGCCTCACAGGGAGGGAAATAGCCCTAGCAAAGCATTAACCTGTTGCCTTGTTCAGAAATTTTGTTCCCTTCCAAGACATCCAATGGTAGGACGTTATTGGATGCACTTCATCTATTCCAGTTGATGAGGCAGCCACAGTATAACTTTACTATTTTGGAAAAGCCTGTAATAGGTTACTTCAAGTTAATAAATCTCAATGATTTTTCTGCATGTATTAGTCTTGGTGATTATAAGTTGGCAAAATAAATTATGCTGTCAGTGTGGGTCAGTGCCATCAGCAATGATGCGAGCTTTCAGCTTGTAAATGAGGCGCTGGCAGTTACAGGAGGACCTGGTGAACCATGGGTCTTAAATTAAGGTGTGGATATGCAGTGTTAAACCATGAAAACTGTACTGCAGACTGTAGTTTTGAATGGCATTTGTAGAAACAGTGGATTTTTGTTAAGACTCAAGTAAACGAGTAAGTCTGTAAACTTTCCTAACAGTGAAGCTCTATGCACAGAATAGGTGAAAACAATCAAGCATTTCATCAGCCTTCTTGCTGTCTCTTGCCAGAATTTGCAAGCTGTCCTGCATTGCATCAGTCCTGCTGGACATTATTTTCCACCTATATTTTGAAGCCAGATGGAAAATGATTCCTCTGTATATTGATAGAGTTATTTCATAACAAGCGAAAAGCCTTTTGTAATACACCTGTGCTAGTTCAACCCATACATCAGTCTTTTATTGTCTGGATATGTTTGTGTCTATAGCACAAAATGAAACAAGTATCGTTAATAGGTATGAGAAAAGCATGTTAAAGGCTCCAGGTAGATTTTCTATCTGATGCAATCTGGGTGAATGCACTTTTATGTTGTTCTCCTGTGCTACAGGCATATCTACAGGTGCCAGTGAGTGGCCAACCTCAGACCTGCCAAGTGTTATGTTGCCTGGAGCACCCCTTGTGTGATTCAGCCACACAGGGCAGTGCCTGGGGCTCACACCCTTGCGCTAGAAGGTACACTTGCCGCGGGGCAGCCTGGTGACACCAACTTCCCTGCTTATGTGAGACTTCACGGGTGGCCCTTCAGCTTCTGGAAGAGCATAAAAACTGATCTAGACAAGTCTTACTGTTAAAAAAGAAGTAGTCATGAGGAACCAGATTTGTACCTGACGACTGGAAAAATGCTTTTAAAAAAAACAAAGGCCAAAAAAAAACCCCTGCTATGAGAATGAGAGACCCTCTGAATCTTAAAATCTTTAAAGACTGTAGCATTTGACCGAAAGCAAGGAGTAGGATTTAAAAGCAGGATGTGTCATTGCTTTGGAATTGCCTTTCTTCTAATGTAAACTCTGCAATACTGATAGTGTGGGCCCATCACTCGCTTTTATTTTTTAGTAGATAAAGAATCGATAGGCTTGTGTTTACTCCCAGTAACTTGTAAAAGGAAAGGCAGCTTCTTGCATTTTAAACTCTAGGGGAGTTTTATACAATTGATACTGAAGATGTTTTTTAATAGGCAGGTTTTATATTTACTTTGTCTTTTCCAATTTCCTAATGGTGCTGCGTTTCCCTCTTACTGGGAATGCAGAAGGGAACAAAGCAGAGCATAAGACAGGAGGCTCTGTTGAGACTAGAGCAGGCACAGCCTGGCAGGTTTTTTTCCTGTGCCCTTCTATACTGTTTCCTTTCCCTACTTTCTCCATTATTTTTTTTTTTAAATCTTCAGGGACTCCCAAGTTACAGGTGCGGGAATGAACAGAAGCTGGGGCCAAAATTCCTAGGGTTTGACTCCAGTCTCATTTATGCAAATTCAAACCTGCTGTTTTCAGTGGATTTCCTTCATATTTACAGAATGAGACCCCAGATCTGTTCTCAGTCTTTAATAGAGCAGAAAGCTTTACTTTTTGCCTTTCTCTCTAATGGTTGCATTACTCTCATTCTGCACAGCCCTTTGGTATGCTTCCCTGTGACTGGGGAATTTTTACTGCCACTGAACTGAGCTGACAAGCAGTATGGTTATTTTTCTCTTCCTCCTTTTCTCTGGGAAGTATGCATCTGATGATCAAAAGCAAAAAGTTTTTATGAAAACTAGAAAGTTGGATTGGTGCCTACTTGCCAATATGATATTTTTTCATAGCAAGTTTAATCACTGCTTTTTCACTTAACCGAATTCCAAAATCGTATAGGGTGCACAAGAGCAGATCTGCTGAGAGAAGATGAATGTGAGTGGCGAGTACTACATGAGAGAGGCCAGGTTAACTCCCTCAGCGTGGTACAGGACTGGGACAGCTAGACTTCATCTGGGCTCCAACTGACAAATCCACGTGTTATGTATGGCACAGCGAAGCCTTGGCCAGCGGATCTCTCCTGGCTTGAGTATCTCTGTGCTGCACTCCCGTTGTGGTTTAGACATACCCTATACTGATTCGCTAATCCTTACATACAGGAAATGCTTCTCATTATTTATCTTAAGCCTATGAGATTTCTCTTTTTCTCTCCAGAGGAGGAATTCAATCATTGCTAATTTGTTTTTCTGCTTTTCTGTTTAGAGAAACTTTTGACATGTTACAAGGATATCTTTTAGGAAATTAAAGCAAGGCTAAACTTTTTTGAAAGGCGTGCAATTGTAATAGAAATAAGTCTTGTTCTAAGGTAGTAGACTGTAGAATTAGGTCAGGCACACCCTGCATATGCGTGTTTCCTGCTTGCTCATATTTCTGAGAATAATTGTACATGGGAATGTTTTTGTAGATTTACAGGAGTGTTGTCTCCTTAAAAATGAGTTGTTTGGAGCTTTATTTAATTCATCGTGGTTACGCTGTGGTTTAGGAAGAGTGGAAGATTGCTAACCATCTGATTCACGCGATCAATGTGCTGGTCTGTCTTTGCCATTCGGAAACCAAATGGTGAAATAAGGTTACTCACTTCTACTATTTTTACTCTCTTACAACTTCCTTCTTGTCATGCCAGATGACAGTGAAGCAGTGCATAAGCTGTCAGATGTTACAGTAAAGGGCTTTATTCTTCAATGGATTTTGACAGCTCAGCTTTTCATGGTTTTTTTTTTGATGTTTCTCTGACATTCTGCAAATTCGATACCTAAATATTTTATAATGGCTCTTTAAAAAAAAAAATCCCAAGGGTAAGGATAAGGAACAAGTAATACAATAAAAAGTTAGAAACCAGCAAGTCTGTACTGATACTTTTGTTACCTTTTGCTTAATAAAATGACCTACATCTAAATGGGTTTTCTCTGCTGGACATGTTACTGTATTTGAGTTTCTTTTCTTTGCACACATTCCCTATGTACTGTTTATGTTGGTCTGTACAAGTTAAGCCATTCAGCTCCTTCCAGTAGCTGGGTGAGAACTATGTACCTTGGGAAGTGGGTTTGGATGTGCCTCAGATTCATTAGGGTGGGGAAGGATAATGTGCTGAAGATCCTCGCAGCCTTTTTACATTCCAGTACACTTCCTTCTTTCTTAAGAATTACACAGAACAAGGATCAGCCTCTTTATCTCTGCAAGAGGTTTGTAGCATGACTTGTTTGTGCCAAAGATGCATTGCTGCTAAAAACTGTTTCCAGTTTGTGTTTAAAAAAAAAATTTAAATATCACTTCCATATTTTTCTCTCAACAAAAGTGTTGGCTCTAAACAAGTTTAAGTAAAGATGACTTCACCGTGACCATCAGCACATGGTTTGGAGAACAGAGATGCTTGTTCAGTTGCACAGCTCATTCTTAACATTGTCATGTTCTGGAGGGAGGAGGAACCTACGTGCTCCAAGTTAGGCAAAACCAATGGCCAGAGTCAGATGTGAATTTTGATTTTTGACTGTAATGTTGATTTCCTTTTAAAAAAAAAAAGAAAATCACAGCCTATTCAGGAGCTCTTTCTCTGATCTTTAGTGCTGAGCGTGACACTGGGCTTTTGATATTCATGAGTTCCCAGCTCCCAAAATCCAGCTGTCCACAAGCCATGAGTCTTCAGTTCCTCTACAGACTGGTCCCTACCTGGTCCTTCTGGGTCTGAGCATACAAACAAGTTACTGAGAAGTGAGCTAAGAAATCAAGGTGCTCATTTACTGCTCATGATCAATTCTGTGGTACCAGCCAATTTATGCTTACCAGAGGGTAGAAACGTGCATGGAAACAGACCTCAGAAGAAAATGGTAACCTGCTAGTATTTGTCCTGCTAACCACAGGGTAATTGCTGGTGCATGGCCAGGGAGCTTTAGTAGTGAACGT
The DNA here is from genome assembly GCA_035590195.1 of Aviceda cuculoides. Taxonomy (NCBI): domain Eukaryota; kingdom Metazoa; phylum Chordata; class Aves; order Accipitriformes; family Accipitridae; genus Aviceda; species Aviceda cuculoides. Next base: position 5,387,879 of record JAVJGG010000053.1, on the reverse strand, counting down.
GCAAAAAGTCAGTGTAATGCTTAGTTAGTGGATGTGATACTCTGGCTGGTCCTGAAGATTATGTCTCTTTTTCTGTGTCCCTGTTTTTTCTCATAAAAGAATTCCCTGCAGTGGTTCCCAGGGCTGCTAGGAGCAATGAGCAGTTAATATTTGTAAAAAGCTTTGAAGATGAATAGTGCTAATTATTATTTATAGGTATTCATTCTCGCCACGGGTAGTTCACCTTGATCCTGGGCATGAAAGGAAACCAGGACATTTGTAAACTGGTCAGGCATGAGTATGGCCTTCTGAAGTCTTTATGTACTAGTTTCCCTACTGGGTTGTCTGCGTGATTGCAATATATTTGTCATGTTAAATGACTAGTTTGGATATTTATTGTACCAGCCAGATGTGCTAAAGGAATCCTTACTCATTTACCTCAATTCTGCTGACACATAATGTGTAGGATTTGGGCATGCCAAGAGGGGACAGAAGACAAGAAAATGCCTTTAGCCTGGCCCAAGTTGGATTATCAGCAGGACTGAACGTTCAGCTTCCCATAGATTTAATGAGGAAAGTCAGATCTGATGCTTGTAAGAGCCACCACAGTTGCGAAGAGCATCTCTTTCTGAATCTTCCCATCGCTGCAGGTTTTAGCACTTTTCACTAGTGCTAAACTTAGTGTAACAGGAAAGAACAAGGAGAAAGGTGTCAAACACTGGGGCTTTTTTCCTAAAAACCCTGCTTAGCAGATTAAGCCGAAAAAGGGGGGAAAATGATCAGGGAAAATTCATGTATCGTAGTTCCTGCATATCTGATGATATTTCTATAAATAATCTCTGAGATATTGTAGTAGAGGACTCTGCTGAATGGTACACAGGGTCTCTTGAACTGTGCTTTAATTCAGAGCTTAAGGTGATGAACAAAGATTGCAACATTCATCAAACCCAATTCGGTTGTTGTGAAAATTCAGTCTGTAGGCGTTTCATGCTGTTTGACATCACTTTAAAAGGGCTCATAAGGCAGGCCTCTTGTGAAGTTATGGAATGTAAGCGTCCCTTGATAAAGCTGCTGTTTGCCTGGGTATAAACTGCTTTTTGATCTGACTCCCTGCCTAAATTCTCCTCTCTGCTAAGTAGTATATTAAGTAATCAAGAGACTGTTCAGACAGCGCAAGTGGAACTGCAGCAGTGGAGCACTCCTGAAAGAAAGAGGCCTAAGAAGTAGATTTTATGCTTATCAAGTTTTCTTAATAGAGTTCTTGTCAGCTCACAGAGCAAATTCTGTTCCCAAGTGGGTGTGTTAGCATCTCAGTTTTATCAGGGAGCTTGTTTCAGTACAGAAAAGTTGCAGAGAGGGGGAGAGTTCCTGAGACACAACCCAGTACGCTGTTTGTGTTCTTTCTGACAACTAGCTAGTCTCAAGAACTACTCCTCTTGAGGGCTTGCCCAAGATGATTACATATCCACTTGAAAAGGATATTTTTTTCCCCATCTCAAAACACTTTTGCCTAACTCAATCAAACTGCAGTTTTAAAAAATATGTTTTGGCTTTCTGTGCATTTACCAAATTTTAAAGCGTTTTGGTCAAAAAGTACAGCATAATTACAATGTTTGGAGTTCAGTGAATGTGTTTGAAACGACAATATTAGTTGTATAAAAAGTTTAACATTTGCAGCCTGGAAAACTCCAGTTTTCTCACAGTAATTGAAATAGACTGTATGAAATAGGAGAATGGTTGCATTTTTGTTGCTATGTTTGAAATTATCAATGTATCAACGAGATTATCAATGTACAGGATGTGGGTTTGCATATTTGGGTTTACCTTAAAGAGTATTTTCTGCATATTCTGTGTGTTTACTCATTTATATAGTCATTCCTGGGATAGTAGGTTTGTCCTGCAGTTGAATGAGTGGGGCAGTTGGTGCATTGCACGTGCAGTTGGTATGTTCTGCTTGGATACTGGGGACTCCACACACCCGTGGCCCAAGAGCAGCCTGCTGGCCTTTCTCGCTGCCTCTTTGCTGGTCTGACACACAAGAGAAGAGGGTAAAAGATTGCACAGGTTTATTCACAGGGAGCTTGTGTTGCCCTTAGCTCAGGCAAAAGGGGATGGATTTGTTCAGATGTGAACAAAAGCAAGGCAGCACTCACGGGGACTGCCGGGTTTCTGATGGGAATGATGAGGGGTTTTCTCCAGGGTCCAGGCAACCAGTGCGGTTGGTCCAAGAAAGCAGCCTGGGAAGTGTCAGCAGAGGGAGTTTTCTGAGCCAGCATTGGGTATTTGGTGAGAGGCGAGATGGATAGTGATGCACTGCATACTGTTAAGTTTGCTGGAACTAAGATGACCCTCACAGGCTCCTCATGTTGCTGTTCCTACCAGCCAGCCAGGGCCTTTAAAAAAGGAAAGAATATAGTAGCTTTTCACATGGCTTTGGTGTTGCCAAAAATCTTCCTTCTGATGAATATCACATGATGCGTAAGCAACAGACTTTCTAAAAATATACAGATATAATAATGCTGGCAACTTAGTATTTGTTTTATGGGACATGGGGAAGGAATTGTTACTCCTTTTTTAAATTTCTAATTAAGAATTAAATGCTTACACTGACTGCCAGTAATGATGGGCTTGAAACCCACCACTGAACTGCTCATTAAGGCTTTCATCCTCAGCAGGTCCTGACCAGAAAACTCGCCAACTCTTATTTGGCATTTTGTTGTTTTATTAGTGCTGTATTTTATCTGGTTTGTATCTAGCCATGTCTGTGTTCTGCCATGCTATATAGATGACACTTGCGGGCCCTGGAGTCTTAATTCAGCAAAGAAAAAGACACAGGACAATTGTTCTGCAGGGGGGAAATTGGGAAAATTCATTAATGAGGAAATTGGTGGTTTATGTTTGAAAGAGTGCAAGCAAAACACTTCAAGCCAAGAAAGGAGAGCTGGTTTTTGTCCAAGGCAATAGCAGGACAAAATACATGCCAAAGAGAGAATGAGGGAAAGGGTCAGCAAAGGAGATGTGTTAGGAGGTACAAAGGAGTGAAGTGGATCTTAAAGATAGGAACAGGGAAGAAGAATTTCACTTGAGTGAAATGGCCAAACACCAAAAGTGGAAGATGTCTCTGTGCATATGCTGAAAGAACTTTTAAGATTTGAATGGCATTGGTTAAAGCATTGTATGTATCGGACTGAGCCAGGGTGCAATGGATATAAGGCTGCTGCAGTCATGGCTGGTTTATGTGTTATGAGTGTTTGTTGTAGGACTATGTTGGGTTAAATAGTGGGGTGAGCACAATATGATGGGAGGGGGATAAATCAGGAAGGAGGATGACAAAAAAAAAAAAACAAACCAAACAATGACTGGGAGTAGAGAACCTCTTAGTCAAACCTCAGAGTGGTTAAGAGACAATGCCTGAGCTGTTAACTGGAAAAATGTTGTGTATCAGGATATTGCCATGTTACAGAGCTCATTTTGCCGGTGCTGGGAATTGAGAGAGATGTAAACATTTTTAAAGGGCTCTAGTGGTCTGGATGTCAGACAATTGCCAGGAAGGTATTTGCAGGAACACACGTGTGATCTAAAGACATCAGTGGCATTCAACTTACTTTTAAAAAAGCAAAGGTTTATAGCTGAAATAGACCCCCGATTACTTTAAAACCTATTCCTTCCCCCTTTTCTAGGTTATTGAAGGGGCATGACTATCATCATAAGCCTCTCTGAAGCCCAGTTTGAGCTACATTGCTTAGGATTTTCTTCCAAAACTAACCACCTGGTATTTTCTCTCCTAGCTCTTCTCTTAGGAAACGCAACCAACTCCTCACATCACGGAGGCACAGCATGAATGTTAACTGTGCTGGTGGGACAGACTGGTCAAGAAATCTGGACTCCAATCGCTCTGTGGAAAACATAACTGTAGCAGTCCATGAGTCAGAAGACAGTAATGTGGTGCTAGGAGGTCACAGCCCTGCTGCAGTTCCCAGGACTGAGGGTAAGGATGTCTTGACCTTATAGTAATCTTTAAGGGAGTTTTTTTGTTTGGTTTTTTTTTTTTGAGAGGTGTTATGTTTTGGAAGAATTCCAGTATCCCAAGGCAGTTTGCACTGGGGAGTGCAGAATGTACGTACCCTGCCTTTGCCAAAGGTCCACAGCAGAGTTTAGGGTCTTGCTGTCTTGGCAAGATCATCACATGCAAGCCAACTTGCAGCTCTTTCTGAGGTTGTCCCTGAACAGATAAACTGAAAGTAGCTGAACAGTCCTGATGAGCTGTGTGCTCACCATGGACTGGGCATCAAGCACCCCTGGCTTAAACCACCTTTAGTGTGGTTTGTGCTTCTGCTCCAGCTGTCCTGTGAGAGTAGGTGTCAATACCTGGCATCTGCGGGTCTATATTTCTGGCCTTGTTTAATTCCTGTGCTCCTGCTCTTTACACACTGAATCCATCTTGCTTTAACAAGGAGTATCATCATGGTTCATTGGGAAATTTTTTATCCAAAATCCAACTGCTGGCTCAATTTGAAAATGCAGTCTAGTTTTATGTCAGATAACATTACTCTGACAGTTAGGTATATTGACATCATTTGTTATCGTATGACTCAGTTTTGTCATTACAGTGGTAAGTGTTACTATGACATGATGTTTTTCAATAAATTATCTCTTACCCGTGCAGTATTTGTTTGTCTCTCTCAGGTTTAGATTCTGAATGCCGACACACTGCTTGTCCAGTAAGTCCCCAGATCAGTAGCATGTTGTCTGCTCCTGAAGACACGCACAACTGTCATTTCCAAGATGGAAATAAGAGACAGTCAGAATATTTTAATACCCAGGAACGCCATGGATGCTGCACTTTGTCTTCAAGCAGCAATTCACAAACAGTGGCTCCAGAGAAAGTGACGCTTGTGGTAGATGGCACTCGCTTTGCAGTGAATCCACAGATTTTCACTGCTCACCCTGATACTATGCTGGGAAGGTGGGTAATTTCCACTATTTTCAAGAAAGCTTAAGGGGGTCAAATGGTTGCTAAAATGGAACAAACCCCTAATGTTTGTTTTCCAGTCTCATATATACACACAAGCGAAGCAAGGTTGACCTCATGCAGAACTTGGCTGTGAGTAAGGCCTTGAAGACAAGACCAGATAGATGTAGAGAGAGTTGGTAGTTCTTTAGACAACATTCTCCCTTCATTCCACTTCCTTCAAAACAGTGTGCACTTTTAGCTAGACGTGGTCTGCTTTTGCTTTCTGTCCAAGTGTTTGCCTTGTTTATAAGTACTACATCTGTTCACTGCTGATAAATTTCCTTCCAGAATGGGTAAAATGATAATACTCTATCCCCCTTCTGCTATTATCTTATAATACTCTCCCGTTAAGAGAAGTTACTCAGCTCCCTGTAACATAGCTTAAAGGTTGGAGCCTACTGATGCAACAAGAAGCACTCATTTTCTGTATTGCCAGCACTTTCACTCGTCTCTGACCCCAGGGAGACAGGATCTGGTGGATTACTGACCCTTGCACAGGTCATTGTATAAAACAAGGGATGAAAAGGCGTGTGGTGGTTATCTTGCATAGCCTCAGTGAAAAGGCTTTATTGCCAGGTTGTTTTCCAACACAGGGTTGAATGATCTGTTCCTTTGAGCTGTGGCTTGTTCCGTCCAATACAGTAGCTATAGCCACAGGCAGAGTCCAGCTATAGGAAGATTTAGGTGAGACAGCTCTTGTGCTTATATACTATGTAAGAGAGTTGAGTATAGGTTTCAAGTTGCTGCATATATGTGTCACTGCTGGTTTTATTTAACTGCAGTGCACCTATTGGTCTCTAGAATTAATGCATTTAACTACACTTGTGCGCTTATGTAGATTTTTATCTTTTCAGAATGTTTGGACCAGGAAGAGAATATAATTTCACCAGGCCAAATGAAAAGGGAGAATATGAAATTGCAGAAGGAATTAGCTCAGCTGTGTTCCGGACTGTGCTGGTAAGGAGATTTTTGCAGATTGAAAAAAACCCAATCTGTTTGTCACATGTACAAAACTGAGCCATCTCCCAGGCAGCTGCATACCCCCTCGGACATATTCTTTTATAACTGTTCTGCATTGTGGGTTTTTAAAAAAAAAAAAATTATAATAGACTTTGGTATGAGTCATCATTTCAGATATTTGCTCATGTTGCCTTTTACCTTTCTTGTGTCATGCCATTGTAGTTCCTGAGCTGTGTCCTGACCTTGTGGTTGCATATAAATGCATATTACATATGAGACGTTATGAAACCCTATGCCATGGGAAAAGTTTTAACTGGAGCTCACCGTTTATCAGACCCAAGAGGATCTGCAATGAGACATAGATTCTCAGACAAGCAGGGCTGGTTTTACTGTTCACAGAGCTATATATAGCCTCTGTAACTCTCAAATGTTAGTTAACAAAATAAAGAACTAATTAAAAATTATCAGAGTCCAAGCTAGTCTTAATTTTGCTCTCCAAAAACTGTCCTTTTATTTGCAGGATTATTACAAAACTGGAATCATTAACTGCCCTGACGGGATTTCCATCCCAGACCTTCGAGACACGTGTGATTATCTCTGCATAAACTTTGATTTCAACACAATCAAATGTCAAGATTTAAGTAAGTATGGAGAGAAATGAGCTCTTAGGAGATCATCTGCATGGTGTTGAGCACTCTGATCCTGACTCAGTGCATTGCTTAATCATGTGCTTTAGTTTGAGCACGAAGGTGTGGACTCCACTAGGACTGATGTATGCATTGCATTTAAACAGCTTCCTTTTTTGCTGCATCAATCCAAAGTGAAGTGATTGAATCCTGCAGAACACACGGACACCGTGCCCAAAAAAGCAAATTGAAATTGTAAAAATTCTAGTCTCTTCTTGTAACAGAGGCTGAGAAGAAGAGCTCACTGTTACAGCCAAACAAAATGAAGGCTAAAAGCAGGGTTATAACTCCTATCTAAAATGTACCAGAGAATCATGAATAATTTAAGCTCATGGATGATGGGCAGAGCAGGAACCAAAGACACCAAAGCTAGAAAGTAGTAGAGAGTTCCTAGTCATGAAGGGGTTGGGAGCAGCTTTTTGGTGGGTATGTTGGCAAAAAAAAAAAGTACTTTTAACATAGGCAAATCTGTGAAAGGCACTATACTGAAATGGGGCATATGGTATCGTAGCACAGGCCTTGGGTGGAGTTTCCTACCCTGTCCTCTGATCAGTGATCACAGAGAAGGCAGAAAATGTGCTTTCAAGGACAGAGGTTATTGCTGGAAATTCAAGTTAAGTATCATAATGAATTAATTATTCAGTCTGTTACTGTTGCGCTGTATTGATTGGACCTTGGTGGTTTTTTTAATGGTAATGTAATGGTTCTACCATGTAATTTACATTCCATTTGAAATGCAGTCTCATATATCTGATTTTGCCAATTCTGGAGCTGGAGACTGTTGATGCATCTGAACATATGTTAAGGAGTTTGTCTAAAGAAGAATGCAGGCTGTGCTCTTGAATGTATCTGGAAAGTGTAGAGCTGGGACGTATTTTCATACTGTGTAAAAAAGCTCATCATATGATTTATGTCTCATTAGGTGCTCTGTTACATGAGCTCTCCAATGATGGTGCTCACAAGCAGTTTGATAGCTACCTGGAGGAGCTAATTCTGCCTATAATGGTGGATAGCGCAAGGAAAGGGGAACGTGAATGCCATATTGTCGTGCTGACAGATGAAGACACAGTGGACTGGGATGAAGACCATCCACCTCCAATGGGAGAGGAATACTCGCAAAGTAAGGGCTTTACACTGGGGCTCCTGACTCTGTGTTCAGCACACACCCAGACATCTGGCCGTAAGGAAAGGACCTGTTGCCCAAACAGCAGTCTTTCTCCAGGAAGAGATGCTGTCTTATGGAGTCCTGTTCTGTACATTCCTTGTGAAATGGCGGCTGCTAGAGGCAGGATACCTGGCTAGTTAGAGCTTTGGTCTGACCGCCTGCATTGGTAATGACAGCACTCACTGCATCTTTTCCTTTTGTTTGCTGCCTCCCCCTCAGCCTTTTCCCGGCTCCCTAGTGAGTGAATACTCTTTGCCATCACCACCCATTCTATCCAGACTGTAATGTGCATCGCTCTCCTCCCACTAAGGAAGTGCAGCTAATTGCAGTGATGAGAACAGATACCCAAAGTAGTTCTTGGAAACCAGACCTGTTTTTTGGCACCCCCACAGCTGAGCATGTCAAAAATGGGGAGAAGGTCCCTCCTTGTAGATTCTAATCACCCTTTTTATTTCTCAAGTCCTTTATAGTTCCAAGCTGTACAGATTCTTCAAGTACATTGAGAACCGTGATGTTGCAAAAGCTGTATTAAAGGAACGGGGCCTGAAAAATATTCGCATTGGCATTGAAGGTAAAGTATTTCTTCAGAAAGGAAATTCTACAACAGGCGACTCCATAGTCAGTAAAGCCTGGTTTCCTCTGGACTCTAGGCATTTCCTGTTTTGCTCTGTGTTTTACTAGGCATTTATTTTCATGAAGCTAGTAGAAGCTGGACATGTTCCTTCACCTCTATCTTGTTACACTGAAATTGGCTAGGAGGCTCAAAAGTTAAGGGCAAATGAAAGATGTGTGGCGTGTACCAGCAAGCCTTTGTCTCTAGGACTGGAACTGGAAACGGGAGTCAAACACTTCCACCTGCTGATGCAAGCATTCCCTTAGAGAGCTTAGAGAACATTGTGCTCTGTCCTGGGAGACTCCTGTTTTTGTAGTAGCTATGTTCACCAAATGATAATGCTGTGCAGCCATTGATCATATGACTACACACAATGCTGCACCATCTTTCCAGGGGAAAAGAAAGGAAGCCAATAATGTGGCATGTGAGCATTTGTCTGCTAAGTCCCCCCTTCCCCCATAATCACTCCTGCCTGGCTGTTCTTCTGGGATCCTGTTGTCCTTTTGTGCAAGTCAAAGGGGTGTAGTGCAACTGACTGACTGTCTGTGTTTTCAGGATATCCCACCTGTAAAGAGAAGGTGAAGAGGAGGCCTGGTGGCCGGTCAGAAGTGATATACAACTATGTTCAGCGGCCATTCATCCAGATGTCGTGGGAAAAGGAAGAGGGCAAAAGCCGTCATGTTGATTTCCAGTGTGTTCGGAGCAAATCTCTAACAAACCTAGTCACTGTGGGTGATGACGTTTCAGAGGACCATGAGGTTATAATGCATCACCCCCCACAAGTAGATGAACTCGACAGGCTAAACGCACCATTCTCCCAAATGGCTGTTAACGATCTTCCAGATTAGTTGTGGCTCAGGGTGAATAGTCCTGCTTGATGTTGGAACATCTCAGCATAGTTTCATCCCAGGTGATGGAACACAGACTCCTTCAAGGTGCTTTATCCTCGTTCATGCTCTTACTACATTGTCATATTTCAAGCATGTTAATAAAGAGCCACACTCCATAGCCTAATTGTGCAATCAAAAGCAACATCTCCTCAAACAAAAAGAAATTATGCTGTTTGTTTCTACTACAAAGGCTTCCAGATCAGTGGGTGCTGAATATTTTACCTAAACTTCTAAAAGAGGAGCAGAAGTATTTAGAAACGTCTTGTTTGACATCAGAGGAAATTCTGGGCCTGTCAAGACAAAGTTTTCCTTTACCATTACGCACTTAGCTTGCTTTTGTGATAATCAGTTACAAAGGACCAATCATCAAAGCAGGACAGATGATACTCTTTCATCAACCAGCAGAAACGTAGCACAGTTGTGACAGCAAAATCCTGAGCGTGGAGGAATGACAGCAAAATCCAGAATGTGGAGGAATCTGTTTATACTGCCACCTGGCTTTGCATCCAGCATGTTGTACTGCTGTTCTAGGGAAGGATGAACTAGTTCAATAGGAAACATATGCCTGTTCACAGGAATTTCCCATATATACTTCTCCATAGGGTGGAATCACTCTTTTTAGGGATATTGTCTGTTAAGTTCAGTAAAATGAGTAGATCATGCTGAAGGAAAAAGCAAAAAAGAAGAGACTGTAGTTGATATTTTACCAACAAAGTAAATCTGTTTGGTAGCCTAATAGATTTAAGAAGCTTTCTAGAGGTGACTGTGTATGCTAAAGACTTTCAGTTGTCTCCTCCATCCCCCTGCTAAGACAAAAGCCAGTACACACAGTCTACTACCTGAATGAAAAGCTTGGTATCATCAGCCTTAGTCAGTCAAAATTTCTGTAGACTTGCCAAGGAGCACTGTACTGTTGCGGTTGTAAATGGCCAGCTACTTTCTTCCCATTTTGGAACAGCCTGGACTATTTTGCTGTCAGGCAGGTAAGAAATAGCAATAGTAAACCAGCCTTCTGTAGAAAAAAATACACATACCTGGGAACAACTCTCCTTTGCTGCTCTGAATATATTATCCTAGTCTGTGGTTAAGGCTCATTTTGGATTCAGGGCCAACAAAGCTGTGACTGTAAGTGTAGACACTCTCCAGGCTGGTTTAGCTCAGTTAGTTATATTAGAGCCTAGCTGGTCCTGTTCTTGCAGCATGGAGTTACCTGTAGGCTTGCTTAACCCCCTGATTAGCACACAGTGAGTTTAGTACTGCCACAACCGAGCTGCTACATCAGCTTGAACAGGCCTGTCTTACAAAGCCGTCATTTCTGATGGCTCTGTGTAGATTTTACGTACACAAAGCCGAGTGCTTATATGTGGTGCTGGTGCAAAGAAAAGCTGAAACCTATTCAAAAAGAAAGAGGGAGAGAACTCCCTTGCAAAGTTGTTAAGTTCAGGTCAGCTCTGCTCTTGCAATTGACTGCTGTTGAAACCTGTAACACTTACGCATTGAGTTACCTGGTCATACCTGGCAAAACAGAGGTAGGTATCAGTCTACCCCTAGAAGGTTTAATCCTTTGTTGTCAGGGTTGCATCATCAAGCAAATCCCTATTCTCCATCAGTCTGCAAAGTGTATGGTAGACTTAACACTGAAGATTGCTGTTACCGTTTTGCTGCTAAGGATGGGGGTTTTTTTCTAAGTGTAAGTAACATGACAGTATCAATCACAAATTTTCTCGAAGGTTTGTGAGTGTCATTTTAGTGAAGAGTAACAAAATCTCTGCCAAGGCATATACTTGCCGATATATTTAGTTCCCATTTGTATGGATACATGTTCCATTGTTTGCAGTGTTTCTGTTCTTAGCTTGTTTCCTAAGTGCAGCAAATATATTTCTTCTTTTTATAAGTGCCTATGGGAAGATTTCCAAAAGTGCTTCAGGACCTCCTGAGATTCCCAGGGGTTCAGATGCCCAGGTCCACCTGACTACTTTTGAAAAATCCTCCCTGTGTGTTGTTGGATCAGTATAGAGAAGTGTCCTTCAGTATCTGCACAGAGGTAGTGTGCAATCACTTTCCATTATTGCTCTAGATGAATTTCTATTTTTATAGTAGAGAAAGGAAGACATATGGACCTTAACCTTCCAGCTAAGGGCCAGACCAAACCCATTACCTGCCTTGGTAACGAGCTGTTCCTGTAAGTCAAGCAAAGGCACTGGTGAGACTGTCTGTCTCAATGATGGAGCTTGTCCCCAGGCCCTCTGGAATTTTTCTGTGTATTTATTTTTACAGCAGTGTAAGTTTTAAATAAACATGTATTGGTATTGACCAGCTAACTTAGAATTGGAGTTCAGGCATGTTCTGCTCTAAGGACCTGAAATGTGCATGTTGTTGAGTGCTACCCTACAGGACTGTGTCAAGGCATCGGATGCCGAGCATCTGACTTCAGTGGCACCTTATGGGATCTGACAGCTAAGTACCATATTCAGCCAAAACAAATGCCACTGTTGTCTGTCCCCAAGCCCAGTGTTAGCTAGGCCTCTCGAAGGATTTGGCCAGTTTATTAGAAATAGTGATTGCAGGCACTCAACTGCAACAGGCTGTTGCCTGAGAGCTAAAGACTGTCGATGCCTTGTAGGAGCTTGTTGGTACTCTGTGTATCAGTTAGACCTTCAGCATGGGATGGAGGTATCCAGCTTCCATGATTTCCATGCAGTTTTTACCACTCTAAAAAGCCCACTGTAGTTTATTGGCTTTCCCGAGTAATTAAAGATGATTTTTTTTTGTTGTAGTAGTAGTAGTAGACTGAGTTCCATTGGAACACTAAACCAAATTGAAAAAGTATGCATCTGCTTTTCTTCCTTCTCTCATGGTCACCTACTTCAGGTACAAGATAAAGTTTGTCTTATTCTAGATATACTGAAGTGTTACCCGTGGTGTGTATGAACTACAGATGTATGGTTTCTTTTCTGTATTAAAGTATAAATTATATGTGGCTTGTTTGGCTCTTTTAAAAGTTGTTTTAAATGTGGAGTAGAAGAATGGGCAGGGGATAGATTGCTAGAAGGTTTTGTTTCCTTGCTTCGTAAAGTGTGGCTTGTGACCTCAAAGCCTTAGTAGTAGTTTTGCATCAGGCAGAGCCTGGCTGATTTAGCAGTAACCTTGTGCAGCAGCTGCACAGAAGCATTACTACCATTTGTGCTGATAGAACCTCCAAGTTAACCAACTCAGTGCGGTGATGTTCTAAAAGCAGCACCAAGCACAAGTATGAGATGACACTATTTAACCCACAAACTATGCAGCATCTGTAACAGGCCCTAGAGCTATTTTTGGTTAGTATGCTGTGAAAGATGGTCTCTACTCCTACCTGCTTCTGGCTGTGGAAGAAAACAGCTTTGGAGGAGCTTTATTTCTATCTTCAGTGTTGGATGTAGTATAAGGGTTTTCTTGATGAAGCTTGAGAAAGGCATTAAAGTTTGAACAAGGCGGAATTTAGTGGAATTACTGAAGTGACAACAGGAACTTGTACTCGCAGGTGGAGCTGCTGCAGAGGTGAAGCGATGAAGAACTGCGAGTTGATTTTGGCATGTTACCAACTGGTAGGAAAAAAATGAAGGGTCATAGCTTTGCTTCCACTGCCACTTGCTCCCTGCTTATTATCCCTTTTAAAAATAGAAAGGGGAAAAGATTAAAAACAACTTGCCCTGAAGCTGGTAAACTGAAGTGACATTTACACAATACAGACACCTATGCATTCTGCCAGAAAGATTTAATTCTTCTGAAGATTAGCACTGTCTTTCACCTTTAACAGGGTGCTCATTACTTCATGTCTGCTGTGCATCTTTTGGAAATGCAGCCCATGAGTTACCATTGCATTCAGTTTCAAGTCTGAAAAAAACCCAACCTGAGATTGCAGTTTGTAAACACAAAACATGCTAGCAAAATTGTGTTTACTAAGAGGATTTTATTTACACAACACAATGCAAAGATCTTTCCATAAAAAGTTGGCTCCCCCAGCAACACACAATACACCTGCCAAATTTTACAGTGCAATTTAGTAACAGCTTTTAAATATTTACAGAACACTTTTTCAACTTGCAGGTTAAGGCAGAGTCAGGGCACAGTGATAAGAAACACTTAGTGCAGTTTTGCGCTAGGCATGATACAGAGATGAACTGGCAGCATAACTCATGTTCAGATCCATTGGAAATTCAGATTGGAATTACTCCTAGAAGTCCAGCAACAGCTCACAGCTTAAAAAAAAGAGCTAAAAGATACATACAACCTCAATACACAAGCCAGCTGCTAAGAAAAATATTTGGCTAACATGGGAGATGAACAGGCATACAAAATCCTTAATCTGTTAGCAGTGCAGTATGGATCCCGGGAAGAAGACAGTGTACTTTTTTTCCTAGTGTTGGTGAACAGCTGTAATAGGAAGCAGGCTTACAGTGCAACTGTGATACAAACTTACTGCTGGAAAGGTGTGTCCAAGAAGACTATATTCAGACATCCAACTTCTACTGAAAGACAACAGGAATGAGGTACCCAACTGCTCCTTGTGCCTTTGAAAAACTTCACCTTTAACTCAAAAAGTGAACAATCTGAGGTTTCAGAAGACTTTAAAAAACACATGTACTAAAAATGCACAATACATATTACTATATAGGGGGTTTTTTTCACAGCAAGTTATCACAACTTTTAGTTGTTTAGCTTATTCATCTTTGGTATTTATAAATAAAAATGTCAGTCCCTTTTAGTAAAGGGCTAATAATGCAGCTACTATCCCAAAATCATTTATTCCTAATCCACAGCAGCTTTAAAGGATTTTGATATTTTTATTTTTTAAGGCAGTAACTAAGCTGGTAGGAATTTTAAAAAAATGTTTTGATACTAATGCCTCTTAGTTTTCCAACAGTTTATAAGGCAACTTTTTCAAATGGCTAGAAGAAACTGCAGGATAAGGAGATGGAGCAATTTGAGAAGTTGGTATTAGTCCTTCATAAAAAAGTAAAAAGGGAGCAGAAGGTGGTATTACTGACTAGCTGATAAAAAGCCTGATCCTATAAATCATTAGTTCAGTTAGCCCTTATTCATCTGAGTAAGGCCTACTGACTACAGTGATCCTGGTACTTCTAATTAAGGCTATTTTTGCATTTCAGCTTTGAAGGATCCAGATGGTATCTAAACTGCTTATGGCAATTCATTAAACTCCTAGGACACATACAAAAAGCACAAGGGGTGGTTAGGGAAAGAATGCTAACAAGTTATCACCCAGTTTTAGCTATATACGGTACTTTCAATACCCCAGTCAGTCCATGATGGCACTCAATTCAAAAGACATCTAGGTAAAAATTCCCTAAAAGCACCTATTAAAAAAAAAAAAAAAAGTTTCACTACAAACCCATTTTCTTTCGTTTCCTAATCTAGAAAGTTAGGACTAGATATAACTGAAAGCCTTCCTTTTACTGTGAAACACTGCTCTAGCTTTGTTTCTAAACAGGTTTGGTTTTTTTCTGTGCTATATAGTTAGTGTTCAGCACCAATAAACGTTTGCGAGAATCCAAGACAGTTCAAATTGATACGTACTTTTAGAAATCTCATTAAATTTATATTTTTAAAAAACCCATCTAATTGCAAATTAGAAACTGGAACCAGGCAGGCCTAAAGGTTAATGCTACCTGCCCCTGGAAGTGCAGAGTTAACTACAAAACAGATGCCAAGTGGAGCTCGTGATTATAAAGGAATTAGCAAAAGCTCAACTGAGGCAGAATCCTCCTTCCCAAAATGCAGTCAAGCTCTGAGAGATTCTTAGGCAAGGAAAGGCACTTTGGGGCTCTCCTGGAGAGCAACCTGATCATAACTGAATGTACTTTTATAAGTTACACTAGTCAATAATCGAGGAGTGGACATGGTGGGTCCCACTGCCCCAGAAGTGACCCCATGAGGCACTGTCTTTTTGGAAGACTACAGGGACAGATGGTTCAGCCATGACAGCAAGAGGAGCTCTGTAAGGAAAAGCCAGGGAGGCATCCATCAGCAACACTCACAGAAGAATCTGATGCTGTTCTGCTCAAAACCAAGATCAAAGAGGCCACAGAAGATGGTTTTGTCTTTAAACCGATGGAGATGCAGCAGATCTTAGAAGTGGCCAAAAGATGGCAGCAGCAGGAACGGGAAGCCTCATGGCTGACCCAGCTGTACACAAGATGCCCACCAAGGATCAGGTTAAATAATTTCCCTCCCTCTCTGCTCTAATTCCAGATCCACTTGTGTTACCAGTTGTAGTTTTTATTATCTGCATTGTTTACAGATCCATCTTTTCATACACTAACTGAAAACTGTTGGCGCTTGGTGGAGGAAGTGGCCTGTTTCTCCTATCACTGTCTAGAAAAGAAAAAGTGTTACACAGTTTTTTAATTTAGAAAAAATATTAAATGGCTTGACGGTCACTGTCTTAGTACCAAAAGTAAAGTGCACTGCAACTGGAGGCCACTGCAACAGAGTTGAGAAATGCTATTAAAGAGGCTTCCAAGTAGCATTATAAAAAACAGCACTACAAACTAAGGTTAAGGCAATACGAGTTGTGTCCTTCTACAAGATAGTTTACTGGAGAGTTGTCTATCTCAAGCTTTAATTATTGCTTTGCTTCCTCTGAACTGAAGTCCTTAGCCACTGGGAGAACAGTGCTGGCAGATTTGGCAGATTGAGTTTGTCACTTAATGCAGGACTGGCAAAACAGTCCATATAAACATCAGGTGATTTGCAATGTCAAAGTCAAGGCTTGCTCTCATGTCCTGATGGACTGTACAATCTGGCAAACAATTTAAAAAGAAAACTGAAACTCTTGCTCCTGAAGCAGCAAAACGTGCTTGCAGCAGAGATGATGCAAACATTTTGTGGAATTTTTCAATGGCGCAGAAAGAAAAAATCCTTAGTAACAACCAAGGTGTGTAACAAAACAGGGTCCTGAAGTCTCCTCCAAGAGTTGATAGCCCTCAAGTTTTCTTTAAAAAAAAGTTCTTTTATGGGTATAAGCCCAAAGTACAGGAACAGAATTCCACGGCTCAGAAGTTGTCCCGGGTAAAGATTTATTACTTTCCTGCTTTCATATAGGATGGTATTGCTCCTCGGGCTGTCAGACCTTCAAAACGCTTGTAGGTGTAATTGATAAAAACCCAGTCTTTGTTCTTGTAGTCAGTCTCTGGATGGTTGCTTGTTGCCACTGATAAGACAGGGAAAAAAAAATTATCCTTTGAAGACTGCAAAGCTTATTTTCATACAAAACACTGGATGTGGAGTAGGTGAGAATACTTCTAAAGAAAGAAGTATAAATCTAGGCATTCAGGTTCATTCTTCAACCCCAGTCAAGAACTGCTGTAATGTGTTTTTTGAACACATGGAGCAAATGTATGACTATCCTTGGACACATAAATACAAGATCCTTTAGAGATTTACACCAAAACATATCGTCCCCTTCTGTCTCACCCTCTCCCTACCCCCTATACTAAGTGTTAGACATGCTAGCAAGAATTAGCCAGTACTAAGGGGTACTCGCAGTGTTGGGCTCACAGGTCCCGCTGAGATCTGAACTTGCTGGGAGCTCTGCTGCCTCTTAGAGATGCCCTTTCTCAGGGAGCTCCCACATCATTCACAAGTCTGCATCCCATTTCCTGAAACCCAAATTACAGCTTGCACACCCCTGCACCACAAGACTACCATCCAACAATTTGATCATGATAAAAACAAACAAAAAACCCAACAAGTAGCATCTAGTAAGATTCTTTCTATGATTAACAGGAAAGTTACATTATTCTACTGGACAAGGGGAAGGTTTGTTTACATGCAGAACCAAAGCATTTACCTGTTGGTTTAAGGATATCAGATTCTGGAAATTCATCAAAGTTTGAGGTATCATCAATGCTTTTAATTTCTATTGAAATTGCAGCTGGTCTCTCTCTGCCAAGAAGAGCAGTTTCAGCATTAATATTTCAAAGGCAGAAGAAAGCAGGATTCACCCACTTTCCATTTCTTAACAGAATCAAAGACTGAAGGTACCTAAACCTTAGCAAGCTTCAGATAAGGAAAAAAATACTTTCATGCACGCCTAGATAGAATAAATGCCAGTCAAGCTGCTCCCTTCTGTCAAACAGGACTAGCTTTAAACAGTCCATAAAGAAGAGCAGCTTGCTTTTCTCCAAAGCATCTTACCTGATATGCTCCCAATCAACTCCTTCAAAGAATGGGTTACTCTTTATTTCCTCCACACCAGATGCACCAATTCTGTGCTCCCATTCACAGCAAAATCTGGGATAGAAGGAAGAATGACAAGGAAGGAAGAATGAAAATGAAAGCATTCCATGCAGAAATGGAACACCTTTCTGAACTGATACTACTACGGTTTAACATATAAATGGAGAAGGTTAAGAACTCCCTCTGTGAAACCAACACATAAAGTTATGTTTAGGAAAAGTCATGTCAAATGCTACAATTTAGATGTGGTATTCTTTCACAACAGAATAATGGGCCCGTTCTGTTTCAGGACCAGTGTAGAGCAGGAGAACATATAAAGCCTAAAAAGCTAGACATTTATATTTCTGTCCTGAGAATAGGTAAATGATTGAAAATATAAATGAAAGAGCAAGAGTCAGCATGCACTGGGACACATTTGTATGCTCCAGTGCATACAATGTCAAAACCATTGCTACTGTAAGAAGCTACCTCTGGCAAAAAGATTAAGTTGCTTCCACAAGAAGCTCACAGACAAAATAAAGAGCAGAAACACTCCTATTTTGCCAGACTAGCAGCACTTACGTGGGAGGTCCTTTTTAGCATAGTTTAGTCAGGGGACCACTAAATGACCTCTGAGAGACATGTGTATTTGATCAGGGAGTTCAGCATTTGATGCATGTGCATAACAGCATGTAGCATCAGATTTTTTTCATGTGAAGCAAGCCATGAGAGGCACATACTACAGTTTGCAAGACAAGAAAATTAGTACTATATTAACTGGCAAACCATATGGCTGGCACCTTAAAATAAGATCCTTTGCTTTATCAGATATTGGGACTTCTGGAGGAAATGTCAGAGTCTCTTTCCAATTCATTACTTTCTTATATGTTTCTTGAGGAGTCTCAGAACAGAATGGTGGATAACCTGAAAAGAAAGAAAAATACAATCTTGTATAAAGCAAAAATAGTTTGTGTAGTTACTGAAGTCTACAATGCACCAGAACAAACCTCACAAACCACGCAAGGAGTGGATACTTTGAGAACCTGACCCTAAGCATGTAAATACAGCTGATGTCTTAAGAAGGAATTGTGGTGTAGGACTTGTGCGCTGCCGGTTTCTTACCGATCAACATCTCATACATGATGACCCCAAGTGACCACCAGTCACAAAGCTTGTTGTATCCGGTCTGCATGAAAACTTCAGGGGCGATGTAATCCGGAGTACCCACAGTAGAAAAAGCCTGGAACAAATACCCTCAGTTATGTATCTTTAGCGGAAACTGCCTGATATGGAAGCGAGAACTTATGCAACAATGGTTATTTTGAGGAACACACCAGATTGTCTCCAAGATCCTTTAGCCTTTTGTTTAAAGGCTTTATTTCAAGATATGTAGAGACAAAATCAACATGTTCACGTGAAGGAGTCTTAAAATACTGTCAGAGAAGTGGGGAAAGGTACCACTGGCTATATACACCTTGGAATAGGTCATTAGCCCTTTGTTATACTGAAAGTGGTAAGAGCTGTTCGTTTTAGCTGGGAGGCACCAGATATCAATGTAAATAATTACGGCAGTGCAATCTCAGGCACATATGTCACCAGCTGTTCAGCAGACTGATGAAGGACAAACTAGAGTCATTCCTCTTTTTAAAAGAAAAAGCATGAATCTTTTTATTTCAGCATTGTTCAGAACTCTGAAATGGATTAAAGCCTGTCGCTTAAATGTATGTGCCATATGAATGCAACAGCTCAGCAAAGAACATTTCCAAGCAGGTGAAACATACTTACCAACTGCCGTCTATTTCTCTTCCAAGTCTCTGCTTTCCTTTTGGAATTCATGTTCTGGAAAGCTAAAGGAGATTGGAATGTATGTGACTGAATCCTACTAGTCACCCAACATACATTTTTACCCCAAAACCTTTACACTAAAAATCTCCTTTACGACATCAAAAAAGGTAGCCAAGGCCTGGACAGACAGCCCATTTTGTATTCAGCTGTCCTGGTAGGACGTTACAGTCCCCAGGTGCTCATCACTGGCCCCTACAGCCAAAGTTTACCACCACAGCAAAGCTGAAGCTATTTGTGGAAGCACACCTTAATTCACCTCACTGAAGATAAGCCACATCAGCAGAAGTGAACTAGTTAACCTGCCTCAGCCTTGCCTTCCTCAGCTTACCTGGCACAGTCTAAGGGGTGCCTGCAACGGCAGATCAGAGCAGCCAGCAGCCTCTAGCAAGCAGTGGCAGCTGACAGTTAGGAGGAAAGCAGGGGATGGAACCTCTGCCCCCCGTACAGAAGGTTGCAAAGAGCACATCTGTCAATACCCTAAACCTACCGGCAACTTCCAAACCTATGTAATATTGATAAAATTGTCAAGCCTTTCATTAGCAATCCATGCTTTCAGGGTTTTTTTTAACTCCATGATCAAAGTTAGCCCCTTGAGAAAATGACTGAATATTCAAAGAGAATGTGTGCTCACTTATTAATTTAAATAAGACATGAGATGCAGCTAGCATCTACCAAGTCACACCAAGTTTTCATTTGAGGTTTATTACACATGCAAAGGGCTACAGCAGAGTCTATTTCAAAGACAAACTTCTGGAAATGAAGATGGTTTTGTACATTAAAGTAACTGACATTATTTTTATAAAAGACATTATACAGAAAATCAAAATTACACCTCAAGATGCAATGTTGATTATTAGATCCCCCGCTGTGGCCTTCTAGCCTCACATTGAAACAAGTTATGTCAGGCACCAAGAGCAAGTACGCAGATACCCTTCCAAAGCCAAATAACTTACTGAAGTCACTAGGAAGACTATGGTTCAAGTTTCTATAAAATTCTGTTCTGTGGGCTTTCTTTAGTCCAGTACACAGACCAAAATCTGAGAGTTTCACGTGGCCCTAGAAACAAACAACAAAAACCCAAAATACAAAACCAGTATGAGACCTCATCATAGCAAATAAACTTTTATAGTTCTTCCCTTTCTTATATTTTGTATAATAAATAGATGTGGTCTTTTTGCATTCCTTGTTTTAGCCTAAGACTGGATGTGTACATAGAATCAAGCTATTACTTTCATCACTACTACACAGAGAGCCCAGTAGCTATGTACTTCAAGAAACCACTGCTCCTGCAAGAGTGAAAGCAAACGTCTCCAGAGGGAGCTGTAGTCCCTGGATTGTGCATTGACTCCAACAGATGAGAAGAAACACCTTAAATTCAGTGACTGAATCTGTCCTAGTGCATAACATGCGACTGCAGTGACTACGTGCAATTTTTAGATATGTATCTAAAATACACATCCTTTTCAAAGTCCTGAATTTATCTACATCTGGATGCAGACATACTGAATTACATCAATAATTCCAACAGTGCATTATTAGCTGGCTAGTGGTAAAGTATAATTATTTACTGTTGGCAAACTTTTTCCAAACAAGCTAAATTTAAGCAAACTTGTAGTGAGCAATAGGAGGATATTGAAACAATCAAGCTTTCTGCAAACTGCCTGCAGTAACCATCTAGAAGCAATCAGGTAGCCCGGCCAGCCTTCAGAAATATGTCCTGATTCTGAGGGAGATAATATCTCAGTTTTCAGTCTTGGTAATGGAACAGCTACATCCTTTGCATTTGATATGATCATCTACCCAATAGTTCGCAAGCATGAGCATAACAGATCTGAGACCAAAAGGAAACAATCTTTGACTAAGAGGGGAGAACTGAAACTGTGTTTTAAATTGCAAGTGAAATAACCAAAAATAGCTTATTAAACAACTGTCAGAAGAGAGCTTATAAGTGAGGTATGAATACAGCTGGAGGTGGAGGAGAGGTCTTTCTTGGCTTGCTTTTTATGCCCCCAGCAATATGGCAGATACGCCATCAAAGCTAGAAGGAACAGGGCTAAGAAAGAAGAACTGTCTCCTTTCACAATTGTCAACACTAGCTCAGGTCCATATTAAAAATTACAAGACCTTTTTACTACTACCCAGCCACTGGCCAGTAGTTAGTACATACCTTGCTGTCCAGAAGAAGGTTGTCTGGTTTTATGTCCCGATGGATAAAACCCAGCTGATGAATAGAATCAATGGCTAGCACAGTCTCAGCTATGTAGAACTGTGTCTCTTCTTCTGTTAGAGTGTCTTTTTTCATCAACAGTGTCATCATATCACCTAGAAGCCCCCCCCCAACAGCAAAGGTAAATACAAACAAACAAACACACAAACTCCACTCTCACTAATTTTGAAGACATTTACAAAGAAAAGAACTAAGCTATTTAAAACCTCAGGAAATCCAAATTTATTTCATATGAAGTAATACAGTTCCCCAGCACTTCTGTATTAAACTTCTGTCTTTTCCCTTGTATGTGGAAAGGCTTGTATTGAAATAGCATTAAACTGACTGAGACAGCTAAATAGCAGTATAGAAGCATCCCTTCAGTAAGAGTCAGCTATGGACTGCTGATACTTCCAGCTACAAAGCTGTTACAAAATACAGATTGCATTTGTGCAGTGTCATCTCAGAAAGCATTCTTGTGGTTTCATTAGTCACATGTATTACAGGCTTTCAGTATAACTTTCTTCTTAAGTGAGTTACAGTAGCATTATCATTCAAGGACAAACATCATCCTCTGAAAAAGGGACCTTAAAAGCTGCTAAAAATTTCTGCTGCAAGCCAGCTAAAACCAAAAGGTTAGAAAAATCAAGAACTGGTTATGTTATAGTTCTATAGATAGCCAGTGCATGGTAAGGATAACAACTAGCAGAATATTAAGGCCAAGTTTCAAACATCTGCAGCTAGAAGACCAAGCAGATAACCTTTAGCGTGACCCAAAGACCTCAGTACCCTGACTCCTAAAAGCAGAAAGATTTACAATGACTTGTTTACTCACAAGGTAATGTCCAGCACAAACATCACTGTATGACAACCACATACACTCTAGGCCCAGACTACATTTGTAATTAAGAAATTAGAAATCCACAACCAAAAGGAAAGCAGCCTTTTGATTTCAGGTAGTTACCTCCAGGCAGGAACTCCATGATAAGGTAGAGGTTTAGCTTGTCCTGAAAACTATAGAACATTTTCACAACCCACAAACTGTCTGCCTCCACTAGAATGTCCCGCTCCGCACGAATATGGCCAACCTGGAGATACACATATGCATTTGATTAATTAAAAGTCTTATGTTTTATTAGATGCATTTATTTCACAGACAATTCAAGCATTATATTGAAAAGCATCAAATATTGAAAAGACAGCAGTCAAACTTCTGCACAAGGGCAGAAACACTAAAACTTCGTTACACCCCTCAATATTTTCAGGTAATAAAATAGCATAAGATGTTCAAAAATAAATCCAAAAGTCATGCTTCCGACAGCAAAAAGGTGAGACGCTTTCATTAAACTGCTATATTTTCCCAGAATGTTTCTTCCCCCTGCCCCCGCCCCCATCTGATACATCCCGTTGGAACACCAACTCCATTTTACTCCTCAGCATAAAGATCTGAAAGATCCTTTTACATTCAGAAGTTTCCACTGGAAAGTTTATGGGGACTTTTGCCTTTGGACATTTCCACTTGAGTAACATTTATACTTATTGCGTGACTTTTGCTTCCATAAATTGAGACATAAGTAGGAGGGCAAGAGAGCGCTAACCTTATTCTTTTAAGGAAAAACTGAACTAGAAAAATTTAAACCACCCTTCTGAACAACATGGTTCCATACAGAAAAATAACCCACATTTACATTTTTATTCTTCCAATTCTTATGCCATTTGGGTCCCCTTCAAATCAGAACTGTACAAGTGATATGGGACACTATCTAAGTGGTTTTAAGAGAAGTGTTTTCATAACAGACCACTCCAAAACACAATGTATTACCATGGGAAGATTCAGGAGGGCAAACGTATGGTTGATTATAAAGAACAGGTTAATCCTATATACAGAAATCAGTTTTTTACAAAAATATCTAACAAGCAGATCTCTAAAAACCTAGCTCTTCTCTAAACCGGTAGCATGCCCTTTGATATGGCTTCGGCCTATTCCTTGATTTGGACCAAAGCACTAATTTAGCAGTGCTGCAGAAAGCTTGTGTGTGAACACACTGCTGTTTGGTTTTTAACCAACTACTTTGGGAAACGGAAACCAGTTTCAGTTCCTGATTTTATGAAAACACACAGTGCCTTCTAGATTCATCCCAGTGCTGAACAAGAAATGATTGTCTCAGACCATTATATTCCCAGAAGTACTAGCAGACGAAAGCCTTAAGTGTTAAACACTGCTACTTTATGTCTCTCCAAGTCAGAATTCCAACAGTAGTATCACTTTGATATTTATATCTGATTCCATAAATCAGAAATGCAGTAAAACACCAATCTTGACATCTATACATTTGCACATGTGCATGTGTAACATATATCATCATAAAATGAGGAGGAACATAAATCAGATACATAGAACCATCCTCCTCATTCACTGGAGAAAGACAAGCCTAGTCCTTAGAAAAATTCTCCCCTTCCCACGTTTTCAAGCAGAAAGCGAGTTCAGTTCTACCTTGCTTCAGACTGAAGAGCCTCTTGGAAAAGGTGTTACAATTGCAGTTTCCATTAAGACTAAGCAAGGCATTAGAGGTCGTTTGAAACACTGTTCTGAGCGTGCAGTTACATACAACAGCCTGTAACTACTACTGTAACCCTATTTAGATGAGAACTATATATTCCTCAAACTTTTGCATTGTTACAAGGAACATTTTCCTTACAAAAAAAGAAAAAAAAGGAAAAAAAAAGACTTGAAAGAGCCCACTAGAAAACAAGTCCTTATGAATTCATATGAGATTCTTCTGACCCATTTCCTCCATAAGAAATGGGGGAAAAAAACCACATAATTTTTTAGCTTGTAAACCTAGTCCACAGATGCTCTCCACACATCACAGTTACCTCCCAAAGTCATCTAAAACATGGATGGTAGCATTGCTACTCATGGTGGCTATTCACCTGCTCTTTTTCAAGCATATCAGCTTTACGTAGTATTTTCATTGCATAAACATGCCCCGTATCTTTCTTCTGGACAAGTCGCACCTAGGAAGTATAGAAAAATTTGAGTCAAATACAGCATTGGCACAAAGACTCTTGACAAATTTGGGTATCAAGCCCTTGGCTTCCATTTAATGAAAGCATACTGGATTATAAAAACAAAATGCACTACATAGTACACAGTAACAGCAAACAAGTTCTGTTAATTCTAAGAGATGAAATCATTTTAACAGAGATGACACACTGAGCAATCATATACCTTAAGCAGACGGTCCAAGGCCGCTTTCTCTGAAGAAGGCCACCTGAAGAGACTACTGCAAGTGGCTCTCCAGCTCTCCTGTCTGTAAGACCAGCCCCAGGAGGTCACAACTAAAGTACACTGCCACACTTGTATTTAGCTTGCCCTTCAAGGCCTTTTCAACAGCATTCATGTTCCTTTCCAGCACATAATGTCCTTAAACCAGCATTTATTAGCCATAAAGACAGATGCACGTGACTGTTAAGCTAAAAATCAATCTGTGGTTGTTACAACTTCTATCCTTCACTTGTGTAAGCTATGCAAGTCTTTAACAAATATGAGTGCCATTTTAAAATACTTTTAGTCGTCTTTTCTGGACTTACCTCTCCAAAAGCCCCTCTGCCTATTACTTTTAAAGACTCAAAGTCTTCCAAACCAAGCCTTGTTCTCTTTAGGCGAAGAAATTCCGTTTCCTTCTGTGCGTGTGCTGACCTCCTGATTCTTTTCTAGAGTTTAGGAAAAAAAACCCACAGTAAGAGTTCTGGAGGTGGGCTCCAGCAATTCCAAGTAAAGATGCTAGATCTCCATTTATAAAATAAAATCACTTGTATTACTTTAACCATTAAGGTAATTTTCTCATATTCATTACCTCTTCATCTTTTAAGCCTTCTTCTTCCATCATTTGTTCTAGCTTCTTTTGTCTATAGCAGAGACAAATTAGAAAAATAAAGGTTGAATCATTAATGTGTTTTCTTAATCACATGCACGTATCCAACACCTCTGCTCTGTGCTTGCTGTAAAAGGAGGATGTAATGCCAGCAAGTAACAAGTGTAAATTTTTTATATATATATGGGAGACTCAGACATGCAGTTAATTTTGAAGAATCTAATATTACAGCTTTACCATGCTAGCCTTGTTCTCTCTAATTTTGACAATCTAAACCCATCTCAAGTTTCACACCTTATTCAAGTGTATGTTTTCACTGAATACGAATGTAGATTGAGGAGATCTGGGTTCAATTCTTGTCTGTCTCTTCGACAGCTGGACAAGTCACTTAAGGCCAGAGCCATAATAAATACTTAAACACAGAAGTCTCACTTATTCCAGAGAACTGGCTATTTAAACACATCTGTGAATCTGCACTTTAACTTCTCTGCATCTCAAACTCATCATATGCAAAAAGAGAAAAGTTACTTTATATTTCCTAATACCAAGATACTCAAAATACTTGGGAAGAGGAAACATGTCTGTACACATTCTGCCTCTTAAAGAATCAGAAATATTTACAGCCTTAGTACAAAATTATTATTTGGGAGAAAAGGAAAAAAGGAAGCAAGACTTCAGAGGGGGGAATGCCTTCAGGGGACATTTGTAATGATTACCCTCCAGGAACTTTTTCCCAACACCTATCTTATTAATAGCTAGCTGAACTGGGATCAGTGGTTATGGTTTTGGGGTTTGTTTTTTTTTTCCTCTCCATGTGTGTTTTTATTGGTATAGCATTAAAAATTTACTAAAAAATTCCTTTTCTTTATGCAAGTCATTCTTCGCAAGATCCTCTTCCGGTCTCCTGTGCCACTACGCAGCTGCTGCAACGTGATAATATTTTGGGTTATCACTTCCATAATCAGGCACATTTAAATTGCTTTGCCCTTATTTAAGTACCCAATGAGCCCTGTCTGGTCATCTCATTTCACACTCAAAGCAGTGACTCCAGTAGCAAAAGATGACTGCTGCAATATGCAGAATTAAATAGCTCAGCATGACCAAGTGATGCTGAAATTCCCCCAAATATCCTTAATAGGTCCTATCTGCACTTCAGGGGATATTTTGTCAACATCATTTAAACTCCAAATTGCACATCCACAGACACATCTATTGTTAAAAAAATACATGTAACTTGTATAGTCCAGTATGTTTGTTCAGACAAAGTCTTGAGCCTCCACAGAAAAAAAACTGTCATTGAGGTTTTGGGAGTAGACAATAGCACTCATAATAAAAAACAAGAGCTATGCAAAGAGAAAGAAAGGAATTAAATCAGTGATATTTTCTGTTTGGATTAGACCTCAATCTCTCATTACTAATTTGACACTTTGAAGAAAATATGTATGCAAGTTAGTATTTATTTCTAAATTGCTTCCTCATTTCTGCAGTTATTGTAGTTAGCAGACATTCCTCTTGGATCTAGTTAGGTTTTTAGCAGCAAGTCTGCAAGCAAATAAACACTGAATCTTTTTGAAAGTTCCAATTGTAGACTACATAGCAAGTTGGGAGAATGTCAGAAGTCCCTGTGCTACAACTTGAGGGTATTCAGCAAATTAGAGGGTTCCAGCCAAAGGAAACTAAAAGTAATACTTCTCAGTTAAATTGCTTGTTGTGTTTTGACCAATATATTTAAAGAGATGCCATAGGTTCAGCTAACTCACAGACAAGAAGTTAGCATCAAGTGACAGTCCTTACAGGAATCCCTCACTGTCTTTGAAAAAATTACCTTTTTTATCAGTTCCTTTCATCAGTTGACTCGATTGCACATTATAATCCATACTGAAACTGATGCTCTAGAATGAGTTTTAAATATTACAACCAGGGACATAAAATGGGAAGAGGCAACAGAACACAGGCAAGACAAACATCCATAAACATTGGCTTTCTACTTCAGAATTGTACTTGAATGATCCCAAGCATATGCCAAAATTAGTTTCTACCTAGTCGCATAGTCATATATATGGGTTTTTAAAACTTGGTAACAGTTGTCTCGCTTTTGCATTTGCAAGCACATTTCAATTCATTTCAGAAGAAACTCCAAAAGCTGCAGCCTAAACAACTGTGGGATTCAGAAACCCAGCAGCTGCCTCCAGATGCTCATGCCAAGCCCCATCCAGGTGCCCATCTCGGGAGCTTAGGTACATGCTCAGCAAAAATGTTCTATTTTTGCTTTGGCTCCAGAAAACTAAATGCAGTTAATATATATTTTTGGCTCTTACCCAGTTTGGAAAGGAAGCAAGAAAAATTTTTACCTCATCTCTCGTTCTTCATGCTGCGCGATGAGATTGCTGTAGAAGTTTTCTAATGTCACCTTTGTCATTGTAACTCGCTCCTTGGTGTGATTACTCATGGATGAGCATGGTGTTGGGCCTGTCATTGCCATGGCTATTAGGAAAGAAAAAGGGAGGAAACATTTAACATTATAAATGACAAATAACCTTCAAACAAGCGCTGCAAGCAATTCGGCGATGCTGAATCACAGAGTTAAGATTTTAGCAATAAATGCTAACAGCCCAGTTAACTAAGTAAGGAAAAGTCTTACAAAATAAAAGGTACAAGTCAAACTTCCTGTTTTGAACATTTTTGATCTGAAAATAACAGGGAAGGAAACTTAAGAAACATGATGCCTCAGAAACCACAATTTCAGGCAGTACTGCAAGTGTTTATTTCTCCTGATATATTCTACCTTTAATAAATGCTAAAAATTCAGAAATATCACACTGAAACATGTAATCCAGAAGTTCTTCTTCCTGTGACCTTTGCAGAAATAACTCCATCAGTTGCCTGCTGTCTCTTCTGCTGTAAAATTTATCAAAATCCTGAAAGCCAGCCCAATAATGAAGCAACTGAGGAGGAGGAAAGAAGGACATTTAGTTGCTTTCAAGCAGTCTCGCTTTTATTAGATGCTTTCACGCAGAAATCTGGCAGAATACCTTTGAACAAGTTGTAGTTAAAAAAAAAAAAACACCTTAGTGTAAGTATCCTACACTTACATACTGGATTCTCTTAAGAAATAAATATATCAGAGTATGCCACTTCCAACCAGTAGCACAGCTTTGGGGCATATTAGACAACACAGCTCTCCTTTCTAAAGTGCATGAAAATGCAAAGATTTCAAGTGTAAAACCACCTCTTGGTCTTAGTTCCCCTGGTCACAGCGTAACTCGCAGTAAGGTATCCGAGTTTTGCAACTATTACTCAAAATTGCAGACTAATACATGTTAGAGACACACTTCCCATTTTTACAATGCCCGGGCGCTGGCAACATTTTATGAGTTATTCTTTGCTGTTTACTTTTTGCAGATCTTCACAAAGCATCATTACCATGCCTTTGCAAATCACATCCTTTACAGACACCAACTATTTTGTTTGCTCCTCTTACAGGCTCGTTCACAGAAAAGATAATGCGGGAGCCAGGAAGAACCTCCAGCTATATATTTTTTTGAGATGGAACTCTGCCTGGATGGAGGAGAGGCTCTGAGTGACACCACATGAGTGGCAGGTCACCTTCTCCGCGCACCCCCGAGGAGATGGCACGGTACAGCCCTGCGTCCTGTGAGCAGGTAGACATGAAAGCCATGCCTCTGGTTTTCACTTCCTAGAGTACAGAATATGAAAATTATCTGGCAGAAGCAGGGTACAAGGGGGTGCGGAACAAAAAGGGAAGGGGAAGAAAAGAGAAAGTAACCGGGGCTGGGGCTGGGAGGCAGCAGTGCCAAACCACTTGTTGGTACTCGGGCGTCCTTTCTACGGGGCCGGCTGCTCGCAGCCAGCCGACGCGCACCCCGCCGATCGGATGGTGACGGGGCAGGATGCTCCCGGCACCGGGCTCCCCACAGCCGCTCGGGGCCGAGGCAGCCTCCGGGGACGGCGGCGGCTCCGCGGCCCTTCGGGCGGCCCGACCCGCCGCGCTGGCGGAGGGGCCCGGCAGCATCACCGGGAACGGATAAAAGGGGCCCAAGCCACCCGACCGAGGGGGAGGAGGGTGCGTCCGCCGCCCCCGGGCCCGCAGGCGCGGCCACCCCCGGG
>JAVJGG010000053.1:5328165-5348841 GCA_035590195.1 Aviceda cuculoides | reverse complement strand
CATACTGAACTTAAAACACAGCACTGTACCAGCTACTAGGAAGACAATTAACTCTATCCCAGCTGAAACCAGGACAGATGTATAAATTATAGTCTGTTCTTTCACTCTCCCTCTACTTGAGGTCTGAGGCACAGCTAAAAGCTTTCATGGTGTAAAAAAATATGTATTTTAAAAGTAAGGGAATAAGGAACAGGGACATGTACCCTGTAAACAGAAGAGCAGTCGTGGCAGGAATAAGCTTACACCAGCTGGTTGTAATATATCTAAAGATCAGGCAAGTGTAAGTCACTGTTTCTTTAAAAAGTAGCCTTCATCAAGATTAGTCTGTTGGCAGGATGTGAAAATGGGTTGAATCCACAAAAACTTCACAAGCACCTAGCTGAGGTATGACTATGTGCAGTCAGCTTTCTGACTGAAGTAAAGGCCTGTCCCCTCAGACCAGTTCCTGTTGTGTTCATGTAATGACATTGCCTAGCAAAAGACCTTTCCATAGAGAGAATCATGCCAGTAAATAAGTATTTTTGCTAATGTCTAGTTTTGATTGAGGAGCAACTCCAAAAGATCCTATTGCTGATAGAAGTATTCTTCAGTAAATACTGTCTGTCTCCTGAAGTATCCCTTAAATTTGGTTCACATGGCTGAGGTTTCTTCCAAATCATAATGGCTAGAATGTGTTCATCTTTTAATGTGAGATTTAAATCTCAGAAACCATGACAGCAGCTTGAATATAACACCTTACTTCATGTCAATGTGGTCATGGATTCTGGTCTGGCCATGTTATAAACTAGATAACTGTGTTCCACTGTAATTGTGCAGGCATTAGATGCCTCTTCAATTTAGTCTTGGCCCACCTGTTTAAAGTAGATTTGGTTTTGTTTGTAAAGTCAGTGTTCTCTCCTTCCTTTTATGGAAGATCCAATGAACATAAAAGTTCTGTAGATCTCATAAATACTGGACACAAATGGCATTTTCTTACTGCAAAAGCAAGAGAATTGCAAGGCAGCAGGATTTTTCAAACATTGTCTTATAAATTTGGAATAAGGAAGAAAGTAATGTAACAATGCAGCTTTCATATATGTGTACATGTACACATATATAGTGCTGCTCAGAGCTGTTTCAGGGTATCATCTTTCGGAGGACAATCAAAACGCTGACTTTTGAATTACTGAAGTGCTGTGTGGCTATGTTGGGGCGTCCTAAAACCAACTGTGGTTGGGGTTTTGGCTGAATACAGTTGCCTCTGCTCTGACCTCTGCCTTTTGTCACAGTTGTGTGGCACATTTAGTTTCTTTATAATGCCAAAAGCAAATTGAAAATGGATTATGTTTGGATGACGTGTTTTTTACAGCATGTGATTTATAAAACATGGTGGGCCTAAACCCACGTAAGAAGTGCCTTGAATAGAACAGGTAGTATGTCCTAGATGAATGTTGAATGCAGTGTTTACTTTGCAGGAGGCGAACTTACTTCTGAATAAATCCTTTGTTGCCAAGTCTGTCATCTGTAATTATTTTCATATGTCGTGTAACTTTGATATGGAGTTAGAAGATCTGTTAAGATTACAGGGTTGTCCCAGTTGCTCTCTAACTAATGTTTGGTGTGGTTTGCTTTGTTTCTTTTTTTTTTTCTTAAATAGTCATTATTGTAAAACTTAAATCATGTGTCAAATGTACATTAGGTGATGTGAGGCAGTGTCTAGTTAATGTTGCAAATGCCAGTCGAGAGGGCAGGCCAGCATGGGAAATCACCATCTCGAAGTCAAAGTGAAATGGCTGAACAGCCCTAAGTAAACTTCAAATTATTTCCTTTCTTTGTGTTGCCTCAGGAAATTAAGCATCAGCTAATTTAGATTACAATGCATTAGATTAATTAAAAGCAGGTAACTACACATGGTAAAGATACTTTAGAGCATCAGTTACCTCAAAATCCTTGTTTTTCTGTCCTTTGGCCAATTTTGACCCTTGGGAGGATTTTACTGAGAAGAGGCTCTTAAAAATAATGAGGGACACTGCAAAAGATTTTGGAAAATTCTAATGAATTATAGCAACACGTTGTCTTTAATTCCAGTAATTTTTTTTTTTTTTTTTACATGCTGGTACAATGCTCATAGACTGAGGATGCACCATTCCTGCTTGGAAAACATAGTACATGTGCATTAATTTGTACTCAAAATGCCTTACTTATCACATATAATATTACTCAAGGTATTATTAATTATACTTGTCCCTGATAAATCTGTTTTCTCTGGCCCAAGTCAAAAAGGTAAAGTCTGGATTAAACACAGCCTACAGATATGGCTGCAAAGTGACATTTTGGGAAGTTACTGCAGCAGCAGCCCTGGATGGGTTTCTCATATTAGTTGATAACCTGAAACAAGAGGTTTGTTATCTAAGGCAGCCCCTCTGGAGCAAGTTGGGGTATTAACTTTTGTTAAAACCTAGCTAAATAAATGAGAGTTTAGTAAAGCACATCAGCACTACTGACTGTGTCCTCTGTAACTAAAATTCCTCAGTTCAAATCCTCTCATTTTCTATTGAGCACTGAAAAAAATCACTTCCCTCTTTTGGGCCTCAGTAGGTGGAAGCCCACACATAACATTTACCAAAAACTATAAGTTAACACTGGTTTGCTCAACACATTTAAAGCCCATGGGGCGAAATGGCTATTAGTGAATCGAAGCTTTAAAACGTGCAAAAACCTCACGATGAGGGGCTGGTGCTTAAAAAACGTAGTCTGAATGCATCCCACCGGGTCAGGGAGACACAAGAAAACAAAACCTTCTTTTTCCTTTTAGCCAGCAAAACAGCCTCCCTGGGCGTGTAGCCGTTTCGTGATTTGAGGGAACGGACATCTCCGCTAGCTAATCGGTTTCTACAGCCAAATTTTGGGCGAGAGGAGGGTAAAGTGCTGGCCTGAGAGCTCCCGCCATTCTCGCTGAGGTGAAGCCCGCCCGCCGCCGTTTGGGGCCGCGCGGAGGCGGTGGGATGAAAGGAGCTGTCAGTCAGCGGAACGGCGCCCTCTGATTTGCTGTCGCCTGGCGTCACGTAGGAGCGGGCTGTCCGTATATAAGGGCGGGCGGGGTAGGTGCCTGCCGCCATTTTGTCCAGTGAGGAAAAGCGGAGCGGGAGTCTCGTTGAGGGTCGAGTCGGCTACGAATTTAGCGCGGGCTCCCTTCGCGCGCCCTCCCTTTTAGCATCGGTGAGGATCTTCACCTCGGAGGGCGGGGGGGAGGCGGCACCCGCGGTCTCGGTCCCCGGCAGGGCGGATGGAGGCGGCGGGGCCCGGTGGCGGCAGACAAAGAGCAGCCGCCATTTTGTAAAGCTGGGCCGCGGGCGGCGGCTGCTGCGACGCTGAGGAAGGCCGGGCGGGGAGAAGGCGGGTAGACCGCGGATTGCCTTGAAGAGCCCGCTCGCCGCCTTTTCTCCGTGGCCAGGGTGGTGGTGGCGGGAGGTGGGCGGGGTGCCGCGGAGGTGGTGGTGGCGGCGCCTTTCCCGCCCGCTCCGGGGGAGCGCTGGTTCCTCACGCCGCGCACGCAGTGCTGAGGAGATACTCGGGAGGGATTCCCCGAGCGCTCCCGGCGTGGCCTCTGCCGGACATGGCGCTGCTTCTCCCCCAGGCATGTGCAGCTTCCCCCGGATCCCGCTCCGAGAACAATGGAGCCCTCCCGCGCAGCGCTCCCCCTGCAGGCCCGGCCCCCGCTGTAACCCCGTGGCAGGCTAGCGGGGTGCTGAGAAACACTGTCCTTCAAAGTTGGGGGCCTTAAAAGTAAAGGAAATTATCTGAAGTGAATTTTAATCACGATTACGATATAGGAGCTAGCTTTTTTGCTTGGTTTTAAACACTCTCATTCCCTCCCCCGCCCCTTCCACACAGGTTAATGTTTTTATCATGTCCAACCATGTCACTGTTGGAAGTTTCTGGGAAAAGCAACCTACAGAACTGCTTCCCTTGTAAGTGAAGAAACACTTGCTGTGTGCTAAATATACATGAGCTTTTTTTTTTCTTTTTTTTTTTGTGTCCTAGCAATGCATCGTGACTCTTGTCCACTGGACTGCAAGGTTTATGTGGGTAACCTTGGAAACAATGGCAACAAAACTGAACTAGAGCGAGCTTTTGGCTACTATGGACCACTGCGCAGTGTATGGGTGGCGAGAAATCCTCCTGGTTTTGCCTTTGTGGAATTTGAAGATCCACGAGATGCAGCTGATGCAGTAAGAGAACTAGATGGAAGGTAAAATGTGCTTCTTGCGTGTTTGGCTTGCCTGGTGAAAATAAGAGAAATGGTGGGTAGCGATACAGTTTAAATTGGGAAGCTTCAACTGGCAAAATGAAGGACTTGACACATTTGTTATGCAATATTTATTTTTGTGGTGATATAAGGGTAGTCTTTCTTAATAGCGTGGGAATAGCATTGGGACAGTTAATTTTACGTGCTATAGAGTTGGACTCCCAAGCTAGACATGACTTGGACCTCTTGGTGTGCATTAGTTAAATTCAAGATGGTGTTACTGTAAAGAGGTGAAACTGATGAGGGAGACGGTCCTTGGTTCCTTCTCTGCCCACTTTAATAGTATGGGAAGCTTTCAGAAGCGGCCAAACCTTTGGTCTGTCATGCTGGAGTCTACTCTTTTAGACTCCGAATACTGTGTACTTTGACTAACGCGTATAGGCAGAATGTTTTTGCCCTTGTCTATTCCCTTTCCCCCCCTCTCGATTCCATCAGTTTTCTTCTGCATGGAGACTTGCCCCTGGAAATGCTAACCAATGTCAATCTCTTTTCCCAGAACCCTTTGTGGGTGTCGTGTCAGAGTGGAACTCTCCAATGGTGAGAAACGGAGTCGGAACCGTGGTCCACCTCCATCCTGGGGCAGGCGTCCTCGAGATGACTATCGCAGGAGAAGTCCTCCTCCTCGTCGCAGGTACCCTAGGTCAAAGTACACTCATAGAGCTGTTGGCAGTGTTACCACTTAGCATCCTAGAAGCAGGCTTTTTAAAAGCATGTTGATGGATAACATTCATCTATCTGATCACAATTTGGAGATGGCAAATGCTTAAAAAAAAAAAAAAGAAAAAAAAGAAAAACCCCCAAACCCCACAAAATCGAGGTGAACTTAAGTTGTGTTGAATGTTGGCTTTTGTCCTTAGGTCACTGTGCAAGTTGGTAGTCAGCGCCCTCTATCCTGGACCTATCCTCGTTCCTCCTAAAATCTGCTCATCTTCTAGTCGCACTTTCCCTTTCTTCCCCATACTTCAACTTAGGCTGTTCCTTTCCTTTATTCCATAATGGCGAAACATGACATACAGCAGCTTAGCATTTCCATACAGATGTGTTTCT
Source organism: Aviceda cuculoides (assembly GCA_035590195.1). Taxonomy (NCBI): domain Eukaryota; kingdom Metazoa; phylum Chordata; class Aves; order Accipitriformes; family Accipitridae; genus Aviceda; species Aviceda cuculoides. The sequence goes on along the minus strand of JAVJGG010000053.1, from coordinate 5,343,506 downwards.
CCGCTTTGTTTGCACAATTTAAATACTTTCCAAGTAGGCAGCTGTTTAATAATAGATTAAGTAACAGTTGCTCTAAACATCTAGAGTCTTTACACTTTAGTGTTAGTTTGGAATGAAAGCATCGTGTGATGATCCTGTCACTTGAGGTTTGCAAACCCAGCTCTAAAATATAGCAGGATTTTTGGTAACTGACACGTTCTTGGACCCAGACTAGCTTGTCTGGCAGTTTAAGTCTACAACGTGGTTTTTGCAGGACTGAATTTACCTGTTGCAGGTGAGTGAAGTCCTCACAAGTCAGGGTTTCAAGCTTACCCTTTTGCTGTTGAAAAATAACACATTAGGAGTATTTGTTAGCTAATAGATGGTTGTACTGATGGCTTGTTTTTCATTTTTTTTATGCTTTTTGGTCCATCTATTAATAAAAATGAACCCGTTACAGAGTCACCATCATGTCTCTTCTCACCACCCTCTGAGTCTGCATTAGCCAGTCAACTAGCCCTTTCAGCGTCATGTGACCAGCGCGCCCCATTCAGCTTGGCTGGTGTCGTTTCACATGACCCAGGCATGGCCAGTCGTCAGGTTGCACCGCCCTTTGGTTCCCGAGCATGCTGTTTTCTCTCAGCCTTCTCTCCAACCTTAACCAAATCGGCAGCAGCCACCTCGACCGCCCACACATTCCCGGCCAATCAGCTCAGCTGTTTATTTACCAAATGTCTTCACAACAACTACAGCAGCAGCCTTCGGCTAACAAAAAAGCAGGAAAAATCCACAACACCCCCTTCGCCAACCAACTAAATACAACGCAACATCTGGCAAAACCTTTTCAGCAAATTCTTCTTGGCAGTCAGTCCGGCAGCCTCACCTCACCATTTCTAGCTTGTTGAAACCAAAAACTAGTAAGTTTTTCCTGCTTATACAGTTTACTGCTGGTTAAAATAAGGAGTAAGCGGCTTATAAGTAATTACTTTTCTCAATCAAAGGCTGGCTGTGCATAATTGAGTGGTAACGTACATATGTTGCTTGAGAAAACTTTTAAGGGTGATATGGAAGCTCTTACACTGTGAATAACGTAAAAACAAGTATATTTGCATGTGAGATGCCAAACTAAATTTTTAATAAAGCTCTAACAAACTTAGCTTTTTCCTTGCCAGAAAAATCCTATCACCTTTAAATGGTTTTACTAACAGTTTTCAAAACTTAAAACAATTACTTTTTGGGATGAACTGGGCCGAGCTAAGGTTATTTTTTTATTTTTATTTTTTAAGAAAATAGTCTAAACACACTCTATGGCATTAAAAATGACAATCACAAATATGCAGTTCTAATGTAGCACTTAATGGCATTATCAATATTTACACTGAGCGCATTTTCACTTTTTTCCACTTGGTATCTCTTATGTCTTGTTGTGGACCTTTTTGGCTTGCATGGGTTCCAAAACATTTGGTCTGTGCTATTTTTTTTTTTTTTTTTTTTTTTTGGAACCACTTGTGGGACTTTGGTGTGGTGTTCTGGGCAGTGTATTTAGTTGAAATGGAAAGTGTTGCATTGGACAACTCTGCTATGAAGCATTCTTAGTTAAAGTGAATTCGTGGTTGGAAACGTGCTGTTCACACTGAGCTTTGTTTTACTGCCTAATCTTTCCATGCCTTTTACTGGATGATGGATGCCAGTTATTCTTGGCACGTTCCCTGGGCCCAACAGTGAGTTTGACAAGTTGGGAAATGCCTCACCCCATTAATGCTAAAAGAATTGATAAAAAGGCCTCACATTTCTTTTTCTGGTTTTAGATCACCGCGAAGGAGAAGCTTTTCTCGTAGCCGCAGCAGGTATGCATCAGTTAATTACAGCATGGACCATTTCATCCAGGAGGTTTACAAAGAAACGAACCAAAACAGTTTTAACATTTGGGCTGTATGCATTAATAGACTCCAGGGTAGGCTTTGTAATTCGGTAAAAGGGAGAAAAGGGTTTGCTTCTGTTACGTTACTCGCCTGGAGTTACTGTATTTACACAGCTATTTGAGATTCCAGGGTTATCAGTTGAAGGATATTAAGAATGGAAGTAACTAGTTCTTCTCTGCAGCTGTCCAAGGTTCCTGCTAGTTTTTCCACAAAGTTTCTGTGTTAATGTGCTACTCCCCTCCAGATACCATGAGCCACAGGTACAGAGGATAAGAAACATAGTGACCATGTTCTGCTGTCCCATACTGGAAAGTGTTAGATAGTGACAACACAGCAGTGTAACATGGTTTTTTGTTAGGGTCTTTGAAGCTTTGCGAGTTCACATGCTATTTTTACATTCTTGTAGCATAGGATGCTGCACTGCTGTAAGGGATGTGTCCGTATATGTGGACACGCCATGTTAGCTGAGGCACTGTTGCTTGCAGTCTGACTCTGAACAGATGTAAACTGCTGCAAAGGAATAGGTCAGCACAACCTAAGCTGTGTTGTGTAGCTCAAGCTGATTATCCTTACCTGAAGCAAAGGCTAATATCATAATCTTTAACAGGTTTCCCCTGGTTGAATAGTTAAAAACTTTAACTTCCTGAAGGGAAGCTCTTTAGATAGGCTTGTTAACCTAATTCAGCTTTGCTTTGATGCTATAATCAGCTTGCATTGTAATCTTTAACAGGTCCCTCTCCAGAGACAGAAGAAGAGAGAGATCACTCTCACGGGAGAGGAATCACAAGCCTTCTCGTTCCTTTTCCAGGTCTCGCAGGTAGGATGTCTTTTAGTGGTTATGCATTTTGAGTAAGTCTGTGAAAATGATTGTTTACATGTCTTGGTAATACTGAAGAAGGTTGTGGTGGAGAATCATCTCTAGTGTCTTGGAAAGTTCTTTGTCTTGAAGAATTAAATACTCAGTTTTATTAAACAAACATTATTTTTTTAAATGCTTAACTTGCCGTCTACTGATTGGGGCTGAGGGGTTTAAAGCAAAATCTGCTGCTCCTGGCACCTGGTTACTAATGTGTCTTTTCTTCTTTAGTCGCTCCAGGTCAAATGAGAGGAAATAGGACTATGAGAAGGAGCTGTGTACAGGAAGTCATTAGATCTGAGGACGGGAGGAGTATGTACAGAACATTGTTTTGTTTTGAAACTTCATAAAGCTTGGTGCATTTTTAAAATGTTTTAGCTGTTGAACTTGCTTTGTTCCTTGTATCTTGTAACAGGTGGCAAATGTAAAGATGTGAATCTGTATATGGTTCTGAGCAGATCATATGATTTGTAATATTAATCACTTTACAATGTACCATTATGCATAATTTTTTGTTTGTGTTGAATGGTAAGCAGTTTGTCTGGCATAGATAGAATGCTTCTGGTCTTGACATGCTGGGGAATGTTTTGCTGGGATTCAGCTTTTGGAAGAAGGCATGCAATGAAGATGTGTTCATTGCGGAAGCATGGCCATGAGCAGTGTTCGTCTGTGCAGAACAAGACGCAGATGCTTCATAGGACAGTTCTCAGAAATAGTCAGGAATGTTGAGCGAGCGGCCTGTGAAGGGAGTGACTGAGCTGCAGTTTTATCCAGAGCTCTAGTTCTGACTTCCATTACCTGGAAGTGAGCTACTTTATATTACGTGAAATATAAATCTTTAGCCGTAGGGTCAGTTAATTTTGTACTTCATGTGACTTTTGTACTTCATGTGACTAGAGTACTTCTTAAATAGATGATTGTTGATTGACCATCTATTCCAGAACCTCTGAATAGACCAAATACACAGCAGAACTGACAACTGGAGTGGATGTGTTGAGTGTGTAATGGTACATTGTAAAAGTTACGAATTAAACATTTCTTTACTGTACAAGAATTTTCATGTCACTTGTAAAATGTCTTTTGTGAGATCCTTGGGATTAAAGTTTTGGTTACAACTTGTCGTTTAGTATTTAACTTGAGTACCTGCTATATACGTTTGCATTGCAGAATGTGCGCTTGGGTCTTGTGGTGCAACGGGGTTCAAATTAAATGCGCTCTGCAGTATGGGGTAAGGTGACACTCGCCACATCTCACTGCAGCATGCCTGTGAACTGTTCAAACACTGCTGTAAGTTGCAGGTCGCTACCTGCGGCTGTGCTCCATACCCTCTTGTGCCTCGGCAAGGGGCAGGGCCTCATTCTGTCACTGACATTTCATACCAGTGTTTGGAAATGCAGCCTAGGTGAGCTGGGTAGATGATGCTGGCTTGGCTTCTTGCCTAATGGTGAGCTCCAAAATGTTTACTCAGAAAAGCAGCTGGAGATACGAAGGTTCACAATGGGTTTTGCATCCTGGATGTGGGTTGGTAATGACATTTAAGGTATTCTTCATATCTGTCAGTTTTGAAATTACTGGTCTGTAAACTGAAGCTTTGCATGAAGATCTCACGTGGAGTGTAAAATCCTGGCATGGCTCGAGCACAATTGGAGCTCCCAAACTGCCTAATGGCTCCTTTTTTTTCCTGTATCCAAGAGAAGATGAGCTACATCCGTTTCAGTCGTGTCCGTTTAGATTAAACCCATCATACTGAACAGTCTTGTGGTTTAATTTCCTTCACTTGTGGTGTCCAGGTGCAGACAAGATGATGGCAAAGCTGTAATGGAAAGAAACTGCTACTTCACATGCTTCCTAGAAAGGGGGTGTGTGAAAGGGGAGTGGGGACAATGCATGGTTCGACACAGCAGCTGGGGTGCTGTGTCATGATTTTTTTTTTTTTTTTAACTACTTAGGTACTGTTTATGGTTGGACTCGGGGATCTTAATGGTCTTTTCCAACTACGTTATTCCATGGCCCAGTGTGCTGAGGTACGAGCACAACCAATCTCGCATTCATTGCAAAGCAGGAAGGCTGCAGGTGGTGCAAAAGGCATGCGCAGCCCTAAATCATCTTAAACTGGGAGCGTGGTGAGCTTAAAAGGTACAGAAAAATGCGCTGTCCTTTTTCTTTCCCTGTTTGGCCTGATGAGGAATTTGGGAAGCGTCGGGCTCGCAGCTGAGACAGGGCTCTGAGGCTGCTGGTGAGGTGGCTGCTGCTGTGCACTGTCGCGGCTCCCCGGCAGAGGTCGGGGTGGCCTCGTCAGCTGGCTGGGGCTCCTGTCCGCCTGATTCCACATCAGGTTTGGACTCAAAATGTTGACAGACCAGCTCCTCTGGGGATGTTTGTGTTAGATGAAAGGCAGCCAAGGGCTGAGATGATATCATGTGCCACACACAGCTGTGTTCCCTTTTTTAATAAGTGCTTCTACCAGGGTTTGATTTGTGGTATTGCAGCTCTTGTTGCCTGGGAGCCAGCCTCTCTGCTGGCACGTCGGTTCCTCTTGTGGTTATGTGGAGGGGAGGGAACGGTGGGGGACAAGTAGCCTTCGGTAGTTTCAGCTACCGAAGGAAAAGGAGGGAAAGAAACCCGAAACGCTAGAGACAGCGTATGCTGCGGGGAAGCAGGTTGTGGCTTTCGTGCACGAGGGAGTCTGCAGAACTGGGAAGATTTTTATCAGTTTCAGGTTTCTGACTTTGTATTTTGCTCCTCAGCTGAATGAAGAAGTTGGCCCTTAGGCTGGCTCAGAATGGCTGCCTCACAGCAGATGACTGGGTTTATGTACTTGGGTGGGTTTTTGATGGGGAACAAAATTAGCAACTTCTAGAGAAAGACGGGAAGTGTATAAACACTGGCTGCGAACAGCCCTTCTCCCAGGGTATAATTACCAAGTGTTATTTTTAATGCAGCAACACATTGACGCATTTAAGGCTTCCAGGTTGCTTCTGTGATAGGGAACCAGCCTGGGAACACTCACTACCCACAGGTAGAGAGCATTGTGGCTTGTCTTTAAAAAGTCTAGTCTGAAATTAAATTTGCAAGGAAGTGTTTGTGTTGACGTTCGAAGGCCAAAGATTCTTAAACCTCTCCCCAAAGATTCTTAAACCAGGGAGAGCCACTAAGCAGTGTGTCCTGGCCAAAAGAGGACAGATGCTATCCAGTGGCAGAACTAGGTGGCTCACACCCCATCCTCAGCCACAGCCCTGCTCTGAAGACTCTGGGTGACAGGGGACTCTGCTGCTTTCAACATTGTTTCAGGGCCCAGTTTTGGGGTCCTCACACTAATGTGTTAAGCTGTGTTTCTAATTTGGGGAGAGGTTTAGCTGCCCCTGCTTTTGCCTGCCAGAAGCATCCTGAGGTTAAGACTATCTGAGTTCCTCAGACGCTCATCAGCGCAGTATCTAAGCACATCCCAGAACCGTGCTAAACGACATAACTACCCTCTGTTTATGTGTGGTTTGTTCTTTTCTCACGCTCTCCATAGGGAGAGTATTGTGTGCAAATGGTTTTGCGAAGAAAGGGATTTTTTTTTTCTTTTTATGTACATGCTGCTCTTTGTTTATGGCAGAGAAGATAATTTTAAGAATGTGCCTTGCACTTAGAAAATGGGGAGGTTAAATATGTTCTTTCTTCCAATGGGATACGTTCCACAGCCCTTCAGACAGGTTCAGCTAACCACGGTTGTGCTTGGGCGAGAAGTTGCAATCTTCAAGAACGCTGACAGTGGTTCTAGTTGAAAAAACCCCATGTTTCAGCTACCCTTGGGGAGCTGCTGCAGTTCATCTCCAATATGATCATCTTTCTGGAGCTGGGCTATTCTGTACTCCAGTCACACGAAGAACTAAAATACATTCTTGACAGAAGATCGCTTGCGTTTCATGCTCTTTGTCTTTTAATTTCTTTTTGTTTGAAGTCAAAGGAGACATGAGAGGCGCTGCACCGTGCCCTTGGCTCTTCCTGCAGCAGCCAGCATTGCCTGGAAGAGCAGGTTACGCCTCTTTGAATGTCTACGTGCCTCTGTGGGGACCTGTGAGCAGAATTCACCGCTGGAAGTGACGAGTGCCCTAGCAGCTCTGCAGCTTTTTTCTTCACTGTTAACATGACCTCTTTTCAGATTCCAGTTTTACTTTCTCTTGCGCATCATCCCATCATGTCACAGTGTCTCCTGACATAAAGTTCCGTGAAGCGTCTGAACATTTGATGAACTTTCTCCCATTTCTGCTGGTTTTAATCACTGTCCTTATACCTACATTCAATCATAGCCCAGAAATACTGTCCCAAAACCTGAGCTACAATCACCATCATGAATTGTCCTACGCTGGTGCTGATGTAGCACAGCGTCACTTTGCTAGAAAAGAAAAAAAGTGAAAAAAATGGAGCATCAACCCATTTGGCAAACAGAAGGCCAAAGGGCAGAAGTGCAGTTCCAGTAGCTCCAGTTCGACCTTAGATCCCGCACAGCAAAGCGATAGCACAGTACCTGAGACCTGCCATAAAGAGGCGGGTCTCGGCTTCCCTGTTGCTGAAATGCAGCTAGCTCCAATGTCACGCCTCAACCTGCCAAAAATGGTCAAAATAAAGACAGTTTTCACCTAGCAACTCTTAAAGTCACTTAGTAAAGCAGTTGCTGAAGCTGAAGCAGCATTACAGCCTGCCAGCCCATGCAAGAAGTCTTCTGGCTTCCTAGAAGTACTGTCACTGTCTCAGTTTTCTGTTTCATTTCTGAAGTTTTGCTGAGGCTCTTCTGGGTCACTGAGGCACTACCACTAGCTACATTCTGTTAGTGCCCTTCAAACAAATGCTGTTGTGGACTAAAATAAACACGAGATCCAGACAAATATAAAATAGGCTATGCAATAGGAACGCTATGTTCCCAAGTGATTCATTCATCTATTATTTAATAATTTAGTAGCTGACATAACTCTTAGTTGAACAAATCTTCACATCAATTCAAGTGGTGTTTCTGCTTGGTCCTACATGTAATTTTAGCAGTCAGATTTTCTGTGGGAGCAATCCCAATCGGAAAAGGGAAATGTACCTCCTTCCCAGCTAGGTTGTGCCACCAATCGCAGTGGCGTTACTTCACAACCTGCCTGTGGTACCCCAGGATTCACCCTGCTGCAGTCAGAGTCAGACTGTCCTGTCCTTGGGCACTTCACTGGACAACACACAAACACGCTGACAGGTTGTGAGGTACCGATAGCACGTGCAGACTCCGTGCCGCTGCCGAACGCCACTGGCAAAGCAGGCCGGCGACGTGCGCTGTAGTGTGAAAGGCCTTGGCAAGCTGCAGCCCTCCGTCGGGAGCCACGGTATCAGGGTGGAGCAGCGGTATCGGAGTGAGGCACTGTGTCACCCTGGGTGTCACTTTGGAAGATCACTACTGCCAGCTGTGAGAGAGAAGTGTTATCTCCGCTGCGTGCAGAGGCTGCTTTGTCCATGAATATTCAGCAATATTCAGCAGCGTCTCTGCGAGGAAGCCCTGCTGCTCCGCCCAGCCTTTCCCCTGCCGCTGCCGACGGAGGGCTTGCTGTTAGTCTTTGCTAGAAAATGTTTGAGGTTACTCGTTTCTAATACTGACATTATTTACCATCGCATTAAAACCTGGTCAGTCATTGCAGAACACCCACTGGCTGGACTGGGTGCTGTGCTTCCTGGTGCTAGTAAATAGTGGATTGATCAGCTTTTCATGCAGTACTATTATAAGCTTTTTGGGAGGAGGCTGCCCCAGCCAGAGAGATAGGCTTCAGGTGTGGTACGCTGCTGCTCCTGCCAGTAGTAATTCTTGCAGCTGCCTGGTTGACATGTCCTGCTTAGAAACTCATGGCTGAATGTTCACCAGATTTGGAGTCAGGAGTTCCCCCTGCACAGGGCGAGTTTGACAGGGACTGGTGGGGTATTTTTTGACCTATTGCAGAGTGTGGACATTTCGAGGTTTTCATGTTTCTTGTTTCATAGCCTCCCTCTCCCTCTTCGTCTCCCTCTTTGTGGCATATTGCAGTTGGTTGTCTATAAAATCTTCTGGTCTTCTGCAAAGCCCAGGTTTGTTACAGGAGAACAAGAAGGACTCTGGTGCAGCGTCACTGCTGGTGGGTGATGTATGGGACGTTTTTAACCTGTTTCCAGCCTCTGTTGCACTACTGACAGCAGCTCCAAGATTCAGCAAATTTCCTTTCCCTGCTGTAATGTGGATTCTCACAGGCGAGGCAGAGAAACCAGTGAGGGAGGCTCAAACCATAAGAAAAAGGTTTTATAGTGGCACCTGGAATTCCCCGACTCAGATTCCAGGTTTGGTGGAACTGAGCAGAACTCCACCACAGTGCGTGGACCGCGTCCGTCCCCATCGCCGGGTCTGGCAGAGCTCTGTGCCAGCGCTCGGTGTCAAGGCCAGCAGAGGTTCAGTGCGGGGTGAAAGCTGCTCCTTCACCCCAGCTCCAGGAAATCCTGCAGCACACGACTGACACATAGAAAGGAAAGTGCAATCGACCCTTACCCTGGTGTCTAGGTGGCGGCGGTCATATCATCGATGATGGCTTTATTGGACGTTGTACACACACAGCTGTCCCCTCCCATTACCTCTGCTCCACAGAGGACCATGCACCAATGTGAGTCACCGTGCAAGAGAGCCGTCTGTCCGTCTGTCCTTGGTGCCTGGTCTGGGTACTGCCCTCCTACAGGTGCCGTTTCAGGTGGCTCATGGTGCCAGAGCTGATCTGCCCCTGGCTCTGCCCCTTCCCTCTCCTCTGCCCCACACCCAGCCCCACTCCTCACCCCCCAGCACAAGGCAGAAGTGAATCACGACCCCGTGGCTGCCCTCACCTGGGGTGGCAGGATTCCTGAAACGTGTGCCGTGAGCAGGGAGATCCCAGGAGACACTGACACATGCTGAGCCACCGCCTGGCAGTGCCAGTGGGCACTGGGGTGGGCGAGCAGGCCAGCACGCATCTCCCGGAGCCGCGGGTTTGGGGTTCGGTGGTGTTGCCTCCACGAGCAGGAGTGGAGGGGCTTGCCTCACAGACGCCCCATCCTTGTGTCCGACTGCTCTGGGCGGAGGGCGCACTGCCGAATCGGGGATTGTTTTTAAAGCTCACACCGTGAGCAAGCGTTAGTCAACAGCTCTCCGTCGTCACCTCCTTCTCACGCGTGGCTATAAAGGTCTGGATCGTGCTCCCGATGGATTTCAAGCAATGCCACAGCTTGCGGAGCGACAAATCCCTCGTCAGCAGCGCTGTGCCACATGTCATGCATTGGGAAGAAGTTATGTCAGTCAACAGCTTCCCACAGGCCTGGTTGCACCAAGAGCTGCCGAGGGCTGGGGACCCCGTACGCCACAAGAACAGGAGCAATTCTGCCCCACGCTCCACTTGCTTATTCCCACCCAGGTGGTGAATCCTGCTGTGGAAGGTCCCGGTGGGCCTGGAGCAGTCCCTCTCCTCCCCCTGCCCACTGCCACTCCGACAGAAAGCTTCCCCTGCCCTCACTGAGATGCCTGCAGGGAAGAGCCGGCTGCAAAAAAAACCTGTGGATGTTTTGGATGGACCTTATTCCCCACAAGGACCTTTGCAAAAGGTTGGAGCCGTTCACCCTGATTCCCAGCGGACATCCGTGCCCCCTCTGCGAGTGCCAGCCGTCTGCACGGTCCTGCCTTGCTGTTGGGTCGTAGTCAATGAGGTAAAGCAGCAAGTAAATAAACAGGCAGACGAGCCTGAGGTTGGAAGCCAGGTACTCCCTGCTGCCCTCGCTGCGCTCTGAACAATGAGGTCCTTTGCTGCCAGCAAAAAAAAAAAAAACCCACAAAGCTTCCAAGCTGCTCATGGAAAGTCAGTGAAGCAATTACGTTAATGACTATGAATGGGGCTAAAAACAAACTTGGATGAAAATGAGTGAGGGGCCGAATGAAGCAACCGATTCATAGTCCGGCTCACGCATCCGGGAATATTTCCAGTAAGCGAAGGCCTTGTTTTAGGGACTGTCTCATCCCCCATTTGTGCTTGGTGGGACTCTATTTCCACTCTGCTGGGTCCGGGTGTCTCATCAAAATGCCTTCATAAATGGAGCAAACAAGGGCTGTATATGGCAGGGAAACAGTCAATTAACACGATCTGAGTTCTTTTAGGGGCAGAGTTAATCAAGCATTCAGCGTTTTGTCATTCTTGTCTTTCTTTCCTGGGAAAATCCTATTAGTATAAAATCACTTAATTGGGCACTTCAAAGAGCTGATGGGAAAACAGTCTTCGCTGGGGTATAAATGCCATTCAGCCAAACACTGGGTTCATTTAGACTTTTGCTGGAGCGTGAGTGTTTCATTAAGAGCCTTCACGTTTCCCACTTAAAAGAAAAAAGCTTGTTAGCAGAGATAATAAAAGAAAAAAAAAATCTTGGAGATTTGAATCTTGCTGAAGAGGGTTTTTATTGCCTGAATAGGCGGGGCTTTGTTTCGGGGCTTTGTCCTCAGCAGAGCCTCTTACACCTAGAGTTAGTTGCCTGTCAATCTGCTTTCCTGAGCTGAGTGATTTCACACCTGCCTGGGGTGTTCTTGCAAGTAAAAGGTGTTCGAGGAGGGAAAGAGTCAGCCCTGGTCAGACCTTTGGGGTGTAGGATGATGTATTTTTGCAGGACTGAACCCCAAAGTCCGTGTGCTCGTCCCCACTCTCCGTGCTGGGGTAGAGGTCCCATCTTAATTCCCCCATTCTCAGGTTGTTTCCCTGGGCAGAAATTCAAGTTTTTGCAGAGCTTACGTTTATCCCACCTTGAAAAATAACACAGTGTGCCCTGATCTGTCATTGCCAACTCTATCCCAAAAAAACTGAAGGTTGCTCATCTGCCTGACCCTTTCCTGTTTCTTCCCCCTACATCGGTTGATCTAACAGGGATATTACGTTCCCCCATGCAAAACCACTTCACATACACCTTGACCACCAAATCTCCAAACCTTCCTCGCTGCTGGGGAGGGCTGGGTGAGGCACCATGTGGATCGCTTCATTTCTGTGGTTGGCACTGGCACGCTTCTGTCTGGGAAAATGTTTCCAGGTCAATCACATGCTTATATATTAATGACATTTTGTAGTCAGCCTTTATAAAATCCTTACATGTAGGTGTTCATGTGCATTTAAAACAGTTGTTATGAGCATGGGTTGGATCTCAGCATGTGATTCCCATCAAACGGGCTGAGATCCTTCCTTGGTGCAATGTTGGGTTCTTCCCTTTGGGGTCAGGATTACCTTACGTGGTTCCACGAAGCCACGTTTCCCCATGCTTCTCCATCTCACCCAAGGCTGGGGCATTCAAACCCTGATTTCTTCACCTGGCTCAAACCATCCCCCCACTCCATGTCAAAGCTCCCACCCACATCCCCTTGCCTTTAGGGGTGCTGCTCCCCAGGTCCCCAGAGAGGATGAAACTTGGTGTCAGAGGTGATGTGCCCGGGCACATTCCCTTGACGAAACCCCGGCCGTGCCGGCTCTGAGGATGGGCTGAGTCACGTACCGACTCTGCCCACTGTGAATAATGTATTTGCATCTGTGTCTGCAGTGGCTTCCCCTCCCCTCTGCGTCTGCGGGACCCACCTGGGGAGATCCCCCTGGGAAGGAAATGCTCCCAAGGGTCCCCGGCTAAGGCAGTGAGCGTCACTTGGTATTTAGGTGCTCCTGGTGCTGGGAAGAAGGTTACTTAGAAGGCTATGAAATATGCATTAATTTAATATGCTCCTTTTGCTTCCAGGCATCAGGATGGGTTTTTCAAGCAAATTACAAGGATGGATTCTCCCAGGATCACACCCCTCCCAGGTGGGGGTTTGGGACACCCCTTGGGAAGGGCGAGCCTGGGACAGGAGAGCTGACAGCTCCCACTCAGTGGCTATAAATGGTGAGAAGGAAACACTGATCTGGGTCCCCAGTCCCGCGCCTCTGACCTGCTCCTCCTACGTCTTGTTGAGGCTGAACATCATGAGTCACCTTTGGGATTTTTTTTTTTTTAAAGTTCCTGTACCGCCTTCTGTATTAATCACACTTTTTTTTCCCCCTTTTTTTCTAGTAATGCCACTGCAGACTTGACCATGGACACTCTGACCCAGACCCTGACGCCATTCGTCTCCCCACTTCCCATTTCCAGTAACCCACTTTGCTGAGGTCTCCTCTGATGCTGGCGCTGCCATGGAGCTGGAGTTCCCCAGCTCCTGGCACGGGGGCACAAGGAAGGGGAGTGAGAGCAGAGTTCGCAGCAGCCAGAAACCTGCACCCCCCATCATCCTGGGGTACAGGGAGGGGATCCCACCCCACCAAAAAAATCACAGACATAATTATAGAGTTATTTTCCTAAGGGAAAATCTATGTCCAATTTATTTTCTGGATAGTTTTGCACTGGAACATATCCCCTGTGTAACTGGGAATATTCGCATCAGCCAGGCTGGTCGGTTATCTCACGTCACTTTGTTTTTTTAATCCTTCACTCTTGCATCAGCGTTTGCTGTGGATTGCACAACCCACACGCGAGACCACTCCTTCCTCTGCCACTTTGGGTGCTAATTTAAAAAGCTGCCGGTTTTGATGGTCCCATTCCCTTTTGTGTATTCAGGGGGGCTTTTATGGAAAAAAAAAAAAAAGCGAAAAGCTGGTTTAAGCAGTAAGCATCCTCTCGGTAAACACTGCTTCATCCGAGAACCCTGGCTGGCAGGTGGAGGCTGTGCTGACCAGTGGAGGATGCCCACAGTGCTGCGGCTGGAACGCTGTTGGGCTTCCCTTCAGTGCCGATGGCGTTTTCTTTGCCATCCAGAAGGAGCGAACCTTCTGCTTTGCAGCTGGAGCAGGGCTGGTGGTTGGCGAGGAAACAATCCGCTACTGCACAGTGATGCATCCAACCTTCCGCAGTGCGGCTCTAAAAGCCGCTCTTTGCAACCAGGAGCAAAAATCGTTCCCACATGGAAACATTAGCGACAGCTTCCCTGCGAGGAAAGGCTGTTCCAGCTCGCCCCCTCCTCTCCCCGTGTGTTTATGAACGGAAAGAGAGGCGGCATTTGGGAGCATCCCCAGCTTTGCCAGGATGGGTTTTCTGCAGCGTGTAGTATTAATTTAGGATGCTTTCACATTCCCCATCCTCCTTTCACCTTTCCTCCCATCCAACCATGCCAGCTTGGAGGCAGCCGAGGGGGTGAGCAGCCGCCGATGACCCAAACGTCATGGCCCAGTGCCGCGGAGGGGGGACCGGCAATGGCAAATGCTGCTGCAGCGCGTGGCAGCCTTCAGCCAAACATGCCCAAACATATTCTCCAGCTGCTCAGGCCAGTGGGAAGCTGCTGGTCCAGCCGGGAAATGCACGGGTGTTTTGCACGCCAAAGGTCTTGCTCAGCACCCCAGCACCCACCGGCTCCAGGGGCCTTTGGGGGTGCCTGCCACTCCCAAGAGACCCCTTTAACTTGGTCTTTGTCCCTTGGAAGTGTGCTTTCACCTTCTCGTGCCCCGCAGGAATACACCGCGTTTGCACCCTTGCTGCCCGAGTCGTGATGCCCAAGGCGCCTGGGTAGCTTATGCCACGCTGGGAGGGTGCTGCAGAATACGCCCCCCCGCCTCCCCGTGCACGGGGGTAAGCCAGCTCTGAGGGCATCAGCCCTCACACCGCAGGGCAGGGTCAGACCCGCTGACCCCGCTCTGTCTGCAGCGCAGGGGATGGGTGCCCTTCGGCCTTGCAGTTGAACCCCAGCAGAAGCTGCCCTGGGCTCCGACCTTTCCTGCCTGTGGACTTGGATGCATTTTCCAGATAAGCCACAAATCCCTGCAAATCCTCCCCGCAGGTTCCTGCAGAACATGCACGGACTTGTTCTTCCTCCTCGTCCCTGCCCGGGAGCCTGCAGGACTCAAGACCAGCAGATTCTTCCCAAATCGCTTTTCTCCGGCTGCAGCCGGGTGCCGGGGGGGGTCACCTGGCAGAGCAGCGCCAGGCCCCTGGGAGAAAATCCATCAGGAGAGGCCAGGGTGAGCCTGCGCGGCCCAGTTTGGCAGTGCCTGGGGACCGGGGGAGCATCATCCCGGCGTGGGTCTGAGGTGGGCACCCCAAGGGCAGAGAGGGTGGCCCCTTCCTTAACCTGTTATCCCCCTTTCCCATTGAAATCCTCTGCACTAGTGACCCGCTGGGCAGGAAAGCCTGAGTGGGATGTGGAGCACCCCCCCACCCCGCCAGCCAGCTAAAGCACTGCCCTCTAAGGATCCTGCATCTCCCGACGGGGAGGGGGCCACCCCTGTGTCCCCTGATGGGGGGGATCCCTGCACCCCTAGCAAGGGGGTCCCTGCATCCCCTGATGGGGACGTCCCTCCATCCCCTAACTGGGGGGGGTCCCTGCTCCCCCCTAGGAAGGGGGTCCCTGTCGCCCCTGAAGGACGGCGGTCTCTGCATCCTCCATGGGAGGGGGGGGGGATCCCTGCACCCCCCTACGAAGGGGGTCCCCACACCCGGTGACCGGGTGCACTCCCGGGAACGGGGACCGGGATGCGGAGCGGGAGGTGGGGGGGAGCCGTGCCAGGACCGAGTCAGCTCCTCGGGGGGGGCCGGGCCGGTCCCGG
>JAVJGG010000053.1:5303467-5327581 GCA_035590195.1 Aviceda cuculoides | reverse complement strand
CACCCCCCCACCCCCGCGGCTGAAAAGCCCCACGGGCTCATCGGTGTTATGAGCGGGGCGTTCTCTGTGCCTTCCCCCGGGGAGGCACCTGGCGCGGGGTGACATCGGTTGTCGGCTCCATCTAGCCCCGGGTGTGGGTGCTTCCCGCCCCCTCCTGCTCCCTAAGCCTTCCTCCAACTGGTGTAACTGGTCCCGGGTGTCGCAGGTGCCTGTGGGGCTGGCGAGGCTGAGTGTGTGTTTGTGTGTGCCCCTGGGAGTGCCTTCAGCTCCCGGCCCGGCTGGGTGAGGTTTTAACGCAACCGTGCGCCTGCATCACCTCTTCGCTCAAGTCTTGGGGTTCTCCAGCTGGGTTGCAGGAAGCCTTGAAGCTTTGGAGAGGCTGCGAAAAGCAACGCCAGCCCCATGGGAGGGGGCGGCGACCTGGTCCTGGTCCTTCCCTGTTTGGTGGCTCTGGCAATCTGCAGTCATGAGTCAGGGTGAAGCTGTTATCTGAAGGTGTGGGGCTCTGGGGTGGTACCTGGGCCACGGGGATGCCCCGAGGATGGGGAGATCGGTGCCTGACACAGGCGGGGGGGGCTGGAGGGTGTCTGGTCAGGGTGTCGAAACATGTCCCCTGCCTGCTACCTGCCAGGGCTTGCCTGGACATGCTGGGACTTGCCTCGCAATGAGGTCACCCTGTTTATGTACTCTGACTGCCAGGAGATAGGAAGCTGGATTTCTATTTTTACTTGAGGATGGTCAGTCTGCGTTGGGAGTGGGGCTGGGCTGGGGCAGGGCAGAGCTTTGAGGTGGCCCTGGCGACAGAGCAGGGTCCCCCCAGCCCCTGGGCTGGAGGCTCTCCAGCTACCCACTGGCATGCTGTGCTGATGGCATGCCTGGTAATGTGGTGCAGGTGACCTGGAGGGGCTGGGGGTGCTGAATTTGCACAGAAAGCTTCCCTGTGGGAGGCTGAACACCCAGTCCCTGGGGATGTTTGGAGGTGCGAGCCTGGGGGTCTGTTGCAGTCCTGGCTTTGGGGGTCCTAGATTGGGTGGGCAATGAGAAAGCTGCCTTGCACACAGGGATTTTATTTCTGTGAATCTTTTTTTAAAGCAGATTTAATGAGCACAGCTATCCAAGCGGTGTCAAGCCTTAGCTCCAAAAGCTGTCAAATCCCAGAGCATTGTTTGCTTTGCTCTGATAATGAGGTTGCTCATAACTGTGGGCGGTGCGAGGGACCCATTAGCCCCATGCATGTGTAAGGGGGAGGACTGCTTGGAAGGAAAGGCTTTGCCATTTACTGTGAAGGTCAAGGCTTTTGGCACCGATTTGGAGGAAAAAAAAAACAACCAAACCAAACAGGGTCTTGTCTCTGGTTACCCAACAGCTTCTTGCAGATAACAGGGGTGGTTAAGTGGTCAAGCTTGTGGCGTATTCTTACGGTTGCTTAAAAGGCTTTCTTGCCACTGGGCCTGGGTTCTTGAGATGAAGAAACTGGCCAGAAAAACATCCTGTTGCTTCACTTGCCCATGTGCCAACGTGTCTTGTGCCTGTGTGGAAGTGGGAAGGCAGCGTGGTTGTGGATAGAACTGGTGGCAGCATCGAGGTGCTGGATGCTTTGCCCCAGCAGGGCTTTACCTGCTGGAGGAGGAATGGGGAACATCAACATTTGCACCTTCCCTGTCCTTCTGCATCACAGCAGGCTGTGTTTGACTTCAATCAGGCTCAAGCCTCTGCCCAAGACACCACTAAAATCCCAAATGTCTGAGCCCAGGATGAATGCTGGCAGGTGGACGTCCCCTCCAGGCTGCCTCATTGCAGAGCCCAACCCAGCTTGTCCCACCTTGGCTACCATGTGCTTTGCTCTGGTAGCAAACGTGCTGGCCCTTGGGCTTGCTCATGGCTTGCCCAACATCCCAGTAACTTGCTCTGCTTTCCTCCCAGGTGCCACAATGCCCCTGTCTCAGAGCAGGGCTCCGCAGATGCCATGCAGCAGCAAGGTGTGCAGGAACCTCTTTGGCCCTGTGGACCACCACCAGCTCCAGAATGACTTTGAGGACATGTTGAGGCAACAACTGGAAGAAGCTCAGCAGCGCTGGAACTTCAACTTTGAGACGGAGACTCCCTTGGAAGGACACTTCAAGTGGGAGAGGGTCTTCCTGCCTGAGCAGCCATGCCAGGAGGTTGACAGCCTGGTCAAGTCCACCAGCAGTGAGAGCAGGAGTTCCTTGGTCCACAAGGTCCCCCCCAGGGACCATCTTGGCAGGATTTGCTCAGAGGGGCCTCAGCAGAACTCAGAGGTTTACAGGGCTGGTTCCCCGCAGAGCTTGAAACGTGGGCAGACCACCATCAAAGGTGAGTGCTGGAGGCTTGGTGTCACTCCATGTGTGCTTGGTGGCATTGTTGGTGTCATGGCTCTTCTGGTAGGGACAGATGGAGGGGACTCAGATGCAAGAGCCCTGCCTGGCTCCTGGGGAGGGGACCACCCTCCATGCATCTCTCTCCTGAGGGACCAGAGCCCATCTTCCAAGGGGAAAAGGCTGCGAACTGGGTGCCTTTTGGTTGCTGGGGGTTAGGCAGGGGGCTTACATCGGGTTTGTGGGGTTTATAGCTGAAGATGCCTCAGAACAGTTCATCACCTTCTGTTCCTGTGGCCTGAGCCTGTCCTCTAGGATCAGGGCCTTGAGTGGAAGTGCAGGTGAGACCAAACAGAAGAGATGGTGGAGATCTACAGGCTCTTCCTTCCCTCTAGGAACTCTGGGTGGGTGGCTCTAAGATGGACCCCACCTGGGATGGGTTTTGGGGTGCTTCCCTGGGCACACCTCCCTCTTCCTGCCCCACTGCTCCCAACAGGCTGGAGGCACTTTCCAACCCTCTCTTTCTGCCCTCCAGACTTCTACAGCTCCAAGCGGAGGATTGTCCCTGACAAGCCCAAGCCTGACAAGCCCAAGCTGTGACATGGTGGCGTTCGGCTCCTCTGCCATCGGGGACAGCTGCTGATGCTGATGTGCCCTGGGGGTGTCCATGGCTCTTTTCCCCCACCCTGTACTGTGTCTGTATGAAGCAATGTAGAGTCTGTAGTTTCCTATTTATGAGTAGCTCTGGGGTCCTGAGGGACCTTCACTGTGTGCAATGTATAGGAGTAGCCCACGTTGAGGCTTATAGCCCAACGGAGGGGATGGAGGAGGACTGAAACGGGCCTGGTGGGACTAAGGCATTGCCCTGCCTGCAGAGAAGAAAGAATGTGTCCTCTGCCCTGTGGTGGTGGGGTCAAGCATCACCCTTGCACCATCCTGCTGTGGTCCTTCCCCTGCCTGATGGCTGGCCGTGGAGGACACTTGTGTCCCAGCCACCTGGTGGCACCAGATATCCTTAAAGGGTCACTGGTATGCATTGTAAAGCCCTGGGACGGCCTGGCCCTGAGGACACCCCGGTTGCTGGCACATGGTGGTGGCCCTGTTCCCAGCAGGATGGACCCAGTGGTCACAAGCCCTTGCCCATGTGTGGAAGCAGAGCGATGCGGAGGCTGCTCCTTCCCATGGCTGCTCGGGAGAGGAAATGCTGTTTCCCGGACAGCCCTTCCTTGGGGTGACTCACCAGTGCTGTCGCCCATCACAGGTGGGTTGCAGATGGTGACAAACCCATTGGAGGTCCCCAGTGCTGAGCTCATTGTGGGACCAATGCTGCCTGGGAGGCTTTGGGGTCCCCTGGACTCTGCTGACCTAAACCCCCACTTACCTTGTTGGTGTGTTGAGTGGTGCTGTTTGCCCCCATGTTCTTGCCTCCTTCAATGCTGACACCAGGCTGGGGAGCTGCCTGCTCTGGCTCTGTTGGACTGCTCTAGAGAAGGAATCCTGCTCACCAGCAAGGATGACACTGAAAGATGAAATTGTAGCTTTTTTTTTTTACCCAGACTTTTTCCCCTTTGGGGCTGGGGGAAGAGAGGATCCTCACTTGGCTCTGCAGAGCAAGCGGCTTCAGTTGCTTCTGGGACCAAAGGATGTCCCAGAGCAAAGGCTGCTTGGTCCGAGCTCTGAAGGATGAGTCTCTGCTCTTGAGGGACTCAATGCTGTCAGGTCTCAGCACTTTCATAGGGTTCATCTCCTGCTCTGCTGGATTTGGACTCTGGAAACTGGTGCAAGATGGTCCCAGGCAGAAAAGGGATGGGGTCAACCTCCCACCTTGCACCATGATGCACTTTGCTGTCAGTGAAGCTGGCAAGCTCCCAGCACTAAATGTTTATTTATAAAAAAAATATGCTATTAAGTCTATGTGGGGGGAAGAGGAAGGGGAAATACCTGATTGTCTAGAAATGTTAACTCTGAATAAACACTTGTCTTGTGTGAGGCAACTGGTGTCTCTGAGTTAATGGAAATAATTGTGCTGGGAGCAGGGTCTGGCTGTGGGGAGGAGGATGCTCTGGTCTGGGTCCCTGCTGGGCTCTGGGGGCTCGGGGGTCACTCTGGGGGTGCAGCCCTCAGTCGGGAGCTGCCGTCGGGCTGGCTGGGAGCAGAGGCAGCTGCGGCACAGACCCAGCGGCGCTTTCAGCTGCGCTGGCTGTGGGAAGGGTGCGCAGCCCTGGGTGACTCCTGCAGCATGAGCTATCGAAGCAGGGGGATGGGGAGCTGGGCAAGGGCTGAGAGGGGCAAAACCTCACCACAACCCCTGTGCTTAACTCTGCTCCCTTGGGACAGCTGTCTGCTGTGGACCGGGGTGCAGGATGGGTGCTGCCACTGTGTCCCCCGCAGAAGCCACGGCCATCTGTGTGGGATCTCCCTGTGGGCCTCTGCTGCCCACACCATTCCCCTTCCCGCTGTGACCCTGGCCCTCTACTAACCCCCAGCGTGCTGCCTTATGTGGCAAGTGGCTGTTGGCCATGGACAAGCTGGTCACATCTCCCCTTCTCCTTTAAAGGGGTCCTGGGTGCCCAGGCCAAAAAGGGTGACCCATGCTGTGGGGATGGGGACATACGAGAGTGTGTGGTGGCGCTGCTGCTGAAAACATGCAGCAAGTCCCAGGTGTGGGACTGAGACTGGAGCTGCTGGATGCCAGGGCTGAGATCCCCGGGGAGCCAGGGATGCCTCCACCATCAGCTGCTTCCTCTGAGGGCTGAGCAAGACTTGTATGTGGACTGTGAGCTGAAGTTATGGTTAATGTGATAAATAACCTGATTTGCAAAGGATCCAGGTGAAAATAAAGTTTTGATGATAACAGCAACCTTGTGCTGGTGTTCAGCTGAGGATCCCTAAAGCTTCTGCCTGTCCCCGTGGTGTTGGGTGACACCTGGGCATGCTGATGCCCCTTGAAATGCTTGCAGAGCACTATCATGCAGCCTTTTAGCTGCTGCTGAATCAAACCCTACAGATACAGCCCTTTTCATCTTTCCCCTTACATCAGTCCTTCCAGCCCCCTTGGCTTGCTGCCAGCTGCTCCCCTCTGCTCTCACCACCCATTTGTCAGGAGCGGCAGTGATGGAGGAAGCAAGAAATAAATCAGCAAATACCCCCTTGTCCCTGTTTGCGTGGCTCTGAGGAGAGCCAGGAGCTGGCTCCGCTGTGCAAGAGGGAGCTTGGCACCTGGGCTCGAGTTTTGTACCCCCCTGGGAGACCCCAGCCCCACACCACCTCTCCTGGGTGTGGGAGGACTGTGTCCCCCCAGCTCTGGGGACACAAAATGGTGATGGGCTTCCAGCAGCTGAGGAACAGATGGAAACCTTGCACTTTCAGTCCAGGTTGTATTTTGCTGCTCTCCCATCCCAGCCTCAGCATGGAGCGAGGATGCCAGGGTTCAAACTTCCACAACAGCTGAGCAGGACTGGGAGGAGAGTCAGGATCTTCCCCTCCTTTCCCCACTGTATTCAATCCCTTTTCATCGAGAACTGCCTGGCATCTCCTTGGGGCTGGAAAGGGCCATTGGTGCTGCAGGGCTTGATCCCACCCTCCCGTGGCTGGTGCTAACCCCGGCGCAGGCTGCCGGCAGGGCTCTGGAGTCTTGCTGGGCAGAGGGTGTGAATCAATGCACTCTCCTAGAGATTTGGGGGTTTTCCCCCCAAAAGCCTCCTCAGGGAAAACAAAGCCAAAATTCAGTCTTCTTTCTGCAGCAGTGAACAGCCCCAAGGATTGTAAGAAGCTGTGACAAACCTGAGCTCAGAGGTGGTTTTCTTAAGCTGAGCACCCCAGCCTGGCCATAGGGTTGCTTCAGTCTGGGATAACAGGCGCCAGCTTTGCTCAGAGAGCGGAGAAAAAAACAGTTGTGCCTTGAATTGGTCTACAAATGCCCAAGTGGAGTGATTGCACCTGAGCTGGCTGCTGCTTCCTTAGGTTAAACGGCAAACGAGCAGGGCTGGGCCATGGCTGGGTGGGTGTGATGGGGAAGGGCACCTGCACAGCCGGTTCCCTGCAAGTGATTTAACCAGCTTGGGTAGGGAGAGACAGGCAGTGCCCAGGCTCAGATCCACGCTGTGAGCCAGTGGATGTTAATTCTAGTCATAGCTTAAAGATAATAGTGTTTCCCCCTGCTTGGGATCTCTTCCCATTTTGCAGTTAAAATGGAGCAAAAATGCACGTAACCCATCTAATTCCACTGTTCCCTTGCAAACCAGAGTGGGTGCAGACCACAGGTAGTCAGTGGGTTTGGTGCTGGCTTTAAAACTGGGTTAGTAATTCAGGAAGGACCCTTGGAAAAAACATCAGTGTGGGTAGCACAGTGGGGGAGATCTCCAAATTCTGGGGCCACAGACCTTCTGCAGGGGGTGAGGTGGGTTTGTTCTGTCTCTGGTGGGATGTTATAATCTGTGGGTTATATATAGTCTTGTAGTTTGGGCTATTTGGACTCTTAAAATAACGTTTACTGGGCTATTTGGACTCTTAAAATAACGTTTACTGTTTCTCTGATGCTTTTCTCTTGCCCCAAACACCTTCCAGTGTTGGCTGGACTATTGCAAACAAGGAAAAAGGATGGGGACTTCTGCTGCGGTTCCTGATGACACCAGCAGTGCCCTTGCTTTGGGATCTGGGGGGGCTGGGGGGACGGTGACCCTCCGGATGGGCCCTTCTCGCACCCTGCTTGCAATGCGGCAAACAGGAAACATGTGAGCACCGGCAGTTGAGTGTAACCCGAAAACGGAAAGCCGCCTTGAGTAAGAGAGAAAATGAGAGCTCGGGTGCCCGGCAGGTCAAACACCGTCAGCACAGGACCAGCATCCCTCCCGGCCTGGGGAGCCTCTCTGCCCTGTGCACCCCGAAACTGAGGGTCCCTCTGGGCACGCAGGAAAGGTAAGCTTTGCTGCTCTGGGGATAGCTCATGCATCACCTTAAAAAACAGAAAAGCAAGGAAAATAAGGGGGTTTCCTCACTGTCGGTGAGCTGGGGAGGCTTTTTCTGGCTGCCAGTGGGGGGATTGTGGCTGGGGGCCCTTTTCTGATGGCTGGGAGCATCGTGGGGTGTTTTGGAGGGGAAGCAGGTCACTGGGAATTGGTGATGCCGTGGGGGGGGTGTTCCTGCTCAGCTCAGCTGGGATCGGGAGGTGCGTGGTTCCCACCCCGGCCCCCCTCCTTGTTCTGCACCTCCTTTGTGTGGTGGGCTCAGCTCAGCCCCTGGGGCTGGGGGCAGGTAACTGGGGGCTTTTCAATGCCTTAAACAACCCCATCTGTCCCCCCCAGAGCTCCTGCTTCTGCTGTCTTCAAGGCTGGGACCACCATAAAGGCACCTGGTTTCTGTCCCTGGCTTGCTGGGTGTCCCGTGGGGCTCCAGTGACTCCTCAGAACCCCCTGGATAGTGCTTGCAGGTGTTGTGCTTCAAGGGGATGGGGATGTTTTGGGGGCCTGTTCCCACGTTTCTGGTGTACCCCAGGATTTAGCAGAATCTCTGTTCATGTTGCAAAAGGAAAGGGGTAGAGGGCTGGAGTAGCTGGGGGGGCTCCCCGGGCCGGAGCAGAAAGCCAGGCTGTGGCCATCAGATGGCTCAAGCATGGCCCTCGCTCTCCGTCAGCCGCTCTCTGTGGCCATGGTTTCCTCCACTCACTTTTTCAGCTTTCTCGTGCAGAGAACGGCCCCTCACAGTGATGGCGTGGTGGCTGCTGGTGACGTTGCCACCCATCCAGGAGTGGGAGGAGGCGGGGGTCCCAAGCTCAGACCCCACAAGCTGGGGCAAGTGCGCAGGCATGATGAAAACCTCCCCGAGGTCTCACCCAGCTCTCCCCGGAGGTGACTCATGGCTGTGAAAGCTGGGGGAGGAATTTTAAAAGCTGCTGCTGAGTTCCGAGAAAGCAGGTGGAACTGCCACATTTTGCCCAGATCTCCAGCATCACCTTGGCCGGTCCTTTGCCGGTGTCACCTCCTGGCTGTGTCACCTCCCCAGTGACCCTTGAGCTGTGCTGGTGCCCTGTGCATCCTCCACAGCTGGGGCAGAGCATGGGCAGATTTGGGATGGGTGCTTGGCCGGTGGCAGGAGAAGCCGCTCACCCAGTGGGTGCTGGGCTGGAAGCTGGTGGGGACGGCTGTTGCTCGCTGTGGGTCGAGGCTTTGTTTGTGCCGTGCAATCAGAGATAAGTACCTCCCTTCCTATTGCCAACCCCGGGGGGGGGCCCTTTACACCAGCCAAAATGAATGTCCAGCTCAGTCCCACTCTGACATCTCCCATCGCGCCGGAGCAAAGGTCTCCAGCAAGGAGAGAGCTGGCGGAGGCTCAGCACCCGCTGTTTTCCCCCTCAACAGGGCTGAGCCGGGAGCCATGGCCGAGCGCCGAGCAGCCACCAAGGGCCGGCGTATGGGATCCAGCCGGCGAAGGCAGCTGCACGAGGGCTCTGGGGAGCCGCCGGCAGCAGCTCCCAGCCCCAGCGAGGAGCCGCCGGCAGCAGCTCCCAGCCCCAGCGAGGAGCCGCCGTGGGCATCCGACATAGTGCAGAGGATGCAGGACTTCTGCAGGAAGAAGGACAAGGACCAGGTGGGGTTCGTCACCCGCTCAGACATGCAGGTAAGGGATGGGGATATCTTCTTGTGTCAAATGCCGCCGCAGTGGCTGGAGCCTGGATGACGGGTAGGTGTTTCCCCTGATTTGCTTTGTTCTTAGAAATTGCAGGAGGAAGATTTCCCATGCAGCACGGAGGAGCTGGAGCTCGTCTTTGACGGGCTGGATGCTGCCGGCACCGGGCGGTTAAGCACCGAGGAGTTCGCTGCTGGTCTCTGTAAGTGCCAGCACGCTGCCTCCAAGCAGCCTGGGCTGATCCTGGACGTGGTCCCGGTGCTTTCCTGGTGGAGGAACCTGAAACACTCCTCTTGCTGGGTGGCACATGATGGCCCAAAAAGTGTCCCCATGCTGGGGTCTCAGCCTATGGCTGGCATGGTGAGGGGTCCTATTGTGCCGAAGCGGCTTGCCAAAGCCAAGGGGTGGGAAGTGTTGGGATTTTGGCTTTGCTGTCGCCCCGGCCGGGCACTGAGGCTTTGGGCTATCTGTTGGCAGGGCAGTTCCTGAGTTCCCAAAAAGCCACCAGGAACCACCGTCGGCGGAAAACGGCATCTCGGAGGGTCCGCTTGGTCCTCCCCAGCCCAGCGTTGGATGGGGTGGACAGCGAGGAGCAGAGACACTTTGCTGCCTTCATGGAGCAGCTGGGCACGGACAACGTCTCTGAAGAGTAAGCCACCCTGTTTAGCACCCATGGGTGTCCTGCAGGATGGGGCTGAGCTGCCCTAGGGGGAAAGGCTTGGGGCAGGGCAGGGTATTCCCTTCCTTTGGTCCCTGTGCAGGCAGCAAGCACAGAAATGGCTTGGAGGTGCCTTTGCCCCAAGCGCAGGAGCAGGGGACACGATCACAGTCACTCCAATGCTCATCTCTCCCCCAGGACTGTGTGTCCTGAATGGTGTGAGCTAAATGACCTGGGATCCCATAGCTGGCCCGGCTCTGGGAGGATGCTCACCATGAAAGACCCCTCTCCCTGCAGACAGGAGATCTGGCAGCTCTGGGTGAAGCTCCGGGAGGACGAACCCCAGCTCCTGGGCAACCTGGAGGACTTTCTGTCCAAGATGAGGCACCGCATCCAAGAAGCCAGGAGCAAGAAGGAGGCTTTGAAGGTGACCCTGAACAAGTGAGTCACCCCAGGGCAGTGGAGAGGGATGGGATGGGAAGGATGGGGAGAGGGATGGGGCCCCCTGCTCACCCCAGCCGTGGGGATGCACCCAAAGAGGGAGAAACCTGGGTGCTTTCAGCATCTCCATCAGTGGCTGGAACAGCAGTTTCACTGGGAGCCAACGTTTGGGGCCGGGCTCCCTCTACAGTCACACGTGGGATGGCAAAGTGCTGGACTCGGGCTGCTGGACACGTCCTTGCTGGGTGAACCCCTCCGGGCAGACCCAGCTGCAGCCTGCAGGTCCCACAGGCAATGTGGGCTCCCAGGGACCTGCACCCACTGCAGCAGGGTCTGACCACCCCTCTGGCCGTGCTATCTCCGGCAGGCGTGTGGCTGAGCATGACAAGGAGGTGCAGCAGCTCTGTGAGGCCCTGGAGCAGCAGATTCTGCAGGAGCAGCGGCGGCTGGAGCAGCAGGTGGGTCCCCAGCTGCTCCTCTCCCCTTTGCCATCCACCCTGGGAGGGGACCCAGCACCCCCAAACCTCTGCGGCAGCTCCCAGACGGGCGAGTGGGTGCTACCATCCTCGTTGGTATCCCAGAGCGTGGCCCGGAGCCAGCAGCACAGCGTGGAGCTGCAGCAAGCGCTGGATGCCAGCGAGAGGGAGGTGCAGCGCTTGGTCATGGCGCAGATGGAGGTGAGCTGGCCCCGAGCCCCAGCCCCCCATCGTGCATACGGGGTCTCTGGGCTGTGCCCGTAGCAGCAACAGGGTGTTATACACCTGATCCTGGTCTGTCCCCACCAGCCTTTGATGCAGGTTGTCACATAGGACCTCCATCACCACCACCTTTGCCACCCCCATCCCCATGCTCCCCTCCATCCCCAGAGGACTCAAGTCAAATTTCCCACCCACCACCCTCAGAGGGAAAAATTCATTCCCGGATCTAGAGGAGATAATCTAGGTCCATAATTTGTTTGCACGAGGGTCCTGGCAGGGTGTGAGTGTCCTGGCTGTCATCCTGCAGCTGGAGACCCGGTGCCGCAGCCTCCGCAGCAAGCAGCAAGCCACCAGCACTGAAAACCAGCAGCTGGAGGAGAGCAACCGGGTGCTGGAGGACCACCTGCAGCACCTCCACCAGCAGCTCCAGCAGACTCATGGGTGCCTGCAGACAGTGAGGGCTGCGGTGGTTTGGGAGAACATGGAGGAGCCCAGGTGAGTAGCTGAGAGACGGGCATCTCCCTCTGCACCTACGAGGTTTCCTCCTGGGGCTTGCAGTGGATGGGGAAGGAGTTTGATAGGTCTCAGCCATTGCTGTGCTTCAGTAGTCTCCACGGTGTAAATTAATCACGGCTTGGTGTGAAATGCATTGGGAAAAAAGCCAGGACTATCAGCACCATGCACTGAACATGTCCCTGTAGGGCAGTGCTAGCAGAGATGGGGGTGTCCTTCACCCAGAAAGACCCAACAAGGACTGATCCAAGGGTTGTGGGTTTTGCTGTCCTGCTCCAGCCCATCGCTGCCTCCGGGGCTGGGGACTACCCTGGGGCAGGGATGGATGTGGTGAAGAGGATGCAATTGCCATTTTGACCCCTGTGCTCTGTGTTTGCAGGGATGGAGTGGCTGCAGAGCTGCCCGGCGAGATGCCCCTGTCCCCACAGGTACCGCAGCTGGGTGTGTGGGGACGGGATGGGGTGTCCGTGCTCCAGGGCTTTGTGCTGTTCAGTTTGAGGCTACTGGGGACCCCAAAAACACAGGGTGCTTCTGCAGCAGAGGCAATGTCTCCCCTGAAAACTTTCTCAACCTGGTCGGCAAGGTGCCATACAGATGCTTGGGAAGGGGGGGTTAGCAGCATGTTACTTCTGATACCCCCAAGATTTTGGGTGGGTACGTCTGTCTGCCAGAGAGCTCAGTATCATTTCAGGTGGATATGCTCCCTCACCAAGCAATTTTATCTCTCCTCTTCCCACCCTGTTTACTGCAGATGAGTCCAGAGAAGAGTGAGAAGTACCGCTCCGAGATGCAGACCAGGCTGGGGTCCCAGAGTGGCGAGCCCAAAGTCAAGAGCACCCACCAAGTGTAAGGGGTCCTGGGTCACAGCCTCTGCTTCAGCTCGTGCCCTTGATACCTGTGAGCCAGTGCTAAGCACCCAAGTCCTCCACCCTCCCCAGGCAAAATGTGACATTAACTCCTTTTAATGCTCTTTTTCCACCCACTCCTCTCTCAGATCAGATTGCTTACCCTGGCTCGCCATCCTGCATTGCTCCCTTGGCTCAGGCACTCACTGTATCTGGCCAAGAGTTGTCTTTTCATCTCTGATAATGTGAACACAGAGCCTGGGAAGAAGCATGCTAGCTTGCTGGGCAGGATACAGCCCCTGGTCTGCCTCCTTGGGTGTGCATCCCACTGTCCCCATCACTACCTGTGTGAACCTCCAGTACACCCAGAGGATAAACAGAGTTGGATTTGGAGAGGGACAGGGTGAGGTGGTAGAGGAGTGGACCCCCCCAGTGCCAGCCCAAGCGGTTGGGAGGGAGCTGCAGCCTGACCTGGGAACTGGACTCACCTCCCCCCATTTTCTGCCCTTTCTAGGGTTTGGGAAATGCTGCCAGCAGAAATAAGCCTTCTGGGAGCCCCACCGAGAGCGAGCTCTGTGGAAGAGGACCCCTTCCCAGAATTTCTCAAAGAGGAACGCTTTTCTAACCAAAGCTCTTTGCTAAGAGAGATGAATGATGCAATAGCGGCTCTGAGCAAACAGCTGAAGCCACAGGCACCAGGTACAGCCCCTGTGCCGGCAGACGCTGCCTGCCACCCCCAGGATGACGCTGAGCCCCAAATGGGGCCGGAGGCAGCCACAGCCCATGGCACAACCCCCAGGGTCCTACAAGAGACCCTTCGCAGCCATGTTGCTCATGAGCTGTTTGAAGGAGACCTGAAAGAGGGACCAGCTGCAGCTGAGCTTTGTGCTCCAGACACGACTCAGGCTGGTGCGTCCGTGGGAGCCAGGCACCGCAGGGCTCAGGAGCCGGGGGCAGAGCAGGGAGAGAGTCCGGAGGATGCGCGGAGGATGTTATTCCTGCAGGGAAAGGGCACTGGTGTGAAGGAGCTGATGCTAAAGGCGGCTCAGCATCTGCAAGAAGCACCGGGAGAGAGCACGGAGGCAGGGGAGCAGGCACTGATGGAGGTGGAGGGAGAAGGATGGATGCAGGAAAAAACAGGTTGGGAAAAGGCACAGCCCCCAGGAAAAGCTGAGGAAGTGGCATTAAGCCAGGGAGAAAATCTGGAGGCAGGTCTGGGGCCACCTGAACCTGGGGAGGCAGGTCTAGCAGCAGGATGGCAGCTTGCTACGGATGAGCTTGGCCCAGCTGCGGCTCCGGGAGGGCACACACAGCCCCTGGACACGGGTCTGGGGGAAGAGGCTGGCCTGCCATCGGGGCTCTCAGAGAAACTTGAAATAAAGCCAGGAGAGCACCTGGAGCCAGAGCCACCATCCCAGGGTGAGGCGCGAACGGGACCAGCCCAGAAGGACGGTGTCCTCCCCGAGGTGACAGTGGCTCCTGGCCCTGGGATGCTGGAGGAAGAGCGTGTCAGTGCGGAGGTGCAGCCTCAGGGAGAGACCTTAGATGCTGACGTGCAGCAAGCCCCAGCTCAGCATGGAGGGAGCAGCAGAGCCGAGGCCGAGGAAGGGGAGGTGGAGGTAACGCAACCCAGGGAGGCAGAGCCGCAACCGCAGGGTGAGTCTGCGAGGGGAGAGGCAGGATGGGGAGGGAGCGTGGGCGCAGAGATGCCGCTGCCGGCAGCTGTGCCACCCGCTGACGTGCAGGAAGGTGGAGCGGGAACAGATGTGCAACTGCTGGAGGCCCAGAGCAACAATGCCAACATGCAGCTGCTTGCAGAGGTGAAGGCAGCTCTGCAGCCCCTGAGCGAGGCCGGCTCTCTGGGGACAGAGCAGGGAGGAAGCGTAGCTCCAGGTGTGCAACCACTGGAGGAGGATGATAAACCAGAGTTAGGGCTGGAGGAAGAAACGGGTGCTGCTGCGGTGCATGGTGAGGGTCCTTCCCCAGCAGAAACACCTGCAGGGAGCCTGGATCTGGGTGGGCTGTTCCTAGCTAAGGCACTGGAAATGGTGGAGACAGAGGACTCCCAGGCAGACACACAGCTGCATGGAGGTGCCAGCCCAGAAACCCTCCAGGGAGGGGGCGACCATGCAGCTGTATGTCTCCTGGAGGAGGCTGAGCATGGGGAACAAGGACACGGTGAGTGTGGGCTGCCACAAGAGCCTTTGCTTTACCCCCATGGAGTGACGATCAGGCAGGGAGAGGGGGCTGCTGCAAGCGTGCAGCCCCCTGAGGAGGCTGTAATGCTGGACATGCTGGAGAACCAGAGCACTGATGCAAATGTGCAGCTGCTTGCAGAGGTGGATGAGCTCCGACTGACCCCAAGAGGGAGCATGGAGGCAGATCTGCAGCTGCCAAGTGAGGTGAGGTCCCCGGGGACAGAGCAGGAAGAGAGCTTGGCTCCAGGTGTGCAACCCCTGGATCAGGTTGATAAACCACAGTTAGTGGAAATGGTGGAGGCAGAGGACTCCTGGGTAGACACACAGCTGCATGGGGGTGCCAACCCAGAAACCCCCCAGGGAGGGGGGGACCATGCAGCCACGCAGCTTGGGGAGGAGGCTGAGGATGGGGAACAAGGGCAGGGTGAGCATGGGCTGCCACACGAGTCTGTGCTTCGTCCGCAGGGAGCAGGGGTCAGGTGTGGAGAAGGGGCTGGTGCAGGTGCGCAGCCCCCTGAGGAGGCTGTAATCCCGGACACACTGGAGGTTCAAAGCAGTGATGCAAACATGCAGCCGCTTGCGAAGGTGGATGAGCTTGAATTGACCCCAGGAGGGAGCACAGAGGCAGATCTGCAGCTCTCAAGTGAGGTCAGCTCCCTGGATACAGAGCAGGGAGGGAGCTTGGCTCCAGATGTGCAACCCCCGGATCAGGTGGATAAACAGGAGTTAGTGGAATTGGAGGCAGAGGACTCCTGGGTAGACATGCAGCTTCGTGGGGGTCTTGGCCCAGAAGGCCCATGGGGCAGGAGGGGCAGAAGAGCTGTGCAGCTTGGGGATGAGGCTGAGGATGGGGGACAAGAGCTGGGGGAGCATGGGCTGCCACGTGAGTCTGTGCTTCGTCCGCAGGGAGCAGGAGTTGGGCAGGGAGAGGGGACTGATGCAGGCTTGCAACTGTGGGAGGCAGCTGAAAGCCTGGACATGCTGGAGAACCAGAGCACTGATGCCAGCGTGCAGCTGCTTGAAAAGGTGGATGAGCTCAGGTTGACCCCAGGAGTGAACAGTGAGACAGATCTGCAGCCCCTGAACGAGGCTGGCTCCCTTGGGACAGAGCAGGGAGGGAGCTTGGCTCCAGATGTGCAACCCCTGGATCAAGCTGATGAACAGGAGTTAGTGGAAATGGTGGAGACAGAGGACTCCCAGGCAGACACGCAGCTGCATGGGGGCGTCAACCCAGAAACCCCCCAGGGAGGGGGCGACCATGCAGCCGTACACCTCCTGGAGGAGGCTGAGGATGGGGAACAAGCACAGGACAAGCATGACCTGCCACACAAGCCTGTGCTTGATCTGCAGGGAGCACGAGTTGGGCAAGGAGAGGGGGCTGGTGCAGGTGTGCAGCCCCCTGAGGAGGCTGTAATCCTGGACACACTGGAGATTCAGAGAACTGATGCAAATGTGCAGCTGCTTGCAGAGGCAGAGGAGCTCAGATCGACCTCTGCAGGGGGCACAGAGGCACATCTGGCACACTTGGGTGCAGCTGGGATGTGGGAAGGGGAGCAGAGCCAGACTCCTGGTTCGGAGGCAGGTCTGCGTGCTGCTCACGCCGCAGACACGTGGCAGGGAGCTGCTGGTGCACACGTGTCCCCTCCAGTTGAGGCTGCTTCCTATCCTGGGTGTGCTGCTGCTGCTGAGGGTCCTGGTCTGGAAGTAAAGCTGGGAGCAGTCCCTAGTCCTGATGGGCAGATCCTAGAGGACACCCAGACACCGGAATTACCACAGGGAGAGCGACCTGCTGCAAAGGGGAGGCTTCTGGATGGAGCTCAAGGTCTGGAGGTGGTGCAGGGAGAGAGGCTGGAGGCAGGGGTGAGTTTAGTCAGAACTCAGGGTCTAGGACTAAAGGAGGGCCGTGATGATGGTGCTTTTGAGCTGGCCTCCCCGGTCGTCGAGGTCCCGTTACAAATCAGCACTCTAAAGCTGGAAACGATAATGCAGAAGGATGTTCTCATTCCAGATGTGCGGCGGCTAGGCACTTCGGGACAGGCAGTCCAAAGCGAGCTTCAGGAGCAGGTCTTGGCACAGGCAGATAAGTTGAGGCTTCACACTGCTGCCCAGCAGCTGAAGGAGAAGCCACCACATGTGATGGAAACAGAGCAGGTAGCTGCCGGACCTGCTGAGCCTCCAAAACAGGAGGTGCCACCAGCATCAACCCTTCACATGAGGGTGCAACAGGAGGAAGATGCTGGGAATGACCAGCTGGGGATGGTCCTTGGAGACAGCTCACTGAGGGATGCAGACCACATCAGCATGCAGCCTCAAAAGCAACACTTGGGAGAACAGAGTGAAGACCTTAATGTTGATCAATGGGAGAAGAAGCAAGAAGTTGGGTGGAAAACGAGCCAGGAACGTGAGCCCAGCCCAGGAAAGCCAGGGGCTGTGACTACAGATGAGGCAGGACCTGCCCCAAGGGGTTCTCCTGAAGCCTCCCTGGAGCCAGACCACCTCTACAACGTGCTGTTTGTCGGGGACTCCCACGTGGGCAAAACATCGTTCCTGTACCGGTTGCACGCCGACACCTTCAACCCGCACCTCACCGCCACAGTAGGTAGGTCTCCTCCATCTCCTCTCCAGCAGGGCTTTGCACCTGCTTGGGTGACCTTCACAATCCCCTTTCCTCCACCCCACAAGCTTCTGGTGATTATTACATGCATGTTACAGCTCATGCCACGTGCTATACAACCTGTCACCAAGGACCAAATAGCACCACCAACTTTATGTGCTCCTGACCAGGCAATGCTGGTCCTCCTTGCCCTCACTCAGGCACCAGTAGTAATGGCCTTGGGCTTTCTTCCCTGCTTCGCCTTTCAACTATATTATTCTCTTTTAATCAACCTGGTTTTACTCATCATGAGACTAGAGACCTTCCCAAAATCCAGCCATCAAAGATCTAAAAGCTGGAGGTTCACTTAAGACCAGCGCACTGGAGCTGCAGCCTCAGACCACACTTGCACCATGTGCTTTCTCCATCCATCCTCTGTCGCAAGGATGAGCTCTACAGTATCAAAATATCCCCTTTTGTGTCTCCTAGGACTAGATTATCAGGTCAAAAACCTCATTGTGGACAACAAGCGCTTTGCTCTCCGCCTGTGGGACTCAGCTGGTCAAGAAAGGTGAGGTGTTGTGCTGACTGCCTAAGGAGAGCAACCTGTGGTTTTCTTTTTTTTTTTTTTTTTTTTTCCTGGTAGTTTAGTGGAAAACAATGTTCTTGGCTTTGCTAAGCAAAGGAGGGGTTGTTTAAGAAGGGACTCTGTACAGTCTGTGATCCGATAAAGAATAATAAAGGAAGTAATTAAGATAAAAATGAGCGCTTGGGCTGTTTGTATGGCCTCTGTGATCAGGATAGGAGCAAAATATGGGTTTTGCCTTTTTTGTAGACATGCATTTCCAGCTTTCCCACTGGAATTTCAGATCGTTCCTAGGCAAAAGTTCCTTAGACCTTATTAGTGACCATTTAAAATGTACACAGGTACCACAGTATGACCAAGCAGTTCTTCCGGAAGGCGGATGGTGTTGTGCTGATGTATGATATTACATCGGAGTACTCCTTCTCGGACGTGCGGTACTGGCTGAGCTGCATCCAGGTGGGTGAAGTAGGAAAACCTCGTTCTGTCCCCAAGGTCTTGGAACTGGCAGTCTGAGCTCAGCATTTCTCCACCTGACCTCTGCCACTGGCTAGGGATGGACATCTGGGGGTGAGCAAGCCCTTTGTAAAGGGCATTCTGCTTTGCTTTGGTTAGAAAACAATTTTTCTTGGAGGATTTAAATTCGGACACTGAAAACTTTCACATTTTTGCAGTGTTTCCTGGGGTAATTTGTTGATAGCATCATTATGGTAATGATCAACTTTTTTAAAATCAAAAAGAGGAATGGAAAATGTTGAAAGTGATTTTGATAATGCTTTTAAATCAAGAATAGTCCACTTTGAGTCCTGGGAAATGGGAGGCAACTTGTGTCTTATTAAAAACTTCTTGTCAGAGATTTCCAGTCAAGTACAAAGTCAACGTTTAAAAAAGCTGGAACAAAATAGCATGTCACCTTGCTCAGTGCCTGTAAATGTCAGCCAGAGCATCTCCTGGAGGGTTCCTGAAGTTGAACACAAAGTGTGAATTCACTACAAGGCTAATTCATCCAGTGCTCTCTGCCCTGTTAATAGACCGGGACAGACGATTTAAGGGGGGGGGAAAAAAAAAATCCCATTCTTATATGCTGTTAAACTTGTTTAAGAATTTAAGGTTTTCTTATCGGCCCAAATCTGTGGGCATCCTTCCCAGTGCTCCAGGATGTGCCTAGACAGTGTGGCTGGCTGTGATTCAAGGGAGATTCAGACACGCTCCTGATCCTCCCCTCTTTAATTGCCCAGGAAGGAGCAGAAGATGGAGTCGCTATTCTGCTTCTTGGGAACAAAACTGACTGCGCTGAAGGCAGAAAGGTCCCTACAGAGGAGGGGGAACGCTTGGCCAAGGTAGGTGCACGGCCCTGCTAAAGCGTGCTGCCCACCCGAGTTAGGCAAGGAGAGCTACGGATGGATGCCACCAGCCTGAGGATCTGAAGAAAGGTGAAAGCCCCCAACTTACCTTTTGTGCATCGGTGGCTGGCAAAGTGATCTCTGAACCCATCTGTCACCCTTCCCTGCCTTGCTTTCCCCTTGCTGCCCAGTAAAACAGTTTATGAAACTGGATCTATAAATTAAAACATTTTCAGCTCTCTTTATCTTTGCTGTAAAGTGTCACATGTCTTCCCAGCATCCTATAAATAATAAAACCACCCAAGCTCTATCCTATTTTAAAGAGACTGAGATGCTTAAATCATTATTAATCCCTTCAAATGTAGATGGCTAATAAAAATCATATGAGAAGAATCTTACCTTTACTGACTTAATTTCAAAGTTTATGGGATTTGGGCCAGTATCCATTGAGCGGTTTTACAAATGGAGACAGCAGGATAAGAGGTTAGATGCTTTTCTTCCCACACTAGTCACTGGCAGGCACAAAAGACCTGGGAACATCTAGTTATGTCTCTGTATTCACTCCACTAACCAGAGGGCATCGCATCTCATTCTGCCTGCAGTGTCAGCCTTTTCCTTGGTATTAAAAGTTGGTGTTGTAGCTACCAGAAAACCTGGATTTCACACTTGTATTCCAGTAAAGAGGTTACTGTCTTATTTGTTTCCTTGAGTCCCTTGTGTTTCCCCTTGGTTGTGACTGTCCCGTGGCTATTTACTCCCACATTAAGCTACTCCAGTGCAAGAATATTACATTTCTATTTGGGCTTACTGTCTTCCAGGAGCATCAGCTCGTGTTTTACGAATGTAGTGCTGCCTCGGGCCACAATGTTTTGGAATCCATGATCAGCTTAATCAGGTGAGGCATGTACTTGGATTTTGCCAGCTGTCCTGAATTCAATGGGCTTCCTTCTGCTTTTTTAACTCCAAATGCTGGTGTGTTACTGTCACTTGAGACTCCATGTGCCCAAATGTCAGGGAAAACTCGGAGCAGCATGTGCACGTTGGGGTGAGCCAGAGATAAGGTAAGATATCTCCTGAGTAGTCAGCATTGCAAGGAGATTAACAAAACCTTTCTCGTGATGCTGCTGATTTCTCCCTGGGTTGACTGAAATAAATTCTGTCTGTGACTTGATTTAGTTTGGCATCTTTAGCAGAGCCCATGGTTCTCAAATTGACCTGAGCTGGAAGGCTCCTAACTCCTTTCAGCCGTGCTGTACCTCCTTTACTGATGCTTGTCAAGGCAAATGGCATAGCAATGCAAAATATGGAGGAAATACCTGGCTAATTCGCTTCCTTTTCTCCCAGGTTGCTCAAAGTTCATGAAGATGAATTGAAAAATAAAGCAGCAGAGGTACCAAAGCCACCCCAGAAGAAAAAGGGCTGTTGCTAGTGATGGACAGACCCCCCCCGCCTCCATGATCTGAAACTGCGGCAACAGCCAGAAAAGCATAAAAATAGCCCTCAGACACCATCTCTGCTCCCCATGTGTCTGCCTTGCCTGATGTCCCTCAGACGCTGAGAGCAAAAGCTGCTGCGGAGAGCCGGCTGTCAGCCGGCCCCTTCCCCGCTCATCTCCTGCCATTATCCCAGAGCACATGAGCCCTCAAAAACACTTGTTGGGAAACTTTGCCACTTTCTTTTGGAGACAAAGAACAGGCTAAGGAAAGAGGCAGGAAAGGAATGCAGCTGGACCTGAGGTGCTGGAACAATACTGGAAGCAGCACGGAGCAAAACCGAGTCTTGGGATAAAAGAAATGAATACAAGGAGTCACCCGAAGACCAGTGTATAAAACGAGGGGGGGTTAGGGCCGTTGGTGCTGCCGTGCAGTGGTGACTTTTGCTCTGGCTTTGCAATCTGATCAGATTTGATCTGGAACAATGAAATATGCAATATATCCTAAATGCACTTTGTAAGTCTTTCCAATTAGGCAAGGTAAGCTAGTTTTTCCTCTTTATTGGTTTATTGTGCCAGTGAGCAGTAGTGGGTCTTGACAGAAAACTGCTAAAACCTTTGTTCAAAATAAATTCAAAAGCCCCAATAGCATGTCCAGGATAATAGAAAGAGCACTGGGGTGGTGGGATATACAATCAGATAAATGTTTGCAAGACCTCTTTTCATTGCATTGCTCCCAGAGAAGATTTTTGCACTATTGCAGCAACTCTCAGGTTGGGCAGGGAAGAGCAAGCTGCTGCACCCTGCCCTCCTGCAGCTGAGACAACTTCTTTATGAAGTACTGAATCAGTTTTAAAAGGCAGCATGAAAAATCTAAACAAGCACATGTCACAATATCAAGGGTTTTTTTCTTTTTACAGCGTGATGCAGAGAACTATTTTTGCAGAGAAGGACATACAGACTAAATAAATAAGAATACGAATGTTATGTGTTAGTATTTTTATATATTCATGTGTTGCCTCATCTCCCACCAGTTCAACAGCTGTATTCAAAGACTGTGGTTACATGCAGATTTGGGGGAAATAATTCTGCTCAGATGGATTTGCTTTTTGTTGCCATTATTATTTATATGTATATTATGGCAAAGCATAATAGTAGCCAGTTTCTGCTTTACAAAAATATAGTGACAACAAGAGTTGCTTTTCTAATAACACTATATATTAAAAAAAGTACATAATTCTGCATGTTTCTGACTCTGTTATAGCTCAGCTTTTCAAAGAAACAAGGCTTAAGAGCTCCAGACGCCTATGTACATGTAACAGTTTTCTTTTTCTCCGCTTCAAACAGTTTTTAGCAGTCCTCGACTGATTTGCAAAACTATGAGACGTTGCTACTCCTGTATGAATGACAGCCTGAATAACTGAGGCTAATCAACATCCCCATTGATGGAAAAATTGCAGTTTA
Source organism: Aviceda cuculoides (assembly GCA_035590195.1). Taxonomy (NCBI): domain Eukaryota; kingdom Metazoa; phylum Chordata; class Aves; order Accipitriformes; family Accipitridae; genus Aviceda; species Aviceda cuculoides. Next base: position 5,305,853 of record JAVJGG010000053.1, on the reverse strand, counting down.
AGTTTAGTCTTTATCAGACAATGTCAGATCTCCATGGGAGAGACCTGTAACGCACAGAGCCCGGCAAGAGCAGTCTTTCTTGGTTCTGCTGCTCACAGAATTACCCCTTTAAATGGGGCCAGCTCTGTGTGATACCCAAAAGCGCTCGCTGGAAATGATGTTCATTTGTAAATGGAGATGAAGAGGGACCACTGATGGACCAAGCTCATGCTCAATAAAATCAGGGGTTATGAGCTTCACCAGGTAGGGTACAACTTTGCAGTGACACAGGAATGTCCAAGTCTTTTAGAGATGAGTTCTTTCCACACACCCCATCTCAGTGCTCCAGCAGCTCTGTACCACTAAAGCTCCCATCCCCTGTCTTCCTCCAGCCCGCCCCCTGCCACAAGCCATTCTCCCTTGGCTCTATCGTTAAAAGACTTAATTTTCTTAATGCAATATGTTTATATTCCCATTCCATGTCAATTCCTCTTTACCATATTTCATTATAAAATATTTTTACTGATGGAGCGGTAGGAGCTGCCTGAAGACCACAGCTCCTCAGGAAGAGTTTATGTGGCTCAGGTTGGAGAGGTGCCTGGATTTGGTGTTTGGGATACCCAAAAATGGCTTTTTTGTTTTGTTTGGACCCATCTTCACTATTTCTGCTTTGCTGTTTTATTGTTAAATAATATAAATCCAAGCACACTTCACAAGTCTGGTCCACGATAAAAGAAGCACCGTTTCAGTTGATCAACCCAGAAAGGTTCTTTTTACTGGGTCCACAATGGTTCCCAACTGCGTGACCCTGTGCAGAACTGCCCAGCTGCCAGCCATCAGATCAGCTTTTCCCTGTGCCTAAATTTGCTGGGATTATGTGCGAAAGACGCTGCTTTGCCAAGTGGCAGCAGGATTATGCAAGAAAAAGGGGTTTTTTGCTTGCAAAAGAGTTGAGGTCGCCGAGGCTAAATTCTCCCATTAGATGGCAGCAAATTCAGCAATACCTTCAAACTGCAATATTGCTGCTGCAAAGAAAGACCGGGGAGCTTGAACATGGCCCAAAAGAGAGATCCACAAAAGAAAAGGCTTCCCAGAACAGCACACAGAAAGAAATGTCTGTCTTATTCCACTAGAAATCACGTCTAGAAAGAAGGATTGAGTTTGGATCCAAAGGTGTTGCATAAACCAAGTGTTACTCTGCTCCAAACCTCTCCTCTGAACTTGGAAATGATTTTTTCATTGCCAGGTTGAGAGAAACACCAGGAAGGCAATAAAGTGTGCTGGAAAACATGGTCAGTGTGTTGCATTGGAAAGCATCTTTCACCTTTAATAATTCATGATCCCAGCAAATATTCCCACTCCAGAATCAAAGGGACCACTCATTTGCAAGCTGTTAAACGCGCGCACGGGTATTTGGAGGAGGATCAAGGTCTGAGATATTAATAGCAACAGGGAAACACATATTTGTTTGGACCACAGGAATTTTTTTAAAAACAGGTTGTTTCCCTTTGAGCCATTTGTAATTCCTCAGGGCGCTCTGTGAGAATCAGAGGAGCTGCTCCAGCCAAGCCAAGATTGCAGAAGATCTTAGATACCAGCCCAAAGTCAGAGGCGTTTACCGCCGTCTGGTTTTGATGCATCTACCTTGAAAGTGGAGAACTGGGATGAGCTCCTGACAAGTTGGAACAAATCATCAGCCAAAGCTTTCAGTGTCCCATCCACGGGGTCTCGGGTCTCGCGCAGCAGCATCCCCCAGAGTTTCACCCCATTCCCCTCAAAAGGCGGTAAAATTGGGATGCAGAGACTGTCCTGCTTCCCACGCTGGGATTGACAGGGCAGGAAATTCAAACCTGATAAGAGGAAGTACTTTTTCTCACAATGTTTAATTAAACTGCAGAATTCATCGCTGCAGGAAGTTGTTGAGGCCGAGAACTTAAACAAGGTTGAAAAGGAACCAGAGAGATACCAAAAATGCCTGCCACAGCCGCAACCAACAGCTGACTCTGAAAATGCATTTAATTGCAATTAATCAATTGCCTGTGTCTGAGAGTTGGGTGAGGTTGAGAGCCTTTGCTCCTGTTTTCTTCTGAGCTTTTCATGCTGGGGCTGTCCATTTGCTCCATCTCCTAGCCCTTTACTCCTGGAAGCCTTTCCCACACTTTTTAGGGGGTTAACACCCCAAGCGTGGTCACTGCTTGCCACCTGAGCTGTGGGAATGGGCACCCGTGAGCCATGAGGCTGGGGGTAAGTGGGATTCGAGGGAGGCACTGGATGGGACTTGGTGGGGAGCACAAATGCAGCTCAGCAGAGCTGGAGGAGGTAAATGGGGCTGATTGGGGGGGGCCGTAGGGGGTGATAGGTGGGTGCTGTGGGGTGATGCTGGAGACTTAGGGAGTGCTTGGGGGTG
>JAVJGG010000053.1:5216964-5302475 GCA_035590195.1 Aviceda cuculoides | reverse complement strand
TGGGGAGGGGGGGCGGCGGGCTGCTTCCCGGGGCTGGCGGGGTTCCCCGGGCCTCAGCGAGGCCCTCGCCAGACGCCCAGCTGGGGGCGTGGGGGCTGTTTGCTGCTTCATTTTATTGATTTTAAAAAAAAAAATTTCAAAAATCCTGACTGGAGCGGCTCTGCCTCAGAGACAAATAAGGGCGATGCCGCCGGCCTGTGGTGGGGTGCAGGCCCCTCTCCGGAGGGTCTTTAGCCCAGGGCTGGGCCCTGACCCCCCTGAGCAGGGCCGAGGAAAGCAGCATAAATGGTGTTAAAGCAGAGGAGGCTGTATTTGTATTTATATCGCTGTTCCAGGTTCAGCAGCAAGGCGAGCAAGCTTTCCCTTTTAAAGACTCCTCCGACAGCGTTTCTCTCTAAATATTTAGCTTTCTAAAGCCTGGCTCCAAACACCCTGCCGCGCATCGGGTTTGTGGGTAGAACTGGGCACTTGGGTGGAAACCCTTCAGGCCGAGTGCCGTCGCTATTTATGTTTGTGGAGAGAACTGCTTATTCCTGCCAGGGTGGTGGAGTTCATTAAAAAAAATAGCAATAACATATGGGTTCACTAGTTTAAAAGGCCTGTCTCTGAGGGGTTGCTGTTTGCAAGGGATAAGACTTGCTCAGTATGTGTGTGTGACAACGAAATGGGTACAGTAGTCTGTTGTTATTATTTTGTCGGTTGTATTGTGGTGATAGGAAGGGAAATAATGGGTTGTTATTTGTTTTTTAAGGCCTCATCTGTTCTCAGAACAATGTGGGAGCATAATGCCTTACTTCCTAGCTGAGGACTTGAGTTACTCTTGAGTTTGTCAAGGAGCTGTGTTGGGTTTTTAATGTCTGTGACTTGCAGGAGTTGTCTACAAAGGTGTTTGCTCAGAGTTGAATACAAACGTAGAGGAGGGAGAACTCGGATGTATCTCGGTGTTTCATCGTAGTAGGATGCTTCTGCTGTTTGGAAAGGGGGAAATCGCCGTGTTTGACAGCATTTCTGTAGTGATAATTGTTTTAAGTGGTTCCAGGCAGATCCTGCAAGTGGGGGAAGCTTGCTGAATCTGCTGGAATTTAGCATGGGAGAGCTTCACAGGCGAAAGCTTGGCACACAAGAGCCAGAGGAAGCTAGATAACCTTTCAGACCATTTAGTGCACCAGTTGCAGTGTCAAAGCAACTAGAGTAATCATAAAAGCTGGGGGGGTGGGGGGAGTATTTAATATCCTTCAGATGTGCTGGCTCTTGCTTGTTATATGAATCAGGGTATTGCATAAATGAAAGAGTTAGTAAAGCAATGTATTGTTTTTTAGGAGTCAAGCGCGTGCCAGGTGCTTTACAGATCGGAAGAAAAGGTCCCTGCCTTGGAGACCTTACGATCCATCATGAGATATTATTGATCAAACCTGCTTTGGGGCAGCTTTGCTAGCCCATGGGGCTGCTCAGGTGGTAAGATCTGGGACAAATATTTGCATGGAACACAAGGAATGTCGGTAGAACAGGGCCAGGAGCTAATTAACCTGGCAATGTAGTGCAGCATGTTCTCATTGCATGCTTGGGGTTAGGTTCTAATTTGGCATTTTACTCTTTTGGTGTTTCTAAGGCTGTGCCTGGAAATTTGACACTAATGTTAATGTAACATCTGACATTAACTGCTCGAGTCGGATGCTTAGGCAGCTGCTGACCAAACAAATCGGGGCTATTTTTCAGCCAGATAATTTTCCTCATCTGATTCACCATGTGACCACATAAACAAATGTGCAAGAGCAGAATAGGGGGTTGATCTTGGGGGGGAAAGGAGCGATTGCTGAAGCTGGTAGTCCTGTTGAAAAGTGGGGGTTTTTTTCTGAACCTACACCCTAGGATTACAGAAAAAAAGATATTAAAAATGCCATTGCCTGAGTTCGGACTTGTAGGAGCCCATGGTTTAGGGAGAGAGCTGTTGGCCAGTTCTTTAAGGCAAATCAGGTTTCAAGTTTGGCTGCCTAACAAGAGAATCTTATTTCTTGATATATATACATACATAGATTTATGACTGATTTGTCCTGTGGGAGCAACCTGAATGAGTTAGAGCAGAGCAAGTCTTAAGTTTAGGTAGCATGTTATGCAGTGCTTGTCAGCTTGTTCTCAAGTGAGCAAAACAGATCTGTGCTTTTAAAATGCAGGCTGTGCTGCGAGGTGTGTGCAGTGAAGACCCGTGTAAGTAGTTACATGATTCTTGCAGTATAGTGACAGACTTCACGGAGCAAGGTGGTGAATTGGGTGAAGCAGCACACAGGATTCACGAGCTGGTTCCTGGTGTCAGATGGTACTTGGAGCAAAAGGGAGACAGAGGCCTGATTTCCATTTTCAGCTGCGAGCTGGATGTATCGGTCATGCTTCTTGTGTTTTTACATGATGGTCCTCAGCCTGTGCTTTTAGGATATTGCATTGCTAAACTCTGTCTCCCCAGAAAGTTTTGGTTGTCCCAGTTTGATCCAGGGTTAGAGTTTTCCCAGCTCAGAAACAAGAAGCAAAGCAAGACCTCACAGATGCTACCTTTTCCTTAGCAGTGTTTTTCTGAGGCAAAATGTCTCTAACAATGGGATTCTCACCCCGGCAGCTATTAGCTCGTCCAGCAATTTCTTTGCATCTTTTCTTCAGCCCATCTGCTGCTCTTGGTATTGGGAGGCTCTGCCTTTGTGGCAGACAGGGGGAGTGGTAGAGGAACACATTTCTTTTTTCTGGCATCTTAATGTTGATCGCTCATAGGTGTGTTCTTACAAGCTTCCCCGTTGAAATTTTGTGGCGGGAAATAATTTGCTGTCAAATGCTATTTTGTCTGTCTCGTGTTCACAATTCAATTCTTGCTGCAGTATTTAGTTATGTGGCATTTCTGTGTGTGAATGACCTGCAGGTAAACTTTCAGAGGAACGTAGGAGCTTTTGTTGCCTGCAGAGCATGCTGCTATCACATTACTGTTACTCAATAATCAGTTGGCCTGGACATTAGGTTGCGAAAATTTAAACAAATTGTAAACTGTTGGACTTTGCCCCACATATACTGCTTATTTCTCTGTCCTGTTCGTATTGCTGACGGGATTTAATGAAAACAAATCTACGTTAAAATAAGCAACTAAAATTATAGTGCAGAAGAGCTTAGCTTGGCTACTGTGTGTGATATTCAGCTTTGTATTGCTGGCTGTTGTACTTGGTAAGCAATCACTTTATGGGATGGATTCATTTGGAATAGATGAATAAATGGAGTTTCACTGATTTCTGGGAAGCTTTGTTCATTTACATAAACTGCGAATCTCAGCTGGTTCCTCTCTTGTCAGGAAATTTCACGGCTTCTTTCCATCTCCGGGAGATATTGAACCAGCAAAGACTATTAGGACTGCAGCTAAATGTTGTGCCTTTAGCTGCAAACAGGTTTGCTCCAGAGAAGCCTTCATGCTTGCCTAGACATTGCGATATTCCTGTGTTCTCTCTGCACATGCTAGTGTTGAGCTGTATAGCTGGAGTGTGCTTTCTGTTAACATACTGAATCTCCCCACAGGGATTTTTCATCAGAGGCCATGGAGCTTTCGGCCAATGAGCTCAGCATTTATGACAAGCTATCAGAGACAATTGATCTAGTGAGGCAGACTGGCCATCAGTGTGGGATGTCAGAAAAAGCCATTGAGAAATTCATCAAGCAGCTCTTGGAAAGAAATGAACCCCAAAGGGGACCTCCGCGGTACCCAATCTTAGTGGCTCTCTACAAGGTAAGATGTTTTTTGTGCATGCACAGACTGTTTGAAGGTCAGAGTTTTCCTCTTGCACCTGAGCCTTTTCTTTCCCATTGCATTTTCTTGATGAATTTTTCTGAGTTCCTTATTTAAAAATCTGCGAAGTGTAGCTTCCTTCCTTTGTCCCACAAGCTGATCTGAAAACAGAAGACAGCTGACCGAGATTTGAAATTGCTCGTGTGTGTTGAAAGCTTAACATGTCAACACCTTCCTCTCCTTAAATTATTAAAGAATGAGACTTGTATTGATTCTTCAGGCAAACATTCCCAGTGTCAGCACCCTCAATGGAAATGTGAGGAAGGAAGGGGATTCTTAAAGGGTTGAATAATGAAGAAATGCAGGTTCTGTTTCTGACACTGTCACAAGCTTCTACCTGTCTTTATTCCCTTCTAGTCTATAAAATAAACCTGTTGTCATGATGCTTGATGCTAGAAAAATGTTTTGAGACCCTTAAGTAAAAGACACTGTAAAAAGTTTTGCAAAGTCAATGAAAGGATGGTATTGTTAGGTCTAGTGGGCATGGATGATGGTTGGACTCGATGATCTTGTAGGTCCTTTCCAACCTAAATGATTCTATGATTCTAGGTTTGAGATGTTTGCTACAAGAATGAAAAACTTCCCACTGGCATAATACTCAGTAATATTTTAGTGTCATCTTTACAAAATCATCATTATGGGTTCTGTTTAGAAAAAAATCCAAGCTTTCTTCTTCACATCCTATAAAAAGCTATAAAATGAGGCAGGAGAACAGGAAACTGGAAATTTGAACTTTCAGCTTCTGTTCTTGTTTTTGCTGTTGATTCACTTTGACTTTGGCCAGGGGGAGAAATGCGTCATGTCATCTCTTTAAGGCTTATTTGGGATTCTGGTATGGAGGAGGGAGCTGGTGCCAGCTCTGCCAAAGTGTTTCGAGGCTTGACGGATGTTTGCAAAAAGCCTTGAAACCTTGTGTAAGAGGTATGGCAGAAGTGCAAGCTTTTACTTGATTGGGTGGGAGGAATTGAAACTATTTGTAGATGATCCTCATTGCTCTGGTGCTGGAATATTTGCAGTGCTAAAATGTATGAACAGAGTTGTGTGGCTTGGGTTTGAAGGCTGCTTAATTTAATCCTTGGACAGCCCTAACAATAAAACTGAGTGACAACTCTGTGTATGTAAATAGCATTGCAGTTGAACAAGGAGCCACAGCAAAAATTTGAGTCTTCGTTTTGCAGTGCACAGCCACAACCCTTTGATACCAGCCAGAAGGTGTGTACCGTTCTGAAGACATATCGGCTCACTGCAGTATAATTGCTTATGTGCCTGTTTTCTCTCGCAGGGCCTGCTCACCCTGGGATTGGTCTTGCTGACTGTTTACTTCGTGATCCAGCCATACAGCCCGCTGCCGCCTGAAGCTCCGCTCTCCAGAGCCCATGCCTGGGGCTCCCTCATCGGTCACATCCGGCTGCTTTCTCTGCCCATTGCCAAGAAGTACATGCTTGAGAGTAAGGAAGTTATTTCTCTGCTGTAGCATAAGCCTAACGAGAAATACCAAGTTAAATACCAGCCATGCAAATCCCTGGTGTTTCCCTGGCACCAAATAACAAATGTGTTACTGGCATGGCACCCTGTTTTTCTCTTTTCCTACCACTGTACTTAAAAATAGCATCCTGAATTCTAGCTAGGGCTCTTTCCCTTCCATTCATTGGGGATGAAGCCTATTTCTCTAACTTCGTAATTTAGTTCTTGCACCTTCTCTTTTCCTTGCTTTTACACCTCGGGTTTTTTCTTCCACAAGAGTTCCCCTTCCTCTAAAAATCTTTGCAGTTCTGAGAATCATACTGAGATAGCTATGCTGGGTAAATGTCAACTTTTATTTTTTCTGAGTAAGCAGGCAAAACCAGTTTGTCAACCAAATCTTGACATCTGTGAGTAAAGTATAGAAACCTCAACATGCGACCTGGGTTTAAGGAAAAGTAGTTTTTGCCAAGTGGCATGTTGGGAAGGGACCGTGGGCTTGAGAGCTATGGTGTTTGTAGCAGTTAACATAATGTTAAGGGTAATGTGTGTGTGAGGAAGCTAGATAAGTGGCTCTCTAATGAGGTGGTCCCATTATGGGAGAGGAATGTAATAGATTTTCCTAGACTGCCATAATAGAAATGGAAAAGTTTGAGTATTTGTCATTCTCAGTTAATCATTTCCACTGACTTAGACTGGCGAATGGGTGTAAGCATGGGCTCTGCCTCTTTGATAAAATACAAAGACTGTCAGTAATGATAAAGCTGTGAATTATTTTGAGAGGGGATGTGGCACAATGTTGATCGTCTGTCGGCTCGCTGTAAAAACAAACTCCTGTATCCATGCCCTCGATGGGTTTATATTTAGCTTCGGCAGCTCATTGTGTTGGACTTGTCTGTTCTGGCTCTGACCTTCCTGCCGTAACTAAAAAGGGCTTCCTGAAATGCCAGTGCTGTTCTGCATTTTCTCTGTGTGTCTCCCTCTCTTCCGCTGACACGTGGGATTTCTGTTGATTTGGGTTCATATGGGTGGGACGGGGTATTCCCCCATTGTTCATCTCTTTCCTTAAACACTGGGATCTCTTGCAGGGAGGAAAAAACAAAGGCAAGGAGATGGGTCTGATAGCCACTTGGCATTAGTAGCCTCCCTGTCTAATGTCTAATACATTTCAGCATTGACATGAGTCTGTGCACACCCCTCTTTTCCACTTCTGTGTGGAGAAGGAAACCAAAAGGGATTTTAATGCTCATATTTGTTCAGAAAGTTGACAGGTTCTTCCTTCGGATGCTGCAGGGCCCCCTTGGATGGGGAGAGCCCAGGGAGGTTCCTTGGGACAGCAAAAGGTTTATAGGACAAGGGCTGCCTGAAATAATGAGTATCTCGCTGTGAAGATAAATAAGAGCAGGAGCAAGTCTGGGCTACTGATGGGAAAACCAGCTGAATGGGGAGGAGATCAGGAAATATGCAAAGGAGCAGGGGAAAAGGGAAGGATGGATGGAAAGGAAGGATGCAAGGTTGTTGTTTAAATGCATATAAAATCCCTCATGCCTCCATGAGTCCCAGAAATCTTCTGAAGTAATGAGCAACAGGGTGGGCAGCAAGCCAGCTCTGGGGAAAGGAGGGGAGGTACAGAGGGGATGAGGCAGTTCCCGCTCTGTTTTTCCAACAGTATTAGGTTGTGGTGGAAACCACAGCATGTCCCAATTATCAGATTCACTAGGGATGGCTGGAGTAACTTTGATCCTGCCTCAGCAAAAGGAATTGGACTAGATCCTGGCTATTTGAATGGGAGAATGCAGCACCCAGCCTGAACCTTGGCTGGGTTCCTGTGGGAATCCCTCATGTCGTGGCTTCCCGGCGGGCAGCTGCAGCCACCAGGGCTGTCCCAGCAGCACTGGTGTCAACTTCACAGCCTGCTGCTGAGTGGACCATGGTAGAGCCATCCGGTAGGGATCCAGACGAGAGAGTTTCATGGCATGGGGCTGAGTGGTTTCCTGAGCTCTCTTTCAGCCCTGCCTTGTGCATGATACAACGTCTTGCCCTTAATTTTGGCCTTGTAATTTTGGCCTTGTGGTCTGCTGAAGGGAAGGGGTAGAGCTACATCTTGATGTCCTGTTTGTTGATGTGAGCATAAGGCTGGAAGGTCTTGCAAGCGGGTCTGGCATTCTCCAGTGCATGCTTGCATAGAGAAGACACTGTGCAAGGAGTCTGAGCAGCAGAGAAAACCACTAACAAAGGGACTCAATGCACAGGCTCCTCTTCCTTTCTCTATGTAGATCCTGGTAGATGAAAATTTTGAGGGGGCTGAGGATGAAACTTGGAGCTTACTGTGCTTGGGCACCAGTTCAAATCCAGCTCGGGCTGTTCTTGTTGAAAGCCACCTGTTAGCAGTTTGGAGGCTGCCTTGGCCCACCGGCAGTGCTGGCAGACTTCCCCTGGCTGCGCCGCCCAACGTGCGGACAAAGCCCGGCCGTGGCGAGCGTGGGCGCATGGGTGGTCTGGTTTGCTTCTTCCGGGCCTGAAGCCGCCTGGACAGGCAGGGGCAGCCTACCTGCGGTCTGGGGCCGTGCTGTCCCTCCTGAGCCTGCTCAGGGAGTAGTGGGCTTGGGGCAGCTTTCCTGTCTCCAGGACTGCAGGTTGGAGCCCGGTCCCCTGGTGGATGTGGGCTGAGCAACCAGATTTGTGTTGCAGAACAAGAGGAACTCGGATGCCTGGTTTCTCTTGAGAGCCAGAGCCCCATGTCAGAGTGATGGTGATGCTTTGGGAGGAGCAGGCGTGCAGGACTGCTCCCCTCTCCCTCTGGCTCAGGGTGACCTGCCTTCGCTCTCACCTTCATCCTCATCCCTTCCACCCAAAGAGCCGTGCTGTGGATGACAAGGGCTGCCTGTCTGTCGGTGGCTGTGGGTGGACCTTTGAGTGGCCGAGGTGAGGAGGCAGTGTCCGCAAAGCGCTCTCTTGCGTTAAGTTTGTAGGATTAGGTCCAAAGTAAATTTCCTTTTTGCCTGTCTCTGCTCTGTTGCTTGCCGGCTTTCTCCCCCAGATCAATTCCCATATTAAAACTAATGTTCCCACCCTTTGTTTCTACAAAGCTGACTCTTAGACCCCTGGGTTTGGCATCTGTGCCTCTTTCTCAGCTGTTTTCCCAGGGCTAGGAACCAAGGGCCCTTCAGTTGGGGAAAAGTTCTGCGGAAATGTGGTTTGCATTTGCTCTTCCTGAGCTCATGTTTACACAGAGCTTGTGAAAGCCCTGGTGCTGGGTCACACTGCCTGCTCCAGGCTGGGGGAAACACCTCTCACTGCTGCAGCGTGCAGCTGTTAGCCGGGTAGATCAGCGCTTCGTGTAGCCCTGACGGAGGTGATGGGTTTGCAGACCTCTGGACTCTACCTGCTGTAAGGAACACAGTGGATTTTGGGTGGGCATGTGGGTTAACTCAAGGCTGTCTAGTGCTGTTCCAAGGAGAAAGTAGGGCCTATGTAATCTGGATTAATTTCTTGTCTCTGACATAGGCTGGGATGGACAAGTCATATGCTCTGTGTTTTAGTTCTCTGGTGCAAAGTAGGGGTATGAGTACCTCCCTCTCCCCTGCAAGCATTATAAGTAATACAAAGAGCTCTCTAAGTCTGTAGTTATTGGAGCCAAATTAAAAGGGATTTTTTCTTTTTTTTTTTTTTTTTTTTTTCTCCTTTAGCTGAAGTTTTAAAACCATGATGGTGGTCACTCTACCTGTTTTTCAGTGATTCTTCCCTTCATAACTGTGTGACATCCTTCTAGCTTTGTTAATATCTAAATATGAATTTTGATGTCAGCTCGTTGATAACTGTTCCCCACCAGCCACATAGAGCAATGAACGTGATGTGCAGAGCGTTAAGTTGGTCATACGTTAACTTGTGTGTTTGTCCATGGTTAAGTTCAGTCCTTGCAGCTCAGAAACCTCAGCAGAGCAGATCGGTCAGTGGCAACAGGCTCTCGTCCAACAACACGACGATTTGCACATTGTACTGATAGGGGTTTGTAATGACCTCAAGGAAAATCCATCTTTGCTTCTAATAATGAGGCCTGGTCCTGACCACATACGTTCTACACAGTTCAAAATAAACTGGATCAGTGGCTGCTCAGCACACCTAAAATCAGATACAAGCACCCATGTAGCTCAGTATTGGAAAAAGGATCCTGTGCAAGTTACCCCCAGCTTGGAGAAGACTCCTTGTGTTAAATACTCCTTTTTGCCTAGACCAGTAGGGCTAAAATGATGTTTATGGGTTTTATACATAATCTATTTTAGAGAAAGGAACCCTGCTGGAGGAGCTGTGTTTAAGCAACACCTTGCAAATGGCCTGTCTCTGCCATGTCCCAAGGCCTGCTGGTTGTGAGAGCTATTTGTGGGGATGGGTCACAGCAGTCTGGGTTACTGGGAGCGGACAGCAGCCTCTGCCTCTTGGCTGGCCACCTTCAATTTAGCTGGAGGCTTGCCTTGGCACCTGGCCAGATCCTGGCTTCCTTCTGATCTTAACCCTTTGCAGGCAGCCTGCAATGGGCCAGCCACAGACATGTTTCTCTCCACTTCCGACACTCCTCTCCTCCCCTCTTACTGTAGCCCTGAAGTGTGTTTATCATTGGGTCAGCTCTGTGCAAAAAGGGAACATCCAGTGTGCCCATCTTAAATGAGGGAGAGTGGACTTTCTGCTTTTTGAGTGCAACATGGGCTAAGCACCCAGGTATTCAGCCAGCCTTTCCCTGTGGGTTTTGCAGCCCACCCTGCATCTGACCTGCTGGGTTCAGTGATGCATGAGCCCAAGCAACATGGCCCCACTCTGAATGAAAGGGTTGCACAACAAGTCTGCTTGGGAGGTAAAGCAGGATCTGTTTCCTAACTTCTTGCTGCCTTCAGCATGGCCTTCTCCTCTTGCTCACAAAGGATCTCACTTTTTTTTTCCCAAAGCAAAGTCAAGCTGGCTTGCTCTTGTGTTTGTGCATATTCTCATGCACCTGCTCTGGGGGCTGGAGCATTTTGAGGTGGGTGTGAGCATGATATGTGTTGCAGCACTGTGCAGGGCTCCATTGCTGTACAGCTGCCAGTTTATCTGATCTTTTGTGTGTGTGTGTGTGTATATACAACCCTTTTATAACCTGAGAGTGACCAACAGATATGTGTGTTGGCTTGTTCAAAAAGGGGGAAAAAAAGGGCTGACTTTGCAGTGCAGGGTGGTGCCAAGCTGTTTTCATATACTGTGTTACTTTGGCCTCCATTCAGCCAGTGGACTGTTTATTTGGATTTGCTGACAGTAAACAAACTCAAAATCATCGTGGTAATCTGGAACATGAAAAGCTCTTCCTTTTGCTTCTATATTTTGATGCCTCCAGAATTTCTGGTTTCCTCAGTTGCAGAGCAAGTGAGTTCTCGCTTTGGGTTTACTTCTCTGGAAAGAGTGTGCCATATGTGGCCTGTTGCAGAGGTATTTAGCAGCCTAGCAGAGCCCCGTTTGCACTAGTGACACGGACATGTCAAACCTTTTACAAACTGAAGCCACCGTTGGGCAAGTGGCAGCAACTGGGAGGGATTTGCTTCCAAAGCGTGCTGTTTCTCCGAGCCAGATTGCTCATGCAGACGCTGCCAGAGCAGCACAAGCTGTCTTCTAGGGCACGTAACCAGAGGTGCAGGCTGGAGTGGACTTTGGAGGCTTTTCTGGCAGCTTGGTCTCAGCCTTCAGTTTTCTAGATTGGTAGGTGCAGATTTCTCCTGGAAATAATGCTCTTTTGCCCCAGTGGACTGTGAGTTCCTCTTGGGCTAGGCTGAGCAGACTTGATTTCACAATGTCTCATTGGATCAAAATAATTTTTGTGCTTTGCTAGAGATTGACTAATCATCCTTCGGTTGTTTGACCAGCCGTTACCCATTAGCAAGATGAATGAGTAGTTCATAGAGTTGTTGACTTTTTACCCAGAACAAAAACAAGGGTTTCTCCATGGGTTTATTTGTAGCTGTTATTTTGTGACTAGCTTTTCCTAAAAATGCTATGAACCAGTACTGGGAGGTACTTTCTGCTGCTGGCATACAGAGCTACAAAAAAGTTCAGTATGAGAAAGAGGTGAGGATCTTGTGCTGAACAGGGACCCTATTAGTAGTATATATTTAAAACCCCACTGTGATGCATTCCTTAAGGAGGACTGACACACTGTAATTAATAAGCACTCCTTATGATTCCTGTCTGACTTACTCAAGCACGCATAAGTTTAGCCTGACTTTGACATGACATAAATGATCAAATTAATTTTTAGCCTAGTGAAAAATTTCAGCAAGATGGAACTTGGGAAATGTTGCTTTTGCAACAAAGTACTCTGAATGTCACCTCTGAACTGTGCCACACAGAGCTCTTAATTTCTATGTCTATAAAGTAAGAATAATGACAATTACTCGTGTCCTAGATTGTGATCATGAGTTGATGTCTAAATTGCTTTGAGTTTTTAAAATACTTTTAAAAATATAAATATATATGTATAAAATAAAAATACTTTAATCTTTCTATAAAATCTAGGAAGGGGGGCGTGGTGATAAGCATATAGTATATCCTGCTGCAATGGCATAGCATGACAAGTAACAAGCTATTTACTTGAGGAGTATAGTATCTCTAAATCTGCAGTGGTTCCAATGTGTCAAGTGGCTAGTCGTATCTCAGGAGCAAGAATAACCTGGCCTGCATATTCTTTGGCTGTCAAAGCAATGAGAGTAGGTTATGAGCTGCAACTTCACTTTAAGGTTAAGGGCTAGACTTTGCAAATCCCTGTCCTTAAAATAGTGGAAAACAGGACTGTAAAATCCCAGCATCTGGAAGCTGCAGCACTTCTGTGGTGAAGGTAGCTGGACATCAGAGCACTGAGGATCTCATGGCCTGTTTGTCACTGGGAATCTTAGAGGTAGGTTTGAATGTCTCTTAAAAAGCTCTGCCCTGTGTCAGCCATAAGAATCAGCTTGTAGTTGGGCTTTTGCTATAAAAATGAGCGGAGCATGTAAGTATCCCATGGGCTGTCAGGTGCATGTCTGTAAAGGTCCCTTTGGCTGAAGGGAAAGTATGGTCACAGACAGCGGAGTGTAGGCTGAGGTTTTAATCCCTTCCTTTGAAGTGTCTCTTCAGATCCACCTTGAAAAATTCCCTGACTTTTACAAATGTGCAGCTGTGGGGAGACGTTGTAAAAGTGGAGATCAGCATCTTCTCACTGTTGGATCTAGCACGTAGGAACGAGAAGGTTGTGGCTGTCAGTGCAGTGCCATAAATTAGTCACTGGGTTGGGCCTGGGTGAGTCCACCCCCATCCTGAGCTTACCTTTGAATTGGCCGATGTAGAGTTGGTCATGCTTTTTGAGAGCCCTGAGGTTTACCTGCTGACCTACCCTGATTACAAGTATTTTTTTAGGTTTTGATGGTACATTGGATCCTGTGAGGGACACTCCAAAAGTGTTGTGGGTGTTGATGGAACAGCTAGGCTTGTACAATGGACCTACAAGAAAGGACAGAGAAATGTCTTGTGAATATTCAGTGCACAGGCCAGTCTTTCTTGAGAGCCCTGAGTTCATCCTAGGCTTGCTGAAGTTGCTTGAATACTCCTAGCACTGATCCCTAGTGAGGTATGTGGTGGGACTGGGGAAGAGCGTCATCCTCAGAGGAATCAGGGATTTGGAACCAACCTTTGCAGATTGTGGAGCCGCTCAGTGCATTAGACAGCCCTCTGGGGAGCTTTCTTCTAGTTATTGTGGGTGATGGTAGCAACAACCCATAAGAACAGAAGACCTGGGGGATTGTGAAGCCCTGGAGGAGTCACCCTTCCCCAGGACCAGACTTCCCTGTCACTTACCTGCTGGACATTTCTTCAGCCATGCAGCCCTGAGTGCTGGGGAGTAAGCCAGCTTGGTGGGCACCCAGCAAGCTGCCTCAGCACCTGCAGTTCTACATGCAGGAGGTTTTACGTTTTCAGCGCTTCGTTAGGGTCAGGAGCAGCCCTTGGCTCTGTATGTCTTGCAGGAGCAAAAGGTCCCCCTGCTAGGGGCTTCTCTTTGAACCTGCTGCAGCGGCAGACTGTTTCGCTCTCCATATGGTCCCTAAAGAGACCAGTGCTGTTGCCAAGATCCTGGTCTCGGATCTGTGTGGGCAAGTTTCCATAAGTTTTATTGCTTCACTGCAATGGGCAGAAGCAGGGCCAGGTCTTCTTAGTAACCTCTTAGCTTCCAATCTGATTGTCCACACCCAGCATCTCTGGGGTTGTGTGCACACACCCCTCTGTAGTGCTGGGGACAGCAGAAGAACTTGGGAGATCCTCTGTGAAAATGGCCAAGAAGGGCGGAGTACTCAAAGTGATTGTAAGTTGAAAATTATTTTTCTGCATAGTGGAAAGTAAAGTCATAAGCTCCTTCTAGCATTAATCATAGACATGCTTTAAGGAAAGTTGTTATCTCTTGTTATATCCAGTGTTAGCAGCTGGAAGTTCCCAACCCTGGCTCTGCTAGGAACTATCCTGACACAGGGGAGAAGACAGCTCTTGTTCTGGAGAGCTCATAAAGCATTAAAGCAAATATTAGGTGGATGTGACCGATGGGGAACTGAGGTTCTGCTTAACAAGCTAAAGTCTGATCCTCAAAGAGGGGTGAGAAAGTGCAAGCGTGGAGGAGAGGTTAGTTGGGACTGGCCCGTGCTTCTGTCGCATAATGGATAGTTGTACGTGTCAATACTACAGCTGCTTTCCTGCACTCAAACTCCACAGGGATAATTGCACACGCCCAGCACTTTAACATTTGAATGTGAGTGGATGGGACCATCGTGTGACAGCTGCATGTGACGGTTGCACTGGGGATGAAGAGTGCATCTTTCATTTCAATCTCTGAGCAGACTGTGCGTGCGCACAGACAGTGCACTCGACTTAAACCAAAATAATCCTCCAGGGTGTCTGGGCAGGGTGATAATGTAAAAGGAATGCAGGGAGGGTAATCGAAAGAGAGAACAAGCGTCCTTAGTAAAACTCCTGCTGTGGTCGCCAGTGTGCAGTTGCATGCCCTCTCCTCTGTGCATGGTCTCTTCTCCCTCCCTCCCTCCCTGGGAAGGGCAGGCACTTCTTGCTGCCCGTACTTGTCATGCCAGTCACACACATACTGGTGCACAGACTAACACCCTCAACAATAAATCTAAAAGATTAATTACAAAAAAAGTCCCACAACCCCACTTGCGGCATTTGAAATGCATCTCAACTGTGCTCTGCTTGGGTTATTCATGGGGAAAAGAAATAACCTCCTGTATTGAGCAATTGAGAATGCAAATATCCCACCCTCACTCAAAAGAGGAATCAAGCTCTATACTGTCAAACTGATTAGCATCCCGTTATGTGGGGTACTGCCCTGAGCCCGGAGAGAAAATTTTGGGATGACTGTGCTTAACGCTCTGGGATGAGGTTTCTAAGTTTTGCCCAGAGGGAAATTATAGTATTGCTACTCCCTGTATGATGAGAGACCATAAGATACGTTTTCTTGTTCTGTTCATGGCGACTGCCTTTCCTCTGGTGAGATCTTTCAGCCTTTTGTTTCCTGTCACTGACCAGCTGTTTTTTGTGAGTTGAGTTTTTTGTTGTTGTTGTAAAATTGAAGCTTTCTACAGGCAGTGGAACAAAGATTTTCTTTTTTCTCTTGTGAGCAGGGAGGGAAAGTACGTTGGAGCAGTTTCTCATGGGAGTGGGACTTCTGCTTGCAATAAGGATTTTACACTTTGTTTTGCCTTTTTACCCCTTTTCCTGAAAGCAGTGTAGATGTGTCTTCCAGATAGACTAGGGATTATATCCTGATCCCTTTTAGTCCATATCCCAGCAGTAGGGTGGGAAATGCAGCATTTGGGAGTTGACTGGAAATATTCAGAAAGAAAAAAACAAAATTAATCCCAATCTGCTCCTTGCTGTTATGTCCCAATGAACCTAAATCCTCTGTAACATTCCTTGTTGCCTGTTGCAAGTGTTGGAGGGAAAAATAAAACAAGAGCTTTCCTATTAAGTGCTGTTCAGCAGTTATTACCCATGTGCAGGAGCATGAGCATGGCTGGAAACCACAATGGCAGTAACAGGCAGGCTGTGCGTGGTCTTTTTTTCACCCTGAAAAGCTGCTGTGCATCCTTGTTTCCAAACTTTATTTTTCAGGCAGGCTTTACTGTCTCTTCTTCCTCCCCTTTCCCATCCGCTCTGTTTCCCAAGTGGGTGGCCTGCAGCAATGTCCAGGAGACGTGGGCTGTTTTGACGTGTGCTGGCACTGGACAGGACAGGTGGGCCTGTCATGAGGACAGATCTTTGGATGTTTCATGTGAGATGTGTCCCAGACCTTGGGTTTTTCCTAACCCACCCTGATAGATGAGGTGCTTGGGTGGGTTTGCTGCTACTGCCTGAGTTAAACATCTCCCCATTGGATTAAAGCTGCAGAACCAGGGCTGTCACAAAATTAGAGCCGTGTCCTTTTAGTGTGGCGGCTGCTCCTGCAGATCCTTTAGCATAGAAATACGTGGGGCATTCAGCATTATTGGTTTTTGTCCTGTTCATTCAGTGGTGCAACATGTCTCTTCTGTTAATGTTTACTTAGTTTTTTGTGCTGGGAGGGCTGTTAAGTTGGAGGAGGGAGGCAGGATATGGGCATCAAGTAATGGTTTCACATAAAAAAATTGAATTTTTGAAGATGTAAATATATGCAGTGTTCACTGTAGGCCAGTTCAGTCGATTGTGGTGTAACAATGATTTCTGAAATTCAAAATGGATATAGCTGTGGTCCAGGGGTTCCTTATGCTGGGACTTTTCTCCCTATTTCATCTTCAAGTCAATGCATGGGATGAATGAAAACAGCAGCAGCACGTCTTCATGAAATCCTGCATTCCCCAGCATCTTCTGCCCCAGCATCAGAAACTGGGCAAACTTTGCCCAGGACAGAGTATTTCTTAATTAACACAGAGGTAAAGGAGAGGGTAATGATTTCAGAGATGTCTTAGCAGAGTTCATGGCACCAGTGCTAACCATGTTAGAGTTACTATTTTAAACCTGGATCTCTTTTTTGTCTTCTGGGTGTCTCTTTGATAACATGTTTGGATTGATCTTTTGCTTGTGGACTTGTTTCAATTTAATTGCACTATATAGGGTGGTTGCCATCCTTCTATTGATAACGAAAGGGTGACTTAGCCTGTATGCTTCATATATACAGAGAAGTGGAATTTCCATAAAGCTCTCCCATTTCTCACAATCCCAGTCTGTATCTCCAAAATCTTCAGCCTGTGCTGGAAATGTTCTGTGATGAGTTTCTGGCCCAGTGAAGCTTGCTCTTTTTGAGTAACATACAACCATTGGAAGCTGTAAGAAATCTCAGTGTTTCATGTTAGGGATGAGTTTATCATCAAGTCTATCTCCTTTCTGTTTTGTTTTTGGTCTTATTAAACATGTTTCTCTTGTTTCTTTCCAAGAATGCCAGGACTGGTGGGCAGCAGGTTGCAGACAGAACACTTCTATGCTTCCTGCAAACTGCACAGTCTGTTCTGCTGTGAAAAGCCTTCAGATAGTGACAGACTTTGGAGAACTATCAGAAAAGCTCCAGAGGTCTCAGCCTTTTCTAATCAAGGTAACACATGGATATGTAAGGCTGGATGATTAGTCCAAACTCTTGAATAGCACCAGCCAAAGACCCCAGCCCGGTATTTTCAACACAAACTCAAACTGCTGAGGTAGAACATATATCTAAGAAGACATTGAGGCCCAGTTTAAAGATGGCACGGGCTGAGGAGCTCACTGCATCCTTAGTAAGTTGTTCCTCTGACTAATTATGGTTGGAAACCTAGCAGTCTAGGTGGCTGATACTTTTGGAAGTTCTTTGGTGGGATGGAAATAGGAGAGGGGAAGAACCCCAGGTGCACAGCTTTTATCTTTGTTTTGTGTTATTTAAGACAGGGCAGCATCTCTCCTATGAAGAACTGAAGCATTTTCAGTCCCAGGATCCAGACCTGGCAGAGGTTATAATAGAAGAAAATTCAGCTGAATTATGGAGCTGCCCGTTTTTCTTTCCCTGGTGAGTCAAAAACAAAACATGTGATAGATGTATATATCCCTTCTGCAGGGGTGCCCAGGCTTTTTGCTGATGTGAATTACCAGGAGCTTGTAAGTTGCACTTTAACTGGAGGGAAGGGGAACAGCAGTGGGTTACGGGTTTCTGTCTGCCTGCTGGCACTGATTTGATCCAAGCAGAAGACTTTTGCACTAAAAATGGAGTGTTGTGGCTGGGACACATTGCTCCCCTTACAAGACAAAAATATCCCAATGATTGCTCGGTCCTGTTCTTCAGGCCATACGTTAATTATCTGGGCTGTGGTCTGATCACCTGAGGCAACTGGTTTGCATTTCTAATCACCTCTGTCTGTTTGCTCAGTGGAAAGCCTCCACCATTAGTGTTGACTGAGAAGAGGTGCCATGACTTTTGCAAAACACTGAGAATTAACAGAAAGCTAAGGGATGCAGCAATTTGTGTCTGGTCTCATGCAGGAAAAATGTCCTACCCTAATCCTGGCCCTCTGTTACCTGCGCTAAAGCTTTTAGCATGGCTACAAGACATTTGAACAATTCAGAGCTCTCTAAGGTTGCAGAGCAACCCAGTGTGTTAGCCAAGTCTTTTCATTTGGAGAAGAGTGTCAAGTAACGTTGGAAGGTGCCACCTGGTGTGGAGCAGGCTCCCTGGCACATTTGTACGAGCAAAGCAGCAGTGTCCAGACTTGGGGAAGGACATGGTGGAGTCTGTGCTTTGGCTAATGCTTAGATGGGATCTTTTGACCCCAGTGCTGGTAGACAGATGATCAGGGTACAGAAGTATTAATCACGTCAAGCCACTAGACAGAGATGTAAAAATAACAAGCCCCACCCTGCCTTTTCCAGTTACATTCCCTGGCCTAGAGAATAGACTTGAATTCCCCCCTGCCTTGCCATGTGGTTTCAGTTATGATTGTGTATAATGCCACCTCTCTGCATCTTTTGTAATTAATGGATCTGATCAATGACTTGGATTATTTTAAGGGAAGAGGGGAAGGAAATTAACTTTAGGCATCCACAATGATCTCTTTGTTCCCTGTTTACATGGTCCTGCTGCAGGTACTAAGAGGAAGATATGAAGGAGCACAGGTTTAGAAGCTGAGAGGTCGAATTTTGCTCCTAGCTCTTAGGGGCTAGTCTATCAGCAGGCTGTTTATCAAGCGTGAATATTTGTGCAGAGTTTTGATCTTGGAAGTAGCCTTTTAAATACAAGCATTATCATTGTGTGATATTTCTTTAATATGGGTTTTGTTTAGGAACAAATCTGTGAATAAAACTCGGATTCTGCAGGAATTTTTCCCCGCTTCCTCTTTGCTGTCCTTCCCCAAGACAGTGTCCCTGGAGAGCTGCTTCCTCATCCGCCATCCAGATTTGGGGAATAAGGTGAGAAATTCACCCCAGAGACATTATTCACTGTCTGTGAGTTGTCCTCCAGAAGCTCCAAGTCTTTAGGGGATTTGCAGGACGTTTACAGCTGATACAGTTCTGACAAGAAGGGTTTAGGCTTGTATCAGTTCTGTCCATCCCTGTGTAATGTGGCATCTGAAGGCTGCTGTACCACGCAGAAGTTGTGTCCAGTTTTGCGCAAGTGATACACTGTGCCCATCTCCCTCAGCAGTTAGAGATGCCTGTGGGGTGTCCCAGCTCCTTTCACATTTATGTCCTGGCCTTGCTCTGTAGCGCAGTGCGGGGGGTGGTCTTTTTGTGCCCAGATCAGTAGAATTCATTTAAGAGTTGCATTTTAGGACCCGTTCTTGGCAGTAAGTCTCACACATTCTGAGATACTTGCCATGGAGATGTTTCGCTGAAGATAGTGACAATTCAGGCTTCTAGCTTGATCTCCTCCATTTTCTTGTGGGCTTTGTGGGTGTGGAGGTCCTGCATTGCCTTGGACAGAAGAGGGGAGGAGGACCCTTGGATGCAGCTGACCTCAGCTATTATATACTTACTGGTAACTGGGGGAAGCAGCAAACCTGTGGTTTGTGCTGTCTCACCTTGCTCCAGGGCAGTGTCTTGCCCCTTGTTTGATCAGACAGACTCAAGAAAAGTAAGCAAGGCTTTGAAATATTCTCCTCTCATCCTAGAGCTACAGTTTGCACAGCCTCTTTGCTGTTGGAAGTGGACAGCTAACCCTGACTGTTGTACCTCTGGACAAGTGCAGAGGACACTGTGAGATGTTCAAGGTGGAGCTGGAAGCTGGAGATTTGGGTGAGTACCGGTGCTGTAGCACGCAGGGCCTAGGAGATCCCTTGGGGTCAGGAGACTGCTTCCAGCTGGGTCTTTTCTGTCTGACACCTGAGAAGGTGGTGTGTGCCATTACCACCTCCAAACTGGTGTGTACCTGCTTGTCACAGTACAGAGGTGTGGTCATTCTGGACTGGGAGTTTGTGGCCTGAACACAAACAGGACACCGTGAGATGCTCAGTATAAAAACTGAGCAGTGTGGGCTACACAAGACACAATGCTTTGCTGGATGTTACAAACCCAGTGTGTCATTGAGGGCAGGGTCTTTCCAAAGAGCTTCTGCATACCCACATCACTTCGTGGGAAATGTGAGCAGTCATTAAGTATGGATTCATCTAATATGGCCTTTTCATTGCATCTTCCAAAGGTTATGTCAGCGCAGATTACTGGATGATGAGCTTCATGGCCAAAGGGACAGAGCCGGCGGTTGTTTGTGATGGAGCTGCTAGTTAAGGACGGTGGGGTGGGAAACGGCTGTTTCCAGGACAAGAAGACTTTCAGCTTTGAAGCCAAGGCAGAGTCTTGAAAGAGAGATGGGCTAACTGGGGCAGGCAGCTTTGCCACCCTGCATGTTTACAGTGTTTAAAAATGACTGTTTTCCTGACCCTTGAGGTAATTCTTTGCCTTTCCTCAAATGTATTTTGGGAGAAGCTCAAGCTATTTATGATCTTCCCTGACCCCTCAGGTAAGCCCTGGGTTTGCAGCAAAGGTTTTTTTTCCAGGAGCAACAGAGAGATTTCTCAGGATGAGATTCACCTTGTGTCCTCTGTGGATTATGGCACTTCTGAAACTTCCTGGGGGGTTTGGGAGTGGAGGGGGTGTGTGACATTTCTGTGTACATTCCTCCTGAGGAGGAGGCTTTGAGCCTGTCTTGTCAGGCCAGCTCTATAAAGGGAATGAATTGGTGATGTGTCCCAACTCCACCCCATCTCTCCCATCACATACATAGCTGTGTGCCTCAGTCGTGTGCCCTGCAAAGCCAGTCTCCGCTCCTTGCTCCAGGGCTGAGATGAGCCTTGCTGCTTAGGGCAGAGACCCGTGCCCACTGCATTGTTCTTGTACCAAAAGAATCTGTTCGGGCCTCTTCTTTGTGTCTTGTGATCACTCTTCTATGGTTCTCTATCAGCAGGTTGTGAGTCAAATAGTAACTGTGCTTTTTTCTCCACCTCTTTTCCTACAAAAATACCAATGCAAGTTTTAGTGGTGATGGTGCTGAGAGCGCAGTAGTTGTGGATGGAGATGGGGCTCAGTGCAGAGCAGCTCTGTACAAGTTTCATCTTCTGATTTGTGCACCTAAGACACCAGGGCTGCATGACCATTTTCAAATATTCCTTGCTTTGAGAGGTGCTGCCTGTGTTCCTGGCCCAGGGTACCTACAGGAACTCCTGAAAGCTTCCTCATCCCTGGCATTTTTTGCATTGACTCCTTCCAGACCTGGAACTCTGTCTTCAGAATGAACGTTGGTTTTTCCTGAGTCCTTTCCAAGCTGCCTTTGCATGCTTCCTATTGCTTGAGCACTGCTTTATCCAATGCCCTGAGAGAGGCTCGGTTTCAGTGTTTGCAGGCTGCGGATGCTGCAGTCCCTTCCAAGTCTGATCCTTTGGGTCTGATCCTGCTGTTGAAGATCATTTACAGATGTGTCAGGCTGAACTCATAGGCGAGGGCTGGAGTTCAGGACATACTCTCACACTTGTTAATATGGAATTGGGAGGGATTTTGTTTGAAAGCAAGTTAACTCTGTTCTCAGGAGTGAGAGCCTTTTCCTCTGTAAATATTTTAGGTACATTTAAAATGAAAGATTGGAAAAATGTCTGTCCAGCCTTTGTTTTTGAGCAAGACCAGGAGAATGGGAGCAAACATCGTACTAAGCATATTAGGGTCGAACAAAAGCTGCCAAGTGGGATGACCACATCTGGCTCCTGTACAAGGATAAGGCAGAGGACAGTTCCTGCTCCAAAGAATTTAGTCTAAGGCTTTGACACTACAAACATTTCTATGCATAACCCTTGTTTTTCTCCTGTAAACAAATAAGAACAACCCCAGCACCTGTGTCAATCTGTGTGCATGGCCCTTAACACTGGACCAACATCCACCAGATCTAGTAGAACCAGAGGGGGAGAACCTGACTCTCTCAGAACAGAAGAGGACTAATTTCTAGCAAAATATTAAAGGGAATTGGGTTAGTAAGACTTCTGTTAGTATTGTTAATGTTTGGGGCGTGTTTTACACTTGTGACACTACATGCAATCTTGTGCATGCCAAGACACACACACCACCCCTCTCCCTCCTCTTGAAGCCTGGGTCTTAGTTCATGGAAATTTGGGAGTTTGGTGATGGCAGAATTAGGGTCTCATTAGTGACTGTTGCTATTTACACTTTGGCAGCTTCTCAAGTCAAATGCAAAGGCTGACAAGGTTACTTCACCTCTTGACTTGTTTTGTACCTGATCCATTTCTGTAAAGCATTTGGTTAGAGATGCATGGGGAGAGAACCTGCTGGACCCATACCCATTATTGTTGAGACTTCAGGTGGTTTGGTGATGCTGTTACTTCTAAGTGTCCTTGAATGTAACTTGTAAAAGAGCTGCGGAGACAATTCTCAAGTGTCTGTGAAATGCCGGTATTTTGTGAGTCACACTTAAGCCATTGTGGCTGTTTGGCTCCTTTGGGAAGAAGCAGAGAAAATGGATCTATTTACAGTTGCTGTTTAGACTGGGGGGAAAAGAGGGGGCTCTAGGGCAGGTTTGTGCCTATTTAGCAAAAGTCCTCTCACGTATTGCTTCTCCACTCCTCAAAGAGTTGCAGCTGGTTGGACAGAAGATGGTGAATCTGGACTGCAGATCAGCTTTCCAAGTGCACTTTATGGTCTCTGCATAAGTTTCCAGATCTGTGTCTAGGCAATACATTGCATATGTCCCAACCTTGTTCCCTTTGGAGTTTACATCATTTGTTTTTAAACTTCCAATATATTTTCTCTTCCCCTTCCAAAAGCTGAAAGGAATTAGCTGCTAAACTAAAACAGGAGGGCAATTCTCCGGCTGATAAAGAGCTGATTTTGGCCCTAGCTGCTGTTGAGTGCGGAGCCCCAGCCTGTAGCATGGCTTCTGGAGCAGCTCCTGTCTTCCGCTGCCAGAGAAGCAGTGCTAACGCCTTCTGCATCACAACACAGGCAAGGAGCCGGGATGGAAAACTTGGAGATGAGGCCAAAATGGCAAAACTAAGATGGCCAAAAGGAGGTGTTGATGCCTTGGCCAAATAGCTGCAAGCACGTTCTGGTCATCTTCCTCATCTGGGGCTCTGGCTTCACAGACCCTTTGCAAAGGCTGCAGGAGGCTGTGACTCCCCTAGAGAGCCTGGTAGCTCCTAGTGATCTGCTGAGGCTGAACTGGGGGGAACGTGGCTGTTTTCTCAGCTCTGGAGGCATGGCGGTGACAGACCTGATCAGATGAGTCGCAGAGGGTGTGTCCCCATCATGCTCTTCTTTGCCTCTAGCTTCACTTTGGCACTTGTGCATATCCAAGGGTATGTGCTGGTTTGGACAATCTCCCACTCCCTGCCCCGGCCAGCTCAGAGGGGTGCCCAGTCAATGCATGCATCCCATTTGTTTTAAAAACTATTTGCATGCTTCAGAGCTCTTTGCCCGTGAGCTGGGAGATGGACTCCTGCTCACCCAGTGTCTCGGAGGCTGCAAAGCTGCTCTGAAATCACACCAGCGAGGTGCAGAAATTGGTGCTACCCAGGTCCCCAGTGGGCAGAGACACAGAGGGGTCATCTTTCTACTTGTCAGGCTAGAAAGATGGGCTGTCACCTGTCATCTGGGCAGGAGGATCATGGTTCAAAGCTGGTTTCCAAAAGGCAGGGGTCATTGACCGTTGCTCTCAGTCAGCCCTGAGCTCAGGGTAACTGAAAGGAGGAGAAAGGAGTATTATTATTTACTTCAGTACCAGGAAGTCAGCATCCCCTAAGGGAGCCACACTGCCTGTTTCTGTTGATTCTTTTCTTTCTTTTTTCTTCCTCCCCACTGCCATTGCACACACGATTCCCTGAGGCAACTCTAACAGCTCCCAGCCTCAAACTCCCTTTGCAATGCCCTGGAGAGCTTTCCGGGGTCAGATTTCCCAGGAGTCTCGGGCCTTTAGCTTCTCCCGCTAGCTGTCTTCTAATGGTCTGGCAGAAAAGCTGGTTTTACTGGGCTGGATCAAAGCACCTCCCTTCTCTTGTGGCTGGCTTCCCCAGATTTCTAGCAGCAAACCTTGCACGCCCTTTCACAGGAACTCCCACATGCAGCGTGGGAACACCCTGAGTAAGACAAGATGGGGAGCAGGAGAGCATCTTGTTACTCAAGATGTGAGCTCTGTGAACACCAGCATCTCAGAAAGGTGATCCTCCTGCCTTTAAACCCCCGTGTTTACATCGGGAACGCTGCTCTGGGGAGGGAAGTTTGCGGGATCTGCCCAATCCCAGGCTTAGTGGTCTACATTTAGCCCTGTGGTCCCCAAAAGAACTGAACACTTTCTGGGATGAGGCCATTTCAGTGGGCCTTGAAGTGGGTGCACAATGAGCTTTTGCTTCCGGCAAACCAAACTTTCTCCTCTTTGTAAATTTTATATGTAGAACTATATATTCTCCTCTTCAGGAAACTCCTTCTTGTAAAGGATAGATTTACTGTCCTGCTGAGTTAAAAAGGGAGATGCTGGTCTTCCCCTTTGCTTTGGAAATTCAAACAAATGACAGGTGATTTTATTTTTAGCATTATCTCTTTGTCTATGGGGAGGGGAGGCATGTTATAGAGGCTCAGGGGTGCTGGGAAGTAAAGCTATATATGCATAAAGACTGTTTCAATGCTGAGCACTATAAATTCAGTGGTGGACAAAAAAAAGAATGTAAATATGCACTTAATGCAGAATTTTATGGATGGTCATAATTTAATATATTGCAAACTTTGTAAATACTTGGAAAAAGCCTGTAAAGTGTGTAAATAAATTAGATTTGTATGTAAGAAGAATAAAAAAGTTTTTACTTTTTGCAATTAAATACAAGTGTTAATGCACCTTTTCCCCTTTCCTGATTTATTTTCTTTTCATGTTACATGTCAGCCATTGAGGTGTTATTTAACCCTTTTTCTAAGTGGAAGTGTCATTTTAAGTGAAAAGTCAGAACACTTTTGTTTGGAAAATGTCAAACAAAACACTTTGGAAAATGTTTTGACAGTTTTAGCCTGGTTCCCTAAACAACATTGATGCAACAGCTCTGCCTTCCTTTCTTCCCGATAACAAACTGTCCTTCCTTCACAATTCAGCTTATTTCAGCCAGCCTTTGAGGGGTAGAAGACGATAAGCTCCTCCAGCGTTCATAAAAACAGGCCAGTAGAGGAGAAAAAGATCCCGCTACTACACAGACAATGCATTAGCCTTGTTAGACACCAGAGAAGCCAATGCTGAAGACCCTCAAAACGTGAGTCAGTAGGAAAGCAGGCTTGGTCGCTTCTGCAGTGCAGAGTTGTGCCTTTCTGGAGCCCACTGGCCTCGAGCCAGACCCTGCACACCCCATCAGGTATTGGCATGTGGCTCCTGCCTCCTGTGCTGAGGCTGCTGGCTCCCCAGGGATGCGCTGGACAGCCTGTTCCTTGAGTGAGCAGAAGTAAAGCTGCATTCCTCATGTGCTTACCTAATGCCGGCTGGACACAAGCTTGTCAGCTCCAGGGTGGGGCTTGGACCTTGTGATGGTAATCTTGATGCTTCAGACGTTGGCTCCAGAAAGAGCTGTTGGGGCAGGTTGGGGAGTTGAGAAATGGCCCTGCACCCCCTTTGCCAGCAGCTGCGCCTGACCTTGCCAGATGCATCGGCTGTTACTCCCATTTCCCCATGAGCCACGTGCCCTGAGGGTGACTCCTCCAGGGCTCTTTTCCCCCACGAGCCCTGTGTGTCCCGTTTTCCTTAATACTTGTTGCTGCACTATCTCCTGCCAGGCTTAGTCAGGATGCTTTAGTGCTGGGGGCTATGTGGAACTTGGCCCTTCATCTCTGCATCACATTTGCAGAGACCAGTATGGATCTTCTCAGTGCTGCCTTGCTCCTTGTAAGCCAGGCCCCAGCAAGCTGGCCCTTGGGAGTTGGAGCCAGTGTTGATACTTCCTAGTGTTTCTCCAGGTCTCTGGAGATGCAGCAGCAGAGCTTTTGAGGTGTCTCATGATGGAGACAGGTTTGCCTTGACCCAGATTCCTGTCCTGCAGTTCACCTTAGCAATAAATGGGAACCTCTGGTTTGACCAGATGAGTTGAAGATAGCCTGTTGAGATGTTAGCCTCAGACCCTGCCTGCAGAAATTGTTGGACTATTGAGAGCACGGTAGACCCTGGACCTGATGAAGGAGAAGGTAATATGCAGAGGTAAGAGATTTGCAGGGGCAGTATGAGAGCTATCGTGGTGCGAGGTGATCAGTGTGATGCAAAGCAAAAGGGAAAATGGCAAAGCATTGCCCGGGGAGCCGAGAGGGGGGAGGCAGAGCCGACAGAGTGTGATTAAGTTGGCTCTGCTAGCCAGAGCTGCCCACCTGCTGATCCTTTCTAATAGCCTCGATCCCCAAAGGCAACTCCTGGAGCAGAGCCGGGGTGGTTGCACAATCGCAGATGGGGAGGAAGAGGCTGCAGGCCAGCTGGAGGGTCTCGGCCAGACTGTCTCTGTGGCACTGCGATTCGGGACACCTGATGTTGAGCCCCCCAGGTGTCTGCCTGGGGAGGGAGCGCAGCCTGTCCCTGCAGAGCTAATAGCTGGTTATTCCAGCCAGCCCTGAAGGCAGCTATAGACTCTCAACTCCCCTTTTTGGGGCAATTTCAGTTCTATAGCCTGTTCTTCCTCTCCTGCTCACCCTTCTCCTGATGACACAGGGAAGGGGCATCAACCCTCTTCTTACCCTCCCCGTCACCCCCCCAGCAGGCTGGGGGAGCCTGGGGGAGGGACATTCCTCAGCTGCCCACTGCTTTGCCCCCAACACAGCCAGTGCACAGACAGAAGGCTGGACGAGGTGGGCTCTGACTCCTGGCTGGGAAGTTGCTACACTGCAAACTGTTCTCAGCACTTGCATCTTGTTGCCTTCGTTTTAGACACAGCAGCGTTCCAGGGACAGCCCTTCGTGTAAAACAGGGCTTTGCTGGTTGCTTAGGGGTTATTATTGTAGTTTAGGAGAAAAGGGACAGGAGGGAGAAGAGAGGACCCAAACCTGAGGATTAAGGGGATGTCTGAGGTTTAGAGCAGCAGAGGCTTGGATGAAAATGTCAATCCAGGGATTACGATTCAGGCACAGGGTCTGTCTCGGGGAGTAGACCCTGCGTGCTCGTTGGCACCAGCCATACTGCTGCTTCTCCATCAAGGCCGATATGAGAGATGGGTGTGTACCGCGTGGCTCCGAAACTCTGCTCTAGTAAAGAAATAAATTTCCTCCCCAGTCTTCAAGCTGTTGGGTGTTCCTTGCTTTTGGGAGGTGCTTTAAATCTGACTGCCAGAGCCGTGGGCTGCTAAGAGCAGAAGTTGGCTGCATGATGCTGAGCTCAGGTCTTCCTCCTGTTTTCCTGTTGCTCACAGCACTGGAGCTGAGCTGGTCCCTGACTGATGAAGAAAAGAAGATAATCTTGGATGAGCATAATAAATACCGCTCCCAGGTCTCTCCTCCTGCTATGGATATGCTGAAGATGGTAAGTGGCTTTGATTGCAGGGGAAAGTCAGGGTGTTTGTGTAGCGCGAGCCTTGATCTTAATGCTAGAAGGGATTGGGGTTTTCTTTAGGGGAGGCAGAGCAATTCTTGTGTAGGGCTACAACTAGGTATCAACGGAAGGGTTCCCTAAATTGCATCTAAAGAGATGAGTTTCCTTTCACCTGGAGAGTTGTTTTGGATCGTTTCTGGAAGTTCCTAAGTGTGATCTGAGTCCCCTGATGCTCTGCGTGAGAGCGATGCAGCTCTCACTCACATGAGGGTCCGCTAGAGCTGGTTGCGATGGGGAGGAAAGGCAGGTGAGACATTGCCATGAGCAAGTGCCCCGGGCTGGAGGGGGAATCCTGCTGTGTGGGGCATCGAGGGCTGCATTTTATTTGCCTTTGCAGGTGAATGGGCTTTTATCTATAGGAGGGAATGTCAACTTCAAACATGTCCACCAGGTCATTCAGTTATTTGGGCTTTCCATCACTCTGTTAATCCCCACAATGACTTGTGTATGGCTGTCCTGGAGGTGAGGGATCCCCCATTTTGTTTGGGGAAACTGAGTCAAGTGCCCACCGTCACATGTAGCTGCAATGGGAGCAAAAACAAGCTCCTGAGCTGGTGCTGCTTTTTGTTTTATTTAGACCCTTGATTTGATTACAGTTTGGCTATCACGTTTTATGTTGCACCACATGTGATTTTTCTCACTGTTTGCAACATGCGTGGAGGAGGAGGAGAACTGTTTATCATGGATAGTTGGAGTGCTTTCCTCTTTTGGTCACAATATGCTTGGAGGAGACTTCTCTGTCTGTCCCAAAAGTTGTCCAGGCTGAATTAAACCTTTATGGGATGATAAATGGGAGCTTACTGAGCAAATGAAACAAAAAGCTATGTTCAGGTATAGGAGGTCTGACTAGTGACTTCAGACTCAAAGGGGACAAAGCCAGAACCCTAAGCACCGTGATCCCACAGACACCCACCAGAGCAAGATACAGAAAATTCAGAGAATAAGGGCTTTGGAGCCAAAGTCTTAGAGAAAGCCTGAGGGAAACAGTCTTGCAGGGTCCTTAAGTCAGCAGCAATTCTGAACCTGTGACTGCTGCTCCCATCTGAAGCTTTGATTGCAGATCGTGTGCTTTGAGATGCTCCTTTCTGCAGAGTTGCTTTATTTCTGCTTAAACATACAGGACCTGCTTGCAGTCCAGAGCCAAAGGCTTTTTTTCATTGAAGCACAACAAATATTTAGCCTGCAGCAGCCCTTTTCCATGAGAGCTCTGTCCTCATCTCCCTCCCGGGACGTTTGCTTGGGCTGTCCTCGCCTCGGAGTTCACCTGCTGCCGTGGCACCGTGCCCGCCTGAGGTCACCCCGCACTTCTGTTTGGGATACGGATCTGGTTGCTGTGGAAATAGTTAGGTGATTGGGGGGGACACATAGCCTAAAGCCACTTTTCTTTTTTAATGAGGCAAATCCTGCAGGTGGGAGTCACTTTTTATGGAGCCCAGCTCCGTGCCAGAAGGAGAGGAGTGTGCACTCCCCAAACTGGGTTTCCAGCCATTGCTCTTAGCCTGGCTTGGGGCCATGGTGGGAGGTCAACCAGCTATTTCAGTGTTTCCTCCCCCCCAGTCCCTCAGTGCTGCTGCTCAGGGGCCTGTCCACATCCCCTTGACATCCCAATGGTGACATGCCCTGCATCGGGGCCGTGCTCTGTCACCCTTCAGATCCAGCCCTGGCTCTGGCCGGGTAGGTCCCCCCTTAGGAACCACTGTTTGCTGGGCTGTCTTCCAGCCTGCTGCAGAAGCAAAGCTGCTGTCTCCATGAAATGGCACAAGGACGGTCCAAACAGCTGTGGCGTAGGATTCCTTGTATGCCTCCCTGCAAGAAAACCTCTCCTCCTCCTCCTCCTCCTGCATGTCAGTGAGGCTGGTGGGGGACCATGGGCCGGTGGGCTCAGCTGGCGGCGGGGCCACTGCTGCTCTGGAGGGGGCTCTTTGCAGGCAGCCAGCCGGCCACGTCTCGGATCCAGGTGAACAGATGAGGTTTCCCAGGAGCGTGTGCTCCCAGGATCTGTGCAGCTGCTGGGGGAGATGTGTCCCGCTCTTCTCTCATCTTCACCCTGGTCAAAGAGGGATGTCCCCAGGCCCCCTTCTGCATGACCTGGGGTGAGTTTCCTCCTTTTCTCCATCCACCTTAACGTTTTCTCCACACTGAGTTGAGGATGCTCCATGATGATGTTAGAGGTGCTCTGGGCAAGGTTGTGAGAGTTGTGCTGATGCACTGATCTTCCCCTGTTTGACCTATAAGCTAAGGTCTGGTTTGTGCTGGGACTTGCTGTGGAGCTCCCCTCTTCTGAGGACTTTGTTGAATAGGGATTTGAATTTTACTCACGAATGGAGAAATTGTGGACAGAGAGCCCAGGGGTCCTTGGTACGTGTGCTTGTGTGCGTCAGAGAGCCTAGTGTCCCTCACTGTATGCTGACGCTGAGCTCCTTTCAGAGCTGGGACACAGAGCTGGAGGCCTTTGCTCAAGCCTACGCAGAGAAGTGCATCTGGGACCACAACAAGGAGAGGGGCCGACGAGGGGAAAACCTCTTCGCTATGGCCCCGACCCTGGACCTAGAATTCGCCGTAGAAGACTGGAATGGGGAGGAGAAATACTACAACTTGACAACTTCCACGTGTGTCCCTGGCCAGATGTGTGGCCATTACACCCAGGTACCAGGCTGCTGGGGTGAAGGGATGGGGCTGTTGAGAAAGGAGCTGTACCAGAGCCCCAGCTCCTCCCAAAGTCTTTGCAAAGGGATGGGGAACCGGGTAGGAATCACAATGATACAGGGGACCTGGGCATGGTGCCAGCCATGACCAGCCTTTTGGAGAAGACCTTTCTTAAACAAGCTCTGCAGCCCTGTTTGGCTACTCAGCAGAGCTGGGTGCCAGCTTGTCTTAGACAGAGATAGGAGGACTGAGCGTTTCTTCACAGCTTGGGTGGGAGCAAGGAGGAGCAGAGATGGTGGTGGTAAATACAAGGATGGATGGATGAAGGGTTCCAGGACCAAAGCAGAGATGGCGATGCTCTGCCTGGATGGACTATATGGGAGGAAAGCTGTGGCACTTGGGTATGTGGGCTGCAGCCCTAGGCTGGGAAGGTGGCCCAGGCAGGGGCAAGGGGCAACATCCTGAATACTAAAGCAACGGGGGGATATGGAATCTGGGCATCTGCCTTCCCCCTGTCACCTCACCTTCAGACCTGGTCTTTGCCTTAGGTGGTCTGGGCAAGCACACATCAGATTGGTTGTGGGGCAAAGTTTTGTGAGAAGATCGAAGGAATTGAAACAGAGGACATGTACCTGCTTGTTTGCAACTATTACCCACCGTAAGTCCCATGGCTTGGTGCATCTTGATGGGGTTTCTGTGCTGGAAGTGTCCTTCCTTCAGTCCCTATAGCAGAGCAGGATTTGGCCTCGTTCAGAAATAACAGCGAAGCAATTCCAAGAAAGGCCTTTGTTATCTTGGGTTGGTCACAAAGGAAGGAAGGGTTGTCTGGTGATCCTTGCCCATGATTGCGACTGCTGAGGTCTGGTTCAGCTCCTGGCACAGACCTGGGGAGGGACCTCCCCCCTGAGAGCTGCCCAAGGCTGATGTCGTGGTAGCTGAGGCTATGAATGGCAGCTCCCTGCTCTGTGCCTTGTTCTTCCCCGATGCCAGCAGCGGTCGCCTGGGGTGGAGAAGCATGTTTGCACCAGCAGGAAGGGTTGGACATGGGAGGAGAGGTGGGTGCTCACTTGCAAAGCCCTGAGACTAGCCTTGGGGACTACTTGCTTGGAGCTGGTGAGACCAATGAGAGTGACTGGTCACTGCAGACATTTATAGGCAGACATTTATAGGCATCTTGAGCAGAAGGGAGACAAAATCACGTATCCAATTGCCCATTGACTGCTCTGTTCTAAGCGGTGGCGAAGGATCTGGTCCATGGAGCTGTCTCCTCTGGTTTTAGCAGCCTTGGGGTCAGGCTGTTGAGTAAATGGCACTGACAGTCTGTGGCAGGAGACCAAGACCTGTTTTTTACATTAATGCTGAGTTTTGCCTTGGCTGGGATATTCCAGTTGAATCAGACCCCCTCTTTGGGATGGGTGTCTCCCCCTCTCCTCACACCTTGTTTTTCTTGGCATCTTCTGCTTCCAGGGGTAATATGAAAGGCCGAAAGCCATACAAGGAAGGACCCTCATGTTCACAGTGTCCCAAGGGCAGAGTCTGTGTCAACTCCTTGTGTGGTAAGTGAAGCAGTGGCGCATGTTCCTTGACAGACTATTGGGACTCAGACCCCTGGGTTGGGGTCCAAGCTCTTAACCCTCCTGGAGCTGTCAGGAAGCCCTGGACCAGCAGTTCCAGGGCTGGACCATGAGACATCAGGCGCAATGGCAGCCCCTAAAACAGGTCAGCTGCCTCAAGATGAGGAGGATCAGACAAGGACTTCGTAACCCCTTAGCCAGCAATTGTTGCCCCATGAAGATGCCCCAAGCCCGAGGGGCAGGAGGTTATGTGAGGGAGGTGAGATGTCTCCAGGCTGGGAACCCCAGAGTGGGGGATGGCCCAGAGTAACCTGAGAGGGGTCAGCTGCTGCTTCACCCCCCAGCTGATTTCTGCTGGCCCTGCTCAATGCAGGGGATCTGTTGAGGTCAGCTGACCCTAGCCCTAACCCATGGCACTTTTCGTCTCTTACCAGAACCCACTGTAGAAGAGACTACTCCAGACCCTGTGACAACAAAGGCAAGCCCATCCACCACAACCACAGCCATGCCAAAACCCACAACCACAGCCAAACCAGAACCCACAGCACTAGTGCCCACCACAGCCAAGCCAAGACCCACAACCACAATCCCAACCACAACCACAGCCAAGCCACCCACAACCACACTCCCCACCACAACCACAGCCAAGCCACCCACAACCACACTCCCAACCACAACCACAGCCAAGCCACCCACAACCACACTCCCAACCACAACCACAGCCAAGCCACCACCTACAGCCATGCTCCCAACCACAGCCAAGCCAAAACCTGCAACACTAGCACCCATCACAATGACAGCCAAGCCAAAACCTGCCACCACACTTCCAATGACAACCCCAGCCAAGCTAAAACCTGCAACACCAGCAGCTACCACAGCCATGGCCAAGCCAAAACCTACCATGCCAGCACCCAGCACTAGTACTGCCAGGCCAAAGCCCACCATGCTAACAACCACCACGCCAAAACCCACCACAACTACCACTACTACCAAGCCAACACCCACCACAACCACTACTACAGCCAAGCCACCACCCACCACACCAAAACTCACCACAACCACTACTGCCAAGCCAACATCCACCACACCAAAACTTACCACAACCACTACTACAGCCAAGCCACCACCCACCACCACACCAAAACCCACCACAACTACCACTACCATCAAGTCAACACACGCTGCAACCACCACAATGGCCATGCCAGTACCCATCACACCAAAACACACCACAACTATGGCCAAGCCAAAACCCACCACACCAAAACCCACCACAACTATGGCCATGCCAAAACCCACCACAATTATGGCCAAGCCAAAACCCACCACAACCAACACTATGGCCAAGCCAGCACCCACCACACCAAAACCCCCCACAACTGTAGCTAAGCCAAAATCTGCCACAGCTACAGCCAAGCCAACACCCACCACACCATCTACCACCGCTACAGCCAAGCCAACACCCACCACACCATCTACCACCGCTACAGCCAAGCCAACACCTGCTGCTGCAACATCAGCAAAACCAAAACTCACCACTACAGCACCAGCACCTACCACAATAGCAAAGACACAACCTAAAACTGTCACAACCACAAAGCCAAAACCCACTGAAACAGAAAGACCCAATCCTACTGAGGTAACTGGGCTAACTCTTTCCTTTGAGCCCACGTTAGACGTGGATTACACAGTATCTCCAGAAGTAGAGGTAGACACTGGAGAGCCTGTTAGCCCCTTAACTACAGAGGATCTGGCGTTATTAGGAAGCATGGGCACAACCTTCAGCCCCAAATCAGTCCCAGAATCAACGAAAGGTGTGAAAGAGGACGGGAAAGAGAAATCAGCCTTTTCCAGTCCACTTCCATCCCTCAGCCAAGTTGTTCCAGAGATCAAGTTAGGTTTCAATAAAGCTGAGCTCATAACCCCCTCAAAGTCAGTGGTTTTCAGCCCTGAAGAGCCTACCTTCTTGCGCTTAACATCATCTTCCAAAGAAAAAAAAGGGCAGAGCCCTGCTTTCCAGACCTCCCTCTCAGGTAAGGTAATTGTGGAGTCTGTCCTGGCATGGACACACAGATGTTCAGTGATCCCCAAGCAGCATGGAGAGCGCTTGGGAGGAACCAGTATCAGACTGGTCCTCTGGATCCTCCTCTTGTATGTGGCACCAACACTTTTCCTCACTTTCCTCTAACACTGAAAGGGGCTGGTTGGATGTCTCATTCGTGAAGCATGGTTTTGTTTACAGCCTGCTCCCCACTAACTCACCAGCTGTGTCGTGCCTTCGCTGGATCGATGCATTGCTGCCTCACACCTTGTGGTGTCTTGGATCTGCATGAGTGGGAGTTTCTCTTTTGTCCAGATCTTCCGCAGTAACCCCAGGTTTTCTTCTCTTCTGCCAGCAGGTTCCCCGGATACTGAAGAACCGGAGACAAACACAGACCAGGCAAGCATGGATCAGCCCACGGCTGGAGCCCCCAGTGCTTGCCTGGGGCTTTCACTCTTCCTCCTACCCAGTGTCATCCTGGTGGGCCTTCTGCTTTGAATGGTCTTTCTCAGCTGTCCCTGCACCAGTCACCAAGGCTTTCTTCAGCATTGGTTGTTCCACAACCCTCGTAGGCTTGGGAGACACCATGGACAATTCAGGTTGA
Organism: Aviceda cuculoides; assembly: GCA_035590195.1. Taxonomy (NCBI): domain Eukaryota; kingdom Metazoa; phylum Chordata; class Aves; order Accipitriformes; family Accipitridae; genus Aviceda; species Aviceda cuculoides. The sequence continues at coordinate 5,268,266 of JAVJGG010000053.1, read as the reverse complement.
CACACTCTCTTCTTATGCTGCCTTATCTGCTCCAGCTCCGATGAGCCAGGGGCAGCTGGCAGTCCCATGGGAACTTGGTCCCCTTCCTGAAAGACCCAAGGGGAGGAGGGTGTCTGCCATAATGCTGGTGACCTTGGACCCTTCTCCTTTCTTCCCAGCCAGCCTGGGCTTCTGGTCCATTTCCAGATTGGAAGTGATGAGCTCTCCCACCCACCTGTGTTGCTGGCAGGCCCCGCCACACCATGTCCCCAGGGAAAGCAGAATGACTTGGAAACCTAAGTGGCGATGAGACATGGTTGTTGGTTTTGGTGTTTGTCTGTAGATGAGACATGGTGGTTGGGTTTGGTGTTTGTCAGGATGAGTTTCCAACAAAAATGCTCTTTTCCCCTCCTAATGTGTCTTTTTGTCTCAATTTTGAAGTTTCATCTCTTCCCTTCTTGTCCAAAAAGATTGGCTTTTTTGTTGTTGTCCACAGGAGAGGATTTCTGTTTCCTTCCTGTTTCTGGTATAGCTACGGCCAGTACTACCCAGATGTACTCTTTTCTCCTCCTCACACCTCTGCAGCCCTTGCCTCCTTCCTGTCTTCTGCTCTCTTTTGCATGTACCGATTCCACGGTTAGTCCATTGCCATGACTTTATTTTACACGTGTGCCTGCACCTGTGTGCACGCACAGAAGAAAAACCTTCAGCACTGAAGAGGAGTTAGCAGCTCCTTCATACAGCTTTCTTCTGCATGGCTTCCTTTGTTGCATAACTTAAGTGTATTTGAATTTAGATACAGATCCCAGTTGATGTATATTTCGCATGTGGTGGAACCTGGTCCTGGAGAAACAAGTCATCATGTGTGCTGGTACCATTTGAGCTCAAGAGAGCCAAACAAATTATGTTAGAGGTTACCGGTGGTTCCAGGACTTGTTGCAGGACCACTTCACTGTCTGGGACACTGTGTGTTTTATTCCCCCATGTCTCTGCTCCCTGCACCTGAGGATTCCCAGTAAGGTGTCTTAAATACATGACAAGCTTTGCAGACCAGTGGAAGGGACTAGGAGATACAGTCTCTTCTCTGGTTGTTGCATCCTTTGATTTCTTAAACAGATGAGGTGGAGAATGACCTGAAGGCCAATATTTGTGTCCTCCCCCATAATGCTGTGTCCTGTGCATCCCCAGAGCATGCACTGAATAAATACTGTTGTGAAACCCTGTTGTGGGGCGTGCAGTGTCTAGCTGGGGAATCTGGAGGCCAGGGGCCTGCTTATTATATCTGTAAAATGCTCTTGATTGTGTGCTTAGGTAGAATTGCTAAAAGACAATGTGGCTCCTGGGGGTGCTGAAGATTTTTACTGTCTTTCCAAAAGCACCTGGGTGCTGGTTTTTGCAAGGTTGCAACTTAATATTTTTAAGCCTGTGTAAAAGCAGCGGAAGGAGGAGATTGAGGATGACGTAGGGAATGTTCCCTGACCACCCAGCTGAGTGCAAAGCAAAAATGTGTCCCCAACAGGAATTTTTGGGCAAGGAAAGCAAGAGGAAGAGAGCTTGGAGCAAAAAAAGACATCAAAACTGGGGCTGGAGTGCTTCGGGTTCTCTCTTTTGAGAGGCTCAGCAGCCAGCCTCTCCCACCCCCCAAACACACACTTTTTCATCTTTGCAGCAAAGAAAGAGGTTAAATACAAGAGTGTGTCCCCAAATCCCATGTTTCTGCAGCAGAACATCACCCAGCTGCGAGCAGCACACGGGGAAAGGGCCTCACGAGGCGTAAACTCACAGCACAGGATCAATGCTGGGATCAGACCTTTGCTTTTTCCTTTTCCCCATCCTTCTGCCCCTGCTTTGCTTGGCGAGGCTGCAAGGCTGCTCTGCGTTTCCCTTCTCCCTGAAATCCTGCTGCAGGAGCCCAGCAGGACCAGCTCTCTTACAGGAAACCAGCTGCCTGTGGGGTTTTTTTAGGTCACGGTCCCCGCTAGCCCTGCTAAATGGTGACCGGCAGATGGCAGTGGGAGAGACACTGCAGAGAACTGGGCAGCTCTGAACTCGCTACGCAGAACCCTACAGAGAGTTCGGTGCTTTATTTAATCACAAGCATCAGATGTAGTTAAGAATCAGATTAAAAATAACCTCCCGCCCAGGTGCTGTGGCTGCTGTACACTCTCGTTGCAGGCTGAGCTCCTGCTGCTGAGTTGTTTTCGGGAAAAAAAGCCAGCCTTGGGTTAGGGACAGATGATTGAAATACAGCCGGAGCGGCTGCTGTTCGGCTGTTGTAAGGGGTGAGGGTTCAGGCAGGGATGGAGCTGAGGAGCATTTCAGGACCACGACTATTTTTGCATCTGGGTGAAGGAGAATGTAGCGTTAATTCCCTATAAACAATAAAAAGAGCAGAAAAGCATTTCTCCTCCCAGCAAAATCAGGGCATTTGGTTAACACCTGATTTTTTGCAATGCTGGATCCTCCACCCTGCTGAGAGCCATCATGGAGCTGGGAGCAACAGTGCTGCTGATTAACAGCATTAGCAGAAACCCATCAAAATAATTCTAGGATTTAAATATTTTATTGTGGTTTGGGGGTTAGCGAACCTCTGTAAAAACTGTTTACTTTTGTTTTCCTTAAGGTTTTGACTTCTGGAGACACACTGTTGTGCAAGAACCTATTTATAGAGTTCCTTGTAACAGAAAATTCAAAACCAGAAAGCAAATCCCCTTTCCTCTTCCCTCTGTGCCCCAGGCCAGTGTGGCTGAGCCTTGCTAGCATGGGCATTTGGGTTGGTTTAGTTTAATCCTAAATTAGGCAGGTTAGGGAAGGAGAGAAGGTGACCACATGGCGAGGGCAGGGTATGGTGTGGCGCATAGGGGAGGACACAAAACCTTCAAGGGAGATTTTTGTAACATTTCCACTCCATTTCTGGGGTTGGCATGAAGGATGCTCTGGCATCGAGATGATGCAGCAGGCAACTCCTAGGGGGCAAAGGAGCCAAGACCCTGGCAAAGATACTGCTGAGTCCTGGCAGCCCCATAGCTGTGGGAGGAGAAGGCATTTGACCATCAGCTGTAGTCAGTTGGGTTAAAATCATGGAAGTTTGTGGTGTTTATAAGGCTTGGCGGTTGCATCAACCTCACCTGCTTAGTTCCCTCTCACAAGCTGGGGTCACCTTTCCCAGCAGGGAGAGGGATGCGCCTGCTGCAGGTTGAGTGAGAGATCACTTAGCTTCATGCTCCTGAAGCTCCCCTGAACATGGTTGAGTTGGAAGGGTTGGGGCAAGGATGTACGCCATCCTGGGGGATTTGCAACTGGGGCTGTGATGCTGGTAGGTCCACCTCGCTGCCAAATATTCCCTCTGAGTAACTGGGCTGAAAGCACTCTAACCCCGCAATGTCCCTGGGGGTGCCAATGGGGACCCACCTTTCTTCTTGTTTCCTGGCTGTTTCTTGCTAAAAGAAGGTGCCTGCCCCCCATGTCATTGCAGCCAGCGATGGTATTGCTGCCACAGTGTGGCTGCCCCGCTGAGATGTGCCTGGGCATCCTGGCCAGCGAGTTAGCTGGGTGTCCCAAATATCCATAGTTAGATGCTTGGACAGCCTGCTAACCCTCCTCCTGGGCAGAGGCTGCCCTTTCCCATATACCAGGACATACTAGGGAAAGTAAATATTGTCTTGGCAGGTTTCTGAGCCCTAGTTGTGATTTATTGGAGACAAGACAATGGGTTAGTGAAGCCTGGAAGTCCTTGTGTTCTCCTGTTGCTGGTATCAGAGTTATAAACATACTTATAGTGAGGACTATCCAAGGCAGAGAGAAGCCCAACCTGCAGCCCTTGAGCTGACTGAGGGGGAGGAAGCAGGTTAGGGCTTCACAAAAGGATTTGGGTTGGCCCAGGAAAGCACCTACTGACAGCCAAAACGGATGGTCTCAGATGCTTGGCCAACCCAATCTGCCCCACATCCTCATCATGTCCTGGCTGTGGCTTCCCTTTCACGCTCAGGATTTTGGTCAAATGGAGAATTTGGTCAGTGACGCATAGTCAGAAACGTTGGCCACCCCTCTAGAGATCCCAATGCACCAGCCAAGCTCACTTCAAGGCAGTAAAAAATACACTCTTTTAAAAAAGTCAAAACAAGTTTATTTTCACAAGATAATATCTCCAGTAATATTTTATTCATGGCTTCCAGCTCACACAGTTTCACTGCTTGAGATTGTCTGCATTAACATCAATGCAATGGAGGGGGACTGAACTGATTTCATTTGGGACGCACGGGTTTAGTTCTTTTCTAGAGGATACCTCTTAAATATGAAGTGGATGTGCCACTCTGTTCCCATGCTCATGGTGCTATTTTGGTACCTTCCAAGCAATTTGCGGGTAGGAGCCCTGCCCCTCAGCAAGCAGCTAGAGGATAATAATGCATCTAAGAGGACCAAGCTGTAGTTTTGCACAGCAAGTCGCCAGGACTGCTGAAGAGCCAGATTTATGGAGAGAGGATTGCATTCCTTCGCCGCTAGACACTGCAGCATCCCCACCCACCAGCTGTTGCCCAGCCCGAGGAAGTCACGTCCCAGCCTCACTGCAGCTACACCCCATCCCGAGAAGCAGAGGAGCCTTAAACAAGCTGCTTCATTTTGAGGAGTCCCATGGCCCAAGCAGTCAGGTCTGGGTCTCCCTGTGTGTTTGCTCAGGGTGAAATTTGAGGGCTCCAATTTCTTTTTGCAGCTCTCTTCCTCCCACTTCATCTGAGAAGGTGTCCTCCGCTCGCCCTCACTCCCCGATGACTCGGATCTCACACGTTTCCCTGACAGTGAGATGGCAGTGATAATGGCCTGAGATGTCCTTCAGTCTTGAAGACCTCATGCAGCCCTGATCATGTTACAGCTCCACTCACGGTCTTGATCCTACTTACTTTGGAATATGGCAGAGATATAGTCCCATCTGCTCCTAAGAAAGAGAAGAAATAACGATTCCTTGTCCCTTGTCAAGTGCCAGAGCTCTGAAGCATGCTGTCTTCTCATATGTCTGTTGCCAGATGACAGTGCTACCTGCTTGGGAGAACCCAGAAAGATTAGGACTTGCTCCCTTTGGCTCACATCTCTTCCTTACCTGTCTCCTCTCTAGGACAGGGTGTTAGTCTAAATTGTCAGCTTATTCTATGTAAATACACAGGACCCCTAGTCTCCTCGCCAGAGTTTGCATGTAAGCGAGTTAGTTTGATATGGATTATCAAATCAGAAAAAAACACCCTCTAACCCTATACCGTGGGAGAGCTGGGAACTTGTCCAAAACAGAATGCACTTCCCGAGCAGGGGCCAACCAGTCAAATCTGATCAGCTCCCAGGGCTTTGAGTCCACACACTAAGCTTGCTCTAGGATCTAGTTCTTAACCCAAACTTCAGAACTGGGTGCAACAAACTTAAATTGCAAGCTCAGACTTATCCTTTTTGTAACAAAGTATCTACTCCCCTCCAGACTTGAGGACAGAGCAGAAAAGAACAGCACACTTAAACCCTTTACAACTTGAGCCCATCATCTGCAAAAAAATAATAGAATTGAACACCAAGAGCTGATGCACCAACTCATTTCATTGTTTCTCTTGCACCAATGTAACAGAGAGGTAGATTTTCTGTAAGTAGGTGGCTCCATGCTCATACGACTGAAGCAGAGCAGTCCCTGGAAGAATGCAATCCTGGATGCTATAAGAGAAGACCGACTGAGTTGTTCAACAATGTCATTGCTGTGTTTTGGGATCCTCAACAGAAGTGATGCCTCAGGAACTCTGTGGCTGAGCCAGTCCTCCAGTGGTTTTGCTGCTCTTTAAGGAAGGCAATAGACTGTATAGTTATCACCTGAAATGGGATAAAATCCCTCCCACCAAACTATACAACCTACTACCTCACCTCCACAGAGCAGTACAGAGGTTTAGCCTGATTCATGGCCGTATTGCTGGCTTTGCATTACTTGCACCACCTGCCTCCATGCTTGGAGTAGAAGTAGATGAAGAGAACTGAAGACCTGACTGTCTCCTTAGGAAAGACAGTAGATTGTATAGTTAGCTCAAAGGGAGGATAGGACTCCACAACTATTCAATCTACTACCTCAGCCTCAAGGACAGCTTGTGACCATGGCAGTCTAAGCCAATGAGATGATCCTTATCCCGGCATCAGCTGCTCTGTGGCTCCTGTGAAGAGAAATGCATGAAAATTCATCAGACTTCATGATGTTAGGGAAAAGGAGTCTCATACCCAACCTTGTCCTGGAGCATCCTTTCCTTCTTTACACCTCCTTCAGTCCACTTGGACTTGGCAATCAATGCTGTCTGCAAACTTTATGCACCCAAGGGCTTACAGAAGCAGCAGCCCTCCCCTTTGAACCCAGGGCCATGCATGCAGATAGCACGGCTCTCATGAAACTGCAGTAATGCCAAGTAACATGCAGCCAGGCTGACATCACCTCTTGAACACACAGCATATCTAGAACAAACCTGCCAGACCAGATAAGAGAATCCATCAATTTAGCTGCTATGCACTCCAGGGAATTGAGCAGATTAGAAATAACTGAGTACAAGGAAGCTTTTAGGCTGCAAATGTAATGGTATCGAGTACATCAAGGCAGATCTCATTTCCTAAACAAATGAGTGCAACATGCAGGCTTGGTGTCCCTTTAATGCTACAGCACAGCCAGGCAATATTAGCATGGATCTGAGACAGACTGGCTTCCCCCCAAGCCCTTGGCTCACCTTCTGAGAATTTTTCATTCTGTGTACACCCAAATACAGATGCAAGGTATTAAGTTGGTAGTTTAAAAGAAACGTGTGAGGTTATTTTGCAATGAGAAAGAATTCCCCTTGAAGATTAAAGAAAGCCGTAACAAAAAGGGAGCCACCAGTAGTGCATTAAGCGGGCTGCGTGTGCAGCACAGCAGAGACCCAAAGGAGGACTTCCCAATGAGAGCTCAGCAGGAGGTGTCCCCAGCCTCCCCAAACATCTGCTGAGCGTTGTAGTGGGACAGGCAGCAGCTAAGGCAGAAGTCCCCAAAGGGACAATGGCTACCTAATGCTTTGTGCTTCCATAGCTAACAGGCAACAGCCTAAATAAGTGAGATTCCCAAAGGTTTGGTGAACTATTGTAGCTGGGATCCTTGAGGTGAGAGTTTAGGATGGCCTGGGGTACAAGGATATCTTTGCAGCAAGGTTTGGAAAGTGTCCCTGTTCCTTTGCAGAGCTGTCCAGAAGTCCTTCTCTCTGGCATTCAACACAGCCCAGGCAACTCTCTTAATTTCCTTTGACAAACTCAGCCTTCACAAGGGATGACCTACTGTGCCAGACCATCTGGCCCAGGCCTCTCCTAGTGTGACAGGGTATAAACAATGTCAAAAAATCAATGGTGCAGGACTGATTTCTATAGCATTTAAGTACCAAGGCTATCCACAGTGCCAAGCACCTTGCATCCCAAACAGCCTTCTTATGGGAAATATTATTCTTCCTCTTTTATCGGCATAGAAAGTGATGCACAGAGGTTGCACATCCCTCCTTAGCACATGCAACACCAGCCAGAGCTTCACCGAGGTTGCAATTAGGCGCAAAGGTCCATCCAGTCTGCAACAGGTCACTCTGCCTCCTCAGAGACAGAAGTATTATTTTAAACTAAAGTGTTTCAGCTTCTCAAAAACTAAGAGAGTGCCATCGGCATCAACCAGAAGGGATCACAGTGGCAAGAAAGCCAGCAGTCGCTGCAATGGTAGGGGACTGGGGAAGTGGGTGGCCCAGATGACCGCATCAGGTGATACCTGTAGCAGAGGACACTCATCTTCTCTGAAGAGCCTCTTGGCAAATGACCTACAGGAACATTTTTTGCTGATTCCCAGTCTCGTGGCTTATATGATTTTAAGCGTATAAGCAAGATATATTTAAGAGGTATTTAAAAGGTCACTCTTGATACCATTGCAGAGAATAGGCGTTTGGGCCAATATCAAACTGTGGGTGGGAAACTACATTAAATAACTCCTAGTTCACACAGATCTAATTATACAGGGAGAGAAAAAAAAATCCCTTCTGACTTCTATAAGTAATCCTGAAAACAGGAGATTTAATTATAATAATTGTCTTAATGAGTATAGGTTTTGGGAATACCCAGCTGCTGACCCTGCAACCCTGATCTTGCCAGGATCCATGAAGAAAGGAGTCAAACAGGAGTATTTAGAAATACTGTGCCCAGTAAGGATCACTATGACCTACCCTTAGTATCACTGTCACACTTGTTTGTGCTAGGCACTATACAAATTGCAACCACAGCAAGCCTCTCTCCTGGATGGCTTGTGGTCTAAATATCAAGGCAAAAGATGGGAAAAGGAGAAGCAGAGAGGTGACCAGATTTGCCAAAGGCCACACAGCAAGTAAACCTGACACTGGAACCAGCCTTGGGAAGTCCTGCTCCAGTCTCTGGTTGCATTGCCAGGGCAATTGTTTGCCTGGGCCAGACTAACCAGGTTAAGGCAGGTCAACATCCACCTCTTCTGACTATCTTTGACAGTGAGGGAAAAAGTGATGTTCTGTTTTAATATCTGCAGGAGAATCATAGATCCTGGGACAGAGAAGATCACACACATACTGGATAACAGCTCGATGGTAAAACACCGCTGGAGTTTCACAAAGAGGCATTATGAATAAGTCATATATCCATGCAGCCATAAGATATATGCAAACCGCGTATCTACCAAGATTTTCAGCAAAAATCCCATGGCAATTGCCAAAGTGAGCTGCATTCAGCTCTGCTCTGCTTTCCAGACACGAAGCCTTCCCTTCTAGCATATCGCTGCTGAAGCATTACATTTACAAGTGCCTGAATGTGATGTAGCTATGCAAAATCCTAGATAAAATAGCCAACAGGGTCTGTAGGAGTCAGAATTCTATACCCCAAAGCCTCTCACTGCCTTCTAAGTTATTTAAGCCCAGCTTTCGAAGATTTTCGGATACTTGACTGCTAAGAACTTGACCTCTTTCAAAAACACCATTTTTTGTGCAGACCTAAAGGTAGTGGCACTGCAATTTTCCCTTCCCAGATTCATAGGAGTCCTTCAAAACTAGCCAAACTTGATTTTTATGAAAAAGCTTGGTCAGCCTCTGTGAGAGACTGCAGGAAGGTCCCCATGCTTAGAGCATGCTACAGCACAGTCCTGCTGTCTAGAGGTGCTTGGAGGGATGAGAGAAATTGGCAGGTAAAAGATTAATGTGTTTCTTCACAGCAAAATCCTCCAGGCTGGCAAAAAAATGGCATTTCCAGTCCAGCTTTCAGACTCATTTTTGGGAAGGAGAGGTGACCTACAACTGTTCTTCGGTTAGCAGGGCTCAGGGCGGCTTGTGGTGACCAGCTGATCAGACCTCCAGTAGACAACCCAAGCTGGTGCCCCCCCGCCCCAAATTTCAAAGCATCTGCAGAGCAAAGATGCCCGAGCATGGACAAGTCTCTGCCTTTAAAACAGGGAGGCATGGAGCCTGCCTCAGAAAGTAGCTGGAAAGGCTCTGAAGCTTTGAGGAGCTGAGCTGGTTTATTAAGGAGCACTGAATGAAATGGAGGAGGGGGGAGGAGGGAGGAGGAAACCATAAAACAACAAAGTCGCTCCTTTAAAAGCAGACACTGCTTTCAGCCTTTGTATAGCCGCAGTCCCGCGCGTCGGTGCCAAAATGTGCCAGGGACAAGCAGGACTTCTCAGTGGGAAATCAGGGCCCTGTGTCTCTGAGAGGCTTTTCAGCCTCCTGGAGCACGGACTGGACTGGGGCAGAACCAGCCCCGACCAATGTGAAGCCTGCATGCAGCCAGCCGGCTGTGTTGGCACAAAATGGCTGACTGTCGGCCATTTTGTTTCCTTAGCTTTGCCTGTAGGGAAGCCAGTAGTGACTTCATGTCCTCACCTTGCCACGTTGCTGGAGTGGAAAAATAAAAAGCAAACAGGCCAAAAAAAAACCAAACCAAAAAAAACCCCAAAAACCAAAACCAAACCAAAACCAAACCCCAAATAAGTGAAAACAAAAAGAGATGGGGAAGGTTTTCAATAGCTCCCCAACGTTGCCGGGGCGTGCATCCACATACAGCACCATTTGCAGCCACATGACTCTACTGGCCAGCGGCAAGGAACCCGCTCACAGAAAAAGCAGCAGACAGCCCAAAAAACCATCTTGAACACACCCCGTGCCACTGGAAAGCAAAAAAATTACATTTGACAAACTAGCCATGAGGACAAGTTGCTTTTAACTTCTCACAGACCAGGCGAACCTCTCAGAAAAGCAAGGCCAACCGTCTTCCCAGACAGCTGATCCTGGAGTCGTTGTTAAAATATAACACTTCGAAAGAGTTAATCAAAGGTGCTGCAAACAGGGAAAGGGAAATGGAAATAAAAATATTTAGAGTTCATTCCTGCAACAGCCCCCATGTCTCAGCAATGCTTTCCTCCATGCTCTTTTAATGGTGTGGGTAGTATTTCATATCAATGTTGTTGTAGCATTTGTTTATTATTAAACGATTAGCAGGTATCTTAATAAATAAGTACTCATCTGTTAGGGGCTGTTTTGAGTCCTATCAGATGTTTATAAACATCTGGATCATCATTAATGAATGTGGTATTGTTATCTATAATATATGCATCTATAACCTGCTTGTTACACCACTTATCTTTTATTAACCCTTCATAAATCCATTATTAAAGGTGGCCACAAAGGTAATGGGTTTTTCTAAATGTTCATGTATTTTCCTTGTAAATTAGCATATAATTTACACTCTCCTGAAGGAAAAAAAAATTCGGAATTTTTATCATAAAAGAGGCGCTATTGATATTTCATAGAGTAATTTCTCCAAAATACTAAAAATCAAGAGATATGAGAGAAAAAAAATCTTTTTGGTTTATTTTTACCTGCTCCGTACTCAATTCTATAGGTTAACTCAAAAAATCTAAAGAAAGAAGATCCTTTCCTGTAATACTCTATAAAACTCTTCCATAATACTGTTTTCCTTCTCGATGTTTAGTTCAAAAGCTGCTCACGGAAGGTGTGCAGGTAACATCAACCCCTACTATAGATTTGCACCAAAACATTTAATTTGCAATGCGAACTGCCCGCCCAGCACCCACACATGCAGCCCCAGCTCCGGGACCACCATCACCCATGCAATTCTCTACATTGTCCGTTTGTAAGCAAGCCAAGCAGATATGGAGGCAAATACCTTTCTGTGCAAGAAAAGCGATTTCACCTCTTTCTGCTCTCCTTCCCAGCTCCTCTCTGAAAGTCTCTGCTTCTCTCCAGATGTCCGGGCAGTCCTTCAAGGAAAGGTAGGACGATCACCCCAACACCGATGCCTTATCAGATCCCGATCCCCCCCCATGCAATTGGACAGAGATCTGCTCCTCCGAGCGTCCGTGAACAAAAAGACGTGACTACTAACTCCAAGACATCCAGGCTACTGAAGGAAATGCAGAATCACTTAAAAAAAAAAAAAATTGCTTTTATTTGGCGCATGTTCTGGTATTTTTACCATGCTTCTGCGCAAAATTGTATGGTAACGCCACCAAGTTCCTTTAAACTTTCAAGGCATGTTACTGTTGATGGCGTCTCTGTCGTGTATCACACCTTAACGTGTGCAGGACACACACACTGGTGCAGTAAACAGCTTGTTATCACAGTACAGCTCCATCCTTGTAAGAAAAGCAAGGGCTTAAAAAGCCAAGAACAGCTATTTCTTTTAATATTTAAATTAAGATTTTGTATTCCTGAGATGAAAACTTTCAAGGCAAGAAGGCAATAAACAAATCAAAAATCCCTAAAAAAAAATCCTCCGGATCACATCAGCTAAATCCAGGCACTGCCAGATCAGTGGAAAGGTGAGATCTCATATTCACCAAAAACAAGAGGACACACAACAGGTTAAAATGCTACCGTCCAGCAATGACCGGCTCTAATCATACCAAGCCGATGTGTAAAACCATCCGCCTGTCCAAAAACAAATTAGACAACAGTGCTCTCTGGTACTTTATAAATACAGAAGAAAGGAGGGCTGTTTTATTGAATATAGCGAACAAACCTTTCCGTCCGGCTATACCGTGCAGCCCCGCGACTCTGCATGCACCGAGTAGCCTTACGCTGCTAATACAAAAGCTCAGTTTGGCAATTCCAGGCATTTTCAGTGCTCAACATACGCCAAAACTACCCACTCTCTGCCTCTGACTTTGGTCTCGTTCCAAAAGGTCCTTTTTTTTTTCTTTTTTTTTTTCTTTCTCTCTCTCTCTCGCTACAGCCGGTGCCACGTAGAGACGGGAGAGTTGGGCTCGAACATGGCCGCAGCCTCCAAAAAAGAGCCAAGTCCCAGCGTCCTGGCTTCCCCCTTCCAGACGGAAAACAAAATGGCCATGCAGCAGCCATTTTGTTTGCTGCGGGATGGGAGGGAGAAGGGAAGGGAGGAGAGACGCAGGCCAGGCGGGAGCACACGGGAAGGATGGGGGGGGAGAGGGAGGGAGAGAGGAGGGCGTCGATTCGGCAGGAACCCAAAAGCTCTGCGGTGATGCCCGGGCGCGTCCTCCCTTCCTCCCGCCGGGGCTGAGCTGCCCCGTCCAGCCCCACAGCAGGACCGATGCGGAGGGATGGACATGGGGTCGGCTTTTCCAGCCCTCCCAGGCCGGTTGAGCTTGAGTTGTCCGGCCTGACAGGGGTTACGCTTCCTTCCCTGGGCCTGGCTGGCACCTCCATCTGCCCGCTGGCACGGGCAGGCTCCTACCCAGCCTCTGCTGGCACCGCAGGGCTTGGGCTCTGCGAAAGCTCCCGATGGGAGCCAGGCAGGAGAGCGGAAACCAACCCGGTAACGTCAAACTCCTGAACTTCCCTGGGCAGGAAACGGTGTAAATAACACCCACGGGGAGGGGGAGAGGAACCCAGAGCAGGCGGGGAGGCCTTGGGGACAGCAGCTGGGCAGCAGCATGGCCTCTACAATCCAGATCCTAATGGCACCTGTGGCGAGGAGGCCCAGGGAGGAACCATCCAAGGTTTCCTCGCTCACTTCTGTCCGGACGAGCCTGCCTCAGAAACAGTGCCACGTGGCCGAGGCCCGTGCAGGGTCCGGGCTGGCCTGCAACGACGCCTCTCTGCTCTCAAAGCACGCCAGGGGACAGCGCGGGCAGCTGCCTGGTACCTGCCCATAACGCGGGGTGCAAGTCTGTCCCCGTCCCTCCGAGCATGCCGGCAGGAGCGAAAGGCTGTGCGAGCAGCGGAGGATGGGGCTGAGCCGCGCTGCAGACAGCGGGGCTTGCAGGCAGCCCTGCCTGCCCAGTGACCGGCTGGCTCTTACCAGCAGTACCTCACACCTGCAAAGTGGCTGGCGAGGTCCATGACCTTTATCTGTCTTTCTGCCCTTGCACGGACCAACACCACAACCGCCCCTCCAGACAGCACGCCTACAGCCTGAGGGAGCAGAGAAGCATTTCACTCAACGCTCTTCTCCCTAAAGCACAGGGCTGAGCTCCTAGTTAGCAGCCTTACTGAAGAAACCTATGCAGTGAAGCTGCATAGATGAATCCCACCCTCCACCACAGAGGTTAAGTCCCTTCAAGGCCTGACCAAAACCAGACACGAGTTTTTTAGAGCAAGGCAAGCACCTCACGACCTTGTGTGAGAGTACCCGCCGTGGGAAGACCCTTAGGAGCACACAAATCAAACACCTCCTGGGCTTCCTGTTTCTGTAGGCAAGACAAGAGGTGAAAATCATAACTATTCCCAGGATTAAGGACGGTTAAGAGTTCCCCATTACAAGTCCTGCCTCTTAAGTATGCAGGGAAGTGGAAATGCCAAAACCTAGCACAGTTTTGAAGTTGTTACAGATCTTGTAGGAAAATCCTATAAGGAAGGTTCTTAATTGGACAAGACACTTCGTGGCATATTCATGTGGGATAAATTTAAGCACTGGAGGCTGGACCTGCTAAGCTTTATCTAGTCAGTGGGGAGGGCAATTTCTCTGCAGAGTAATTCAGAGCAGAAACTTAATGCCAACATCTTGAATTATACTGCGAAGAAACCTAACATTTTAAGATTTTTTTTTAATAACCACTATTCCTCACTACCTGATCCTCACCAATTTTCTGCAGAGTAGCCTAAGACCTCCAGGTGAAAATTGTTATGGATTTATTGCTTAGTAATTTGCTGTGATTGATTAGTCTTATTAAAATGTCCCTGAAAATAAGCATCACCTGTAACAAAGTCTACCAAGTGCCTGCTCATCCTAACTTCTCATGTGGGTTTGGTGGGGAGCTATATGACCTCAGAGGTAGGTTTGTGCACTTCATATTAACCTTGTAGTTTGGGAATTTTGAAGGTATTTGAGAGATCCAAGTCAGGTTTATTTTCATAGGATATGAGAAGGCAAGGCTCACTTGAAAAACCTAGCCTTTGCACTGAAAGAATACTGCATTTCTTGTGCAATACTCTTCCAGGAAAAACATCAAGGCAGCTTGCAGAATAAAGACCAAAGGGCTCTAGATGCCTATAGCTATAGATCAAAAAATGGCCACATGCAGGATGTCAGTTTGAAGCTAGGAATTGAGAAATAGTTTCAGATGCTCTGGCACGAATACTCTCTTCTAGAAAAACCCTGACACACTGAGGAACTTTATTTTTATCCTCGTTCTAAGTGAAAACTTACTATGAACAAGGCAGGACAAGATACATTTGCAAGACAGGGTGTTTTGCCTTTCCCAGTAACAGGGGCCCTAGATCAGCTAGGCAGCACCTTCCTGCTGGGTCCTGAGATGGAGCAATAGGGGATTAGGGACATGCATGGGGCTGGGATAGCTGAAGATATTAACAGCCCACACAAAACTGTGCAGCACCTCTCAGCACTAGTTGCTTATTCAATGCATATTAGTCAAATGGGGGGGGGGGGGTGCATGGAGTGAAAGATGGGAGTAAGAACTTAATAAACAAGAGTGGGTGTGTGCTTGGGAGGCTTATTAGCATGGAGGGGAAGGTATCTGACTGCATAAGCAAAGGAAAGGGATCACAAATGCACAGGTTTTCTGGACCTGGGTTACTGAGAGAGCTCAGATGGTTTGTGTTAGGAGAGGGAGATGTGAGTACAATTAAAGTGCTGGAGCTTTACAAAGGACAAGAGAGAAGTTGCTGAGCAAGGGGATGTTTTTGTAGCCTCCAATATGGGCTGCTGTGGGCTTAGTAAACTGGTGGTAGATTAAGATGTGGTGATGAAAGGAGTCCCTTCTCTACAGGACAGGCCACTTGCTCTTGGTGCTTTCTGCTTTCAGATGCTGCTGCTGTGGCCTCACCAGAGGTTGTTCAAGCTTCCAGTGTTGTGAGGGGCTTACTGCCTGGGCAAAAGCCAGTTGAAATCCAGGAGCAAAGGATTGGTAAGGTACACGGGCCCATACCTGAGCCCCAGGAGACTCTCTTCCTCAGGGACAAATCATTGAATGCAGGAGTTGGTTCTCATTCTTCTACACACGTATACTTGCTGCCAAGGATTGTCATTTGATAGTAGGTAGGGCAAAGCATGCTGTCTGACTTCAGATCAGAGCTGGGTGGGGAGAACAAGACTTCCATCTCTGTTTGTGATCAGGACTCATGAGAAAGGGTCTGTGATGCTGTCATGGGTCTTGCAAGCCAAAGAACTCAATCCTTGTGCTTTAGCTCTGTTTTTCCCTACCACATTGTAAAGCTGTGGAAATCAGCTGCTCATCATCATGTGTCCAAGTTGGTGGACCTCCTCAGCATCAAAGCTTCCCCTCTGGCTGTTCGCTGGAGTCCCTTCAGGTCTTATCCTTCTGGTCTAAGCACATCCCAGTGAGCCCGTACAAACATAGCCCCGCCATCATCTCTCACATGCTCCCTCCTCCCTGCACTAGCTTTTTTGCTTCTGGTTCATGAAATTTTGAGTGGATGAAAATGTGAGTAAGAAGCAAGAAGTTATTCATTTGCTGATGAGAAATACTTTCCTTGTGAATGGGGAGAAATGGCATTAGCTTTTGCCCTTAGTTGGTGCAAGCATGTGAGTGAACTAGACTGTCTTCTCTGGGTATATTTGGATGGATTCTTTTCTTCTCCAGGTTTATCCAGCAGCACCTTTCCCCACCAGGCCTGAGCACTCTCTTGGGAGTCTTTAGGACACCTCCATTTCTGTCTCAGGGGAACATAAGGCGGCGGCAGCAGCAGCAACAACAAAATCATTTGGGAAGGAAATAACAGACTTAGCTGCATTGCTGAGCTGCTACATCCAGTCTTAGTGAGTCACTTTGCCTCTGTTTCCTCCTTTGGGAGATAGATACTCCCTACCTGGAATGCTGAGAAGGTTAATTAGTTAATGTACCAATTAACTGAATGTGCTTTGAATAATGGAATTGCTTGAGGCAGTAGATCTCATGAAGGTCTAAGTCTAATACTGGCTTTAACAAGGGTGGGCTCCCAGTTCTTATCAGCTGGGAGACCTTGTCTTCAGCCAGAGAGAAAAGAATTGAACTTATCTGCATTATTCATACTGTTGCCACAACACATCTGAAGCACAAATGGGCAGTGTCCATCCAAGCTCTTCCCTGCCTGCTTCTCCCATCAAGGCTGAAGATGCAGCTGACTTTCTTCTCACAAACACAGCTCTGGGGCTCCAGACCAAGGAAGTGGAGAAATCCAAGCTAGGGTTTGTGACATTGCTAGTCTTTGTGGTACATGCTCAGCACTCTGTTTGTGACCCATATCCCACCTTGCTCTGTAGGACTGCATGCACCCAGGGCAGCTTCTCCTCTCTCTTCCAGAAGATGGATGGTGGTAGAGAGCACTCTGCCTACTAAAGTGAGAGGTGGCTTCAGTTTCCACATCACTGGGACCCATCCCAAAGTGGATTTGGAGTGGCAGCTGCAATGAATCCCACAACCCCAACCGTTTCAGACTGTAGCCAGTCCTGAGCTCATCCCAAGGCGATTTCATGCAGCTTCAAGCACCTTCTGTGACTACAGAGGTAACTGAGCAGTGAAGTCACAGCCCACAGCAGAGGCTGTAACCTAGTTCTGAAAGGTTCCAACAAAGATGTAACCACTGGAGCTGGTGGAGGTTGTTTGTCTTACTCAGGCATGAATACAGCAATCCATCTAGAGCCTGCACTTCATCAGGGTGCCGAAAGTTACCCCTTAAGAGTGAGATTGTCCCTAGGCCATCCTGTGTGGTCTGGATGGAAGACAAATTGTGACAGTTGTGATTGCTCAGGGAACTGAGGTCGAGTTTGATTTCCAAGGGTGAGACTAAATTCTTCTTCCACTACAGTTCTGCAAGCTCTGAAACTCTGCAGGTTTAGCTGGGTTCCTCCCCAGCTGGAAAAGAAAATGCAAGGCAATGTCACAGCCATTTCTTCTGTGTCACATTTATACAATGCAAAGGCCTAATCTTAAGAAGCTGAAAATCATAATTAGGCAGGCAAGAACCTACAGTCTGAAAAATGCATCTTTCTTTCTAGTCTAGTCTGAGGCATGTATTGTATTAGACTCTTAAGGGCTGAGTTTTCAGAGCTGCATTTTCAGAACTGAACTGCCGCTGAAAGCAGGCCCCCTAAAATAAGCAAGATTAGCAAATGTTCCCACCTCCACCCGTTCTGACAATGACACCAACAGACAGATTTTCATCACCCTTTTGGCTGAGCCCTTCTGGAACTGTGGACACATTTTCTACAGGCAGAGTTCTTTACAAAACTCCCCTTTTCCAACACAGAAACTATACAGATTCCTAATTGCAGCCAAGTTTCACCACAGATACCATAACACAGATCCATCTCTCTTCCCTCTTTGTTGATGCAAAAATGCCTTGGAGAAATAATATCAATATGTCTTTGCTAATTGATGTTGTTGTGTTGGCTTTGACCCATCAGTTGATTGGCCATCCTCAACCGTCATTTCCTAAAACCAGTATTTTTCTGCTTGTTTATCTTCCCTGGCCTTGTTTGCACACAGCCACCACCCAAAAACCTCTCTCTGTCCAGGGAGTAGGATTTATCGCCTCTGTTTCAGTAGCAGCAGAACACAGAACAATATAGGGCCTATGCAAACAAGTACTGCTATTTTCTTTTGCTTTTCATTTATTTCTTAGTGGTAAATCAGTGCATTCCAAAACAAACAAAAATCAGAAGATTTAGGACCCAAAGAGCAGTCTAGAGCAATATAATTAGGGGCTGAAGACAGGTTGCATTTAGAAGTTAAGCAACAAGTACCCCCAAAAGCAAATGAAATGTTTAATCTGTGGCGCATACCTCAAATTGTTTCTGGCCGGTAATGACGTTTCGGCACTCTGCAAATGGCAGAAGCTCAGGTGCCTGGATCACTTAACACTACACACAGGAGAGATCTGGGCTGAGCATATAAACTGCTCTGGGTAGGGACCATCTTTATCTTCTGTGTGGGAACAGCACTTAGTACAATGGTTCCCTCAAGACACTCCAATGACCAAATGCACACAAATAAGAGCTAATATAAGTGCAAGCTGACACAGTTTGAGTATACAGGACACCAGGACTGGGAAGTATAACCCTTAGATTTTGTCCTGACTCTGTCGCCAAGCTTGACCTTTCAGAAGACCCTAAAGGACATGCAAGCTTGAGCCACTGCATTATGAAAAAGCATTGATCCATACACCAGCTCCTCCTTTGACTTCACTGCAGCCCAAGCCAGCACATTGGCCTGGCATTTGCAAGCCAATGCAGGGCTGCCATGTGTTTTTTGCATACTTTGACAAGATTGCCAAGGAAAAGGTGGAATGAACCCTCAGGATCCTGCACCAGCACCTATCAAATTTAACCAGCATTCTTACAGAGCAGGACTGAAAGCCCAGTCCCTTCCGCAACCACATGGGGACTGTATAACCCGTACTCAGGATCCCATGTGATGAACAAGACTTTACAAGCCTGGCAGCTGAACATAATCCACCTTTACCTGCTTGCAGTAAAGCTGAGCTCGGATGAGCAGGCAGTGTCTGGAAAGCTGAGCTTATCAGTGTGTTACAAAGATCACTTTGAACAAAAGTTCAAAGCCCTTTGTAGAAGATGCCCGCCCGCCCTCCAAAGAAGCAGCTTTTCCTGGGCTTGGTCCTGCTATTTGCAGCAATCATAGCTGGTTTGTTGGCTGCAGCTCTCCTGGGGCTCCTTCTGGCCTGACCTACACTGCTGAGCCCAGCGGGGAGAGGGAGCAGACGCCGTCACGACATCCACGGCTCAGAGCAAGCCTTGTTCTCAGCCTGCCTGGAGCGGCCATGGCAGACACAGATAAAAACAGTGCCCGGGGGGCATCTGCCTGCAACGGGGCGTGCGCTGTTGATGTGCAAGGATGAACAGATGGGTTGATTACACAGGGAGAAATGGACACTAATCGTATCCAGATACACCAGCTGCAGGATTTCCTCCTCAGCCCTAAAGGACAGGAAGCCCTTACCTGCTTCGTTATCCTGTCTCTGTTCATTAGCCCCTTCCCCCACCCTGGGAACCACATCTCGGCTAATCCCCTGGGCAGGGAGGGCCCAGACTGCAAAGCTGAGATCCAGATGGGAACTCCCACAGTGCTCAGGCATGGCTGGATCCAGCCCCAGGTCAGGGGCCTATCCTGGCTGTCAGCTCCAGCACAGCCAGGCTCCGCCAGCTCAAGTTTCCCTACTTTGGGAGCTTGTTGCCGGACTCTTGCCGCTGCCTCTCTGAACAGCTGGGAAGATTTCAGGACTAACAAGGGCAAGTTGTGCAACAAAGACTGTGTTGGGGTTCGACATATCGTGAGCCTCCACGGCTCTGCTGAGAGGCAGCTGGGGTGGAGTCCAGTGTGCGTTAGAACAGCACACGGCTGATGGAGCCAGGGAGCGAAGAAGCTTTTGCAGATTTAAAACAGAAGAGGCGTTTCCTCAGCAGGCTGTAGGATGACTGTCCAGACTGAACTGGGAGGTGATGTTGGAGACCTTATCTGTATTCTTATTCCTGGGAGATGGAAACATGCCAAGTGGTTGGGTTTCATCGCCTGCTTAGCTTTTGCACAGTGCCAGCTCAGAGAAAGGAGCAAAACCCTCCTAGACCCTTTTATCCATGTCCCTTTGTATCCATCCCAGCTCTCTTCAACTGCAGTGAGGAGCTCCCAAGGCAGCGTGGCTGGAGGGGTGGTCCCAGACGTTCTCTCTGTGCAGCTGCTCAGCTCCCAGAGTCTTGGCCCAACCCTTCTCCCACAACCAGGAGCCCTGGGAGCAGATGTGCAGAAATTCAAGCTGTTGATCACGTTGGTATCATCACTTGCCCTGACTCTTGGTGGAGTCTCCACATGAGGAGTGCAGCCTGCTTGAAAAATGTTATAACCCAAGCTGTTGCTCCGAGTTGAGCTTTTTAGGACCCTCTTTCCTTGCACGACCACGGTGCCTCCATTCCTAGCCCTCAGGCTTGTGTTGTGAAGCTCAGTGCAAGCAAATTAGCCTGCTCCCATCCTGCTGCCTGCTCCCAAGCTGTCCTGGCTCCACATGCCAGGATGCCACATGCTGTCCCTGCAACCTCCATTCCCCTTGGCAGAGCCAGTGCCCAGCGCCAAGCAAGCCAAGACCAAAGGAGAGGAGAACTGCTCCCTGAATTCTTGGCGTTACTCCCAGAACCTCCCTGCCTAGCTGAAGCTGCTTCAGGTCCCCATGCCTGGCGCTAAAATATCACCACGTGCCATACCACGAGTTCAAACCAGACCCTGAAGATCCTGACTAAACAGTCAACCAAGTCAAAGGTGGCTGTGGCTGCCCTGCAGAGCCCTCAAGCTGGGAAGAGGAGGAAGAAGCACAACACTTGTCATGGTCTTGCAGGTGAGGAGAAATCTCCTGCCTGGTCCTGCATGGGCTGGGGCTGCCCTGGAATGCACAGCCATCTCCCTTGGGCACATCCTCGGTCCCCAAGCCCAGCAGGACAGTGACACTGATGTGCTGGCAACAGCCACAGGACAGAACAGCACTGGTGGGAATGAATGGGAGAGGTGCTTGCAAAGCCACTGCCCCACAGCCTGGCTACGGACCTCCCAAAACCACAGGGTATTACATACAGGGTGATAGTTGGTTGTCATCATCGCAATAATATAATACCTACCTCTGAGAGTCCACAGACCTCAGTTCATGCAGCATGTTGGTTGTGCCCTTTGCTGGGCTACTTCTTTTACATTTTCTGTGGCCAGGACTAACTCGTGAGTGACCCTAGCATGCCAAACCCAGTGTGCATTAGCCCTACGTATCTCATGGGCTTTCCAACTGCAAAGCCAGACAGCACAGCTCAGTGCCCATGAGCAACCCTACAATAACAAACCAGCCGCCTCGCTTTGTCCTCCCAGACCTCACCTTTCGCAGCAGCCAAGTAACATCAAAGATAAACAGTAGCTATGAGCAACTCCACAATAACAAACTGGTACTACAGAAAAAAGTGGAGGGAAATTAAGAAATTAAAGAGGTGGCAAGGAGAGAAAAAAACTGCAGGAAGGAAAATAAATTATATTGGTTCTTCTGAGGACCAGCAGCGGGGTGGTATGGAGGGTGAATCAGATGTGGGTACCTCTGGATACGCTATGTTCTCTTTGGTGCATGAAGCTGCTAGCATCAGCTCTCCCATGGACGTGTTTCTACAAGGATCCCGTCAAACTCGTGCCCCCAAATCTATTGGAATAATTAGTTGAAAGGCTGAGGACAGAGCCTGCAAAGGCCAAATTCAGTCTCCCTGCCTTTTACTCCCTCTTTCCCCACCAGAAATGGTCACTGGAGTGGTGAAGCTGATTCCCCACCACAGGGGAAGCTGGTCCCCTCAGGTCTGGCCTGTAGAGACACAGAGCACAGCCTTTCTGCAACTGTAAATCAGGCAATTTTCACCAATGCAAGTTTTCCTCCGAGTTTTGCTTTTTTTTTTTTTTTTTTTTTAAAAAAAAAAAAGGAAAAAGAAAAAAGGAAATCACAATCCAAACTTTGCCTTGGCCAAACCTGGCCCTTTTAAGGAAAGGAAATTTCCCAGAGCCACCCTCGACAAACCTGGAGGCCCGATCCTGCTCTCAGGAATGTCAGTGCAAATCCAGGGTGGCTCTGCTGACTGCCGGGGGGTTACAGCAGCCGAATGAGGCTTGAGCCTTGGAGAAAATCTCCTGATCTCCTGCCTGGAGATGGAGCAGAGCTCGCACCAGAGAAGCCTGAGAGCAAACTCAGGATTCAAAGGCAATAAACAGCAGAAAGATCCAACTCCCAGTTTCAAGAATTCGTCCTTTTTGCTGAGCCATGTTCTGGAAGCACGAGCCCTATTTTGCTGCAAGCTGTGTGGAATAAAACAGCTGCGTCCCTTGGCTGGATGGCTCTTCCAGGGGTGCCAGATGTTTTGCTCAGGACACGTCAGAAGTGTCTTGCTTGAGTTCAGACTTTCTCTCCTCTCAGGCTGCCTACTGCAGAGCCTACTGGAGCTTCAGCGGGTTTTTTTTATATCTGCCCTCCACCAGCTTTTCCCAGGGAAGCAATAGGGATTGGGAGCAAATTGGGAAAGGTCTGGTTTCACCCCAGCCCGTCTGTGTAAATAATCTGCAAGGAGAAAGCTGGACTGATGAGCAAAACACTTGTGCTGCCTTCTCAGGGTCTGGATGTAAACCGGTGTGTAAACACACTCTGTTGAAGAGGGCATCCCAACACATTTTGGGGGTCAGACCCCATGAATGACTGGCTGCCCCCAGCCCCCACAACACGGGAGTTTCAGCTTCCAAACCAATTGCGGGGTATTGTGAAACCTACCCACGGCTGTGCCGAACAGCATACCAGCAAGCAGCAAGGTTCAGAGCCGGACCCCAGCATCCTGGCTGCCAAACTGGGCTGCACGAGGCCACGCGGCTCTCTGTTGGGCTGGGAAGATGCACAACACCAGGGACAGCATCTCTGGGAGGCAAGGGACAGGCAAGGGGTGTCCCAGGAGCACAGCCGAGACAGCCAGCACAGGCTGGTGGGTCACGGAGGCAAAGTGAGGCCAGGGTGTTCGGGTGCTTTGTGGCCGGTTTACTGTAGGGCCATGCGTCACTCGCTGAAAGAGGGATTTTCTTCAGAGAAGGGAGGAGGAGGGGGGAAGCCAGGCGGGGGGGAAGGAGGAGAAAAAATTTGGTGAAGGAGGAGGGGTGGTTTTCATGGCTCCCGAACGCCTGTGAAGTGTGCGGCAGCCAAGAAGGAGGACCCTGCCCTGCAAACAAGCTGCTTTTGTTGCATCCCAAATGGGCCTAAATTAAGTTTGACAGAAAGAGGGCAGATTCACGCATGTTGGGGCCAAAGCCCTGGGCTCAGTTATGGCCAGGCAGACCTGGAGAGCTTCGGCACAGCGGTGCCAAATCTCGCTTGGGCGTGAGGGGAGAGGTGCGAACCTCCACGAGGCAGGAGGCACTGGGCGCCCGCAAGCGGCCCCATCAATCATCCCGATGCCTTCGCAAAACAGCTTCCTCCCAGGAGCACCCGGCTCAGTCCTTCTCCAAAGCCTAAAGGCCGCCATCGCTCCGGGAAAAGCAGCCTCCAGCCGCTGCCGGAGCATTCCCTCGGCCAGCTTTGCCCACTGGGGCCGGCAGAGCCTTCTGCCCTGCTCCTGGGCATCTCCCCAGCCCTGCTGCCCGCCCTGGCACGCTGTGCCAGCCTGAAAAACAAGCCAGCTTCTAAACAGTTAACGCTGACAAAGCCAGACCATTTGAGTTCCCTCCTTCCCGAGTCGCTTCTGGTGTAATTCACCCCCTCAAAATGAAATAAAATTATCCTCCTCCTCTGACCTCGCCTGGGCGTCCTCCCTCCCTCCCGTCCTCCCTCTCCCTCCTTCCACCCTTCCCGTGCCCCCACCCTGCGCTGGCACGGCTGGCCGGGAGCACGCGTGCCCGCCGGTCTGCTCGGCAGTAGGAGCTCCCACCACGTTAGCTGCGGCTGCCATGTTGAATTGCAAATCCGACATGATTCGACATATTTTTTTCCCCCCTCGGCGGTGCCCAGTGGGGAACTAAAGAAGCACCCGCGCGACACACACCCAGCCCTGAGTGGCTCTCGGGGACATCCCGGGTGGCGGGGTGAGGGCAGGGAGAGAAATCACCCTCCAGTCCTGCTCCAAACACTGCATGTAGGGACCTGTCTATCTGCTATACATCCCTCTCTATAGGAGACCGATTTTAAAGTCGGATGTTTTAACACCAAAGGCCGGAGGACTCGCTGGGAAGGGGTTTCGGGGAGAAGGGAGGTTACAGCAACAACAAAGCGACTGAGCAACTGGAGGAACAAAATGTTATTTCAAATCAAAGGCAAAAAAACCCAACCGCACGAACGAAAAAAAAAACCAACCCAAAATTAAGAGTGAGGTTCGATTTCGTACCAAGGCAGCAAGAGAGACGCACCGTGGAAGAGAGTGGTTTTGTTGTTGAGTGGTGGCTGGATTTAGCTCCGCTTATCCGGACAATCATCGGGGAAGGATCCTTTTCCGAGAAAGGCCAGTTTGAGTGAGACAGCTTTTTTTTTTCCCTTCTCTCGCTCGCTCTCTCCCCTTTCCTTCTCCTCGCAGCTCAACGCCAAGAAATGGGCGGTGCCTGGATGCCAGGCTCCATCCGAACGAGACACCCAAGGCCAACGGAGGCTGGCACAAAGGCGAGCTGGCAGGAATTCCTGCACTCAGAGCCGCACGCCCGCGGGACGAGCCCGCCACCTCCCAAAAAATCAACCTCTGACACCGCCCGCTCCGGAAAGTTGCCCCATTGGGCTTGAAAACGCCCCATCAGGCTCAAGCACAGAGGGGAAAAAAAAGGACAAGGGGAGGGAAAAAAAAAAAAGCCAAGACCTTCCTTTGCATCGACACAGGTTAAACAAAAGGCCTGGGGAGGTGGATTTTTTTTTTTCTGCCTCCCTGAGCTCCTTTTCCCGCCTGCCCGTCGCCCTCCTCCCTCCTCGCGCCCTCCGTCGCCGGCTCCCTCGCCTGCCGCCCCAGCGTCCAGGCAGAAATGAGCCCTGGGCTCCCTCCTTCCTGGTTTTAGCACGACAGGAGGCGGCGAGTCCTTGAATAGGAACGCACACACCCAACACGAGAGAGATCCGATGGGGGGGGGAGAAAAAAAAAAAGGACAAAAAAAATATATATACAAACAACAACCCACCCGCCATGGAGGAAGGTTGGGAGCAGTTGCCGTCAAGGGGGGGTGGATTGGGGGTGGTTTGGGTGCCAAGGGGTATTTTTGGCCTTTTTTTTTTTTTCAGCTGCCCTAGCACCTGGGTTGTGCCGCTTGTGAAAGGGGAGTCGCGGCGGGTTGGGGAAAGGACCGGAGAGAAGGGGGGGCGGCCAGCGTTGGTAGCGCTGCTGGGGAGATGCCAAAAAAACAAAACAAAACACGTTTTCATTTTGTCTGCACCAGCCTGGGCGCAGGCGAGCGCGGGAGAGAGGGAGGGAGAGGGAGGCGCGCGCCGCCAGAAAGCCGCCGCGCTCAGACGCGGGCCTGCGGCCACGTCCCTCCGCAACCGCCCCGGCAGCCGCTCCCGCTCCCTCGTCCCCCTCTCCCTGCCCACCCAGCTTCGCCTGCCAAGTCCGAGTTGGCACAGCTCCCCCGGCTGCGCCGAACAAAGCCGTCACCCATCCCCGAGCCGGCGCTGACAGTAAGCAAAGTGACAGGCGCATCTTCCGCATGTTAATCCACACGGCGAGAAGGCGAACGAGCGGCGGAGGCCCCCCCCTTGCCATGCACGCACCCCCCCCCGCCGCCGGGCACCGCGCAGGTTACATACGGGGCGGGGGGGGGCCGGGTGCCGGGAAGGAAGAGTTCTGCAGGATTTATTTGACACTTATTTTCCGGGCAGCCCTATTGTGGAGTTGCGCCGTTTGTTTCTTATTGTCTGAGCAGCAGTTGGAAGCGTCTCCCCGAGGGGGCCCCTCAGCCCGGCTCGGCCGCTTTGACAGGGAGGTAACCATATTAGGATGTGTATGGCAAAGTAAACAATAACATAGTTGCAATGAAATGGAAATTTTTTTTTTTTTTTTTTTTTTTCCCCCCCAGCTAATGGTGTTGGTGTCAGTCCTGTTTTTAGCCTTTTCCCCCTAGTTTTGTCTTCCGGCTGAAACAGGCCATCTTCTTTACAAAATTAAAAAAAAAAAAAAAAAATTAAAAAAAATAAAAAGAAAGAGGGGGGAGGCAAGTGGTACCAGCTTCCCAACTGCTCACTGCGAGACTGCTGAAAATGTTTTGGGTCACAGCGGGGAAAAGGAGGGGGAGTGCTTGTGACATCCAAATAAAGACATGTCAGTTTAATCACTGGGGGGGGGGGGAACCCAACCAAATACGATAATGCCCGCGTGCGTTTCTGAGACCCACAGCAGAACGAGGGGCTGAGTGGGGATGGGGAGGATAGGCATTAAAATTGCAGTTTTGAAGGCAGGAGGCAAGGAGATTAGAAAAGTCCAGTCGCGTTTTACACAATTGCAGCGAACTGGTGGGATGAGCCAAGTTGTGCAAACCCCTGCAAGTCTGCTGGCTTTAAAGCTTTGAAATCGCTAGTTTTACAGGATAAAGCACTTTAAGCGAATTGTAAAATGCAGGTGTCAAGTTATTCGGTTTAATCAGAAACAGAGCTCAGAGCAGCCGCCATGCAAAGGTTCTCCCACCAGCACGGTCGAGAGAAAAGTTCTGCAGCAGGAAAACACTTTCGAGTCGAACAGTATTATTTTAATACCTCCGGTCCACGTCCTAAGCGAATTACCAAGAACAACAAGTGTAGCATCTCCTCGCACCGAGGGACGAGGCAGCTGCTGGCGAGCGCTGCGTGCCGAGGCTCAGCGCTAGCAGTCAGCCTGCGAGGGAATTACAGCCATGAGACCCAGGAGTTTGCACGTCCTGGTGACAGCGGATCGGGGCAGCTCCCTGGTGCAACAGTCCAACACAAGCTGTTGAACTGTTTGCACCGCCGGTTAGCATCCTCCGCCGCCCAACGGCCGGCAAAATGGAGCGCTCCTCGGCGAAGGGCTGACGAAACAGATCGCTGATGCTCTCTGTCTGTACCAGGCACCGGCGCGATAAGATACGCCGCGAGGAGAGGTTTAAGGTAGATAGGCAAACAAAGTTGCTATGAGATCACGCGCTTAATTTAGAACAAAGGCAATGTTTCTCTGACAAATATGATGCACGCTTACCCTGCCAAATTCGCTCGTACTCGGCTAATCCGCAGCAATCAGAACACCAGTGTTGACATCTAATGGTATACCTACAAGCATCTCTCTCTGCCTTTCCACATGGCATAAGCCTGCTCCGTTAACGCGCTTTAAATTTTTCAACCATCTTGTTTAACCTAAACATCTATAAAATTACACAGTGCGTTACTCATCTATGCTGTGCGTGCAACCCCCTCAACAAAAATAAAAAGTTAACTTAACAGGCTGATATCAAAATCAATAAATCACACGACCAAGTAGCAGTTCAAAAGTTCAAAGACATGATGGCCAGTTCACTACGTCGTAGCACTCAACCAATAATAACTTGACTCCATCACTCCTCATAGTATAGACAATTTCATAGCATCATTTTCATTAGCCTGTCTCACTGAAAATTGCTAGCTATTTATGTATACGCTAAAATAAATTAGCCATTTCATCGAGCACTGTGATTCTTATAAAATACATTAACACAATACTCAATTTTCCAGTTGGAGTAAATAAATAAATCAATAAATTCAATACAGAGTAATGTTTTTTTTTATTTTTTTTTTATTGTGGAGCTTCAGCTCTCAGCGTAAGTGTTTTTATTGGGTTTATTTGTTTCAATAAAAATTGAAATGGGCCAGTGATCTTAGCAGTAAGATCTGGGGGAAAAAAAACAACCCAGCCCTATCTAATATTAAGAAAGTATACTGTGCAGTTCAGCCAACTGGTAATATATAATTTTTGGTCAAAAATCATTTTCATTACAGCTATTAAACAGCCACTCGATTTTGAAAGGTTCTTCTCTCCCCTCATGAACCTTCACGAGGAGGAGCCGTATTCTGCAGCCCAGTGAGAAGCCCCTGGGCTCTGGTCCTGCCGAGCCCATCCTGCCGGGCTGGGGGCAACCCCATACCACTTTGGTACTTCCACAGAGAAATTGGGTGTGGAAAAGTTACCAGCACTCACATTCGCTATTTTTAAGCGCTCACAGAATATTATATGCAGCATGGCTGCGGGTAGAGGCATTTGACATCAGAGATAAGATGGCAGGAGTGGAGGATGGGGGAATGTGGGAGAAGGGTTCATGGACACCCCCAAGAACTTGACCTTTGAAGAGGGCTGTTGTCTCTGGCTCTTTAGGTCTGTGCTGCCCCGTAAGACATGGCCAGTAGGTTTTATGGCTGAAGCGGATCACGGGTAAGATTTGGTGATGACATCCTACGGCGCAGCTCAGTGCATCCTTTGGGGACCTCGTATGTGGCTTACGGTGGCTCGCACCCTACAGAGAAGCACCTTACTGCACTAGCAGTCCCCATGCCTTGGGTAAAACACGCATCGCGTCAGGGGCTGGGCAACAGGATGATTGAGAATTTGGCCCAGCAAAGCGCTCACACGTGCACAAGAACGCGGACCGCCTCGGTCCTCCTGCTACTGTAACCTCAGACCGACGGAGGCAACCCACCAACCCCTCCAAAGTCTCATAATCCTGGTAACGCAGCACTTCTCTGCAAGTCTCACGCTTCCAGCACAAACCACAGGCCTTACCTGCTCCGTGATGAGGACAAGAACCTACAAGGAACTAGGAAGAAATAAAATAGACCCCTTGTGACATGAATCGGTGTTGAATCCAGTCTTAGCAGTGAAAAAACAAATGTATTAACTAACACAGACCATTTAAGCCCATAATGGTTTAACATAATTCCTTTCAAAAGGCTGCATGTGAGTAGCACAGTTTGTAAACTGCCTGGTGGTAACAGGAGGGTACTTCTGGTTCATATTCACTCTTTAACCTAAACAGAAGGAAAGTAAACATCAGGTCTCAATTTTAATGACCGACTATAAATAAAAGCTTTTACGCAGAATGCACAGTTTGCAAAGACAACGATTTTAAGTATGATGTCACTAGTGACCTACTGAACTACATGGCACATGTCAGACAGACGCCTGTTTCTTAAATTGCAATAATAAATTAGTAGCCACAGAATCTGTTCTGTCAAGAAAACGTGAAGCTTTCCTATTCAGATAAAAGTTTAATGACTGTTTCAGTTTAGGTGCATGAGTTAAGATTACTGTTGATGGGGGGGATCGACGGCAGGGCCAGCTGCTCCGCGCTGTAAATACTGCACGCTGTCAAATGGAGGCTCCTCGGCCACGGCCACGCAGAGGCCACCGCGCTGCCGAGCCTCGCTGCGTTAGCACGAAAACACCAGCTGCAAAACCAACGCATGCAGCTGCAAGTTTCCACAGCGGCTTTTGCTAGTGTCCACAAAATTCCCTCTCCTCCGCCACTGAAGATCAACCTTCTGACCTGACTCTGCAATGAAACCAGCAGGAGCAGGAGGCATTTCTTCCATACCTTAGAGGTGTCATGGAGCCAAGTCAAAGGACTTCATGCTCGCTCGGGAGTGAGCAGCAAAGTGCATCCCACATGAGTATGAGAAAAGAGCTTCTCCTTCATCTTCCTCCAACCCCTGCGCAGTATCCCTTCACTCCAACAGGATCCAAGCCTCTGACACAAATGGAAGGCTTTCGTCTAACTTTACGCTGATAAAAATATTAGTATTTTAAAATACAATACATGCATACTTGCGTAGAACCTCCCAGCACTGTGTGTGTGCATGCACACATACAGTATCCTACAGGTGTAACCACTAACACCACGCAACGCACCATATCCCATCTTAACTACCTCGTTTTCAGTTACTAGTAAATTTGCTAAATTTTAACCACTCGCACTGAACATTCCTTGTTGAGCATTCTGCCACGAGCCAAATTCTGGCAAAAAGCTTAATCCAAAACTCCTGAGATACTCCTGAAAACAGAGACAGGGAACATCGCTGATCTACCCTGGTGAGCAACCCTGATCACCGCTTCTTCGGGAAGCCACCGAGCTCCCACGCGTTGGAGCACAAGTAAGAAAACAAGCAGGTAAAAGACTTCAGTGGGAGGTAGGTGGGTGGCATCATTCCCCACCTACTGCCTCCTCCTCTTCCTCCTCCTCCCCGACCCCAGCCGGCAGGCAGGGGTAGAGGAAGCCACCTGATTTGAATAGAGAGGAGATATCGCCAGCTCAGGAAGCAGGAAAACAAGCAGACAGGGACAAGGAGGCCAGAGAGAAATGAACCATGACTGCCTGAGCATGTCACCCCTCTCACGGCTGGGGTTCCATACATTTTTTTGTCCGTTACAGAGGAACTAGAGGGTTAGTCCAGTTTGGGACACTTTTGGAGACCTGTAGCTTGGCCAACCTGAGATCAAGTTGTGCAGATATGTCCAAAGCAAAATCCCTGACTTCAGTGTGACCTTCCTCCCCATTTCCACATTTTAGCCCCAGAACATGGAAAATCCTAAGGCTGCTTGGCTAACAGATGTTAAGTGTGTTCTCACACAGCCAGGCAGCATCTATTTCTCTAATTCTTTTCTGAGAAACGGCTGCAAGGTCTTAGTGGAAAGTTCTGGACACAGAAAACTTCAGTCCAAATGGGTTGGCATTTCATCGTACTGGGAACAACAGGGCTTTTCAACAGGAGGTGTGGGTCACTCAACCCTAGAAGTCTTTTGGTTTGTTTTGTTTTTTTAAATAGGAACATCAGCTTCTTTCTCTGTGTCAATAAAGAAAGTAGAAATTACTTTTTTTTTTTTAAATGCTGTTTTGCTGGTTTCCCATGAAACATCAACTTTGTTTTCTCATATATTATCCTATGCACAGAACTGGAAAAAAGCTTTATGCAAAAAAACCCCCAATATGCAATAAAACTATGTAACAAGCACCATACAGGAGGGAGTAATTTATCACTAAGGCTTTCCGCATCTGCCTAATGGGTCCATGCCCTTCAGCAAACAAAGGCATATTGCCTTTTCCTCCTTCCACCCTCTCTAAAAAACAGAACCCGAAAGCAACCTGCCCTGCCCCTGTTGCCTCAGCTGACCTGCCCACTCCCCGTGAGGATGCAGGCAATACCTTGAATGCAGCAGAACGGTCCTTCCGAATTCGGCGTGTCCCACCCAGGAAGGGACGGGCACAGCCCCATGGTGCTGCCAGGCCGTGCAGCGGCTCTCTGCTCCAACGCTTGCAAAGATTTCTCGGCGGGTAGAGCTCCGAAGGAGCTTGAGCTTATGATAAGCAACGGCATACTTAACAGTTACATATTACTGTTCATGATAATGCAATATTTCATTTGGGTGATTTAGAAGTCCCTCTTGACCAACTTACAGTGAGACACCAAACGCTTCATCAATCACAACCATTTTTATTCACAATCCAGTGCAAAAACTACAGGGAGAGTTGAATTTTCAGCAACTCATTGGGGAGGGTATTGCTACTAGCACTGAAAATCCTCCTATCTCACCAATTTTTATGTTAGATTCAAATATATTTTCTTCCTAAGCAGCATTCCATTTTCCTGCCTCTCTCTGCCGTGTTTCTTATCGTGGCAGGGTGAAAGAGTATCCAATTTAATATCTGTTTTGCAGGACAGGAGATTTTTTCATATCTTATGCACTAAGGAAAGCTGCAGGGGATGGCTTAGCAGGCTGAGCATCAGGTTTTAAATACCTAGACTCCCTGGAACCACAGATCCCATCAGGTCGACTGAGCCCTTCATGTTTCTGGGGTAGATAAATTAAGTGTCATGCTGTTTACTTTGTTGGGATCTTTCCGATGAGACCTCTGCGGTAAAGGTCCTGTCTGTTCTGCATAGAGTTGAAGGTTAAAGTCTCGTGGTTAAGGCACAGCACCGGGTGCCACCTTGATCTCACTAACGCTAATGGCAATTCTGCCATTTCTGTTAAGAGAGACATTCCAGGGATGTACTCCCAAAACGTGCTGCAACGTTACTGGATGACTGAAAATTATTCAACGGCTTATCTGCCTTGGTTTTGGCGACTGTTAAAGGGAAAAAAAAAATACATATACACCTCCCAGATGTTTAATTCATAAGTTATACAAAACTGTCAGATCTATGGATGACAGAAGAGAGATATTCATCATTTTTACAGCCTGATTTCTCTGGTTGGAGGTAACCCTATGTTTCTGCAAAGTCACACCTCTCTTCCCACTCTGCACTGCACGAAGCAGTGGCTGAGCCCACCAACATTAATGGTTCACAACAGAAGCCCTTTAGTAAGAAATCACTGGAGAAAAGTAGTGCGAAATAATCATAAAAGACAAAATGTTAATAATAACCACAAAAGTCACAGTTTCGACAGACATGTACAGAGGCATACACCCATATTCACAGACACACACAAAACCCTTCTCAACCTTGGACATTCAGAGAGGACCCTCTATCTACAAAAAGGTCTGATTCGTGGAGGACAGACTCAGTATTGAAAAAAACAGGATACTTTGAGGAGAGCACCTGTAAACATGCACTTGGAACCTACTCCTGGCCTTATTCTTTCCTTCCTAGCTACCATTATTTTAATGGATTTAGATACACAGAAGATTCTGGGAAAGGAGAATTGAGGGAAATAAAATGTAACAATGGAAAAAAAATAAGTTCTTCAAAATCATTTCCTTTTTAAGTAGAAATTAAGCAGAAATCCTATTTCCTTTTGCACTGGTTAGGGAAAGGTCTTTTGATTTGTTTCCACAACAGCTGACAGTACACACTCCCTGCTCAGGGTACCACAAATAATAATTAACACTCCTAAAATGTTGTGTGTTACGATGATGCACCAAAGGTTGAATGTGGCTGTTGGCTGTACTGGCTGTAATTTCTTCTGAGGTGGTCTAGTGCAACTCCCACATTTTCCTCCCAAACTACCCAAGGACCTGCTGGAGCTCCAGCACAGCACCGCATCAGCCTACAGACCTCACTGGGATGGGGTAGGAGAAGAGACAAGAAACAGTCTTTCAGCGCAGTTGACACATCGGTACATTCAAACTGTTTTTTAATGGTTTTTGGCTAACCAGCAGACATAGTATCAAACCATTTTTTTTAAAACACCTCATATTCAAGCTAAGATATCCAATGTTGCAAACATATTATTTGCATTGCAGCAGGTAAAAGCTCCACAAGGGAAAGGAACCAAAAAATTCTGGGTGGGGCCTGTTTTTACTGCAGTGTTTCCTACATATGTCTTTTAGAGGCAGGACAAAGACCCTTAGAAAGGGAGACCAAGATCCCTGTCAAACCTTTGCAAACCAAACCAAAGCAAACCCAACCAGCGGAATCTGCTACAAAGAACGAGAACTTTGCCCAAAATACATCTCTTGATCCTGGAATCCCGGTATCTCTAAGTTAAGCACTCCAAAACCGTTCATCAGTTCTAAATGCCTTGGTTAAGGACATGAAGGTCTGCCCTACATACTCCAGCTGTGGCAGGGGACAGAATTAAAGTAGAAAAAACAAGGCAGGGCAGCAGATGGCTGTCCAGCAAAACGAAAACATTCACAACAGAGCTTTTCTAAAACTCCTTTGAAACAATTACTACAGCACCTTGTTAGCTCACTCTTTAAAGTAAGTTGGACAAGAGAGGACATAAACTCCGAACAAAATTCCTGTCCACCATGAAGCCCTTGCAAGGCGGCTGGCTTACAGGTGTGTTTCCAAACTCACAGAGCATCGCAAAACCCTTAAGAAAAAGGGGTGGGAACAAGAAGATGGAGGTGCATCTCTCTCCCACACGCACATCTCTTGGCCTTGGGGACACAAAATCAGCATCGCAGCTCAGCCCTTCCATCTTTCTTGGCTCAGTCTAACAAGACGTCCTCCATATTCCCATCTGCCCTCTTTTTGCTCTTTACTGAGGAAAACACGACCGGCCCAAAGCGCTACTGGCTGCCGCAGGCGCTGGCAGCTCTTTTAGCAAATAGGCAAATCCTTCATGTCCAGCATGTCCCTGAATGCTCTGAACCACGTCCTGAGAGCCTGGCTACAAGTCCCAGCGCAGGCCGAGCGAAGCAGAAAAGAAAATCATCAGCCTTGACTCTAAGCTCCTGTTTCAGTGCTTCAAGGCACTAGTAGTCAGCAAGGAGACTTTCAGATGTGCTGGTGTGTTCGGAGGGAAAAAGCAGGAATAAAAAGTAGGAGCCAGGGCTGTGCCTCCTGCTATCCCAAGGGTGAGCCAGGATGCTCTCCCTGGCAGTGGGCTCCCAACAGGGCTCTGATGGCTGGTCACACCCGCTACTTCAAATCAACAAGCAAACCAAAGTGAAAAATGGAAAGGACAAGGTGGATTTCAGATGAAAGTGAAATATCCCTCCTCTCTATCAGGTCTGAGGGGTAAAGGATGAAACAGGATGGAACTGGTTTTGGTTTAAAGCTGCAAAGGAATCGCAGTGAGAGAGCACTTACAGAGAAATGTATTTTCATGTAAACTTTTATGTGCCCCTCCCTTGTAAGTGGACATCAGGGAAGATGTTAATAAACATCAGGGTGAAAAAAACACAGTTTAAAAAAAAAAAATCAAGACTACAAATCCATCTCTTCCTAGATCTCAGAAATAGCTCTGCAGCTACATACGGCAGGGAGCTGAGCACACTCAAATACAAGTTTGCATCTTAAACGTAAGCACACATACATACAAACAAGGTTTTGCAGACATTTGTTAGCTGTACAACAAGATTTTCTAGGGCTGGTGCTGCAGCTTATGTTACAGTGCTTGTAATATAGCTGCAGATCAGCCCCCCAAGCAGGGGCCTTGGAAAGAAGCTGAAATAGCGACGGTTTGTGTTGCTGGGGATATTTCTGAGACACAGTTGCTGTTTACTGTGTTTCTATTTCCAATCAAGCTGCAAAGTCCACCCATAAAACATGAGGAGGCATTTCTTTGGGTGTGGGACAGTGCAACACGCACGCAAGGAGGACCAGCTCTTCAGCTGCTTCTCCTGGGCACAGCTCCACCAAAATACTCTTAGCCTGATCTACAGCAGAGTATTTGGCCTATGAAGAAGAAAACTATAGTCAAAATCCCCAGTTACAAGGCTTCTCTCAGTATATATTTATGCACAAAGCTCAAATAATTTAATACCATGCCTCACTAATCATGTGAGTGCACAATTTTTGCAGGGGCAAACGGTTCTTGTGCATTTATGTTGTGCACCTCTTGCTCCTGGCTTAGGAAAGGTGCCTCATAAACTTACTGGCACTTTTAAAGGTGGCATATATCTATCTATGCCATATACAATCCAATGTGATTAATCGTAGGCTCCCTAGGAGAGATTAACCTACTCTACAAGGAGTCAAAAACTACTTGTAACAATGGCAAATCACAGCATATGGCCAATTGGACAGCTTCATTCCACTTCAAAGGGAAATTAAGTAATACACTCTGGGCTATGTTCTCCTCTTGTTACACTTGCAAATCCCCATTAATGCTAATGATTGCATAAGGTGTAAGAAAAATGCTACAAACATATAAAACAAAGCAAGATCGGTCAAGAATATGCAAAAGCATATGCAAAGGGATCTAAAGAGCATTTAAACATAACACAGCTTCCTTCTTTCTTTCTTTATTTCTTTCCTTAAAAGCAAGAAGCACGCAGGATTGCTAAAACATATAATTTGCCAAGAAACGTACAAAATACAGCTCATGAAAAACAGTGAAATAGAGACCCGAAATTCAAGGCCAGTACAAGTTCATCATCTTAACTGGAGATCAGAAAATTGGCTCCTAAAGTAAAAAAAGAACATCAATTCCATTTTTTCCTAAGAAAACCATTTCCTACCAACTTTGAAAACAAGAATGCCTGCAGTGATCTGATTGGACTCTCTGTGATGGTTTTGGCTTGGCTCCCTCACCCCTCCTCAGCTGGGTGGCTAAATGTGAGTCTAACCACGAGGTTCAGAGCGTTCTCTTCTTATTAACCTTCCACTTCATGCTTCCAATTTTAGACAGGAGTAAAACTGCCTTTCAGAATTTTCACTTATTCTTAGTGACTTCTGAGGTGAGAGTTCACATTTCTGTCCATATCCCTGATGCCAGACTACTGCAGAAGGACAATACACTGGACAACACAGAGTTAATTTATTGGGTTTGGCCTTTTTCTATTTCCTTGGATTTTTTATTTATTTATTTATTTATTAGAACCATCACAAGAGCAGCTCAATGGCTCCAAAAGTGCCATAAACTTTTGCCCAAACTTTGACGCCTAGACACAAAACGAAGTACCAAGATGATCTCTTAGATGCAAGATCTGCGAAGGCAACCTGCAACCATCCGTTGTGGTGGGACAGCATCCTGACTAATTAGTACCTTTGTTAAACGCCTGGTGCCAAGTCCATGCTGTCACCATGGCCCACCAACGCTTCCGCGTATGATGCGAGATGAGGTGAGAACTGAAAGTGTGCCCTAACTGCTCCTGAAAAACTGTCCTCCTTCCAACCAGCTGCTCTTCCAAGCCACGGGACGTTTTCCAGCATGGTTATGAGCACCACCTCAGTCGGGGCTCTTCAAGATGAATCTTGTCTTTGAGGAAGCAAGAAAAATTCTCAAGGGAAAAAATCAGATTTGGAAACTAAACGTTTTGTAATCTCCTGCCACACAATTTGACTTTTGGGCAAACTTCCAACACTTTCAATAGCAAAAAACCCAGACAACTACACTGTCTTCTACCATCTCCTGGTGTATTAAGACCAAAGCACGATACAATACCACACACATTTAAAAAGCTGTACAAGCAGAAGGGAGTGACATACCCATGCACAGTGGTAGAGGAGACAGAAAACATACTACATGAAATAAAATGGACCCAAAATAACCACTTCTGTTACAAGAAATTTATCTTCTCGTGTTCCTCTACTGAATTCAGCATGGCTTTCCTGGCACAAGGAGCACCTGGGCGATCTCCAGTGCCGCTGCTAACCAAGATGACTCTGCATCAGGAGAGCCTGGCTCGTCCAGGCTTTGGCGACAGAAAGGGCACAAAGCAAGGAGAGAAGAAACACCGGCAAAGCCAACCAGCAGCACTGAGCACTACGACACGCGCTCAGATACGACTGGGCTATTGCACTGCTCTTATCAGCAGACACAAGTTCAAGGTCAGCCTTGATGCACTTACTGAAAACTGACACTGCCTGCATCCTGCAGTCACAGCACGACTTCAAATCAAGGCTCCCAATTATTGGTAGTAATTTTGTTTATTATTGCAGGGCCTCAGGACAAACAAAAAAGGAGCCCCATTGTGCTCAGC
Organism: Aviceda cuculoides; assembly: GCA_035590195.1. Classification (NCBI taxonomy): domain Eukaryota; kingdom Metazoa; phylum Chordata; class Aves; order Accipitriformes; family Accipitridae; genus Aviceda; species Aviceda cuculoides. The sequence continues at coordinate 5,231,002 of JAVJGG010000053.1, read as the reverse complement.
ATTGTACAAAAATGCTTAATTAGCCTTGTCGCAGGTTGTTCCCTTGAGCTTCTTTTAAACAATGTATTTTCAAATATAAATTCAAATTTCAGAATTCTAGAAATCAGTTCCCTGAAATTTGTTTCCATAAACAATCAACATGACTTTGCCTTTCCAAATTTCAGCTGTACAAACACTTTAACTCTTTTATTTAAGAAAAATTTGTACTACAAAATCTTGGTTCTTGGGATGTAAATCGATTTTTACCCTTTATTTAAAGCCAGGATTTGAACTAAAATTTTCTCTCAACTATGTGAAAGTTGCAAAATAGTTGTTTTTCTGTTGTTTCTCTCCTCCAACTTCAGTATTTATACATGAACAGTATGTATTACAAATGTACAGGAATACTCGCAAATTGGAAAAACAAATTAAGAGTTGAGTTTTAACTCAACGCTATATAAATTGGGCTATGAAATTTGAAGCCATGCTAAGATCTCATGAATTCAGCAGCATAATGAAAGCAGCGCATAGCTAGACAAGAGGAATACCAAGACTGTTACAGCAGTGAATGCAGGAAAAGATGAACAAAAATTATGGACGGAAAGTAAAGCCTCAGGCTTCTTCCACTTTCTCTGGAAGCATCTGGTCATGTACCTTATTAGAGAAGCCAAAGTAGTTGTACCGCTGGTCCAACCTCCCATACCAGCGCTCGTGTGCTGTTCTTAACACTGGCTAGATTCAAAAGGTGAAAGGAAAAAAGTGGCACGTGAGGCAAGAAGAAGGCAGCCCATCCTTCTGAGAGTCATTCACCCATGGTACCAAATCTCCCCAACTTGTCAGGGGATGGGTCTTGCAGACCAGACCACCACTTGAAAGCATTTTATAACCATTGTCAAATGCAAATACTTTCCACTGAGTCTCCAGCTCGCTTAGATTTGTACCAATAATTTACAGGTCATCAGCTATTACATTCTATTATCTAACCCTTCAGACTCTGCTTTATTTCTTTTTACTGTTACTGCTCACTGATGTTTCCATTCACCTTTGAAGATGCCTGTTTAATTTAGCTGGATTTTTAGACCACACTTTGGATTACTTTTCCCCCAAGCTTATTCCAGCAATTTCTTGGCAATAAATGTTATTTGGATACCCCACAGAAACTCCACATCAAATATTGATTACTGTTACTTCCATTACCATAGGCTAAACCAGTTAGGTCCTAAGAACAAATTAAAGAGGTTGCTTCCATGTTCTGGTCCTTTAGAGGAAGGGCACAACTATTCTCTGTAACAAGGGAGATGCTGACACAGAACCAAATAAATGCCCTAAAAATGGTTATTTCTCTGGCATGGTTAAATAAAGAAAATATAGTAAACTACTTTGCATGCAGAGGACAAAATCAATACAGTTTCCATTCAGGCAACAAAAATTATAGCATATTGCTCTACATACATACAGACTCTTCGTTTAAGGTGGAGTTTCCACAATTCCCCTCTGAATACCCAGCTTTGCAGCATGCACCTCTCTACAGCATTCACCAATCTCTGCTTGACATTAGTACTAAACAATATTCATTAAGAGCGTAACACTAAAGTGCAACATGTAAGTAAATCAAACTCTCAATGCTCTATTTTACAAATTTCATGGGCCACTGGGGATAATTAAAAGGGTAATTATATAAAGTTGGTGCAGTTTTGAGACTCAGATGACATTTTCTGCTTTAAAGCACTTGATAATCTGGAATTTTTCTACTAAGACAGTCTTTTTGTACTTTTATGGTCAAGCAGCATAAACAAACAAGAACTGTTTTTCAAAGTACTTCAATTCTTTTTTCTCTCTCTCCCCCCACACTGTTTTCCTTGATCAATACCACTCACTTGTAATTCCTAAAAGTCCTACATTAAGATATCAAGAAAAATGAAACCTTTAAAAAAAAAAAAAAAAAAAAATATCACTGATCACCACAAAATGATACTGAGCCTCAAGCCTGGTTTAAACTGTAGCTCTGAACAAAAATGGTATTGCTTTGGGTGTTTACAGCACTGGAGTGCTGTTTGGTTTGTCACTGTGTTTAACCACTGCTCTAAAGCCAGCAAAGTACATTACTGGTAGTAACAGCTCATGAAAAATACAGCGAAGAAACTGCTAGTGGCAGAAGCATTTAACTTTCTTGTTAGCAGCCTCCCCCATGTGGCACTTTAGCACCAGCAAGTTGTTTATTATGTTCTGTGCCAGGCAAAACTGATTAAATGGGGCTCTTAAGAATCAAAGCGTTATAAATTCATGGAAATACAGCAAGCAATAAATTCCATGGAATTAAAAGCTTACTAGTGCTATTAGCATTTCAGGGTGTTTGCATTGTTAATAGTGATGTGCAAAAATGATGTTCCTATAAGACAAGGCAAACCAACAGAAGGTATGCTTTAGCTGCTACATTTTTACACAATGTCATCGTTACTAGTAATTTTTTCCCCCCAAAACTAAAATGCTCATTAATGTTTTAAAGAAAAATCTGAACCGAAGGCCTATAGACCAAAGATTTACATCCCTAGTAAAAGAAAAGTACTATACACAAGACATAATGCTGTTATGACTCTATGAAAGAGCTGGAGATGGATTCCCCAAAGCAGAGGTCTGCCCTGGCTTTTGGGAGAAGGCAGCAGGGTAAGACAGGGTGACATTGCTGTCATTATGGGGACACATTACAACACAACAACTTGCTAACAATTTAGTAAGTAAATTTGATGCATAGTCATTCTTAATACCAAAAAGAAAGGGCAATCTGGTTGGACCTGGTGGTCAGTAAATCTGTCAACAGCTCTCCAAAGAGCCACCTTTACTCCGGGTCGCTCTATCATCATTCCATGGGAATGACTCTGGTCATTCAGGTGACTAATTTCTCCATCGTTACTGCAGAGCTCCACACAAACACCAATGCCAAGCTGGTATTAGGCCTCCCCTTATGCCCATATGTTTGCAGGTAGCTGATAACTTTGTAAATGAAATTCCTCTCAAGCAGAAGCTTGGTAAAGACAACACTTTAGGTTTATGGCTGAGCAGGAGAGGAATGGGACACACTTTCCAAAACTGCAGAAAAATTAGGCCTTGCAGAGTTTGTTTAGTTTGTTGTTTTGTTTTGTTGGGGGCGGGGGGGGGTGTGTTGTTGTTGGTTTTTTGGGGGGGTTGTTTGGTGGTTTTTTTGAAGAAACAATTTGTACCTTTCCGAATTGCTTGAACACACAGAAGCCAGATAGCGTAACCTGCAATCTCCTCTGGGGAGCAAGGGGCAAATCTGGCTCTCATTGCAGACGGGAAAATCAAATCACGGCCTTATTGCCACAGTTAAGGTTTGACATAGGATAAAGAGCATATTCTGGATGGTACATCATGCGCAGCTGGCAATGTACAAAATCAAGAAAAAAGAAGAAAGCTTTGTCCAGAACAAACAGTACCCATGCCACGGAGTGAGTCAGCTGCAGAGGTAGGAAACGAACCCCAAATCCTGACTCGTGAGCTCAGGCTCTGCGCAAAGCACACGTTAACAGCAAAAACCCTCTCCCAAGATTGAGGGGGTTGACATTTTGTTTGCCTTGAGCAAAACAAAACAAAGCAGTAGGTTTTGAACTGCTCAGAGGCACGTTGTCTTTTTGATGTATGCATGTCCTGGCAGTCACACATCTGCATCAGGAGAGAAATAGCCCAGTTTTTTTGGCAGTTTAGTCCTTTTCATCTGGAAGTTGAAAATACACTGCCATTGAACCTTTGCAGCTCTGGGTTCTGCATATAAAAAGCAGCTGCTGAATACATGCAGGGAGCGAGGGCTTTTTCTTAATGTTTGAACAGTTCCAAGTTCAGACCCATTAAAGTCCAGGTCACACCGGGATCATGTCACTATTAATGCATCCAGTTACATGCTGAGGAAAACCCAATATAAAACCATGATAAACTCTACTTCCCCTGCAGAGATATCTAAGGTCTTACGCAGATGATGCCACAAATCGCTCTTCATGGGCGCTGACCAGACAGGATGTCAATGACAGAGGACAAAATCTGGGAAAGTCTCTTTACAGTTGTTTTTAAAGAGAAGTCTCCTCAAATGTCCACAAAGCTTGTTTGGACCTTTTTTCCTCCTCCTCTTGGGGGAAAACTTCTTGTCCCACTGATGCTGTCTCCCACACATCACAGATTCCCACACAACCTCCTCCCACATCACCAGCAGCCCACCCTCCACCACGCTTCATGAAGGCACTGAGGCCAAGCATGATGAAGACCCCTAACTCCATGCTCCTTCTCCTTTTGGGGGCAGATCCTCTGCAGACGGGCAAGGTCTCACTTGTTCTTGGGGGGCTTCATGCCTGGCCAACTACCTGCTGCCCCAGGAATGACAGCAGCAGGGAAGCAGACGACCTGGCACAGGCCAGCTACTGCCCCAGCCACATGTGGAGGTACTCTGGGGGTCCACCCTCTGCAGATATCAGCTGTATTAGGAGATACCAGGTAACAGCTCTATTCTTGCTAAGAGGGAAGACGGAGACACAGGAGAGGAGACACAAGTGGGGAACTAAGGTTATGAGGCCTTATGATGGTAGAACACACAGGGCATGCTCAGGGCTTCCCCTTGCTCCATGCAACCAACTGGTATGGTGGTGCCTGGAGAGGGCCACTGCTAGCTGAGAGAAGAGAGCAGGAAACAGGGAAGGTGCTGAGAAAGCACAGATTTACTTTAAGGGACGAACAGCTTTTCCTAATGTTCCGTAAAAACCCAACATCTCAACAAAAGTGTACCAACTGCCAATATTCCCAAGCAACATACCGACCAGAAAGTCTGCTCCCCTATGACAGTCAATCAGATGTCCAGGTTGGACAGACCTATGCACATAAATCTACCCCTTTCATGTAAGGAGTGGATAAGATTAGGTGGGCTGAGACAGCGGAGATCTCATGGACCTCACACTAAACACCTGCGGGTCCGCAGACAACCCAAACCTGCGAGGCAGCAGTGAGATGTGTGCTGACATGGCAACGCACGAGACGCTGCAGACAGTCCCCACCACGACTGCCGATCGCGGTGCACGACAAGCCCTCTGCAGCACAAGGACCTTTCATCCCACACCAGCACTGGCTGGGGATCCTGAAGGGTCTTAGTACTAACCCAACAACACCTACGCTCTAGATGAGAGAGCGAGAACGCTTGTTTCTTCTGAACAGCGGTCGCAGACTTGCTGAGGGTGCTCAGACCCCTTGTATCTAAAAGCCTTCCACTCCAGCAGCTTCTGGCAGGGCAACTTCAAAGACAGGTTCCTCGAGTGACGGCGTGTAAGTGACACTGGGATGCAGGTGACATGCCACAGCACCACAATGCTGCCTCGTCCTGCCCAGCTGGGAATCACTGCAGGAGTTCGGCATGAGTTTCAAACACAGCCCGGTCTAGTAAAACCCAACGATTTACCCAGCTCCCCTCTGAGCTCTCCACTCTAACTGTGCTGGGAAAGGAGGAAAAGGACTTTACTGGACTTTTTGACCTTATCAAGTATCTAGAAAATACTGTGGCTGATCTGGATGTATTTCAAACCGAGTTAACCATGGCAGCTTACAGAGTGGTAATGCTCCAGCTGGCCTGCATATCGTGAACATATGACACGCTAACTACACAAACTTTGAGAGAATTAGCGAGCACACACTATCCACGTGGGATTTACACTATGCGCATGTTGGATTTGCACTATTCTTCACACAATTTTCTGAAACTTATTACAGGGTTAATAAACTCTGAAGAATATTGTGAATGCTCTGAGATTCAAGTTGTATGATTTTTTTTAAAGAATAACTTCAATATTAAAATTCAAATTATCTAAAAAAAATACTGCCTCACGCACTTGAATCTCATTGAGGAGAAATTTAAAAAAGCCAAAGTCTGCATTTTTACACTATAGTCTTTCAGTTATTCAACTTTCAAAAGAAGGACAGGCCAGACTCTCCTTTTAACTACATGAATGCAAATCCAGATAATTCTTTCAGTTTTAAATGATGTTTTGACTAATTAGTATCTTTTTTCTCCTCCAAAACATGTATTTATCTGCTGTTAAATCAAAGGCAGAAATGAATTGTTTTAAAGATAGCAGAGAGTAAATAACAAGTTTGAAACCTTGCAGCCTTACCCTGGCAATTTGTCTCATATAATTGACTCAGCAGACATGCTTACAATTTCTTACAACTTTTACAAGACCTCCTGTGGGCTTATTTTAACGTTCTCCAAAACTGAGCTCAGAGCTTTAAACGTTCTAAGCAAGTAGCACCAAAAGCAATCATCTCTCTCTCCTTAAAACTAAAGGAAACAAACAATAAAAGCACACAATTTTTTCTCGCTGGACATCAGATCTTAAAGAGGAATAAAGACACAAAAGAATTTGCACTTTTTTAAAAATAATTTTTCTGTTCTTTTCCAATAATAACATTTTTAACAATGTTCAATTTGCATTCAATAAAGCTTTAAAAGCAAAAGTTTCCCAATAAAAATTATCTTTCCCCATTTCTGGAATAAAATTTAAACAGAGAAGGATGACAGCAATAAAGCAAACAGAAACTATAAAAATAACTACATGACATGTTTCCAGTTAAAAAGGGGTTCAAAAAATCCCCCTCCTCCCCAGAAAAGGAAATGGTCTCATTGCCTATATTATTGATTTATGCTGTTGTTGGCTTTTAAATGTAGCACTTTCTATTTCTAAGATCTTTACAGACAATTACTAATGTCACAACTGCGTACCACTGTTCCATTGGTGGAAGTGCCCCAGTAGCAGGAAATGCTGTGCCCTTCCACAGACGTTTCCTTCCATCAGCGGGATCCACTAATGCTTAACATGTCAGAGGATTAAATGAAACACTTATATTACAACTAACATGGATAAACACAGGGGCTATCAAAAATAACAAAAAGGGTATGACAGGAGAATAAAGTAGACCTATTACTCAAGAGATGCCAATTTACCTTTTTGTTGTTGTTGTTTAAAGGGGGATAACAATTCTACTTATTTCAAAAACAAAACAGAAAGAGATCATCATATTTCAACAAAAGTCTATTTTGAAAAGCTGTATTATAAACTATGGATATTAACGGTTTGCAATGGAAATGACGTCAGCGTCTTAGTTACAAATGTCCAAATGTTTGTGCTACTCTACTAAAAAAATAAACAGTGAGCTCAGAGTCAGAAATGACCCTTCTGAGCAATTAAGCAGTATTACACAAAACACACTGGAAAGTATATGGCCAGCAGAGGTGGGAGAGCCCCAAATTAAAATTCACAGATTGCACTGGGAGAAACACTTAGCAATTAAACATCTTGGAGGTGGCGTCTGAAGTTCCTGCCATTAGCAGCACTGAAAAATGCTTTCATATGTTGCAATGAGAAATATGGGCAGGCAACCTGGGCCAAAAACTTTTTTTTTTTTTAAATGCCTTGGCTTTAGTATGAGCTACCAAATAAAAAGGGTGGCCTCCTGTAATGCCCACTGACATCACTGGTCTTGTAACACTGCCACTGTAAAATATGGTTGCTACCGCCGTAGGACAGTAACTTAAGTACGCCAGAAGATATACTTCTGGTGTGGTAGAAGGCAACAGGCGATGACCTAAGAGATGACCAAATAAAAGATGAAATATGCAATATGAATCTATTTCTGGTGTCATTTTCTCACATCTCCAGATTTTGTAACACAGGAGAGTGCACCATCTTTGCGACACGAGTTTTCTGAATGCAGGTTTCAAGCCTGCAAATCTACAAGTGGTTCCTGCCCTTGTGTCGAGAAGCAGGCATGGCTGTGAGACGCTAACAGACAGCAGTGCCGTGTATTAACCCCCATCAGCCTATGTGCACCACCAAGTTGCAACCACCGTTGTGTCCACTGGCCCAGCAGCATAACTTGCACAAGGGCAAGTTCCAGCACAACTCGGAATTCAAAGTTAACTCCTTTGCCTGCTTCAGAAGGAAACCTTGAAACTGGATCTTTCCATCACCTTTGTTTTTGTGTTTGGACTGCACATGAGTTTAGGCTATCTGACCTGTAGCCCATGCCTGGGTTCCAGAGTAATGAGGACGGATGCTGTTCCTACCTACGCCATTCCCAATCCTTTCCTCGCCCAAGCTATGATAAAATGCAGCATGTCCTGACATATTATCCAGCTTGGCCTTGAAGAACCAGGCTGGAAATTGCAAAGTCTGCATTGCATGGTGTATCATGAGCTGTTTCCTTGGCGTATCTGTAGTTAGGCCAAGGTTAAAGATGAACACAGTGATGTAACTGTTGATCACATCCATAGCAAAGCTTCAATCAGTATGAGAGAGGAGAGGCTGTTCATGGACCCCTGATGACACAAGAACAGGCTCCAGCTTTCTGAACACAACTTTTATAGCACCCTTTCCCAAACTGCTCAGGCTGACAAGTCCAACCAGCTTCAACAGCACAGCCCATCACTGCAACAATAACAACAAAAAATCCCGCACAGACACATCAGTGCCTAGCACGGGATGTCGTGTCTCCCTCTTGGGATGCACATAGCTTAAGTTTCCTCATACACAGAAGGGTAGTGGGAAGAATTCAAACACCTGCCAGTGGCAGGGATGCTGCAACCCTAAGCTCCATGATGGCACTTGCCAATATGGCCATTTTTGCATGCAACTCATCAGATGAGAAAGGTTGGGCCTCCTCTGACGACAGCTTAATGGACCTCACAGCACTTCTTAGCAACTGGTGAACATCAGTGCACCCTTTACGGCTGCTTAATCTGCAGTTACAACCTTCACACGTTGGGCCATTTTCAATACATGCAACCATGTTTGATCTATGGATATAGATCAGGCTCGTGGTTTCCAACCCTAGAGGTGCACATGAACCACTCAGCCTTGTGCTTCATGTTTTTTACAGATTCGAAAAGGATGATGGTACTTTGAATGCATGTTAAGTAATACAAATCAGTACTTGCATTTTACTGAAGATCGTATCGAGCATCTACCTAAGCTAATGGAAGAAACACTGCAGGATTATGCAAAATACTGGCCAAATCTTGCTCACTTTAGCAGTCTTCATGAAGACCAGAAGGATCTGGTCCAAAAGCGTCAGATAAGAGGATCAAAACCTGCTACTGATTATCTTAAGGCTGAGAAACATATTTTTCTACCAACCCACTTGAAGATTTATAATATATTAGGGAACATTAAGAAGAAGAAGAACAAGAAGAAAAGCTAAATGGGCCAAAAGCAAACAAAAGAAACATGTTCTCTTGAGATTGCTAATGCTGGCAGACAATAGCGCAGAAAGAACTCCTCTGACAGATCTTTGAAGTCTTCAATACAGCATGCTAGTGGTCCATGTTAATGAGATCTGCTCAGATACTTTTTAAATTATTCCAAAATGTCTTAATCTATTTTCTACATCTTCTTGACCCAATTGCTTCAGAAAAGTCACAGTTTCACCCATCTCCGGACTAAACTTTTCATTCAAGTAAGTAAGGTCTTCAAGCAGTTTGTGTTTCCAAAGACCCACACACAACCTTTTTAGGGTTTATCCCAGAACGCACAGGTAATGTTGTCATTTCTATTACTACAGATTACAGAAACACTTGGCACTGCACTATACCTTTCAATTTGAGTAACTCAAAGGTCTTAACAAGTAGGATATTACAACCTCTCCCAACAACCGGAAAGTAAATAAATCCAGTCTTAGATGTGGCCTGACAGACACTAATCGCTCCAGCTATATGACTACCACCCCACCAGCAAGTCAGCAGCAGCCATCAGTGGGGGTCTCCCAGACCCCTATTTCCTGCTGGGGGTGATACAAGCACTCATGCAAAATGCTTCCAGTACAACTCTATAGTTTGGGCCTGTTGCAGAGAAAACATTGGAGAAAATGTCCAAGAATCAGGTTCTCTGCTCCATTACATTCTTAAGAATGCACCCAAGACACAGGACCTATATTCAGAAATAGCCACACACTGCATCTTCCAGGAATGATAGCTATTTCTGCTCTGTAATGTGCTTTGAGACCATTAGGTCAAAAACAAGAAAAGTCAAGGTGTCAAACTCAGTAAGGGAAACATCACCCTACTAACTTCCCACTGCTTGATGTGCAAGCATCACTGCCACTCAGACGGTACAAAAAAGAGGAGTAAGGAAATCACCAGCACATCTTCTGGGAAGTGACTGGCAAGGTAGAGCGCTGGGAAGAAGCTGCAAACAATGTTGAGCCCTTCATAAACAGAAAATTCTCTGAAAAAGTTTGTTTCAGGGCTTCGACTTGCGCCTGGAGCTCTTCCTGCTATGGCCAGCAAAGCTGTGGCACAGCAACATGCCAACCCTGTTTGAGAGTTATGTCTTTTCTTGATGAAACAAAGTGGTGGGACTATCAGGAAAAAAATTATTTTCTGTGTCCCAGAACCACTTCATTTTCCACATCGACAAACTGCACAATCCATTTTTTGTACTGAGCTTAGGAAAAAAACTCCTTCTGACCTTTCTCCTGGCTTGAAGGGAAGGGAGGAGAGAATATACATATATGAAAAAAGTTAAAGCTCAAACCCACAGATTTATCTGTTGATCATCTCATTCGGTTCTGAGTTACAGCAGGCAGCTTCTGGTTTATTATCAATATTTAATCAGCATTTAACTCTGACAAGCATTAAGATTTGAAATTTTAAACTAAATGCAACTTTGCTAAATCCTTTGTGTTGATTTTTTTCCCCCTCTTAAAGGTTTTCTAAAGGATTCTATCTTTGCTATCTTAAAAGTCTGCATGTGTCTTTTGTTATCAATAATGTACAACTTTAGTAGCATGTTTTGTACTTTTCAATTTTTCAGCATGCAAGCTATCCCTGATTTACAATGCTCACTGAATAGTGTTTGATTATTGAAAATGCTTTTACATACATTTAAACAAATGACTGTTCCTGGAAAACTAACACTATTGTCCATAATTCTGTAAAAACACATTTCTTCTACCTTCTCCCCATATCAAACATTTCAATTCAAATTCTTACTTTGAGGAAAAACTGGCATATAAGTAGGCATTATGCCTAACAGTGCTAAATAAAGAAGAATGTAAACATCTTAATTCTGAAGGTTTAACCATCAAAGCCCCTCGCTGTATCTATTCTGTTGTTCGCGCCTCTGTTCAGGGCTCTTTGGAGCTCACAGAAAAAAAGAAAGCAAACAAAACACGCAGTATAAAAATCTATTTTACCAGCTCTGTCCTGCATCCCACTCCGCACGCCTGAGGCCAGGCTCGCACGCAGTGCTGGGACGCCCGGGGCCACGCGGCCGCTCCTCAAGGAGTACAGAGTCCTGCTCTGTAACTGCACTGAGCGGCTTAACCGCTAACTCAGAAGATGGGATTTCACCTGAAATTAAGCTATCAAGCAGTTGAGCTCAAACCCAATCAACCAAACCCTTAACCTTCCCCGTTTCAGTGGCACTGCTCTAATTAGGACTCTATCACTACTTCCATTACTATCTCCTATTCTCATGGTTTATTATCTCAGCAGTTTCAATTCTCACCCAGTTGAAATTTGACATCCAGTTTCTTGGACCACATATCATTCATTATGGCTTTATTTTATGAAATATGTTGCAAGATTATGGACCGATCCCGCAGCAAATACGTTTTCGTTGAAAATGGCACCCCTCAGCTGCAGTGGAAGCAGGACAGAGACAAACCTTCTCAGAGAAACAAGTCCTAACATTAAAGGGCACGCTGAACGACTTATTTTTCATCAGGACGTGAATTTTGCTGCGCAGTTTGAAAACATGTGCTTGAACATGCATCCCGCTTGCATACACCGTAGCTGACCCATGGTTCTCCAGTCCTCAGGGTCTGCCCACTGAGCCTGGATCAGCTTCCAGGAGACAGAGTTTGGCTGAACCCTACTTTCCAGCTCTGCCCTGGGGTGCGGGGTGAGACTCAATAACCTATGATATTCAGGAGATCAGACTGAAAAATCTGATGGCCTTTTCCAGTTATATGTTCTATGAGTCACCCAAACTGCTTACTGTTGAAGGATGCATGCCAGAGGGTATGTCTGGCACGCGTCATGCCCTGACAGTAGCAATACAAAATATATCTGCTTTTGGAGACATGGCCTACAAACTGCAGGCGAGTCTGGAGGTAGTGTTTTGCATTTATCACAACCAAAATCCTTAATTTTCCTGGGTCACATAGCATTATGGCCACGCATGAACCATGCCTCCACAGGAATCCCATTCATTCTGAGGACCCCTGATGCACCTGGGACTTAAAATTTTTCCCTTCTTCACAAAAACTCAAAGGGGGAACACCACTACAGGGCAAGGAACCACCACCTTCTTAAACTGCAGGATCTGCTTCTTTTTCAGTAGCTGAAATGCATCTAACACCTCATGGGCTCCATCATAAAAAACCCAGTAATATTCAAATCTTGGAGAGGCATATATTATACAGTTGACATACACCATCGGCATGGTCAAGGACTGCAATATTCACTTGAACTTCATTAATTTCATCCTCACTAAATAGATATTTTTGGCAACAAAGAACTGAAAAAAACCCCACATCATCCTCAGATCTATTTTAATTTAAAACAGAAGAGAACAGGGACTTTTTTTTCCCCTTGAAGTACATTTTAATAAAATTAAAAATAAAAATAGCTCTAATTCACTCCGATGCATTTAGTCATTCTGTAAAATTCTAAGTTTAAAATGAAATCACCATTTTATATTCAAACAAGGTCAAGAGAACAGCACTAACGAGCACTGACATCACAGTGAACAGCAGCCACTGCTCAACGCTTACATCAGTGTTGCTTGTTGCTATGGTGCTTAACCGACTATTAATTTCTGAAAGAAGGTGATTATAAAGCAGCCATATGAACCTCAGTCAGATGACACCCTTCAGTACCAAACACTGATCTGCGTTACTCTTCTCTTCTGCAAGTTAATTTTGTGAATCACCACTTTTGTGATGTAAATATTCCTTTCAAAGTTGAAACTTTGGACCAGAAGAGAGGCAAGGAGTTAATTTAGAAGCACGGGACTTTCACGTTGCTTTAAATAAAAATCATTTTGCAGAGAGTGATATTTCTTTCCTTTTCACTATGCTCCAAAAGACTAAAAAGCATGTATTTTAATTTTTGCAGTGATAATAAGCAATCAAATTAACAGCTAAATTCTGCTGTCCTGCTCTGCTCGACATGCTGCTGTAAATCCAGGAGTGTCTCAGCCTAGGACAAAGCAGTGCTGAAGCTGACTTGACCATTCCCCAGGGATTTGCCCCAGTAAGGTGACCTTACCACGGGGCTGTGCTGCTGCAGCTCCCAGCCCAGCACCTATGGATGCTGGGCCGTGGACCTGGCCATGTGGCCACTAAGACCAGCCAGAGCAGGGTCTTCCCATTCGCACACAGGCTCTGTCCAGTTACCAACAGCCTTCTCAGAACATGGCTGAAAGCAAGAAAGTGCATCTTTGTGGCCTTGCTCCTAAAATGCAACTGGACACCTAAACCATTGGCTTCCCAGGCAAAATGAGGGTTTAAGGCACAGCAGTGGCTCCAAAAGCTTAGCTCCAAGCCCAACGCTGCAATCTTTATCCATATTGCCAGAAGAGCCTTTACTTGTGCAACTAAGGCATGCTCCTGGGGTTTGCAGGATCAGATCCTTCCTTCAGACACGCTTCAGAAACTGTGTGAAAAACAGTATCTGTATTTACCTTCTTCAGTTGCTCCTGTAAAGCAATCTTCAGTTACAGCCACCCAAAAAGGTCACTCTTCTTACCCTGCAGAGAAAGAAGGTAACACACATGACTGCTGGGTCAGCGTCAGCAACAACATCCAAAGCATTTTCATTGGCACCACATTTGCACATACAAACATAAATAAAGCAACAAATGAATCTAATTGTGTTTAATGGTGAATGACTTTCAGAGAGAGTTAATAAAAACAATCAAGTCACAGGACTGCTGCTTATCAGTACCAGCCAGCGTGAGGCTCTTCAGTTTAGCACGAAGAACTTGGTCTTTGGGAGGGGAAAAAAAAAAAA
>JAVJGG010000053.1:5200929-5216864 GCA_035590195.1 Aviceda cuculoides | reverse complement strand
CCTCGTGCGGGGATGGCGAGGCCCCCGCCGGCGGGAGCACCGAAGCCTCCCCGTCGGCGAGGTTTAAATCGAGCCGAAGCCCCGCTCGGCGGGCAAACGAGGCCACTCGGCATCTGCTGTACCTGTTCCCGCTGCCTTCATCTCGCCTTGGAACCGTGACAAGAGCGCACTCGCCTCTGGTGGGCTCTCAAAGCCGCGGGTCTGTAACCCTTTGCAGGAAGTTGGCACCGATCCCAGGTAGGACTTTACTCCCCGGCTCTCGCTCTCTCCCCCCACCTCCGCCTCCCGCTCCCTCCCCTCTGCTCCCCCACCCATCCTGTCCCTTGGGCCCCTCTCGCGTCCCCCAAAAACACCGCCCGGGCCCCCGCTCCCCCTCCGCCGCTCGCCCGCCTCGTCGGCCGGGGGGCAAATCGGGGGGCGGCCGATCACTGCTGGGCGCCCGCCGAGCCCCACGCGCCCACCGCTCTTGCACACATACCCTTTAAGGATGACCTGGGCAAGACAGAGAACAACAACTTCCTGCTCCGGCTCCCTAAAACGCCTGTTTCCACGCAGGGGTTAGGCAGCGCGGCGAGACGGGGGGAGCTGGGAGGAGGTTTGGGGGTTTGTCGTCATTGAACCGTGCTTTTTTTTTTTTTGCCTTTTTGCCTTTTTTTTTTTTTTTTTTGCCTTTTTGCCTTTTTTTTATGCTTTTTTTTGAAACATATATTTTTGCCCGGCAGCCCAAACCCAACGCGAAGGGAAAGGGGGGGAAGAGAAATCAAATGGGAAGAGAACAGCTCCAAGTCGGCAGGACAATGCACGGGAAACGGGGAGATTAGCGTAGCTCTCAAAATCCATCACGCCCGCCCCGTTTCTGAACCGTTCGCCCCCATGCCTCGTCTTTTTTAATTCTCCCAGCTCCTGAATTATTCCAGTCCACGAGCGGGAGGGGAGCACACAGTCCGGAGTCCCTCGGAGCTGCCAAGAGCATTGCAACAGGAAAGAAAGAAAGCGAGAGAGGGAGAGCCAGGCAGAGCCCTCACAATCGAGCAGCGAGAAGAGCAAGGAGAAATTAACATCCAATTAGTGCCGTGTTTAACGAGGGAGACAGAGGCGGCTGTTGTTTTATTGCCCTGTTCTTTTCAGGCGCATCTGACAGGCAGCGGGGAAGGCACCCCTGCTCCAAGTGACGTCATCATATTTTATTTTTTAATTATTTCCCCCCCCCCTTTTTTCCCCCCGTCTTTCCTCCTCCAAGTTTCGCAGAGACGGTCTCAGCAACTCGGCCAGCAAAATTTGGGACTTTCTCGCATTCAAGCCGCAGTCTCCCCCCTCCGCCTCTGGCCTCCTTCCCCCCCCGCCCCGTCCACCGACACCAACCCCGGAAAAACAAACGCGCCAACCCACCCCAAAGTCTTTGTTCTTCAAAAAAAAAAAAAAAAAAAAGAGAAGAAAAAAAAATAATAAACGTTGGGATCAGAGCCGGAGGGAGCCCAGAGGAGGTTTCTCCGTGCGTGCGTCCGAGTGTGTGCGTGCGTCTGTCCCCTCTCCCGTCCCTCTCCCCAGACGGCTCGCTCGCCTTGTAAAACTTTGCAGCATGTGACGCTGCTCCGGCCTCCTCTGGCAGCCTGACAAGAGCCGCGCCACCCGGCCGCAGAGCGCAGGCGGCTTTTAAGGGAGAAACTCCATTCCTAAAGATTACAGAATTAACACGTTTTCAGCAAGGGACGGCGCCTCGGACAACGGCTGCTGCAGCAGCAATGCGGACCCTCGCCGCGCCGGCCCGGCCATCGGGTCGCAGCAAGGGGAGAGAAGCCAAATCAAGAGCTGGGGAGACTTTTCCCCCCTTCACCGGCTCGCCGGGCCTCCTGCTTCTCCCCCGGGACGGGGGGCCCGGTGCCGTGCGAGTGCCGAGGCAGGCGTGAGGAGGCCATGGCGGCCGCGGGGAAAGGCATCTCGGCTGACCCCGGCCGGCCTGTGCCGCCACCTCTTTCCTCCAAGGCTGGGGTCTCCTCGGGGTGGGATAAAACGCTGCCGGCTCCCCCCAAGAGCACTGCCATCCCTGGAGGGGACGGAGTGGCTCAGCTTGGGGGAATTTGAGGGAGTTCTCCCCAAAAAAGAGGCCGCATCAGGCAAGGGGGAGCGCGGAAAGCAGCTCTTCCCCTCCCTTTACAAGCCGTGAGTGATGGACGGAGCCGCCACCGCCAGCGTGGCATGTCAGGCCACCGCACCGAGCTTTCCCGCCATGCCCTTTGTGGCCTTTTCTCCTTGTTTCCAGCCGGGATTTCCCTTGTCCAAGGCGGGGTGAATCCAGCAGGACCCAGACTCCTCCTTAACCTCCCGCTTCGGGCGAAGGCCATCACGGGGGACGGGGCCACCCCGCTCCCGGCAAGGACAGGGCTGCGCAAAGACAGGGGACGGGTCCAGAGCCACCGTGCCGCCAGCGCCTGGGTCCAGTCCAAGTCCCCACCCTGAGCATTTCCTGGCACCAGCCAGTCCCACCTTCCTGGCGGCAGGATCTCCTTCACGAGGGTTATTATTTTACGTATACGTTTTTTAAATAATTATTTGCCTATGTGGAGCTCGGCGCTGCAGGAGAACAGCGCAAACAGCCTTATCGAGGGCAGCCATGCCGCAGGGGCCCTTCCTCGTGCAGGGTGCCTCCATTGCTGCCGGGACTGGTGAGGACTGGCCAGAGGGGGGGTCTGGCAACCAGACACCAGGGTGATGGGCACCGTACAGTCACTGCTAGAGGTTTGCTGGGCTGCTTTCCTCCTGGCTCCGCAGCGGGGAGAGCGGTGCAGCCGGGCAGGGGTTTGGTTTTAACTGAAGGGTCCTTAGCAGGATGGCTCTGCAGGGAGAAAGGGAAGGATGATGCAATTGGTCCAGGCCCAGCTGCACTTTCCCTGGGCACAAGGGCTTCACCAGCACCTTGTTGCTCCCCAAATCCTGCCAGACCCAAGCATCCAGGCCCTGCAGAGAGTCAGGGCAGGCTTGACCTGAGTTTCCCTCTCCCGGCTGCAGCCGCTGCCTCCCTTCTCCCCCCAGCAGCTGGGAGCAGATGAGGCCAAAGTCCTGGCAATCTCTGTTTTCCACTGAGGGCTGATAAACCGCACGGGCACGGAACCACAGCGATCTCCACCCATCCCGGTTTTGTGCAGGAGAGAGTCAATATTTACACCTAAGTTTGTTTCCTGGGCAGATAGGGGAGCACTGGGGCTGTGTGGCAGAAACCCCTGGCTCCATCCCAGGTGCCAGACTCAAACCGCCCCCTACATCCCTTCATTTGTTCTCCCAACCACAGGTTTCACCCCAGATCCCCTCTCCTGCGGGTGCTGGGCTCTGTCCCCATCAGCTGTGCTACAGGAGCACCAGCTGCGGGGCTGAGCACCCATTAACGGAGCAGCAATTTAAGGGAGGGGGGTGCCCAGCTAGGGTTTGGTTTGTCTCCTTGCCTGTTTCTGGTGTAGATGTTGTCCCCATGGTGGGACACCTCAAATGAAGCATAGGACAAGAAGAACCAGAGTTAGAAATAGGAGGAGGTAAGGAAATATTTAATCATCCTATGATTGGCAGCCCCTGCTTCAAGGTAAGGCACTGCACTGAAAGTGTTGAAACCTGGTTTTCATTTAAATTGACCAAAAACTATATTCAAGCGTTGCGTTTCCAACAAAGTTTGTGGCTCCCAGTGAACTGGGCAGAAATTGCTGGCAGGATGCTTGCTCTGGTGCAGGTTTAGGTAAATTCCTCAAAGGAAAGGAAATAGCACTTTTCATTGCAGTATCTGCAGCCAGGCTGCGCAGAGGGCGTAGGAGGTTTTACAGGCATGTGACCAGCAGAAGGTGGCCTTAATTTTGAGGGTAAAGGCATATGTTCCTGCGCAGGCATTGAGTGATCTGGGAGATGCAATGCCTGGTGTTGGGGTAGGCAAGAAACCAGCTAATGTGATAAAAGGCCATTGAGTAAGGATCTTGTGAGCCATGCAGGGGAGGATGGAGCGGCTGAGCCCACCCGACAGTAGCAAAGGATCTCCATCATCCCTTCCAGAAGAGCTCAGGGTCAATTTTAACTCCAAATACCTACTTTCATGTATATTGTTTCAAGCAGCTAAGCCCACTGCTGCCTCCACTCTCACTCCAGGTGCACCCAATGCAGTTTGCTCAGCCTAAACCTGCCAACCTTCCATGGAGGTGAGGAAGATCAGAGGGAATCTGAGTTTGCAACAGCTGGTGTAGCCCCTGCTTTGGGGAAGAAACCAAAGGAAGTGCCTGTCTTTAACTAAAACCTTCCCTGAGTGAGGAAGCCCGTTATGCAGAAAAAATTAACACTTTTAAAAAAAAGAAACACCCAAGAGTTGTTGTTTTACAGCTGTATTTTGGAGCGTAGTTAAATCCTCTTTGAAATCATTTCTGGTGTTAGGGAACAGGGCCATGCATTATTTAACTTCTGCTAATGTAACATTAACTGTATGGGAGGAAGGAAGGACAGACAGGACAGACTTCACAACACCAAAGGGAGCTGGGTGGGAACCGCCGGTCCCAGTGTGTACCAGCACTGTCCCGCAAGCCCTGGCTGGGAGGTGTGGATCAAACCTGTCTGATGGAGCAAAACCCCTGTACAATGGCCGGTTGGGGTCCCCAGTCAACCAGGATGAGATGCAACCCCAACTGCTGCTGCAGCAGCACATGGGAACCTGCACAAGGACCCCAAAACCCCTTCCCAGGGAGTGCAGCAACACCTCTGTGCAAAAGACTGCTTCGTGGGGGAACCAAAATGGGAAATCTGCCTGGCTGCCGCAACAGCACAGACTGGTGCAAAAAAAATTCATCTTGGGAGCCAAGGATAAATCCTGCCCTGCTGCCACCAGTGAGCCCTACGCAAGGGCCAGCCGTGCTCCCGTGTGCACAAGGAGCCTTTGACCTTAATGCCTCGCAAGCCTTTGGCTAGCTCAAGGTTTATTCCTTCATTCCAGACAGTAAGGGACTGACTGAGTGCCCCTCCCACAAGGCAAACCCTCCTGTGTGTAGCTATCAGCAGGACGCTGCCACGCAGCAGCCCAGTGCTGCAAGCGCAGCTCCGCGTCCATCAGTGAAGCAGTGATGCTCAGGTTTGGCAGGAGCCTGGCAGGGCTTGTGGTCCTGCTGGCTGAGAGACGCTTGTGCGATGCAGTCGTCCCAGTTCAACCCAGGACCCATCTCCCCTGAGAAATGCATACAGGCTGCCTGCCCAGGTTACACCCAGCAGCTCTGTTGGATGTATCCTAAATACAGCCTTTCCTGCTGCAAAAAGCCTTCCCAAAGCGGTTACCATCTGCAGCACACATCCCTCCCCAAGTGCTCTCTCCATGTCCAAGTCCTAGCACTGCCCTGTAGCTGAGCCGTACCTGTCTCTTTGGGACTGTGCTGTTCTCTGTAGTGGGACTCGTGTTTCCCTTTTCTGTTTTGATACTATAATTTCCCTTTCATGCCCATGGGAAGTGGTGTGCTCCCTAGTGTCCAGATACTCTCAAAACCTTAAATATGGGTTGCAGGGTTGATCACACCCAGGATGAGCCACCTGCCATGCAAACGTTTGCCCTCTCCAGAAGAGATGAAGCAGGAGGCTGGTCAGCTGGCATAGCCTTCCCAGCAAGGCGACCTTGGATCTCTTGTTGCTTCTCAGCTCAGGCAGAACGAAGCAGTCTTTTGTCCCTGCATCTCAGGGCTGGCTTGTTTAGTACCTGGGCATTTTCTGGTTTCCCAGACTTCCCCAGTGACTCCAGAGCTACAGCCTGGACCAAAGAGATGAGAAAATACCCTTCTGCGCTCTCTGCTACACGTCCCAGTTGAGACAGCCATGAGGATAGAGCTTTGGTCCAGATGGAGCCTGAAGCCAGATCTCCAGAAGCCAACTTCTTTCTGGCCTTGCTGGAGAGGAGGTGTCTTGTTCTGGCACCATGGACTTCGGATCGAAAAGAAAAAATATACATGTATCGAAACAAGCTTAGGGTTTCTTGAGGAGTCCGAGTTCATCACCGCTACCTGCCGAGGAGTCAGTCGATGGGGAAGCAGGCAGCTGGCATGGGCGCTCTGCGGAAGAGCAGGCTGGAGCCACGGAACAGCTGCCCCTGAGGAGCAGAGAGAGCACAGAGTCAGGGCAGCCATGCTGAGACCTGGCTGGGGAACTGCAGCTGGTTTAGCAGGGACTGACCTGTGCTCTCTGCAGGGCTGCCAGGCCTGAGCACCCCCGGCTGCTACAGAGGAGGAAGCAGGGCTTCAGCCCCATGGGCGCTGGAGTCGGGCACTTCCCCCAGGGATGACTGATGGAGAGGGGCAGAGCCACCTTGCTCTCCTGTGTGCAATGCATTGGCTAAAAGTTTGCAGGCTGCAAGTTTGGGGCATGTAAAGGGCAGACCAGTACTGCCATACCTAGTACCAGTGCCAGAACTCGGGGGATGGAAACAGGTTACAGAGCATGTCAAGGATGCACCATAGGCAGTTTTGGGGCAGCGCTGGAGACCTCAGGAAGGAGCAGAGTGAGCCCAAAGCCCTGTGCGTGCCCCACTCCCTCACCTGAGCACTGAGGTACCTCCAGCAATGGATCCAGGATGTAAATGCGGGAGCATAGGGAGGGAGGCCGGCACGCAACCTGCATGGCAACAAGAAATAGCTGAGATGGTCTGTACAGATGTCACATTATCCAGACAGGTAACACAAGAGCAGCAGTAAGTGTAAGCAAGGACACAGAAATGGTGTCCACACCAGGCTGAAGGCCAAATGACCAGCTCATTATTTACAATGCGACAGATCATGTAATTTAATTACCCCTGGAGTGTTCAAACAAGAAGCGTTACCTGGATACATTAAGAGCCCCGGACTATATGCTGTATCTACACCTTCAGGAGCCAGCAGATAGCAAGAAAACACTACACCAGCAGCTTGGATCCAGTCCCCTCCCCATAAGCATGAATGCAGCAGGCTTCTTGCAGCAGTGGGATTGGGAAAGCAAGCTTGGTCCTGCTCCTGTCTGCACTCATTGTTGCATTTAAGAGCTTTGCTTTCCCTCGTGCCGCTCCCCAGAGCCAGGACAGTCCCTTTAATCCCTGCTGCCTCCAGTCTAGTTCAGATTGGACCGCACCACAGTGACTCCCCCTATTTCTCTCCACTTGAGCTTTTACGCTGCTCTTGTCTGTGCCCTCTGGTCTAAAATTATAAGCAACCTGGGACAGGAAACGAGCCAACTCTGCGAGGTGCCATATAGTTTACGGTTCTATATGAAAGCTTTACGATTGTTAGCAGAGGATTCAGACAACAAGGGGCTGGAAGAAAGGAAGGGAAAGCCTTAGATCTCAGTGTGACGGACATACCCACAGTTGTTCACTGCCATGAGATCTCCCACGAGAAGGAACGGGTACGTCAGCATGCTCACAGCGATCTGAAAGCACAGAAAACCCATAGCCTCTCTAATGTTCATTATGACAATAAAAGCTATTTCCAGCTTTTGCATGTTGGCAAAGTTATCCTCATCTCTGGATATAAAGTACAGACCAGCCTTTGTCCCCAGACCATAAGCTCTCGCTCCACAGATGGCAGGAAGAGTAGAAATGGCATGGCAGTTGCCTACGTACCCCCATCACGAATTTTGTGTAGCTCCGGATCACCGATGCCTGGCTGAACTGGAAAGAGAAACCAAAGGGGTTGTGGACAAGGTGGATGAGACCAGGCTGTCACTGTCACTACATGACATCCCTCAGCCTGAGACGATGGGTGTGGGGCAGGGGAATAAGGCAGAAAGCAACAGTAACCACACTGCATCCCAGGTGAAAATCGGGGAAGACATTTGCTATCAAACCTGATCCCCTGAACTGCAGCTGACCCACCGCCCTGAGTAGACAGTGCATCTTTAGCACTTTCACAGTGTTTTATCCAAAGCCCAGTGTCCATTTGTATTAAATTAGCCATTAACCGCCCATTAACTCCTCACAACTGCAGATGCTTGGTATGGGCCCCCCAAACCCTCCATTGGGCACTTCCACTCACATTATCATCCACTGCGTAGGTGTTGATGAAGTGAGCCAAGAGGTTACAGCACCAGAGGAAGATAACATCCCCCAGGATGCGAGGTACTAAACCGCTGCAATGGCAAAAAGAGGGGCGTGAGGTACAGAAGGGTCCCAGAGCTGCCTTCTGAGGTGCCCTGCCCTCCCTCCACCAGCACAGAGGAACCCCACTCCCCCAAAATGCATCTTTACTTTGGAAGGAACTGAAGGGAAAAGGGGAGATTTTGGGAAGAGCTCTCCTGGCCTTCAAACATGGTCCTGCGTGTGCTGCCAGCTCCTCCAGTCAGGGGATGCTCTAGAGTAGAAAGTTTGGGATCTGACTTGGCCAAGTCCCCCTGTCCTACCCCAAATCCTTCCTTGGCCCAACTCCCGCTCTAAAACCCAGGCAAGACACATGAAGCGGGCTTCTGTTAAGCTCATTTTGCAGATGCTCTTCTGGATGCAGAATAAGTTTATCTCTTTGTGGAATCTCCCTCCTTTTAGAAATTAAAATGAGGGGGGTTGTTCCTGCAAAACCTGCTCTACTGCAAAGCGGGATTAACTAGGGGCAGCACTCCAGTCCCTCTGATTTTCCCAGTCCCTGCTGCCACCTGGCAGAATGAAGACAGGGGGTGATGTGCTGCTTTGGCTTATGGCTCTGATCAACACGCGGGCCGGAGCTCCCAGCAGCATGACCACCCATAGCTTCTGCAGTTAATGGCACTAAAGTATTAACAAATCATTTCAGAGGGGTTTTCCACTTTGTCAGTGCTTCAGCAGCATCTGTTGTACCAGCGTAGGCATCAAGTGCAGGGCCTCCTGCTTTGGCTGTGCAGTTGTTTCACTGCAAAATGATCCAGGTGTGTTTCAAACCTGCCTGTTTCACCAGCAGATGTGTTCAGACAGTTGTTCTGAAAATGAGCCTGTTGAGAGCCACACCAAGTGTTTTCTGGGCTGAAAAGAGCCACCTCCAAGCGCACTAGGCCAAGACATTGGTTTCTTCCCAAACACAACACTGCCTCTTTGGAACGGGGAACCAGTTTACTTTCCTGCTGTGGTCACTGCAGCAGCAGAGCAGCAATTGGGACTGCATGCTCTGATCCAGCCTGCTTTGCTTGCTTGGAGTTAGGAGCCTGCTTTGCTTGCTTGGAGTTAGGGTTTATACTTTTTGGAGACAACCTGTGTATTGTCAAGGCCCTGGCACCTCTGGAGATGCAGCCAAGGTCTCAGGGGCTAGGCACAGCAGAAGTCTTCAGTAGAAGATCCACTGGCTTAAAAGATGTGATATGAGAGCAACAGATAGGACAAAGTAATCAAAGCTCTCTGGTCCCAAAGAGATGGTCTGCTCTGCATTTAGCATTCAGCCTTTGTAAAAAATCCTTTCTTTAACTCAAAGTCAACTCTGAAGCAGACTCCTGAGCTGCTGCAGATACAACAGAGGCTTAATAAATCCAGAAATAGAGGGCTGGGCCATGGCAGCCAGGTAAGTAAAACCTCATCTGCTGATAGAGAGTGGATCACTTGTTCCATTTGCAATAAGGATACCATACCTCTCTCTCCTGTCATCAAGGTAACGACAAATGCTAGACCTGGGTTTATGGGATGACTGGAGACTAGGGGTTTGAGGGCACTGCAGAAGAGGACCAAAAAAATCCAAATTCATTTGTGCTACAGCTCTCATGTCTGGCGAGGTGTCCAAGGAGATCTGGACTAGGAATATTTTTAGATGACAAAACATTAAAAGCTGAAACAGCGGCAGGCAGATGGTGAAGCCCGCGATGTACGGTGATGTGACCCAATAGGAGAAACCCCAGTGCCCAGCAGGGCTGGGACAAGCCATCATTAAGCTGACCACGTGCAGCAGTTTCGGAGCCCCAGGAACATCTTTCTGGACTGCTGGCAGGCAGGAGACTGCTGCAGATATGAGGGGAAGTGAGATAAGTCCATCCCCTGAAAAGTCTTTATCTCTAGCCAAGCACACACCCAGAGCAAGCATATGCTGCTGTTACTGCTGTGTAGAGGTTGTAAGGCCATGAGAAGTAAGTGCACCGCAGTGATTTTAAGGGAGTGGATGTGTTTGGGTTGCATTAGGAGGGCTGAGAGCAGAAAAGCAGCAGTTTGGTCCTACAGATGCAGTTTGTGTTCCTCTCACAGCAGTGTGATTTCCTAGCAGGGTTGTAGAGCATGTATAAGTTCAGAGCCCTCCTGAGACATTTTGGGTTGTGTTAAAGACTTTCCTGTGAACTATTAAGTTTAATTAGGCTACCAACAGTGTTTATTTTATGTGGAGGAAGGGAACGCGGTGGCTCCTTTCACGTTATTTATTTCCTCAGGAGGTGGAGGAGAAGGAGGACTGATGGGCAGCATGCTCCGGCCATGCCCCATGCACAGGGAACATCCCAGAGGAATCTGTATTTAATGGAGGAGATCTGGGGCTGCACAGCTCAGCAGAGAAGCCGTGGGCTGCAAAAGGAAGACGCAGTGACACTCAACTGATTGGGTCTCTGCAGACCAACCCCTGGCCCTTTCCCTCTGGGGAAGGACAGGGTGAGACCCCCTGTGATTGCTTGCCTCTTCCTGATGCATTCATGTTTCATCTGGAGGCCCAAATTTTTGTGATTGCACAGCCAAAGGCATCAGGCCTGAAAACGCCTCCTGAAATTTCGGAGCTGCCTTTACTATTATTGACATAAAAAAGTGAGTTATCTCCCCACCAGGAGCAGAGGCAGCAGGTGGTTCTGCTTTTATATAGATGTGAAAAAAAGGCAGAAGTGTTAATTAAGGGTTCAAGCAAAAAGGTGTCCGCTAGACTTCCACTTCAGCGACGCCATCAATTTGCCATGCTTCGTAAGCGGCTGGAAGCACCTTTTCAGCTCCTTCTGGTCCAGGCAGTGACGCCGCTGAGCCACGCAGCATCGTAGTCCTGCCATACAGGCAAACCTGCTGCCAGCACGAACCACCCGCTCATTACAAGCACCCATGGTGCTCTTCAGAGGAATGTGCTTCTTACTCAGGCCCTGGCTTTTATTTCAACAAGGGGTCCCATTGTTGCACTTGATCTTGGTGCCTGTTGCACAAACAAATGCTTTAAATGGCCTTTCACTGAAACACAAAGAAGCATCAAGGGAAAAAAGAAAGGTAAGAAAAAAAGCACAGGTTTTTTTCTGGGCTCTGAAGGTTTGATTGAAGATAAGATCTGGGGTAAACTTAATGGTCAAACTGGAGCATTGTCAAAGGCACAGATTTAATCTGATGTCCCAGGGTCAGACAAGGTTTCAGATGGGGGGAGCTCAGCATGACTCTAACTGAGGTTGGCAGAGCGGCCAGGAGAGCCATTGGTGCCTTCGGAATATGGGAGAAAGTATTTAAACAACAACTCACGTACACAAAGAATCCCAGGATCCCTTCTTCTTTAAATATCCTGCCAATGGCACTGAACACACCGCTGCCAAGAAAGGAAAAGAGCTATAAGCGCGCAAGGGTTGCTCTGTCTCTGTCCAGCACAGCTTTGCATGCAATCTGCAGCCACCAGCCATAGCAGTGTCCCCACCAAGCCACCGCGCCAGCAATGCAGCAGGCAGCTCCACTCTGCTCCTTCTCCTCAATCGCTTAAGGAGGGTCATGTCTGCACTCTGCGAGTCTGCAATAACGCCTGGGACAACACTCAGCTTGCTTACAACTGTTTAAATGCTGAAGCTAGAAGAGCTCTGCTTGGCTTTATGTGAGTGGGTACACGTGCCGCAACCGCGGCACATAATGTGCTTTGATTAGGTTGATTCTCAGCCCAAAAACCCTGTCCTGCCCCTAGGAGCTCGCGCTGGCAGTTGTGGGTTAGCTGCAGTCGTGTCTGGCATGCTTTCAGGTGGCTGCACATGTCGTTTTGCCCTGCAGAGAGACAGGTATTACTGAAAAAGGCTTGGAAAAATGTTGCAGACTAGCAGGGCTGCAGCAACGCTTCATATTACCTATTCTGACTCCCTGCTGACTTTCCTTTCTACTAACACCTAAAGCAAAAAGGCAGGAGACTCGCTGTGTGATCAGCAAGGTGCGTTACAGCCACCAAAATCCCCACAGGCACAAGGCAGAACAGAGGCTTGCCACAGACAGCCCAGCCTCCCCACATCCCTTCACCCCCCACTTATCCACCCTCTAACCACAGCTCAGATTCACTTTTCAGTCTCCCAAACCTCCTGGGTTGCCATACCCCACTGCATGGGAGCATCTGGCACTGCTGACGCCTGGACTTGTGCTTCTGTGTGCCCAAACCCTTCAGAGTTGCAGCCGCTCACCTGTATTTGACTTCCCGGCCTACAAACTGGACCATGCAGCGCATAGAGATCACTAGGAAGAAAGAAACACAAAGCTGACAAAGAAGCAAATCCAGTTTGTGTTGCAATGGATGTGAAGGAAAGTGCAGCCTGACCCTTCTGCCCTCCCTTCCCTCAACTCGCATCACCTCCAGCTCCTCTCGGTGGTCCTCATCACTGCAAGACTCATTAGAAACCAGTGCCCTCCCCTAGCCTGTGAGTGAGTGATGGGAAGGACTTCTGGCCCTAAGCCCAACCAGATCTCTGGGACAAGCTCTTGGATGAAAGGGAAGAGAGCACCTTGCCCCTTGGCTGGGTTAGTCCCTGAAGGCCAACCCAAGCATCAGCCTCCCTAAGCAATGACTCAGATCCACATCTGTTCTGCAGTTTCATACAAAGCCATTTATGATAGAGAAGCACATCAAGTAAATGGGGGTTTGAGATGATCCTTGGTCCAGAGAGGGCTGCCAGGCAGAGGGACAGGACTTACCGTGCAGCGGATGTGAGACAACCCGGGACACACACTGCATCATCATCTCATGAGATGTCTGGGAAGGGGAGAAAAAAACCACACCTGTATGAAAAGCTGCGCTGCTTCACCTGCACAGATCAGGCCCTTTCCCCTAATGTAGTGACACCCATTTCGGGTCTCTCTTTTGAAATCTGTTGCTCGTGGTAAACCGCTATTCGTACGAAATATTTCATAGCTGGACACAGAATGGCTGCTAAATACCACAGCCAATTCACCCAGAGTTTCTCTCCAAGTAATTTCACCCACATCCCACAGCTTAAGCTTCCTTTACTCTCCACACAATATCCATTTCTCACCTCTTTCACCACTTTCCTAAGGGAGGTCTTCACATCATCCTTGTTAGAAACGTGCTCCATGTCTTCCAGTGGAAAGGCCTGAGTGGAGAAAGAAGAAACATATGGTCAAAACTGATGGAGATGCTGACCCACAAACCCTTGATGTCTGAGGACAGGAGGAAACCACAAGCAGTTGTGCTCTAGATGGGAGGAGAAGAAAAACAGGCAAGAAGGAACATAAGGAAGGATGGAAAGTAAAACAGGGAAAGAGAGAGGTCATGAAACTTCTTACAAAAGATAAAAGGCAAGTGGTTGTTCAAATTAAATTAAAATTGTTTAAAAAACAAGTTTTACGGATATGGGCACTGATCTCCTCCTGTCCTGGAGGACTATTCCGAGCCCTTAGGAGATGGAGAGGGATGCGCACTTTATTCCTCCATGCGCAGTCGTGGCTGCGTGCAGGCACATGCAGGCTCCCTGGCTCTGCTGCAGTAGCACCAGCCAACCCAGCAAGCTGATTTATGGAGAGAGAAGCTGACCTTTACCTTCTTCACGCTCCCCCTGGTGATGGTTGATAAAGTGCTTGAGATGAGGCGAGGAGTAAGACCGCGGAAGAGGCCTCTTTTCCCATCCACTTCCACAATGTGTCTGGCTGGGTAAGAAAACACCAGGCTGCCGTCAGTCGGGAACTGGCCAACTCATGGAGAGCACCCCAAACACCTCTGGTGTTCAGCTGAAACCACACTGGAGCTCAGCACGGCATGGCAGCTGCTCTGCTGTCCCACCGTAAGTGATTTATTATAACAGTCCTAAATAAATTTCATAGAGGATGCAAAGAATCCCTAAGTATTCTCTGTCATGTCTAATCTGGAAGGATAGCTTCAGTATTCTGGGCTACTTCTTGTCTTTTGATTGTTTTGCTCACCTGAAAGGGCTACAAGGCAGTTTGGGCTGAACCTGGGTAGGGAAGGATCATCTCATGTGGTGTGTGGTGTCACCTCCTCCCTCCACCCCAGGGAGGGACTCAGGGTTAACACGGATCTTGCAAACCCAGGTTCAGTTCCTGCCCCACCACCTTCTCCCAGTCAAACTTCCTCAGGTCTCCAGGCAAAAAAAAAGCCAACAGATCCATGTTCTCCCTGATACAACATGGCGGAATACAACCCACTATGTGCTTGTGAGTACCGACTGCTCCTGACCCCCATCCTCTGTTGTCCCAAGTGAAGCCAGGAAGGCTCTGCACATCTCCATCACCCAACACTGCAACTACATTTGGAAAACGCATCTTCCAAAGGGCAGCACTGGAGCATTTCCAGCCCTGTGTGTCCCAGGACAGGTTTGCTGTGCTTTCATACTGCTCCTGGACTGGGTCCCCCCCAACCCTATGGGTACCGCTGTCCGATTTTGGGATTGGCCCAACTTGGCTTTCAGGACTGTGTGCTCCCCTTCCCCACAGCAAACCCCCTGTGAAAGCAACCCCCAAGGTCACAGAGTATTCACCCGCCTCTCCTGTGCTGCTCCACCCATAAAGAGAGAAAAATAGTACTTTTTTTTTCCTTCTAAACATACTACCTTCCCTTTTCTTGGTATTTCTGTCCCTTTAGGGCTCCATCTAGAACACAAATGAGCAGGGCAAGGGGCCAAGTTATTGCAGGGCTGTTTTGTAGTGAAGAAAGGCGCTTTGCTATCTCTGATGCACACAAAACCCTCCACCAACAAACCTACACTACCTAAACCCCAACCGCCCCCTCCACTACGGTGCAAACCCAGACCAGCGTGCCACGGAAAGGGGATGCAGCACCAACACTGAGGCCACCACCTCCTTGTCCCCAAGGTAAATCTGACAGCCTTGCAACTAGTTGTAGAGTTTAGGTCTCTCTGCAGCCTTGGGATGATCCCAAGGGGATGTGGGAGTGCTGCTGGAGGCCGGCTCAGTCTACCCAGCAGCTCCCAGCCCTATTTTGGGCAGGACGTCGCTCTGGCAGGGAGGGACATTTGCTCACCGTAGGTGAAGAAGCCGGGCAGGTACAGGACTTTCCTTCCTAGCACGTTTCTTCCAACAGTTGGAGGTAGTGGCTCATGCCCGACCTGCAAGAGAAACCCTGTGAGCAGCTCCCTGCCCCTGTCCCGGCATTCCCAAAGACCCCAGGCCACACAGCCTTGATCTTGGTGTCCTGGGAGCTGCCAAAGGGCCACGTCCCCCCCGTCACCTCAGATACATGGGGGTGCCGTGACATGGGCAGTCCCTTCCCCATCATATGGGGTCCCTAGGGTTCAGGGGGTCCTCAACCCTCCCATTTTATGGGGGTCCCTATTACAGAGGGGTTCTAGGGATAGCCTTTCCATAGGGGTTTCCCATCCCTCCTTATACAGGAGTCCCCATTGCAGAGGGTATCCTCATTCCTCCCATTATATAGGGGCCCCCACTCTACAGGGTGTGCCCATCCCTTGTCACAGGAGGGGGTCCCGATGGCCCTGCTGTGAAGGAGCCCTCACTGCAGAGGGGTCCTCATCCCCCCATTATACAGGGTGACCTCATCCCCTCTTATATATGGGGGTTCCCATGGCATGGGAGTCCTCGCTGCCTCCTTATATCGGGGTGCCCCCCCGTTATACAGGTGCCCCCACTGGGTGCCGTTATACGGGAGGCGGGGCTGTATTTATAGCGGTCCCCAGCACACAGAGGCCTCCACAGGGGCACTACATA
Organism: Aviceda cuculoides; assembly: GCA_035590195.1. Lineage (NCBI taxonomy): Eukaryota > Metazoa > Chordata > Aves > Accipitriformes > Accipitridae > Aviceda > Aviceda cuculoides. The sequence continues at coordinate 5,201,044 of JAVJGG010000053.1, read as the reverse complement.
GGGGTCCCCCTCCCTTCATTACACTGAGGTCCCGATCCCCCGTTATACATGGGCTCCCCGCGTCGTCGTCCCCCCGCCCCCACGACCACCCCCGGCAGCCTCGGACCTGGACAAG
>JAVJGG010000053.1:5187232-5200857 GCA_035590195.1 Aviceda cuculoides | reverse complement strand
AAGGGTGGGGCAGCACCGGGACACCAAGGGGGGTGTCATGTCCCCCCCTCTCACCCCGGTCTGAAGGTCGTTCGGGGAGGGGGGGGGAGGGAGGGGCTGCTGCACGTGGTGCTGCAGCCTGGAGGGAATGCCGGTGCCTGGCTGGGGGGGGGGGCACCCAGACATTTGGGCCCCCCCCAGGCGTGGCTGCGTCACCGCGCCGGGCGGGGTGGGCGGAACCATTGCGTGAACGACTTGGGCGGGGGGGAGTGGAACCATTGCGTGAAGCGCGGGAGGGGGAATAGAGCCACGGTGTGAGGGAGGGGACGGACCGGCCATGACGGGACCGAGGATGGGGCAGCCGTGGTGGGCCGAGAGCCGTGACAGGGAAAGGGGGGAGCCAGCGAGGCCGTGGGGCACAGGGGGAGATGTGGCGTGGTGGGATAGTGCCTTGTGCTTTGTTTTCCCAAGGGCTCTCTTCAGAGGGTTGGCTCCAGCTGGACACACACGAGGGCATCGTCTGTGGGGCCTGCAGTGCTGGCAAGCCTCTCACCCGTTCCCATCCTTCACAGCAGGTCCCCTGCTGCCTGTTCATGGCCCCTAGTAGGAACAGGATTCTTCAGGCTCACTCACAGCCCGTGAGGGGAACCCGGGGCTTGAATGCGTGGTGGGACGCAGCCCACCCCATTGCAGCAGGTCAGGGCTCCTGCCCAGCTTGTACCCTTGCACTGTCCCTGCTGCTGCTCTCAGCTAGGTTATGCTGCTAGTTTGGGGCACAGGACAAGGTTCCCCCCTCAAACTGAACAAATTCCCAGTGTTTTCTCAGTGTTTCTCCTACTTACAACCAGACTCGCTTCCTCTTTCCTTTTCCTTTTGAGGCCAACCCAGAGACAAGCTCTACTACCACAGAAAGGACAGCAGATGGTCTTTGCCTTGTGCAAGTCCTCATCCCCAAACAACATCCTGAGCCCCAGAAACACTTCAAAGCAGAGAGGGGGAGAGAAGAAGGGAGCCGCAGCCATCAGCAGCCACCCCTGCAGTGCCTTTACACCCTGAACCTGCTCCCAGCCGGTGCAGCCAGTGCCATGGAGGGAGAGGCTGATAATCAACAGAGCGTGTTGAACCTGGTGGCTGTATTCGAAGAGCAATGGTAAGGAGGGAGGCTCCTGGGCACTGCGGGTGCATTGGGGCTCCATGTGGTGTGGGTTTTGAAAGGAGGAAACCCACCATGGGGGTGGTTTGGAGGCTCTGGAGAAGCTGACTAGGTGATTTGCTATTCTTTAGCACTCAGATCTGCCCCGGTGTCTTCCTCCTGCTGCAGGTCATGGACAGAAGTCTGAAAACCTCAGTGGGATGTGACTGACTTTGCTGGAGGTTTCTGTCCATGGCCCAGGGTTAGGTTGTGGCATGCTTGTTCCCTCCGCACTCAGCACCTTTGCAGTCAGCCTGGCTGATGAATGTTTTTTCCCCTGCTGCTGGGGAAAAAGGATTTTGGTTTGCAATTATGTAGGCAGGGGTCTTTGCTGGGAATTAACTGCTTGAGCCTTTGGAAGGATCCGAGTGTCAGGCACCAGCCTCAGACTATCCAGTTGTTTGCAGTGATGTGGCTCCTAGGAAAGGGAAGAGAAAGCATCGTGTTAAGGGAGAGAGCAAGTTCTTTCTGGGCTGCATAGCAGCACCATAAACCAGCACCTTCACTTGGAGTGTGATCTGGGACCCTCAGACAGCATGTGCCAGGGTCAGAGCAAGGGGATCTGCCTTGCCCCTGGTGTAGAAGTAATTCTGAGGTTTGGGGTGAGTCATTGTTGTGGTCTGTGCCTCAGTTTCCCCATCTGTTGAATCGGGATACTGAATCTTGCCTTCCCTTGTATCAGTGGGGTGCTCTCAGTGAGCCTTAATGAGGCTGGGTGGTTGGGCAGATGAGTTTTGCAGCACTTCCTAAAGATGGTCAGGCACGAGATTTCCTTCTGCTCTGGGAACTTCGCCTGCATCTCCACTGCATGCTTTGCTCTGGGCTTTGTGCTTTGGATGGCTCCAGAGCAGCATGATTGTCCCCATGGTGCCACAGTCAAAATTTGGCCTGTGATGTTGTTGCGTTGGAACCATTTGCATCATTTGATCTGCCTCCATTTCACTGCTGCAGTGTGTTTGTCATTTATTGTGAAGCGTGAGTTTGATTTAGAGGAAATAAAAGTAACTTATGACGTTTGGAGGAAGCTGGGGAACCTGGAAATGAGTTTTCTGGAACAGAAAACAGTTTAGCCCAAGTCAGTGCAAATAGAAAGAGAGAAGTTCCCTGTCGGATCTTGGCAGTGAGTTTAGGCTGGCACAGGTCTAGGAGGCACCAGAAGGGACAGGTAAAACCTCTCTGTCATGTGAAGGGTTATGCCAGCCCCCATGGACCAGGGGGGATGCATGCATGCCTGCGAATGTGCTCCTGAGCTCACAGACACATGCTCATCAGCATGGGGATGGACCTGTCATCCTCTTCAGATGATCATCTGCCCCTCAGGTCATCTCCTATCCTTAACTGTGCAGTTTTATGTCCAATTTCATCCTGGTTTTCCCCTCCTCCTCATCCCACTCCTGTCTGCAGGCCATCGGTCTTTGAGTTTCTGCCCGCAGCAATTTACTACACAAACCAGCTGTCGTATGACAGACAACTCACTGTTGTCATCTTAAAGGCCCGTGCTCTGTGAGGTTTCTCCCCCATTGCTGCTCTGGACCTGTTTTCCTTGTCTCTGCCAGAAAAGGGAAGAGAGAAAACCACCAAAAAACTACCCCTCTGCAAAACCACCTACACAAGCTCTCCTCCTGGCTGACACCACTTGACTATTTGCCTTTTAAAGCCTCGTGCCCAAGGCTGCTGACTCCCTGCTTTGGCTCCATGGTGGCTACAAGCAGAAAGCCAGAGCTGTGCCAGCACTGCAAAGGGCAGAGCTATACTTTGGGAAATAAATGGCTGTGGGTGGGATAAACAGCAGTTGTGCTTTTCTAGAGCAGGACAGAGACTGACCACATCAGCAGGATGCACTGGGAGAAGAAGGTCTGGATCCTGGCCCCCTTGGAGGATGTATGGGCTTTCAGACCCTGGTTTCTATCAGCAGCGTTGTAGCGGAGCAAAGCAGCATCAGCGCTGGGGTGCTGCTCTGTCTTATCGCCTTCACTCGAGGATGGTGGCTTTAACCTGGGCCTGAGTGGGCTGCGCTGTGCTGGGGGAATGGGTGAGCTGATCACTCTGACTCCTTCGTGACAGGGCCAGCAAATTTCCATGGAGGGACAAGCAGCCTCCATACGGCCAGACTACTCCTGCAACCAGCCAACCCCAACAGCTTCCAGCGTCCCCCACCAGCCAGGGCCAGAGCCTTTCCCAGATGGCTGCCAGGCACCAAGCAGAGGAAGAGAACGAGGAGGAGGAGGAGCAGCAGCAGCAGGGTCGTCAGGGGATGAGTTTCAAATGCCTCCGTTCTTTCCGACACAAGATCAGTGAGGACAACTGGAGGAGGCAGCAGGACCCAGGCCTTGAGCTTGGCAGCAAGGTGAGCTCTGGAGGTGGCTCAGGCGAGGCCGGCATGTGCCCATGCTCAGGCGGGGAGTCACGTGGGCTGGACCAGAGCTGAGGTCTCTGCTGGCCCTGAGCAAGTCACTGCCCTGCAAGGGCTGGTGCATAGGTTGACAGCGGAGTGGCCCTTTCCCTGGTGCTTTGGGCACAGATTCCCCATAATCAGGTAGATCCAAGCAGAGTTTGTCTGTTCCAGCTCTGATACAACTACGCCATGGGCGTCAGATGCACACAGGTGGGCCCAGCCAGGTCCGTCCCAGGGCATCCCCAGGGCTGTGCTGCCCTTTGCTGACTGCAGGCACGTTTCTGCAGGACTGCGTTCAATTCCTAGATGCAATTGTAGACCATGGGGTTAACCCACCCCACCCTGCCCCACTCCTTGGCATCACTAGCCCTGTATTGCTGCAGGAGAAACAGGCACATCATAGAAAGGTGTGACCCAGGAAGACATGAGCCAGGCTTCCCAGCAACTTTGTTTTCACTGCATGCTTTGTAGAGGTCCTTCCCTTGCCCTCAGATGAGTGAGGTCCAGTTTGATGCTGGGCCATGGTTTGTGAACACTGGGGAACCGAGCTGAATCCCCTCAGGCCAGTGGGGGTTGCGTCTCTGCCCACGAGATTGAGCCCTTCTCCCCATGCAGGAACCAGAGGAAAAGAAAATTGCTCTGGAGCTGCTGGAGACAGAGCAGGCTTATGTCAACCGCCTCCACCTTCTCGACCAGGTGAGCTGGAGAGCAGAGAGGCCCACGCAAGTCTGGGAAGCAATAGCCCTGCTGCCGTCTGCCCCCACCAGCATAGCTCAGCCACTTCACACTGACAAAGCAGGCAGGACTTTGGTGCAGCCCCACACTCACCAATTTTCATGTGCTCCTTGGCAGGGCTTGGACCCTGTGGCAGTGCCCGGGCTCAGTTCAGGGTATGCACAGGCCAGGAACTGTTTACTGGAGATTTGGGAGAGAATGAAGCTGTATAGATGAGAGCCTCACCGGGCTGCTGGTCTTCATGGCCAGAGAATGGGTCTGGCCTTTGCCTTTCCTACACCCCACACCTCCAGGGAGCACCTTTGTCCCAGCAAAACCTACCATCCCCCCTGCTTCTCCCTTGGGGCCTGGGATTTCCCTTCTGCACAGTCAGGCATTTTCACTGCACGATGTGCCAGTCTTAGAGAAGGAATGGGATCCTCAAGCCTCTTCCTGACCCTTTTTATTCACCCCTTCTTTCTTCCAGGTATTCTATACAGAGCTGATGAAAGAAGCCAAAAATGGGAAGACAGTCCCAGAGGAGGTGGTGAAAATGATCTTCTCCAACATCTCCTCCATCTACCAGTTCCACGCCAAGTTCTTCCTGCCAGAGCTGCAGAAGCGCATGGAGGATTGGTGAGCTGCCAGAGGGGAGGGCAAGACGCCTGGGTTGCTTTGCCACAATGGGGGAGCAGTGATGAATTTGGTCTTCCACCAGCACCTGAACTCAGCCTGTTTTGCTCCAAATGTCTTTGTGCTGGAAAGCACTTCCTTAAAACACTCCAACCCAGACCAGGGTACTTCGGAAAAGGGGGGTGAGATCTCAGGTGGTTTAGGGGTGTGCCCAGGCATGAATGGCTGCAGGCTGGGGACTTTCCCATTCTGGAGAGCAGGATGTTGTATGGGGACGTAGCAGGTCGCAGCAGTAAAAACCTCTGTCCCCTACCATGCACAAGCTGCCCTTTCGCTTCATCCCTCACTCGTTATCTGCCCCGCTGGACTGAGGAAGCTGCTGGTCTGTGGTTCCTTCCTGCAGGAGCTGCAACCCGCGGATCGGGGATGTGATCCAGAAGCTTGCACCATTCCTCAAGATGTATGGTGAATACGTGAAGAACTTCGACAAGGCTGTGGAGCTCATCACTGTCTGGTCAGAGAAGTCACCACCCTTCCAGGATCTCATTGCTGACATCCAGGTAATGGGCCATGGCATGGTGGGGGACCACAGCAGTGCTCCCCAAAGCCTCTCTGCAAGGGGGAAGCAGCGGAGGGTAGGAGCTGCCTTGGTCACTGTTTCTCTCTCCATGTGTGGTGTCTCTCCCCAGAAGAGGAAAGTTTGTGCTAACCTAACACTGCAGCACCACATGCTGGAACCTGTGCAGAGGATCCCGCGCTACGAACTCCTCCTGAAAGATTATGTCCGAAAACTACCGCCTGAGTCCCCAGACCGGGGCGATGCAGAGAGTAAGGGCTTCCATCTGGCTCTCCCCGCTGTGGGGAGTGAGAGGGTGGGTTTGTAGGGGAAATAACAACCCCTGATGTTGTACACGGCCATCAGGATACCCATATTCTCTCACCAGCTGCCCTGTGCCCTTGGATAAACTTCTCGGTCTAACGCTTTTCTAGCAGGGAGAGGGATTAATCTGCCCTTTTAGGGTCTATGGAGGTCAGTGGGGAAGGTGGGTGGTGTTTCAGGATAAAGGTGATCCCTCCCGAGCATCCCCCAGGGAGACCTGCAGTGGCTGGGGGAGCTATCAGACCCCTACGGATAACAGCAGTTCCCAGTCCTGCTGGGATAAACGAGCCGGCTATCTGTCCCCCCAGGACCCGAGCACGCTTCCCCGCACAGTCTGGCCAGACCAAGACGCTGGTGCAGCGTTTTGGGGCCATTCAGGTTGTGTCCAGCGGAGGGCAGCAGCTGCCACGCGCGTGTCTCCCGCCCGTGAGGGAGAGACCCAGGAGTTTTCTCCCACAACTCCCTAGCAAGTGTTTAACCTCCTCCCTTTCTCTTCTCGTTGCAGAGGCCCTGGAGATGATTTTTATGGTGGCAAAGCACTCAAACGCAGCTATTGCCGAGATGGTGAGTGCCTGTCCCAGCTGGCAGTGCTTTGTGGCTTACAGCATGGTGATTTGCCAGATTTCCTCATGGCCTCATTGCTGTGCAGCTCAGTGGAGCACAGCCTTGCCCTGAACGGGACAGGAGCACTGCAGGTTCGGTAGAGGAGGTTAGACCCTGCTCTTGATGCCTGACCCCATCACCTTGAGCCTGGGGAAGTCATGTCTACAACAGCCGTGATGTGACCGGCTGTTTGAGGCTGCGAGCTGCTCTCAAAGATCAGTCTGGGGTGAGAGAACTGTGCCACCTCTCCCAGTACTCAGCAGCTGGTCTGGGAGCTGGGGATGAAGGGGACCCAGAGGTGACAAGGTTGTGGCTCCTCAGCTCCCCACAGAAACAGGTCCCTCTGCCTCCCCTAGGAACGGCTGCAGAACCTCTGGGTGGTCTATCAGCGGCTGGGCCTCGAGGATGACATTGTGGACCCCTCCAATGAGCTGATCAAGGAGGGGCCGATCCAAAAAATCTCCACCCGCAACAACAGCACATCGGAGAAGTACCTGTTCCTGGTGGGAGCTGGGATGCCTAGGGGAAGGGCCAGGGAGCAGATAAGATGGGAATGGGGATTGGGGTGGCACAGCCTGGCCGGGGTGTTCCTGGTTCATCTCTACACAGAGGAGATGAATTCAGAGCTGGGGGGTTTGACCTGCCCAGTGTAGGGCACCTCATACAGGACATGGTTGGGAACCTGCTGATCCCCTGGGCACAGCAGCCATGTTGCATATCTTGCCATGTTCCTAGAGCACTTCGCCTTTGTAGGGTGGGAGAGGGCTGGGGCAGAAGCAGTCACTTTTTAGGCTGGATTCTTCCCAAGGACCAGCTCAGACCCAAGGCGGTGAAGGACCCTTGATCCCAGGGAAGCCCCCAGTTCTGAGCATGCAGGTGCTGGGCTCCAACCAACCCTCTTCCTCCCACACACAGTTCAACAACATGCTGCTGTACTGCGTGCCCAAGGTCATCCAGATGGGTGCTGAGTTCCAGGTCCACCTCCGCATCAACGTGGACAGCATGAAGGTCAGACAGGCACCTTGTCTTTGTGCTTCTCCCAGACCCTGGTTCCTCAAAGTGCACCCCGCTTTGGGGTGTAGTGTGGCTGCTTCTTCCTCAGAAAGGAGGGAGGAGCTGGAGCCGGGGTGGCTTTGTGGGTGAGGAGGACTGGTTGATATGCTCTGATCCTGTGAAATAGCAGTGACATCTTGTTCACATAGGATTTGAGGGGCTGAAGGGCTTGTGCCTGAGAGAAGTCCCTGTCCCCAACATCATGGAGGAAGGTCCCTGTGTGCTGCAGGTGGGTTCAGCTGCTCCACATCCTTTCTTCGGTCTCTCTCAGGTGCAGGAGCTGAATGACGCACAGTTCCCTCACACCTTCCTGGTCTCGGGAAGGCAGCGGACGCTGGAACTGCAAGCCAGGTAAGGGGAAGGGTGACAGTCCTGCAGACCCTTGGGGAGGAGGGACAGTGGCTTATCCATCTCCCTTTTTGTACCCAGGTCTGGGGAGGAGATGAACGCCTGGATCAAGGTACCACAGTGCTGGGAGAGGTGGCACATCTCACTCCCCCCAGCTGGATGCCCTGTGTCAGGGGCAACACCCCCTCCCCCCCGACTGCCCCTCCAGCCCTGCCTTCCTCTCTAGGCCTTTCAAGATGCCATTGACAGGAAGGAGAAGAGGAGTGGGACCTTTAAGACAGCAGTACATGGGCCGGAGACAGGCACCCCTGCATTGAAGGTAAGCCTCCTGCCCTCTCCATGCCTTGCCTGCTTCCAGCACACCCCTGTGCAGCAGCTCAGGAGAGCCCACCTTGCTGTGCTTCAGTTTCCCTAGCTAAACAGAGCCGGGGGGAGGCTGTGGATGGGGAGAAGGGCTGAGGAGGGGAAGGGGTGAGAGCAGAGGGGCTGAGACCACCCAGACCATGGCTAGCCAGCCCCAACAATGCAGTCTCGCACACCCAGACAGAGGAGCTGGGCCGCCGAGCTCCACAGTGGGTGCGGGACAACCTGGTGACCATGTGCATGCGCTGCAAGGAGCCCTTCAACGCTATCATGCGCCGGAGACACCATTGTCGAGCTTGTGGATACGTGAGTTGCCCTGTTCCCCCCTTTCTTCCCTCCCTCCAGGCCTGCTCAGGTGTCCGCTGGGGCAGGAGCGCACCTCTCCTACACCTTCTACTGCTTTCCCTGGGCTCAGAGCCCCTGCCCCTCAGCTCCTCCTGGAGTTGCCCCTGGGATTCCCCAGCCCTGCCCCAGTCTCACCAGTGTCCCTGTCTGGTGGTTCTAGGTAGTGTGTGCTCGCTGCTCTGACTACAAGGCTGAGCTACAGTATGACGGAAACCGCCTGAACCGTGTGTGCCAGGAATGTTACATCTTCCTGACAGGCCACTTGGTGCTCGAGGACCGGGAGGAGAAGCACAAAGGCATCCTGGAGGTGAGCTCTGCCCCTCTGTCCCTCTTCCTCTGAGCTCTGCCACCCACCCTGGGCCGCAGACTCACTCTGACAGCTCAGCCATGTGCCTGCAGCAGAAGGGATGGGAGTTGCACCTGTAGCAGTCAGAAGGTACCTGCTAATTGCAAGGCTGGTGGGTGTGCTAAGCTCCCTCCCTTGTGCTCTGACCCTTGGGACCAGGCATCCGGATTTCCTTCTGCCATGGGATCTCAGCAGGACCCTCACAGCCAGGACCACCCCTCACCTGCCCCTGGTTTGGGGGGTTTTGTGGAGCAGGCAGGGAATTCCCCAGAAAATGACCTTCGCTCAGTGCACTTTCTGCCTCCCACCTTGAGTGTTCAGGGATTTGTTTGGGGTCTTTTTTGGCAGAAAGGAGCCGCAGAGGTATCAGGCAAGAGTTTGCTGTGCAGTTCCCTGCAGCTGCTGGACAAGAACGGCAAGGGGGGCACACGGGGCTGGTTCGTGATCCCGCGGGATGATCCCCTCGTGCTGTACATCTACGCAGCCCCCCAGGTAAGGCCGGGCTCTGCTCCATCTGCAAGGGACATCCTAGTGCGCCCATCCCCTGCCTCCCACGGCTCTCTCCACTCTTGGCAGGACGTCCGAGCCCACACCTCCATCCCGCTGCTGGGCTACAAGGTGAGGGACCTGCCCCAGGGTGACTCCCGCCACCTCTTTCAGCTGGTGCAGTCCCAGCAGGTCTACACCTTTGTGGCCGACACCGAGGAGCTGAAGCAGCGCTGGATGAGGACCATGGCGCGCTCCGCCGCGGGGTTCACACACCCGGAGGAGGGCGAGGATGTGGACTCCTGCGACGAAGCAGAATGAGGCCATCCCCACCTCCTGGGCTGCCTGGCGGGTCAAACCTCCCCCTGCCCATCCTGCTCGTGGCTGGCTTCAGGCAGATCCCTGACCTCTCTACGTTTTGGGTTTTTTTGTCACGAAAAGGGCAGGGCAGGAGCACATTTGCCACCACACAGACAAGCCGGATCCCACTTCCCCTCCCTCCTTGCTCTCCGCACTGGACAGAGACGATGGGGGTACCTGAGCCGTGAGGTGGAGGGAGAGCCAGAGGGTTTTGGGGAGCTTGCGCCCCTGCAGCCAGCCTGGTCCCTGCCTGCTGTGCCGTGCCGCCGGCTGCCGCCCGAGGGCAGCAATACCTCAGCCTTCTTCCGAGCCTGGCCCCGGCGGTGGATGGTGCTGGGGGGGATGCCCAGTTTTGTGAAAGGATCTGTGGAATTGGGACTGCTGTGATAAATCCTACCTGCAACCCCCGTGTGCAGTCCAAGGAGCTCTTTTGGGGGGTGTATTTACCAGAGCGCCCCGTGGAATTGTCACTGGGGCCCCACATCGCCTTATGTGTAATGGGCCCCAGTCTGACACCCTGCAGAGACCCAGCTTGTAGCTCACCTTCACCCTGCTCAGGGATGCTAGTGCTGGATTTAGGGTGTCCCTCTCCCAGCCTGTCACCGCTCTTGGCCTCACACTGCTGCAATCCCATGGTGTGGGGGTACCCTTTAACCACAGACACCCCCAGCCTGCATCCCCATGCCAGCCTGCACTCCTGCCCATGCCACATTTTCCCTACACCTCATCCTACCCACAAGCACCTTCCACCCTTGTACCTCTCTTGGTCACCCATTTCCTGGTGGGGAAAGACTCTGGGACAAGACTGGATCCACACAGGTGGTGCTGCCGCGCTGGTGCAGGGCAGTGATGCTGGGGAGACACGGGGGAATTCCCCTTTCCATCATCAGCATAATGAGCACCCCTGGTTCTTTCACACAGTGCTGTAGGCTGCAGCCCCACGTTTTTCTCTCTGCACCCTCTTAACCTCCCCAGAAATGTTGCCCAGGCAGAAATTGCCACTTCTGAGCCTGCGAGAGGGGCTGAAATGGGATGTGGGAGCTGGGGGAGCCCACTATCCCTGGCAGGCAGGGAAGACTGTTGCTAGCAGGCAGGGATTGCTGCCTGCACCTGGATCAGGCAGCAGCTCCAGGCCACCAGCCAAAAGCACAGCAGCCTCGGGCAGAACCCAAGGATGTCACAGGCTAAACAGATCCATGGAGAGTGGGAAGGGAAGCGAGTTGGAGCCAGATACTGCAAGTGGGGACAACACTCGGGGAAAGGATGGGGAGCAAAGATGAACCACAGCCATCGCCACTCTGGGGGACTTTAGGAAGCCAGGAAAAAGCTGTGAGCATCGTCCTCCTTCCTCAATCTACCCAGCTCAGCTCATCCCAGGAAAGGGCAAACTGTGGTGGCTTTATCTCCTCCAACTTCAGCAATACCATCAAGGAAGGGGGAGAGGAGCTAGATGTTGGGGGCAGAGCTCTGCCAAAGCAATTGCCCCTTAGGATGCACCCACCATGGAGCTGAGCCCAGAAGCAAACAGCACGGGGGTTTGCAGAGACACCCCAAAACCGCCCTCGCCTCCCACTACCTCCTCATGTAAAGGGGAACCCCCAGCACCTCTGGAAAAGCTGGGGAGCACAGGGTGCTGCCAGGGGGAAAAGAGCGAGCGAGGGAAAGCCCACAGGGCTGGAAGGTTCTGCGTGGTGGCCTTCCGCCTCAGCGTCACCCCTGTGTCAGCGAGGAACAAAAAAAGCCTGGACCGGGGAGCTGCTGTCAGCCCGTGGCTCATGAATGGGCCTAAGAATAGATTTCCTGTTTACCAAACGACAGATCGCTTCTGGGGCAGAGGGCACCTGGGTGCTATTTTTACCAGCTCCTACCTACCTCCCTCCTGTCCCCCCCGCAGCTGCCCTCGGGGACCACTGCCCCGCTGCAGCATCCATGTGTGCTGTGGGAAAGGGACTGCTGGGGAAGAGAGGTGGCCCAGGGATGGAGGGGGCAGTGGGGCACCGGGGCAGGTTACTGCCACGGCCTGAGCATCGTGCTGTCCCCAAAGACGGCTGGCTGGAACACAGCGTCACTCGGCTGCCCCGAGCATCACTGAAACAGGCTCGTGGGAGACCTAACTCAGGGGGGGGATTTGTGATTTCCCCACTCTGCTTTCCTAGGAATAAAAAAGATATTTTTGCACCCAAGACATGCAGCAAATGCACTGATGAGTTTTTCCGTTCCCGTACGTTTTCGGTCCCCTGGCTGCGTCACAGCAATGGTCAAGCGGAGCAGTTTGGCCTCTTGCCTCCCCACGCAGAAAGCGAAACCCTGTGGAGAAGTCATGTAGTTTCCTATTCTCAAGAATGAGGAAGGCTTGAAGGCCATTTACTGGAATCCCCCCACCGCAGCCCTCCCCGTGGCCTCTTCTTGTAAGCACTGACCAAAATACATTGTGAAACCCACGTGCCGCAGCAATGCTGGGGGCCGGGCCACCCCTCATTGAGAAAACCCGCAGCAAAGGGGAACAGGCACTGGTGCAGCCGCCGCTTTGCAGAGCCTTCGTTGTCCCATACTCATCCCAAACCCCGGCTGGGTACCGCACCCCCATCCACGCTGCGGGAAAGGGGATGCAGAGAGGTTCAAGGGCACAGGGCGAGCGGAGAGGTGGCTGGCAGGGACACGGAGAAGGTTGGGGGTGCATTGTGGTCCCCCCTGCACCCTGCTGCAGGGCTCTGTGCGGTGCACTCTCCCCCCTGCTCCCCACAAAGGGGCTCAGCAGGTCCCGGGGCTGGCTCTTCCATGTGGCCCCCCCAGGTGTGGGGTGGGATTGGCACCATATGGCACCCATGCCCCTAGCCTGCAGGGCTGCTCTGTGGGGCGGGGGCTCTTGTTTTACAGGGGGTCTATAGGGGGTTTCTCTGCAGGGTCCCCTCTATAGGGGCTGCTCTATCGGGCATATTCTCTTGCTTGCTAATTGCAGGTCCCTGTAGAGGCTGCACTCTGTGATGCAAGATGGGGATTCCTGCTCTATAGGGGTTGGTCTCTAGGGGACTGCATCGCTGGGGCAGTAGCTCTTGCTCTATAACGCCTGGGGTTGGGTTGTATAGAAGCTGGCTTCCATAGGGGCCAGCCCTCCGCAGCGGCGGCTTTTGCTCTATAGTTATTGGGTTCTATAGGTGTCAGGCTCCACAGGTGTGTTGCCCTGCAGCTTGTCCTATAGGGGCTGGGACGCATAGGGGCTCTGCTCGACAATGCTGAGCCTGCAGCCATTCCAGCAGCATCGCCCTCGCCGCAGCGCCACGGTGCTGGGGCTGCGCAGGCCAGAGCTGCAGCAGCAGCATGGCCTCTCCCTGCCGCGCAGCCTCCGCAGCCCGTGGGGGTTTCCACCGCTCCCGCCGAGCGCTTTAAATAATAGATATGCTGAGGCCGAAGGCAGCCGTGGCAGAGCCCTGCCCTGGTGGATCCCTCCCTGCCATGCCCAGGGCTGCAGGGACACATGGGATCCCCAGCTCCCTGAAGGGGGGGGTGGGATTTAATGATGGGAGATGATGCTAAATGATGCAAAACATCTGTGATGTTCCCCCCGCCAAAAAAAAAACCCCACAGCCAGGATAGTGCAACCTCAGGGCTGGGGTACCCCCATCCTGCTCTGCATCCCCCCCAAGCCCACCACGGAGCATTGCAAAGCAGGAGGGGGACCCCAGGATCCACCCAGCTGCACCCCTCCTTTTGCATTGTACTGGAAGGGCCTCGCTGCCGGGGGTGTCCCCAGGCTTGGGGGAGCTTTGGGAGGGGGGTGCAGCTTCCACCTCCTTTTTGGAGGGCCCCGCAGGCTGCTGGCAAAGGGTGTTTCATGCAATTGAGATCCAGGTCGTGCATCTCAGCGTCTGGCGAGGCGGGAGGTGTTTCCCGGTGGCACAGGAATTTGCTGTTTGCGCCTGTGTTGCAG
>JAVJGG010000053.1:5160702-5187132 GCA_035590195.1 Aviceda cuculoides | reverse complement strand
GTTGCAGGAGGCTGAGGGAAAGAAGGGGGGTGGGGGGGTGTGTGTGCTGGCAGTTGTGATTATCTAATTTTATTTTCCTGCCTCCATCCAGGAATCTCTGCAATGTGCCGGCTGCTCCCTGGGAGGCTGGGGCGGCCGTGAGTCACTGCTGCCGCTGGAACGTAACTCAGTCCTGCTGCTCTCCCCGGCAGGACATGACCAGACTGCCAAAGCCGGGGAGAAGCCCCAGCACCATCGCCTGCCCGCGCCGGCGGGCGAGGACGCGCGAAATCCCTCCGGAGAGCTCAGCCTCCCGCTTCCCACAGGGATATCAGCCCATTGCCGTGTGGCAGAGCTCAGCCTGGGGGGCAGAATGAGCTCTTTTATTTATTTCTATTTATTTTTTCTCCTTTTTTTTTTTTCTTTTTTTTTCCCCAGCCAGGAAAACCCTCTCCACCCACCCTGGCTCACCCATCCATGGGTTACCATCGGGCTGTGGCTACCTCCCCATGGTTTTGCTGCCCCATCTTCCAGGCCAGGCCCTATGGGAGAGCAGAGAAAGCTCCTGGCACTGCTCCTGCCCCAGTTCCCGTGCCTCGGTTTCCCCATCCGGTGGGGAGTGGAAATTTCCCCATCTAGGGAGCAGGGTTACTTCAGGTTGTGCTTTGAGGTTGGTGAATAGCAGCTGCAGGGGGTTATTATTAATATTAATAGCCAGGTTCTGTCAGGGCTCAGGTGGTGGGGAGGGACGGGGGGTACATGGAGCAGCCCTGAGTCGTGGGGCAGGAGCAGGGGCTGGCCCAGTCCTGTGCTGAGCCCCGAAATGCTTGCTGCACCCCAGGGCTGCGGCAGCCAGGGGCTGAGGCTGCCCCGCTCATCTCACCCAGGACTGGATGATGCCAGGCACGAGCCCTCCTCATCCTCACACCGCTGCTGCATAGGGAAATGGGCTCCTGGGGTGGGAGAGCAGTGGAGGCAGCCACGGGGCAGAGCTGAGCACTGGGAAGCTTGTCACACCTCAGGCCACGCGGTGCCTCCGCGGCCGCAGCTGCCTCTGTCAGCTGTGATTGAAAGCCAAGCCGGGCTGGCAGGCCTTCTCTGTGATCTTGTTAATTAAGAAATACATTTAATTAGCAGCACCCCAGCTGTGACTCAGCTAATCATCATGATCGAAACAAGAGCTGGACTCCAGCACCGGAGCACGGCAGCACCAAACCCCCCCTTGGTAGCCACGAGCCCCCAGATCTGCCGTGGGACCCCATCGCCTGCCAGGCACAGGCTGATGCCCCTCTGGGCTTTTGGGGTGAGCTTTCCCCCGGGCTGGAGGCAGGTTGGGGCTGGGACCATCCCCATGCAGCACCTCACACATGCAGGGTGTCATCCTCACCCGGGGCAATTACCCATTGCCACAGTGCGAATAATCATATTAATAACCCATTTAACGTGCTATAAATAGCCTTGATAATAACAGCCTAGGCTTTCCAGGAATAGATCGTCAAAAATGCAGGGAAAGCCATTCCCACCCTGGCCCAAGTTGCAGATGGGGAAACTGAGGCACGGCTGCTTTCGGGCACGACTCTCGCCCGCTGCACCGAGCCGTCTGCCAGGCAGCTGTGGAATTTGCTCCCGAATAAACCGTCATGTAAATGAGCCCTTATGTATATTTATAGGCACCATCCTGCCAGCTGGAATCTAATAGGGGAGAAAATAAACTGGGAAACTGCCTGGAACAGGAGGGCAGCGCTTCACACCTCGGGCGCATGCCCCGCCGGCACTGCCGGGGAGGGGTGTCTGTCCCTGGTCCCCGGGGTGTCTGTCTCCGGCCTTGGGTGCCCAGCCCTGGCCCTGGATCCCCAGCCCTGGTGCTGGGTACCCAGACCTGCACCCCAGGGTGCCCAGCTCTGGTCCTGGGTGCCCAGATCCCCAGATCCTGGGGTGCCCAGGAAGCCAACACCGGGTGCTCTGCAGCTCCCACAGGCTGCAGTTGGCTTTGGGGCGTGGAAAATTTGGGGGGTTTGCCAGAGGTGGGTGTAGCTGCATTTGGCATCCCTGTGCACAGAGAGGGGGGTGTCTGGCACAAGGGGTCCCTCCCCACCCAGCAGGGCCTGGGTGTCACCGCTGTCCCCAGAGCTCATGACGGGTGCTCCTTCCTTGCTGTGCCAGTGATGCGCACGCGTGTGTGTGCGTGCACACGCGTGTGCGCGGGGGTGCGCGCGTGTGGCAGCGCCACGTGGACGTCGCAGGGTGCAGAGCCCCCAGCCGGCACGCAGCCAGCGCAGGGGTGGCCACGGCAGCGGGGTGGGCGGCAGCACCCATGGCGGGGGGGGACAAAGCCGCACACCCAGGGGTGCCCTCGCCCGGATTTCCCGCAGCCTCCGCAGCGGCACTGGGAGGGGGAGCGGGCGGCAGCCGGCGGGAGCGAGGCCGATTAGAGATGCAGACAGCGCTGCTCGCCTAATGTCTTGCTGTCTCGAGAAGACAGCAGCAGCCCCTCCGCCGCCAGCCTCCCCTCGACACCCCGCGCCTCGGTGGGTGCTCCCTGCCAGGGTGCAGCCCTGCTGCCTCTGTCCGGCTTTTCGGAACGGGGAGGGCAACCGGGTGGCACTGGGACGTGGTCCCTCAGGTCCCAGCAGACCGTTAAGGGATGCAATGGTGCCAAGGCCAGGAGTGATCCTGCAGCCATCCGAGGCAGGGACGGGGGGGATTCCTCCCTGAAAAGGGAGGGTGGCGAGGCCGGGGGGGTTTTGGAGCAGTGAAGCTGGCAGGGCTTCGTGCTGCAGCACCTCTCCCTCCTGCTGCTCCCGAGCACTCGCCGCCGTGATTCCCTGCAGCGGGCTAAAAATATCCCCAGGAGCTGCCGCCGCACACCGGCACTTGGAGGTGGTTATAAATAACCAGGGGGGGCGGCTCACGCTGGCCCCGCGTCACTCCGGCCCTTCCCCACTGCTGCAGGAGGAGGTCGGAGCCCCCGTCCTCGCCGTGCCGCTGGAGGGGTGGATGGACAGATGGAGGCATGTGGGGAAATGGGGATGGAGCAGCCTCTGCCCCTTGGCTATGCGGGGAAACTGAGTCACAGGTGGGGCTCTGCCAGGGGGGGCGAGGGGAGGTTATGGGCCTGTTTGCCCACGATGCCAGGGGAGAGGGGATCAGCCCCATGCCGATAGCAGTTCTGGGGGGCGGACACGAACTCCTGTGCTTGTGTCACTGAGTCCCAGCTGTCTGCCTCAGATACATCCCTCTGCATCAGACCCGTCCCTTTGCGGCAGCTCCATCCCCCTGCAGCAGAACCAGCCTCCCGCATCCGATCCATCCCTCTGCACTGGATCCATCCCTTCGCACCAACTCCACCCTTCTGCCTTGGATCTGTCCCCCTCCATCGGATCCTGTCCCAGACCAGGGCTGCTTCTCTCTCTCTCCCCACACCACCCTCCTCAGGGTGGGGGATGAGCTCTGGGGACCAGTTTGGGGGATCTACCCCCTTCCCTCAGACCTCCCCATCCCATGAAGCTCCACTCCTGCCTCTGATCCGTGCACCGAGCTGGGGCAGTTCTCATGCCCACGCACTTCTGGCAGCTCCATGTCGTGGCCAGTTTCCTCCAAGGCCACGGGGAATGGGGTGCAGGAGGGGGGCGGTTCCATGTGGGAGGGGGGTCCCAGTTTGGTCCCATCACCCTGTTGGAGCCGAGCATCCCAGGGGAGCCCCCTCCTACCGTCCCTCCCTTCATGCTCCCATTCTCGCTGTGTCCCAGCCCACCCCGGCGGAGCTGCCAAGGCACAGGGCAAACGGGGACAAGCCGGGAGAGAGAGAGAGAGTGATTTTTGCTAGCGTTTATTTTCCTCCATCAAAATCCACCAGCCGGAGAAAGCAGCGGCCGGGGGGGGGGAGGACAGGGAAACCCATCGGATTTCACGGGGGATGCTGCCGCCCCCCGCGCCAGCACTGTATTTATTTCCCCCTGCTTCCCTGCACCACATTTCATGTCAGCCCCGTAACGAAGCTGGGTAATAAATATCAGCGTGCTGGTAAGTGGTGAATCACCACCCACTCCCGGTGCTGCTGAAAGGCCGCCGTGGCACACAGAGTTTCCGTCCCCAGCCCTGGTCTCCCGCCAGCCTGCCGGGTCCCCAGGCAGCGAAGCCCCCACCATCCCCAGCTCCACACCGCAACCAGGCCACCGGGCAGTTTCGGCCACGGTGCAAACATGTTTGGCCGCATTCCCCTGGCTCCCGCTCCCGCCCAGGGCCGGTGCTGGGAATCAGCTCCAAAAAACATGTTTTGTGGGAATGCACCCGCTAGGTAGTAACGTTTCGCCAGCTGACGGGAGGCTGCGGGAGACCCAGGGATGCTCCTGCCCCCCCGATGCTGGGGATGGCCCCGTGCTGGACCTCACAATCCCTGCGCTGTCCCCAGTGTGCCTAACTGGTTCCTGTGAGTTCATCCGACCCTGGGGCAGATGTCCCATATTCCAGTCCTATATCCCCCCTTAAACACCCCTGACACCCACCAGCCCTGGGTCCTGCTGCCTCCCTGCTGCCTGCACCCATCCTTCACCCCTCGGCCTCTGCCAGCCAGTCCCTGTGGGGTGGAGGGGGACCCTGACCCAGCTGTGGTGTCCCTCCCCGCCAGGTCAGCGCATCCTCAGTTGAAGAGCCAAAGCAACACATCTGTAAAATGCGACCGCTGGCAGGATGCCCTGGGTTCCGGGAGAACCTCCCCAGCACCAACCCCCACTCCAAATCAGCTCCCCAGGGACCCCAAACCCACCCCGGACCCCAAACCCAGCCTGGACTCCACTGCTGCAATGGGGCCAGCACATCGGGGAAGCACATCTGGGGCCGTGCGTCCCCCCTGGCTCGGTGTCACCCTTGGTGGCGAGTGACACAGCCCGTCCCAAGTGCCACCGAAGTCGCGTGGTCCCCGGAGTTCAAAGTCCCCCCGAGCAGATGATCCCCTCCACAAGTTACAGAAGGTCCTTGGACCTCATGAGCAGCTGGTGTGAAGCTGTAATTACCTTAATTAGCTCTGGGATTGCATTCCCTCCCCGTGCTAATTTCGTTTCTACAGTAACCGGCCCGAGAGGTGTGCGTGTGCTCCAAGCGAGATGGAGACAGGAGCCCCGGCAGCCAAACCAGGCACCCCAAACCCACCCCGAAACCAGGGGCCACCCCCAAATCCCCACGTCCCAGGGACTCAGCCAGCCCTGCTTTCCCCATGCAGAGGTTCAAGAGGGTCCTTGGTGTTTTCCACTATCCCAACAGGGTCGTTTGCTGCTGGGAGCATCAATCCGGCTCCGGGGAAGGGACTGGTCAGGGGAAGCGGGACCGGAGGCTGACAGTGCCCAAATGCACCGGTGGATTTAGGAGTGGGCAGAGCCTGGGCTTGTTCCTTGCTGCTGATATTTGCTGTAACCCAATATCCCCTGATGTAAGAGCCATTTGGGAGGAAACCATAAAAGCTTCAGGAAATGGGTATTAATTCACATCGTGGCAATAAAAGGGAAGGAGGGCTCCTGGGCAGTGCGGCCACCTTGGGGGAGCGAAGGCAAGTGGGACTGGGGAGCGCATCCTCTGCCGGGCAATCTTGGAGCAGACAATCCCCGGCCCCCTCCTAACTGGACATTAAACCCCCCCTTGAGTGGTTTTGGATGGAAAGGAGGGGGGCTGCAAGGTGCGAGCATGGAGGTCTTGCCCGGGTGAAGCATCGCCAGTCCCTCGGCTCGAGCATTTGTTTGGAGCTGGAGCATGGCTTAGGGCGACTTTCTCACCCTGGAAATTTGGAGTGGGTCCAGCTCTTCCCCTGCAAATGCCAAACCCTCCTCTGAGAGCATCCCTCCCTGATGCCGACCATCCTTGGCATGGAGAGGGCAACCTCCCAGCACAGGCAGAGGCCGGGGCTGCTCCTGACCCATAGATCGAGCAGGGGGGAGCGAGGATGGGGGAACCCCGCGCTCCCACCCTGGGCAAGGGCAAGGACCGGGTGATCCCACTGCCTTGCTGGTCCAGTCCTGGCACCGCGGCCATCGCTGTGGTGGGCATCATCCTGCAATAAAAAAGGTCCCTGGGCTGGACAGGATCCATCCTTCTGCTTGTGGAGGGAGCAGGGCAATGCTTCGGGGAGCCCCGGCAGGGGGATGCATGTGGGGTGCCCTCCCCTGTGCTGCGCTGGGAGCCCTGGGCTCACTGCATGTGTGGGGCTAGAAATAGTGCTGGAAAGCAGGTTGCAATGCTCCCATTGCTCCGCGGAGGTTTTGGCAGCCCAAAAAGCCAGCAGAACCCTTGCAGGGGGGCCAGGAGGGCGCAGAGCAGGGACCACGCTCCTACCCCTTGTTTCAGGCATCCGAGAGCAGCGTTTCCCGGGACAGATTTCTCCCTGGCGGCGGGCAGCAGCAGCAGGACGGGCGGCGGAGGCGAATTTCGCTGAGTGGTTGTTTTTTAAAAATAACTCTGCCTTTGTCAGCAGGTCAGGGTTGCTCCAGATTGAATAATCACAGCCGCCCAGCCCTCTCCTGCTCCCGGGCGCTCGCTGGCAGCCCCAGCCCGGGATGCATCGGGCGGATGCTGGACCGTGGCCCCTTTCCCAGCATCGCTGTCCCCAGGGGTTGAACATCTCATGGGGGACACGATGCTCTGCATCCCCCACAACCCAGCCCGACAGCTGCTGCTAGTGGTGACGCCCCAAGCTCGCATCCCCAGGGCTGAGGGGGTAACAGGGGGAGGAATCGGGGCACGCGGGGACGGAGCCGCCGGGCGTTTGCCGAAACGGCTGACTCACGCAGTAATTACGCCTTAAATGTGAGCACGTTTGTGCAAGGATGAAAGATGCTCGCATGAGCCGAGGCAGGGAGCTCGCCCGCTCTCCCCCCGCCAAAGGCTCTGCCCCAGCCACCGCGGCGGCAGGGAAGGAGCAGATCCAGCCGGCTTTCTTCAGAAGCAGGGAAAATGACCCAGCTTTGGGACAGCAGCTGAAGGAGGGACAGGAGGAAGCATGGGGGTGATGGGGGAAACCTGGGGCAGAATAGACAAGTGGCAGGGGAAGGAAGGTGAAACCCTGCGGAGCAAACCGTGATGGCAAAGAGTGGTGAATCCAGCGATGCTCAGACCAGGCATGGCATGGCACGGGGACACCTGCACAGCACAGTTCAAGGGCTGGGCTTGCTTCCAGGCAGGCAATGTTTGGAAAGAGATGAAGCAATTTGGCAGCACTGGCCTCGCCGGGCACCTATGGCATCGGGAGAGGGAATAAAGCACAGGGGAAGGAAAAGCTCGAGCACAAATGGCAACAAGCTCGGACCAGGGCCGGCTCCAGGTGGATGAAATCGATTCCTCAAATTCTTGCAGCTGGAGAAATACTGCCTGATGTGGGGAAAATGGAAATGGTCTCTGTCTCGGTGGCCAAAGGAGGGCTTTAGGGCAGGAAAGCAGCTCCCTGGGTTTGTTCTCGCTGCTGTGGGGCTGGGGATGCTGTGCTACCTGGGGCTATGCCGCACCGAAAGGATGCTAAGGAAAACAGGGAGGAACGGAAACCTCCCAGCTTGTCCCAGGCAGGATGGGGACAAGGCCACCTGCAGAGGCCAGACTGCCTCTGGCCACCCAAGGGCTCCCCAGAGAGCCCCTGTCCCCATGCCAGTCTCTCTTTGGGGCAGCTTGGGAGCAAACGCTGGTGTTACACAGAGAAACCCCAGTCCAGGAAAGGAGCAGGTACAGTGCAAAAACCACAGGTGCGTTATTGCTCCCTACAAAGACCCGCAGGCCACAGTGGGTGGGGAGATGCCTGCTTGGCTGGGACTCCACCAGCAGGACATGGGAGGGTGGAAAACAGAGGAGATGCTGAAAAGGGGTTCAGACTGCCGGGAGCTGCTCTTCGGACTCCCCTGGGCCATTTTCCCCCAGTAGCAGAGCGGTGGCATGCTCAACATCCTCACGCAGACGTCCTCACACACCCTTCACCCAGACGGCGGGGACGCAAGGTCTCCCCGTCACGACGCTGTCGCCAGAGCGAATGCCGGCGGCGAGGCCAGATCTCGCAGAGAAATCCTCAGCCTTGTTCAGGTCTGATTTACACCCTGGAGACGCTGCCGCGCTCAGTAAAGCCGCCGCTGATTGATAGCAGCACAACAGCATCCCACCCCGCGCCATCTGCATCCTCCCCCGGCACCCGGGGACAGCCCCGCGCCACCAGCCCTCCCACTGCCCCATCTGCCCACCATGGCATCGCCCCACGGAGCCGTCCCCACCCCGCCACCGCCTCCGGAACGTGGGGATGATGCTCCCCAGCACCCTGCAGCACCCTTGGCTGCCTCCATCCCCATTGGACCGCAGTGGGACCGTATATCCCGATACAATCTCTGCCTGGGGGAAGCATCGGCAGAGTCCACCAGCCCCCTCGCCGCGGTGCCCAGTGGGTGTACTGGCTCTGCTGGAGGCTGATCCAGCGATGAAGCAATGGGAACCTTTCCACATCCCCATAGCACATCTGCAGTCGCTCCCTCCCTCATTGCAAAATGCCTCCCTGAGCCCTTCCCGTTAAAATCAAACCCTTTGGCACATTTGGGTTCAGGGTGAACACCGGGGATAGAGCAAAGGGGAGCAGTTGGTCTCCCATCCCTCCTCCTCCTCCTCACCTTCCTGTGCCATTTCAGAGATGAGAAAGGAAATCGCAGCCTTGGTTTTCCTCCTTTTTTTTTTTTTTTTAATAATAAAGACAGGGAGCAATTTGGGATTGTGCTGCTCGTGGAGGGGCTGGCGGCGCGCCGGCGCGCTCTGGGCTGGGGGGGACAAACGGGGAGGGGGGGGGATATAAAAGGTTTCATGCGGTGAGCCGGGCACTCAGGGAAGAGGCTGAAAGGGGGCGGTGAGTGCTTTGTATTTCATGCTTGAAGGCACCGAGGCTTTTACCAGCCTTCCCGCAATGATTTAAGACCAGCTCTGCAGTTCAGGAGGGGATCAGAGTCACGGCTGGCAGCTTGGCGGGACCCCCCAGGTTCGCCTGGGGTGAGGCCTGGTCCCAGCTTGGAAATGTCCCCTACGGGCAGGTACCGACCATGGGTGGTTGTGGGGCAGCTACAGAGTCAATGGGAGCATCTCTGGGGCACGAGCCTGGTTTAAACATCTGCCCTGGGATGTGCCTTATGGGAGCGGTGACGAGCCCCGGTCCCCGCTGTCCCCCCTCTCCTGCTCCTGCTCAGCATCTCGTCTGCAGCAAGAGGGGTCTTATCCGTCTCTGCCCACGGAGCTCATCCCTCCTCAGAGGGTTATTTACTGTCAGCGAGTGTGTTAAACCTATCGAGGAGGGTGGACATGGGTTGTGGGGTCCTCTCTCACCCCCAGGTCCTCCCAAGGTGAGACCCCAAGAGGCAGACCCCCCCAAAAGCAGGTTATTCCCTCCCCAGGGGGCCGTGCAAGTGGGCATGGGAGGGGGGGCAGCCAGCACAGGGATCTGGTGGGGACCAGCCGCAGCCCCCAGATCCATTTGCTCTGGAGCACGGGGTGCAGCCCACATTTTGGGGAGCACGTGGTGCTCAGTCTCATGCTTCAGCTACAGCAGCAACACATTTGGGACTGAGGGTTTTGCCACTCGGGCTGGCACTGCCCAGCAGCGTGGGCTCCATCAGGTTGGTCCATGCCCTGGGGCCAACCAGCCCCTTGGGTCCCCCAAGTGCAGCCTGAGGCGAGGACATTCCTCCAGGCTCCCTGCTCCCCACCCTCCATCCCAGCCACTTCCATCCCAGCCGCAGATCTCACAGCCCTGCCCCATCCCATCTCCCCAACTGGTCTGGATCCGGCCCAATCCCCCTCACCCCACCCACACGGGGCTATATAAGCCCTGAGCAGCCCTAGCTGATATTCCCCTTTTTAGGCTTTGCTTTTTTTCCTGTCTAATTCTGCCTTAAACAGGGCCTGTGGCTGCTCATCTCCTGTGTCAAGGCTTTTCTGCTTCATCCTGGGCAAGATGTAGGTAGGGAAAAGGGCTGGAAGGATTAGGGATGCTGCAGGGTAGGGTCAGACCACGGTAAGTAAATGGTGTGAGGGGCAGTGGAGGTTTTGCCCTGGCAAGGTGCGTGGCTGTGTGCCATAAGGGGGACGAGAGCAGAAAAGCTCACGAGGAGGCTGCAGGTTTGTCTGCCACTCTGGGGGGGGGAACTGGAAAGGAGAAGTAGGGGTGTGAGCAACGGTCATGCAGGACCTGAGGTCTGCTGAGGAAAGGGCAGGGGGAAGTGTGAGTTCCGAATCCAGGTTTGGGGGGTGAGAGTGGCCCAGGATGGGGCTGGGGGAGGGATGCAGGCGGGAGCGTTAGCCTGAGCGCGTGTGGGAAGCATCAAGGGAGCACCTCAATTTGGGGTGCACTGGGATGGAAACAGCTCAGCGTCATGGGGAAAAAAGCCCCTTGGGACACTCCCAGCACTGCTGGTTCCTCCTGGCAGCCTGGAAAAGGGGCACGGGGGGGCTTCAGGCTGCCCTAGTTCTGGGGCAGCTGTGCAGCCGTGCCTGGGGTGACACTGGCCGAGGAAGGAGTCCTGTTTGCTGCAGCCGTGCCAAGGGCTTTACTGCAGAAACCCTGGGGGAGTTAAATGTCAGGTTGCTCCAGGCCATCAGCGCAGCAGGTGGGAGAGCCCGGGGTGGCTTGGCAGGGTGGGGACGCAGGGACCCCTCACTGGGGGGGAATGGGGCCTTGCCAGGGGACGGGCAGAGCTGATAACCCCCCCGCCCCAGGCTGCCCTTCTCGAGCAGAGGGAGCTGCAGATAAAAGTGCTGTGGGCAGAGTGGGGCTCAGCTCCAGGCCTGGCTTGGGCTGATACCAGCCCCAAAGGGTGACCTCTCCCTTGGGCTCGGCTCAGCCCAGTGGACCAGCCACCTCCCCCACTTCACCCCAAATTTCCTCCCCCCCTCCCCAGATAAGCAGCTTGCATCGCTCTGATTGACCCAGGTGACACCCCGGGCATGCAATTCCCCTGCTCTTAGTCAGGTTTGACCACACTTTGGGGGGGAAAATTCTTGCTTATTCTAGATCTGCTTGCAAGCCCCTGTGAAAGCCTCTGGCATGGCAGGTCGAGCCGGCGAGGCCAGGAGGAGATGGAGGGGGAGAAGCAGCTGCTTTGGGGATTATTAATGAGCAGCGAGTGATGGGAAAGGCGAGGATCAATTGAAACAAAGGAGTTCAATGGTAAAAAGCAACGTTTGCGGAGTAATGGGAGTCCATTTCTCCAGCCGACTGTCGGAAACGCATCCTGTTAAACATCCATCAATTATCCCAGCTTGCAAATGCATTAAAGTAATGAGGAATTATCCATCAAATACACTTAAAGCCAGTGCCCCCCTCTGCCAGCCACCCTGCAAAGAGCCACTTCAGGAAGGGAAAATGGCCTGAAGGTGGTTGGAAACTCAGGGGGGACAGCGAGGAGGCCCCGGGGCTGCATACCCTGGAGCCTGGTCCAGCCCAGAGGATGCTTTCCCAGCTCCAGGGTCAGCTCCTGGGCTTGGCTGCCTCCTTTGGTATCCGTGTTTCCTTCAGAGAGCTGCAGTGGCACCAGCTGTGTCCCCCATGGGTAACTCAGGTACATGCTCCGTGCCTCAGTTTCCCCATCCCTTCTGCAGCACTGCCTGGGGCTGTCCATGGGTGCTGCTCGTGTCTGTGCCATGTCCCCCATCACCTCTCTTCTCAGGAACAGAAGTAGCGGTGAGCACGGTGTGCAGTCTGGTAAATAAATTCTCCGAAGCCCATCCTCTGCCACCTCCTCCCCCTGCATCGCCCACAGTCCTTGCACCTAGGATGGCCCCGCTGTTGGCAGAAGGGGGGGCATGATGGCAGGGAAAGAGCCTTGCAGCTCTTTAGGATGCTGATCCCTGGGCTGAGCTGTATGCACCAAGCAAAAAATAAAAACATGTGGCAGGCAGGGTCCTGCTCTGCCATCAGCAGGAAGGGGGTCCCGGAGCCTCCACCACCCCAGTGGGGTCTGAGGGGCTGCGGGTCCAGTCCCTGCGTGTGGCAGGATGAGCCCGTCCCCACGGGTGGGTTTGGGAAGCGGCTGGAGAACTGCCATTGGACAGCAGGATCTGAGCAAACAGGAAAATGAGGGATGTGTTCTCCCAGCACAGGAGGCTGGAGGGTCTGGAGTTGGTGGTCCTGGGTAACTAAAAGGGTTTGACCCCTTCGGTGCTGGATTTGGGGCCAGTCCAGGAGTTTTCCAACCTGGGTGATGCAACCTTGCGGCGAGACCTCGGCCAAGGTTTTGGTGCCGTGATGCGAGGGGACACGTCCTCCTCCCCAGGCATGGGGCTGGGTTTATCAGGGCGTTCCCCCAGCAGCAGGATTTGGGGAGCCGGGGCTGCTTCATGGTGCTTTGGTGTGGATTCTCTGATGTCTGATGCTGTGGTTGTGGGCAGGCTCCTGCCTCTCCCTTCGTGTGGGGGGAGGACTGAAGAGCAAAAGTCAGAGTTTCTCCTGTCTGTACACCTGCCTGGTTGTTCTCAGCTCTGCAGGCACCACTCAGTTTGGGGTTGGAAGTGGCCAGCAGGTTCAGAAGTCCCTGGGAGGAGGCGAGTGGACAACCAGCACAGTTGCAGCCTGCGTTTCCGTAAGGAATGAGGAGAAAAGCCAGCTCCTGGCTTTGTCTTTCCCAAGGCTGCTATGTCCATCTCCCAAACCCCTCTGGCAGCCCCATCCGGCCTCAGCCGTACCAGCCTGGGCTGGGTACCAGAGCATCCCTCCATCTGTGGCTTCGTGGCAAACAGCCTTCCTGGGAGAGCAGTCGGCAGTAACTGCCATTAGGTGTCACAAGAGCATCAGGTCTTTGCTCTTCCTGGGAAGATGAGCAGTGAGGGGGGACCGAAGGGATGGGATGATGAAGTGGCCCTTGGGGTGGCACCTTGGAGCTGGAGATGCCCCAGGCAAGGGAGATGAGCTCTGGCTGCTGGGAGGGGACAGCATGTCCCTCATGATGCCACCGTCAACCCTGGAGGTCACCGTCCTTCCGCACCCAGCTGCTGCCCAGCTCTCCCCTCCCCCTTCGCCTCCTGGGTCTCCTGCCCTGGCACTGGGGACAGGCAGGAGGTGGCAACAGGTTCCTGCTGTCCCACGCTTGGCCTTTCAATAACCTGGTGCGTTTTATTGTACGAAAGCAAAAGCAGCAGCTGCTCTCGAGGAAGTGGCCGGCGCTGGTGCCTTGCTTGGCCGCACAGCTCCTCCCTGCAGCCGTTCCCACCTGCAGCCAGTGTCCTCCCAGCATCCTCCCCGTGCCCGGAGAAGCCCAGGGCTCAGACATCTGCAAAAACATAGCGTGTTCCTCCCTGTTCAGGATGTATTGAGCTGTGGAGGCTGCAAGGGCACAGCCCGGCTGGCTCTGGGTGCTCACCTATGGAGGGATGCTTTGGGGTTTGTCCCGTCCTGAGATTCCCACTCCGTGCTCACTCCTGGCCCCATGCCACCTCCCACTGTCCCACACCAGGGGCAGGTGCCACGCTCAGATAATCTTCCAGAAATTTGCAATTCTTCCCCCAAAAGCCATTTCCCTCTTTAATTTTGCAACACAACCTGAAACAAAGCCAGTATCCAGGGCTCAGCACTTCGTGAGGCACTGCTGGGAAAAACCTTTCTCTCCTCTCCAACGCAGGGCACGAAGCTGCAGCGAGCTGATAAAGCTGAAAACACCGGCTTCCCTGGGGGAAGGATGGGAGCCGGAACCATCTCGGGGAGCATCTCTCGCCCTTCCCTCCCACCAGCCGGTGGGGACAGAGGTGGCCAAGTGGGAGAGCCCTGAGCACCGGGCTGGGACGGCTTCCTGGCCCCGGGTGACCTCCCAGCATCACGTCATCTCTCCCTGCTCGGAGAGGCTGAGTTCATGTCTGGCCTCCCCGGAGCTGGGGACTGTGCCTGGTCTGCCCACCCCATCCCGTGCCCAGACACCGGGGTGACGGCCACCTCCGCAGCGCCAGCATCTCAGCTGGGTACTGCATCTCCCCTGGGCACCTCTGTGGGATGTAACAGGGATGCCCGGGGTACTGCACACCCCTGGCTCACCCCAAAACCCAGG
Organism: Aviceda cuculoides; assembly: GCA_035590195.1. Classification (NCBI taxonomy): domain Eukaryota; kingdom Metazoa; phylum Chordata; class Aves; order Accipitriformes; family Accipitridae; genus Aviceda; species Aviceda cuculoides. The sequence continues at coordinate 5,173,126 of JAVJGG010000053.1, read as the reverse complement.
GTGCAGGACTCGAAGCCTTGAGTCGCCGTCCCCCAGCACGCCAGCACGCTGTGCTGCCAGCTGGGAGGCACGGCAAGGGGCTGGCGGCGTGGGGATGCTTTTCCCGTGACTCACAGCATTCCTCGCAGGTCAGCCACGGCCGGAGGACACCCCGACAGCCCTCGCTGCCCCTGGCCTCTGCCTGAACTCTGCTGGCAAAGCAAACTTCCCCCCATGCCGGATGCCGGGGGTCCTCGGCCCCCGCAGCTGCACCGGGCAGGGGGGGAGGCAGCAGGTTGCCCCCGGGGTGGCCCTGGGCGAGGATGGGTGACGGAGAGCCCGTGTGGGTATTCATGGCAGCAAACCAGCCTCTCGGTGATCTGCGGGTTTCCTCCTCCTCTGCCAGTTCTGCAGAACCCCGAGGAGGAACTGGCTCCCACGAACACCCCTGCTCCTGCCCTGGCACCGAGCACTCCCCAAGCCCTGCCCAGCTCTGTGCCTCAGTTTCCCTATGTTGGGGCAAGTGGAAGCGGTGCTGACCCCTCCGATGCCATGTGCTGAGGCAAGAGGGTTCCTGTTGCCTCTCCCTAGCAGCTCTTTTGGGGAACATCCCAACCTGTTTGCTGCCCAGTTTTCCCCCCACCCGAAACATTTCCCGTCATCTTTTTAACTTGACCCCTTTGAATCCACTCCTGGGGACCCGCGGGGTGCTCCCCCCAGCACAACCCTGCATCTTGCCACATCCCACCACCCCCAGCCATCCCATCTCATTGCCATCCAGGTTACGTGACATGAGTGGGTCGGTTCTCTTCACTGCTTACAGGCACCTCTTCCCAGCCGGGACCGGCGCAGGATGAGTGCAGAGGAGCAGAGCCGATGGCAGTGAAGCGACTGGGCAGCACGTGAACAGCCATCGTGGCCGTGGCTCGCCGGCTGCCCCAGCGCTCAGCACGCAGGAATGCTGTGAGTTTGCAAAGTGGTTTCAGCGAGACGTTATCTAATGGAGGAGGAGGAGGAGGGCGGATTAAGCCAAACCCACAGCACCGGCTTTCAATTAAACCAGGCGAATTTACGGCTTCTCCTGACACAGTAAACACACGCTCCGAGCGGCCAATGGGGTCCTGACCCAGCATTTCCCCTCCGTGCCCTGGCAGGCGAAGGGAGCAGCATCCCACGGGTGCTCGTCCCGTGGCAGAGAGAAACCCGCTGGGCTTTGCGTTATTTACCACCACCCAAAGTGCAGGGAAATGTGGGTGATGCTGCAGTGGGCACTGCATCCCGGAGCCATCCCACCTCAGGGACCCGGACTGAGGGGACAGGGAAGGGGTGGGGGGAGAGATGGAGACCTGGGAGAAGAAACATCCCAGCAGCATCCACCGGAGAGATGCGGACAGCCCCGGGGTTCGGGTAACGCAGCAGCACCCTGGGATAGAGGGTGCTGCGGTCCGACGGGTGGGTGATGCTCGGTGCACGCAGCCCTGGTGCCATGCTCTGGCCTCCCTGGCTGCCCGATCGCGTCCCTCTGGCAGCTCCCCTCCATGTCCCCGCATCAGTCCTGCACATCCTGGTGCTTGTTTCCCCCTTGGAGCAGGGAAGGGTGCAGGCTTTCTGGGTGTGGTAGGAGAAGGGTGAGCCGGGCGAGCCGGATGAGCCAAGAGAGGATCTCGCAACTGGGGCCGGGAGCATCCTGCTGGCGCTGCAGACCAGGGCTGGGTGTGAGGTGCACCCGCGTGTGTGCCAGGGCACGCCTGGCATCCGCTGCCGGCAGCCTGGCCCTGCCTGGCCACTTTCTCCACCCAAGACGGGGGAGACAGCAGCAGCCCCCCTCCCCTTGCCCTGCAGCAAAGGGGTCCGGCAGGGCCAGGACAGTGGGTGCATTTTGCCACCCCTATCCCAGCACTGCCGGGCACCCAAGGCTTCCTGAGCCCCTTTGGCCACAGCAGAGGAGACCTGGACATTATGTTGATCCCTGGCTATGGGAGATGGCTGGGTCACCATCCCTGGAGGTATTCAAAAAGCGCATAGACGGGGTACTCTGTAACATGGTTTAGTGGGCATAGATGATGGTTGGACTCGATGATCTTGAAGGTCTTTTTCAACCTGAACGATTCTATGATTACATGATTCTATGAGGCCGTGGTACCCAGGTCGGTGGCATGGGGAGCAGCGGCAGCGTCCCAGCCCTGCCGTGCCGCAGCAGCACCCGCACCCCGGATGCAGGCACCTGGCCAGGAGGGTGACAGAGGAGCCCGGCAAGGCTGCTGCGGTGACGTCCTGGCACCACTGCTGACGTCTGATGGAGGGAAAAGCCCTCCCTAGAGCAAATAAGCATCCAGGCTGTGCAAACCTGGCTCAGCGGGTGTCTCTGGGCAGGTATCTGGGTCCCATCTGGCCGCTGTTTACCTGCCCACTGGAATCCACCCTGCAAACTTCCTCCTTGCATGGCCCAGATAAGGTGAAGGAGCCACACTCAGCTCTGCACCAGCCTTGCAGGGAGGACCCCAGCACCCCAGCCTCGCTGCTGACCCAGAGCTGGGTGTCCTTGGGGGATGGTGGTCCCTTGGGGATGCCTTGGTGCCTGCACAGGTCAGTGCTGCAGGCAACAAAGTGGATCCCAACAGGGTTTTGGGGGATGCAAGCATCCAGCACCCAGCCCCTGCTGGGTCCCCGAGCCCAGGCCAAACCCTGTTAACGCCAGCCCAGCACTGAGCACCCCAGGAGCTGCAAACTTCTAGGGAGCAGGCAGGGCTGCTGGGTCCCCTTCCAGGAGGGTTCAAGCAGGTCATGGCATCCCCATCGCCACCTCAGTTTCCCCCTTAGCCGAGTTCGCCTGCCCCACACGTCCCTCCCTGACCCACGGCACTGGCTTTGGTGGCGTGCAAGGACCTGCCGCCACGCAGGGAGGGGACCACGCCAGGTACCTGCCTGGCCATTACGCTGCCTGACTCAGGCAGGACCCTGCCTGCCATTTCTCCTGCCGGCGGCTTCAAAGGCAGCTGGGACTGCTCAGCCCCTCAGTGCAAACGGGAGCCACTGCCTGCACTGCTCCAGGCATGCAGAGGACCAAAAAGTCCCTAACTCACTCCCATTCCATCCTACAATTTGCACCGAGGTCCTACATCTACCCTAAGGGACAAGGGGACCGGCAGGTGCCTAGCCACAAGCACAGCCCCATGGTTCAGCCCCTGGGACCCACCAGTCCTTTCTTGGGTGCTGCCACAGAGATGAAGGAACCCCACTTCTCCTTGTTCCAAGTTTTCCAAAGGGGTGTCTCCAGCACAGCCCTTGCTACTCAGATGGCTGAATGAGGAGGAAATGAGGCAGAGACCTGACACAATTCATTACACCTTGCAGTGAAACACATCCATGCTCTCGTTCTTCTTGCAAGCGGCTGGGGTTTGCAGCGCTCAGGCCTGTGTTTCCACCTCTGCGGAGGGGGGGAAACCGAGGCAGGGCAAGCAAGTGCCCGCAGGACGATGCAAGCCAGGCGGGAAGGACAGCGGCAGAGCGGGGAGCAAACCCGGCCCTGCGCTCGCCAGCGTGTGTTGTGAAAGCAGCTGGTTATCAGAGCAGCAGCATCACGCTCAGAGCGAGCGGCTTCCAGGAAAGGAAGGAAGTGTGGGGTCACACAGCCTCGCCGCCGCCCTTTTCCAGCAAACAGCCCAGGCGTGCTGATAATGGGGGCCTTGCCACCAGCTGTGCAGGAATTTGGGGCCGCCAGCTGCACGTGCCACCCGAAACGCAAGATTTCCCCCCGTTTCCTCTCCCATGAAAGCCGGCCGTGGTGCTGGGGCAGCAGCGGCCAGTGCCAATGCCAATGCCACCCAGCTCTTGTGTGGGATGCAGAGCAGCATCACCCATCGGCAATGCCCCAGTTCCACCCCCGTGCCTCTTACTGGTGGGAGCTGGGAGTCATTGAGCTGGGTTTGCTCCTGGGCTATGCCGGGGGACTGGGAAGGTGCTCAGGGATGTGTTTCCTGCTGGTCTGCTCTGGCACAAGGCAGGTAACGCCGGTGCAAGGTCGAACCCGGACACAGCAGGGCAGGGGGATGAGATGGGGAGCTGCTGCTCCCACACGCCTGGGTCCTCTCCCACCCACCATCTCCTACCGAACACGGTCCCAGAGGCTGGCAAAGCAGCAGGGCATCAGTCAGTCCCACCAAACTAACAGGGCCCCGGAGCAGCATCGGGGCAGGATCCAACTCCCTGCCACCATCCTGCCATGCAAAGCGGCCCAGGAGGGAGCAGGAGCCTGGAGCCTGCTCCACCCCGATACCAAGAATAATTAGATGATTATGCGATTTGGAAGCAAAGTGCAGATTAATCTCTGATCTCATTAGTCCGTGTTTTACCATCTGCTTTGTACAGGCAGGAGAAGCCCTTGCCCCGTGGCATGGTGCAGCTGGGGAGAGGCAATGGAAACCTCCAGGGAGAGCTGGAGTCCCACGGGGCAGCAGGACCCGAGTGCATCAGGACGTGGGTGCTTTAGGAAACGGGTGCATCAAGACCCAAGCACGTCAGGACAAGCAGATGCCACCCAAGGCACCAGCTGTCATCCACGGCTGCCTGCCCCAGCCCTGATTCCTGGAAGCCAGGCTGGATCCGGCTCGGCGCGGGGCAAGGCTGTGCTGGGACTCCTCCTTTGACCAACAAGGGCAAGCAATGGCGACGATGGCCCCGCATTCCCCGGGGGCTGCTGGGAGGGAGATGCCAGGGTTCAAGCCACCGGGAGAGGTTTATTATAGTCCAGGTGGGATAAATTGATGGAGGGATGGGATTGAGGACATGAAGGAGGTCTGTGGCAGAGGAGGAGATGGCCCCACCTGTCCTGGGCTCCTTGGGGGCTCCCCCTATCTCCTCCACTCGGGATTTTTTTTGCCAAGCAAGCAAAGAGGGTGAGATCTGCCTTTTATTATTTTTGCTCTTGCCAAGAGACCTGCACCTGCCCCAACAACCCCAGTGCAGCATCAGGCCCAGCCTTCGCACCAGGGCTGCTCCGAACTTCCGCACCCAGCGAGGGGAGAGCCCAGTCTGCAGGCTGTCCTCGTGGGGACCAGGCTGGGTTTCTACTGGGATTTCTTCAGGCTGGGGGCAGCACCCTGGCCTGGCTCACTCCAGCACCCAGAGTCCCCCCAGGGTGATGCTGGGCCAGCAATTGGTATCCAGGCACCTCTGTGTCCCCAGTGGGGCTGAGCCACCAGTGCCTGCATGTCATGGGCATCACAGGGGACGGTGCTCCTTAGCCCCCATCATCCTGGGGTGTGGGGGGTCCCGGCATCCTACTGAGCCATGCAAAGGGATGAAGGCCAAACCTAATTGCCCATCGCCTATCCCGCAGGTCACTGCTGTGACCCGTCCATCCCATCTCCGCACCGTCCATCCCACATGGCGATTCAGCCTCCTTCAGCTTGGAAACAGCGTCGGCCTCCCAGTAGCCTCTCCTTTTCCAGCCGCAGACAAAACCTTCTCCTGCTCGGTCCACGCGCTCCCTGGCTGCATGTCAGCTAAAGGCCCGGGAAAAGATGAAAGGGATTTCCCGGCTGACCTCCTCACCCCATACTATTTGCACCTCCTTTCCCGCATGCAGACAGACATTTTTCCCATGCTCAGGGGGTCAGCGCCCTCCCTGCACTCCCGGCCAGAGCAATGCCAGGAATGTACCTGGGAATAGGCAGGGCTTTGCAGAGTGGAGAGGGAAGAGGAGAGCTGGGCACCCTCTGGTCCCCCATCAGCCACCAAAATAATTTTTATAACCTTTAAAAGGTGCTTTTCTCATGTGAATGCTCTGCAGAAAGAAACCCATTCTGACAGGGCAGGCTGGGGGTGCCTGGGCTCTCTGAGCCTTGGGTGTAGCTATATTTTGTGTCCTTTCCCCCAGGTGATGCCACCCACCCAGGTTGCCAGCCCATGGTGCTGGTCACTGGGCCAGATTCTGAGTCCCCATGCATGGTCAGGGGTCTCACCTGGGTGCAGGGTCTCCCCCAGCACGGCCATCGGGTGCAGGTGCACCCGTTCATCCTCCTCTGAACAGCACTTGTGATCCCATCCACATCTTCCCTGGCTTGTGAACCATTTTTTGCCCTTTCATCCTTTTTTGGGGGCGGAATAAGCCTGTCTCCACCTTCCAGCCCCACAGGGGCTCTGTGGCCCCCCCGTGCCTCAGTTTCCCTAAGCTAAATCAGGGACTTCCCCCTGGAAGTGGAGCCTGGTTGCTCACAGCACATGCCGGCACCTCTGCCATCCCAGGGCAAGCAGCCAGGTCAGATCCTGCAGCATCCCTTGGCCCAGCCTGGGGGCTGTACTTCCACCCTGTGACAGTCCCTTCCCAGCTGTCATATCAGAGATGGAGAATAATAGGGAATAACATAGGAGAAATGCATTTCCTTCCCCTCCTCCCCACCTTGACCTTGCATCACCCAGAATAGCGATAAAGGGGAAATGAAAATGAAGTGGTTGGGGACAAAACCTGGGCCCCTGCCCAGGTGGTTGTGGGATGATGCCAGGCGATGCCCGGGACTGGGGGCTGTGTCGCCTGGCAGGTTACAAACCCCGTGCCTGGGCACAGCACAGAGCCCATGCCCCCTGCGCAGACTCCTGTGTCTCCAGCTGCCCTCTCCCCACTGCCCATGCCCCCTCTCCCTGCCCCTTTCCTGGGCACCCAGTGGGTGGCACAAGCCCTCTCAGAGGAGCGGATTTTCCTGCCCGTGCACAGAGCCGATCCGGCTGTTTGCAACTCAGGGGGACAGGAGGGTTGGGAAAGCTCCTGGGGCCACGGGAGGACACGGCGGGGAAGCCAGGCCGGGCACCCCAGGACACGCCACGCGTGCAGGGGACCGGCTGCTGGGATCTGGCTGCAGAGGGGCTCTGGGGGAGGAAAGCACGCAGGGGCTGGGGGCAATCGCTCTGCTGTGCTCGCTGGGGATGGGATGCAGGCGATGCGTGGCCTGGGGTCCCCACTGTCACCCCGATGCATCCCTCTTTCCCCTCTGCTCTGCAAGAGGGTTTGCTTGTAAACAGCAGCCCCTGGGTAACACTTTTAATCCCTCGCCTCTTGGCTGTTATTCATCCCCAGCTAACCTTAAAGCCTCCCCCTTTTTCTCTGCGAGGCACCCCCAGAGCAGAGGAAATTCCTCAGCCCTGACGTGATGTGAAACACGAGCGGCTCGGCCCCAGCCGCCCCCTTCCCTGCCCCAACCTCGTCGGGCCATTTCACAACCCAGGTTCCCCTGTAGCATCCCACTCTTCGCCCCCCCCCCCTATTTTTTTCCCCCAACCACCCTTTTCTGCTTTAGACATTGTAACCCGAGAGGCTGGAAATGCAGCTCCTTTCATCTTCCATTTCCCACATCCTGAGAGTCTGGGGAGAAGGAGCCCACCCAGATGAAGGAATCCCAAATATGTGGCTCCCTCCACCTCCCCGATCCCCTCCGCCGCCCCCCGTGTGGCTCCATTCACAAAGCAGATTAGCCATGCTGCCGCCTCCATGCACACCTCTCCCAAAAAGCCCGCGCTAAAAGCCAACATAGAAGAAAAACACAAATTAATAAGAAGAAATCCCCACATCTGCTCCTCCCAGGGAGCAGGTCGGATCCCTGCATCTCCTGCCCACTTGCAGGTCCCATCACCTTCCTAAGCTGGCGGGGATTGGCAACCAAAGGCCCAGGACTGGGTGCTGGCTTAGAAGGGTTTTGGGGTGCTCCAGCACACCAGCGAGGACCTTTCTCCTTGCTGTCCTCGGGTCACTCCAGCCCCAGGATGGGACGTGCAGTTCCCAAGCTGTCACTGCTGCGTTGAGGTCTCGGTTGGGTCTGGGGAGACTCCCAGGACCCAGAGGATGGGAAACAGCACCCAGCCAGCACCCTGTGGCTGCACTGGCTCCTGGCATCCATGATCCCAACTCACGCCTGGGAAGAGAGCCCAGCACCTGCACAGACCCACCAGAGCCTCTGTGCACCCCAGGATCGGCCGCATCCTGCAGGGCGATGCCCGTCACCTACACCACAATGGTGATGCTGGGGGATGCACACACATTTTATTGCATTTCCAAAGTCACCAGTGAGACACCAGGGCAACTCTTCGCTGCTGTAGAAGTGACTTCAAGTGTGTGACGGCACGTTGGGGGTGTCCCAACCATGGCACCCACTGCCTGGCCGAGCACAGCGCCCGCTTCCTCGCTGGTGCGGCCATGGATTGCTCGCTGTGCGTAGGTGGGAGCATCTTTGCTGGCCCAACTGTGGAAGGTTTCACTCTTTCCTTGAGGACCGGCAGGTCCATGCCTCTGCTTTGCGCCACGCCCTGGGCCAGCCGGTTCTGTGGACAACCGAGCCCAAACGGAGGGAGCCACGGGCAGACGCAGCCAAGGTCACGCAATGACTCAAAGCTCATGCTAGGAAAACCACAGCCTTTCTGTGTCACGGCTTTAATCGCCCCACAATCCTCCCCTCCCTCCTCCAGGGATGCTGTCCCCTCCGGAGGGGGATGCTCTTGGGGCTGATATGGGGTTGTGCTCCTGGCTTGGCATTGACCTTGCTATTTTGTCTGCAGGACACCGGTGGAAATCTCAATTTTAACCCTCCACCGTCTGCAACTCTTCTCCCCCTCCACCCCAGGGACTCCCAGGCAGCAAATCGCCCCACTCTACCCCCTGGGTATTGCCCTGGCCCTCCCCATTTTCACCTATTTGCTAATTGTGCTGGAGGGGAAGGCGGAAATACAAAAAGTAAACTGCGAAAGCAACACTGCAGCTCCAAGGGCCCAGCACAGCAATCAAGCGATAAAGCAGTAATTAAGCCTGATTATCATGCAAGGCAGCCCCGGTTAGACTGGAATGCCGCTGAAGAGCCTGAAAGCTGCCGGGATTGTTTGCAGGGCTGAGAACTGATCTTTTGATGTCTGCTGGGAGCTCCTTTCCCCCAGACCTGACATCAGCTCCATGTGCCACCGTGGGGTCCTGCTTCTCCCCAGGCATGGTCCTGCTTGGGGTTTTTCCCCTCCTTGCAAGCCCAGTGCAATCTCCTCTGAGCCTCAAACTGCTCCCCGGGGGTGGGGTGGGGGGCTCACGTCAAGCACTGGGTTTGACCCAGGGGTGGAAAGAAGCAGCCCGGGTCAGGGATGCTGCTGCCTGGTCGGGGCAGGACCTGCAGTCCTGCTTGGACATCCGTATGTCCATGAAAGTGCAAGGCGTGCCAAAAGATGCAGGCTGCTCTCCTGCACCCGCCATCCTTGGCAGCTTTCATCCCGGAGGAAGAGGGTAGGGAAAAGAAACGATTCCTCCGGATGAGGGCAAAGTAGGTAGCAAGCAGGATGGGGTTTGTTTTGTGTTAGCCTGAATGTCTGACACATCCCAATGGCCTCGCCTGGGCTGGCAGGGGGAAAGGTGAGTACGTGGGATGAGCCTGGGCGGGAAAGGTGGTTCCTAGCTCTGGTTTGGTGTCATTTGGGGAACAGGGGTGCATCTGGGTGGGTTATTCTGGAAAGAGATGTATATGGCTGGGAAACAGGGCCTAGCACCTGCTCCACACAGCCAGGGCATGGAGAAATGTCTCCCCATCGCCTCCAAGTCATGGGGGTTTCCTCAACCCAAAGGGGATGCAACCCCTCCGCGCCGGCAGGAAGAGACGGCCGCTGACTCAGTCCCCTGGGGATATTAGCAGTTAGGCAGGTTTACACACAAGGATGATTTGGTCCCAGATCATCCAGGTTGCGAGACACCCTGCTCCCTTCGACGCTAATTAGCAGGTTTGGGCAGAGCCAGGAAGAAGGCTGCACCTCCCAGGGAGGTCAGGGGAAGGCAGCCCCCAGGAAAAGCCCTGCCACTCCCGGGGTGAGCTTTGTTTGTCAATAAAGAGCCTGTGTTTCCAGGGCAGCCCCTTGGTACCTTTCATCATCCCCGCAAAGAATTTGATAATGAGTTTGGGGCCAGATGCTGAGTCACCTCGTCCCATGGCTGAGCACCCACTGGCAGAACCAGTTGTCCCAAATATGCCCAGGCGCCGGGTGGGAATAAGGCAGGAGAAAGGCACTGCCCGCCCCTCTCCTCCACCCTCAGCTTGCATCACCCCAAATAATAACAATAATATATTTAAAAATTTAACACATAAATGGGATGAAGGCTGCTGCGTCAGATTGTCCACACTTTCCCCCAAACAAAGATGTCACTTTCTGGGTAAAAACCAACGTAGGTTTCCCAGTTTTTAGTTGCCTCAGCCCCTGAAAGCGGATGTGCCGTGTCCTCGGTAAATCTAAAAGAGGCAACGGTGGTGGCGAGCCCTTCCCGGCCGGTGTGAGGGCTGAGCCACAGCTCCGTAGCCGACTTTGGGGTTCGCATTTTGGTTGGGCTTTACTATTTTCTTAAAAAGAAATCCTAAAGGAGCCGGGAGCTCACCAGCATTTCCAGTCAACCCCGTTCGATCTCAAGCCGTTCATCCCACAAGGATGGGTGGGATGCTGGGAACTCCTCGGTCTCGCTCGGGCGCGGGAGCCCAGATGGGCTTCGTCTGGAATAATTCAGCTCCCGGTGGCTGGAGCTCTTTGCTCTGAGTGCTAATAGAGTGAGTAATCAGAGACATCCATCCAGGAAATTATTTATCTTCTCTCTGGAACTCGGGAAAGCATCTCAGCCAGTGACTTCTGCGGAAAAAAAACCTTTAAAAAAGGGTTGTCAGTCAAGAGTCCGCAGCTGGGATCGTCACTTTGACTAGAAAAGGGAAAAGTTCGGACGCCCGCCATGAAGTAACGGGAGCGGGCGGGATGGGGTCCCGGGGATGCCGAGCACCACCGGCAAGACGTGAGACTGCAGGAAAAAAGAAGAAAGCGAAAAAAACCCCGGGATTTTCGGGAGGAAGGGGGGCTCCGTGGCTCCCGCCCGGCTGGGTTCTGCCTCCCCGGCCGCGGAGAGCCGGCGGTGTGCCGGCGGGCCCGATCCCGGAGCCGGCGGCGGGGCCGGGACGAGCCTCGCATGCCCCCGCACCGCCGTTCCGAGGGGTCTCTCGTTCTCTTCCCCCCCCGCCCCCGCCTCGGCTTGCGCGCGCTTAGCGAACACCGGCGCGTTCTGTCAAAGCCCTGGCAACCGGGGGACGCGGTGGCATTCCCGTTTGGAACGGGGACGCAACGGCCGCACTGGCGGACGGCAGCAGCGTTTCTCCGCGACTCGCTTGCGCTTTTTCTCCTCACGTCGCTTCCCCCCCCCCAAACCCTTCCAAGACGGAGCCCTCCGCCCCCCTCCCGCCTTTGGCGCCTTTTCCTTCCCGGCCCGTCGTGACCAGCCGCCGGCTCTCCTCGGCGCGGCTCTCCCCCTATTGGCTATGGCGCCGTTGGGCGGGCCGGCGTGGTTGGGCCTGGCGTAGCAGCTCCTCCTTCTGGCTGGCCATGGCCCGCCCCCGGCCCCCGCTGCTCCCGGGGCCGGCTGGGGGCCGCCGCGCCACACGGGAGCCCGGCAGTTGGCGGAGCAGCCGCGCCGCGGCCGCTCCCTCCCCGCCCCGTTGCCGTCAAGCTACCGCCTCCTTCCCTCCCTCCTCCTCCTCTCCGGGCTCCCCCGCCCCACCTCCGCCGCTCGGCAGCCCGGCCGCCGGAACCGAGCCAGCGGCGGCCGGTCCGGTTCGGGAGGAGCCGGGACCGGCCCCGAAATCGGGCGAGGGGGCCGGGGTGCTGCTCTCGAAGGCCCATCTACGTTCCGGGACCGGTGGGGAGCTACAGGCTGCCAAACTACAGCCAGGTAAGCGAGATCCGGCCCGGTTTTGCCCGGCGCGGTTCCGTCGGGGCCCCGGGCGGAGCGCTGACGGCCGGCTCTCGCCCGCAGGGAAGGAGAAGGAGCCGCTGGAGAAGCTCTACCGGGTGGGCCCGCTGCTGGGGAGCGGCGGGTTCGGTTCGGTTTACTCGGGTATCCGCCTGTCCGACAGCACCCCGGTAAGTGGCGGGGACGGCGGCGGGGCGGAGGAGGAGGAGGAGAAGGAGGAGGGGGAGGCGGCGGGGCGGGCGGCGTGCTCAGCCCGCCGCTCCCCTTGGCTTGCAGGTGGCCATCAAGCAGGTGGCTCGGGAACGCATCTCCGCGTGGGGTGAGCTGGTGAGTGCCCGGGGCCAGCGGGAGAAAGCGGGGCATCTACGGGGGGAGCGGGCCTGGGGTCACCGGGGGACGCGGAGGCATCCCTGGGCACCAGTGGGAGCGAGCAGGGGGGCACCGGAGCATCCCCTGGGCTGGGGGGATGTCCAGGCACCGGTAGGGCCAGGCAGGGGGGCACCGGAGCATCCCCTGGGCTGGGGGGATGTCCAGGCACCGGTAGGGCCAGGCAGGGGGGCACCAGAGCATCACAAGCAGGGGGGATTCCCAGGCACCAGCGGGGCTGAGCAGGGGGGCACCAGAGCTTCCCGAGCAGGGGTTACTGGACCCCCAGCACAGCATCAGCCCCACTGACGGCATCATGGTCCCCCCGTAGCCCAGTGGCACCCG
>JAVJGG010000053.1:5126616-5149674 GCA_035590195.1 Aviceda cuculoides | reverse complement strand
ACTGTGTACAAATTATCTCAAATCTTAAACCTGTTCTCTAATGCTCTAAATGTTCCTACTAGATGATTCTGGCCAATGCCTTTGGCCTTGGTACGGGGCTGTACGGAGGATTTCATAGGAGCTGTCAGTTGTTAATTAAATGCGCAAACGCAATATATGGACGATTTTTTACTAAAATATTTCTTACAATTCCGTATTGCTATTAAAATCAAATATGATTATTTCTAACTGGTGGCAAATCAGCAACACGGGGACCCTGTGTGCACCCTCTGCCCCATGGCAAGCAGGGTGGAGGGGGCCAGGGCCTTGAAGGCCCCCCTGGACTGGCCTCGGAGCCAGGGCTGTACCATCCTTCTTTCCAGAGATGCTGAAGTAACCTTATTCCTTCCCAAAGCTCACAGAGGTGTTGCCTTGGGTGGCAGCAACTCCATCCCAAACAAGTGCCCCTGTCAATGCATGTGCCCCCCCATTATGCTCTCCTGTGTGGGATCTCACTCCTCGTCCACTTCTACTCAGTACGAGGTACTGGGGGCGGCTCTCTGTGTGCACCTTCCCTGCTTTGGTTCCTCTGGCTGTGATGTCCCAATTCTTGTTGAGGCACCTGCACTCACCCAGGGATGGGAGAAACAAGTGAAATGCCTGATTCAAGTGGTGTATAGGAAGAAGAAGCTGGTGGTGATGAAGGAGATGCTCCCTACAAGGCTCTCATGGGGAGAGGGCACCCACCTCTCTGGGGAGGCTTTCACAAGTGTTGTTCCCATCTGATGCTCCTCACGTTCGGTCTCGCTTGCCTTATCTGAACCATGCCCTTCCCCTCCTCGTGCGCGGACGCTGTCTGAAATGCTTAGTTGGCTTTAAATCCTGCTAGGCCAGTTAAATCTCTCTTTCTAATGTGCTTTCACTTGTTTTTTTGTCGCTGTGCTGGCTCCCTCAGATTGGTGGGACAGTACAGGTCTGTGGCAAGCAAAGGGAAAGCAACAAGCACAACGTGTTCCTCCTCTTCCGCTCATGGGGGCAGAAAATGCTGTGCTCTCCCTGGGTCATTTTGTCTCCTGATTGCTTCCATCCCTTACCCAGAGGTCACAGCTGTGCTTCCAGCTGGTGGTCTGAGACAGCATCTCTCTTCTGCAGTGGGTGACTTCAAGCTTTGGCCTGGAAAGCTCAAACCAGGTGAACCGGTCTGGTAGGCAGCTGGTCCTGCCTAGACAATACACTCCAACGTCAAGTTTTTGGCAAAGTTCTCCCCTGCTCCTAACTGGCTGCTTGGCAAATATCCTGCTGTCCAGGAGCCTTGTTACCACTTCTAAATACCCTGCGTGCTGGTCCTTTCCAGGGACAGTTACTGACAGGTCTTGGGCAACACAACCATGAAAGGTGGAGGTGGGACATGCTGCATCCATGGTTGGTAGATGTGAAGCTCCCTTTCTTTGTTTTTGAGCTTTGAGAGGTCTTCCTGTACAAATTCTTGGCGCTCTCCTTTCTCAGCCTTGACAAGCTGACAAAGGGAGGCTTTGTAAAGATTTGGAGACTGTCTTAGCTTCCTTTTCTGTGACACTTTGTGCATTTGGTCACTGAGTTTTATTAGCTTTTAGTTGATGTTTTTTCCCTGTAGTTTTGTGGTAGCAGAAATAGTAAATGTTTTTTCATGTTTCCAATACTGCCCTGTGGTTTTTGCATCAGGAATTCTCGCCCCAGTAATTTTCTGGGAATGTGTTGGCAGGTTGCTCTAGTGTGTTATCCTGTGTGATGGGTTGTTTTATTTCCTGTTCTATAGAGAGATGAGCAGTCAGGTTCCAGTGGGGGGTATTTAAATGCTGTTTTAAAAGGAGAGAAACAGAATCTGCTAGGAATAGATATATTCTGTGTCCGAAGTGGCACTGAGGTTTCATGGATGTGCTTTCTGCTGCAGTGTCAATAACCCACACCCTGCAATGATCTCCTCATGAGTGGTGTAACACAGATACCACAGCTGTTGTACCAGACACCAAACACAGGGTAAAAAGAAATGCCGGTCCCAAAGAGCTTTAATGGAAACAGGACAGGGGACTTGTCCATTCAGTTTGGGAGCACAGTGTCAGCTTAGATCTTGGTTCCTGTCTCAGTGATGTGTTTGCTGAGAGGTAGTGCCTACCCTGAGCTTTCTGTCCATGCAAAAGTTGGGTGAGGACAGCTTGGAGACAGCAGATTCATCTAGCCAAGCAGCATCAGGGAAAACCAGGCAAGAGTAAGTAAAGTTACTGAGCATCATTTGGTGGTATCACTCCCTTGCCTCAATTTTCTCAGCTGTAAAAGCAGGATGTGGTAATGTACCTTTGTGTGGAGCTGTAGTACCTGCTGGGAGTCAGCTACAAGGGCGTGAGCTAAAGGAGCGGGATCGGACATCAAGGGTGGCACAAACTTGCTGTCTGGTAGTTGTGCATGTGCTCATGTATCTTAGAAATCACCTGTTGCACACCTCGGAGCATTTGCACTACTCCTGTCCAGCCTGTTACACCCTCTGCATGGTTGGATAGGGCAGAGAATCAGCAAAGATGGGACAAACATGGGGTCAGCCTGCTCCATGCAGTGGTTGGAGGTCACTGATGCAAGATGGTGGTGTTCAGCCCTGCCTTTGTAGCCTGCTGGAAATGCGACTGTCATCTTCAGCCGCTTGTGTGGGAGCACAGGCTGATGGACTGTGCAAATAGATCAGCTCGGGATGCTTTGTTTGGGGGAGCCTGGGTTCAAATTCTTTAAGAAGAGCTGCTTGGGAGGTGGGACCCTCTGCCACTGTATCGGCCGTTAGCCAGTGAAGGCATCAGCTGATTGCTTCAGAGCCCCAGGAAAGGGTTTCCTCACCCAGAGCTGGCTGCCACATCCCCTCCTTTATCTCTAACACACATCATTCGTTTGGCTTGTGAAGTTCAGGCCTTCCCTCGTGAATCAAAGCAGTCACCCGTCAGCAGCGCGTGGATCCCTGTACAGAGAGGAGCAGCGTTGCGACTGCTGTCACGAGATGGTGTGAGCTTGGTGCTGGGTATTGGAGAGGCTCTGCTGGCTCCTTTTCTGCAAGGAGCTGCCATGAGTCATTGGGAAGCAACGCTGATCTGGAGGGGCTGTTTTTCTTACTCCTGTTAATCTGCTTGCTATGCCCACCCACGGGGGTGCCTCTGCTTAATAGCTGTCCTGATTCCTAGATGCTAATTACTCAGCAAACTCTTGCCTAGGCTTGATCGCTGGTGGGTAAACACAGTGAGCCTTTTCAGCGCTTCCAGCCATGAGGGACAGCCACTGCAGCAGCGAGCCCACTGCTTGCCAGGCTTCACCACCAGGATCTCTGTGCTGTGGTTGTTTCCAGCCTCTGCCCTGGATCTCTGCATCTCTCCCCTGCCAGCTGGGCCTGTTGCTGCCACTTCCCCAGAATCAACTGATTCTCAGTGCACTTTCTAGCTGTGCCAGGCTGCCGTCCCCCTCCTACACAGCTGGGCTCTGCTCATTTTACTGCTGGGCACCATCTGCAGCTCCTGGAAACCAGGCAAGCTCTGTTGACCCAAGAGGAGCCTGTCCCTTGTGTGCCACCTCTGAATGGGCCCTTGTCTCCACCATGGGATGCAGGACCATGTTGTGTATCAGGGGATGGGGAGGACTTGTTTTCCAGAGATGGTTTTTCAGGGTGGGGTGGCTGTGAATAGTTACGCAAATGGAGGTAATAACTCAGGATCCCTGTCTCACATCCAGAGCCTGTAAAACTAGTGAGGAGCACTTGTCTAGCAGTTCTTCCCCGAGGTGATGCTCCCCATGTAGTGCCTGCAGCCCTCAGGCTCCCTGTCCCACTCCACAGGGAGGGAAGCCAAGGGACTGAGATGTGGTGACTCATTTCAGGCCACATAGGAAGTAGTTGATTAAGCTGGGATTTGGACCCGAGTCAAACCGTGTGCTGTACCAGAGGCTGCTTCGCCGTAGCATTGGCTACGAGCCTGAGAGGCAGCATGGGGTACAAAACCTCAGGTGTGTTGTGGAGGAGCCCCAGTGTTGCTGGCTTCCCTGTCCCGCAGGACTTGGAAGTGTGAATTTCCAAGTTTGGAAATCCCCTTGATGGAAAAGAGACTGAACATCAGTGTGTAAGGCAGGGAAACTGAGAGACATGGTCACTCAGAGTGAATCGGTGCTGCAGGAAAGAGCAGATCTCAAATCCCAGCTCAGACCGTAGAGAGCCTAAGAGTTTAAACAAGGCTTCTGTTTGCTGGTGCAAAGAGCAAATCTTCAGCTGAATGTGGTGCTTTGGATCTAAGGCTTTGAAGACAGAAGGTTACTGAAGTTGCTTTTGGTCTCTATTCAGCTCCCGACAGTAGGCAAGAAGTGTGACCCCAGTCTAGGCTGAGGAGATTATTCCTGGGTGCTCTGTGGCTTTTTGCATTGTCTTTTTTTTTTTTCCCCCCTCTATCTTCTTCCTGCAGCATTCAACCTGTCTATGGTGCACAGCATCCTCCGCTGGATCCCCGGCTCACCAAAAAGTAAGTGTTTATCTTCTGGAGATGCATGCCGCAAGGCTTTGCGTGTTTTTGGCTCAGTCCTGCGGTAGATGGAGGTCTCCAGCATCCTCTGGCACTGTGATGTTCCAGCGGAGAAGGGCAGCAGTGGCATGCTGTGCTGTCTTGAGCTCTGCAAAAGCTTGCAGGGAAATCTTATTTGCTGGCACCCTTTATGGCCAGAAATCCATACTGTACCAGATACATCAGAGAAGACATGCATATTTTTTAGCAATGGTGTCTGAGCCCTCTGCTCCCCTTCAGAGACAGAAGAATTAAGGGAAGGGGAGGTAAAGATGCCCAGCAGCTGTGAGGCTGCATAATTGCAGCACCCTTCCCAGCAGGAAAAGGCAGAGCTGAGCTGAAATGCCTCCTTGTCTCTATCTCGTGCTGTGTAGTGGTGAAGGTTCCCCCTTGTCTGTGACGCTTCAGGTGGTGGACTTTGACTCCTGTAGCTTAAGGGTAAATGCAAAAGCTCCTCCCGTGCCTGAGAAAAGAACCAGGCTGGGAGCCACTGCAGCTGTATCAGGGGTGTCCACAAGCACAGACTGGCTCCATCCAACTTGTGACATGCCTCTCCCCAGGTCGCAAGACTTTTTTTGGGTGTTATCTACCAGTTTCCTCTAGGGTGGGGGGAGGCAGACCTGGAGGAATTGTGTGTCTCTCCCCTTTGCCCTTCTGAGCTGGGAGGCCTGGTGCCTCTCCAGCTGTCTGCTGGCACTGCGGCCTCTGTGCCCTGCCATCATACCAGCTCAGGCTCTGCCTCCTGGCAGCAGGCAGCCCAGAGAGACTTTACACATTCCTTGGGTTTGGGAGGAGGAACAGGGAAACTGGAAAAAGGGACTGGCAAATCGGAGTGTGGACATAAGGAAGGAAAGAAAATGGACTCGTCTGACAGCATTGCTGTGATACTGTTTCTCTCTGGCTCGCAGCTTCATCAAGGACCGCTCCAAGACTAATGCACTGGCTATGAAAAGCAAGAAGGCCTCCAGCTTTCATGAGTTTGCCCGCAACACCAGTGATGCCTGGGACATCGGTGATGACGAAGATGAGGACTTCTCTTCTTCCTCTTCTTCTTTGCAAACTCTGAACTCTAAAGTGGCCAAGGCCACAGCTGCCCAGGTTCTGGAAAACCACAGCAAGCTGCGGGCAAAACCTGAGCGGGCCCAGTCCACTCTCAGCGACATGCCCACCAACTGCAAGGTCATCAAGTCCAGCAGTGAGGCCCAGCTGTCCAGGACATCTGGTAAGAGCTGTTTTCAGGAGCAGCCTCCTGCTCTGGTGCTCTCTGGTTGACCGCTGAGCTCAGCCACTTGCTGCTACTCACATGTTATGTGTGAGAGGCTGTGGCACAGCCTGTAAGATCAACAGAGGCTTTTGCCTCCTTGTAGTATCCTGTACTCCAAGGAGCCATTTTTGGAGTTCTGGCCTTAATGCTTCAGTGTCCTCTGCTGCTCAATATCCTGCATACAGGCACATCTGTTCCAGAGGATCCCGTGTTCTGGGTGCTAAGGGATTTTGGAGATCTGTTAAGTTCTTGCTTGGGATTTCTCACCTTCTGCTTCCTTTGTGGCCCAGTGTGCTGCTCTTAGTAAAGGTCTGGATGAGGCCCTGTAGAGCCCAGGTCGGTACAGCTTGGGCAGGATACTGGGCAGCATCAGCCCCTCCTCACTCTGCCTTGTCACAGGCAGAGAGCTGCCTGTGCTGTGAAAGTAACCCAGGAGGTCCCTGCTGCCAGCAGGTGGCATTGGCAGCCCATGACCTCCTCTCTCTGTGCTAGCAATTAGCTTGATCACTATTTACATCAGCGGTGAGCAGAGGAGTTCTGAAGGTCAGTTCTTCTGGGATTCCCGCAGCTCCTTTTGCTTAATCTCCTGTGTTTTTCTGCCCATGGCTTCGCATGTGAAGAGAGAAGTCTGATCCACTGGCAGCCAGGTGTCTGGATGCAGGAGGAAGGAAGGGAAGGAAAAAGGGGAGGGAAATGATGGAAGAGCCACAACAGCTGATCCATCAGAGTGGGTCAGTGATGCTCTGTTTGCTGGGGCTGGGAAGAGAGGGGTGAAATCTGCAGTGGCAGGTCTCTGACAGTGGCCAGAGGAGCGAGGTAGGGTTGGAGAGGCACGATTTCCTTCCCCACGTCACTGCAGCATCTGCTCCTTGCAGAGGAGGCCTGTGTGCGGACCCCGCTTCAGAAGCAGCAGTCCCTTCCCCTTCGGCCTGTCATTCCACTCGTCGCCCGAATCTCTGACCAAAATGCTTCGGGTGCTCCCCCCATGACAGTGCGGGAGAAAACCCGCCTGGAGAAGTTTCGGCAGCTCCTTTCCAGCCACAACACAGACCTGGGTGAGTGTGGCAAAATGGGGGTGCCTGTGGGTGGGAAGGGGAAGGCAAAGGGGGCCTGCTGCCTGCTTTAGGTTGTAATCAGATCTGTTCCAGGGTGGAAAAAATTACTACCTACAGTTGCACCAGGTGGGGTGGTTGCACAAACTGCTCTGCTGGCAGCTGGTAATGTCGTCCACCAGCTCCCTCTCTGTTCCCAGTCTTTCTCCATCTGACAAATGATGGTTACGATCACTGGGGGCTGTTAGGCTCAGCATGAGAACTGATGTTACAGCACACTGGGGCCCCTGCAGCCACCAGTTCTGTGTGCAGGCTAAGCTGAAATCATCTCTACTCCCCTTGCTGCAGACCCACATCCCCAGTCATTGCTAATGTGGAGCCTTCCTGGAGGCTCAGTGTCTCCAGAGCCTGCAGGAGCAGACTGGGCTTTCCTCTCCTTCTAGGTGTAGTGGTGCCTGGACGTGCCTAGGATCTAATCCATTGCCACCACTGTCCGTTTGCAGATGAGCTGAGGAAATGCAGCTGGCCTGGTGTGCCCAGAGAGGTCCGGCCTGTGACGTGGCGTCTCCTCTCAGTGAGTACTTGGAGCTGTGATGCAGGAGCGTGGGGGGAATGTGCTGAGCCAGGGACATGCGCTCCTAGACCTTCATGTGTCCCATAACCAGGTTTGCTCATGTTGTATCTGTGCCCAGCCTACGGGTGACCTGTAGGGTTTTTTTGGTCAGGGAGTGTAATTGCTACATCCTCTTTGAGCACAAAGCCCAGACTGGTGCTGGGAATGTGTGTGTCACTGTTTTGGGAAACTGAATCCCATGAAGTTGGGTTGCTCCAAGATCAGTAAAGGCATCAGCAGCTGGGAAGGCCAAATCCCATGAAAGCTCTCTCCCCAGCTCCTGAGTCTCTGTGCCTGATGATTCCGGGTGCTCAGCTGACTGGCAGGATTTCAGGGGATGGTTTGTGGTGAGGGAAGAGGGTCTGCCCTGACACGGGTTTTCCTGTTGCAGGGTTATCTCCCCGCAAACATGGAGCGGCGAAAGCTGACTCTGCAGCGCAAGCGGGAGGAGTACTTCGGCTTCATTCAGCAGTATTATGATTCCCGCAATGAGGAGCACCATCAAGACACCTACCGACAGGTATGAGCCCTCTGCCGGTTGCCTGGCTTTCTGCCTTGGTTATATCCCTTTCCTCCCTCTTGCTGCTGCTTGTCTGTGTAGTTGGGGTCACGCTAAGACTTCCTCCAGCTGTAGCTATTAGAAGTCTTCTCCTTGGGAACAGGGCACCATGTTTCTGTTCATCTTCTTACAGGTGTTAGTTTATGCCTTTCCTAAATTGATCTAATAACTAGCTTTCAGACCCCAACTCTTTCCCAGCTCTGGCCACCTGCCCATGCCTGAGCAGCAAAGACTGGAGATAAAACTGTAGGTGATTTTTCTCAGTGCAGCTGTCATGTGTAGCCCTTGCTGTGCTTGCCAGCCATTGCAGCTCTCGCTTGGGGGGACACCGAGGGGTGGATAGTCCTCTGTTAGCCTGTGATGAGTTATTGTGCCCCCAGAAAGCACGGATGGTGTGTGTTAACCCACCCTCTCTTCCAGATCCACATCGACATTCCAAGGACCAACCCACTCATCCCCCTCTTCCAGCAGCCACTTGTCCAGGAGGTAAGGGGGAGTGAAGCTCCTGCCCCACATTTGCTGTGGGATGTGTGTGTGGAGTTAGACTAGCACTGCCACTAGTGAGTTAGCTTTGTGGGGAAATTTACCTGGCTGACAGCTCCTGATACAAATATCTGCTGAAACTGTTTGGTCTTGTCCCATGTTTCTGAAAGACATCAGGCTTGGAGCTCAGGGTTATGAGGTCAGCTCTTTTGTGGCGAGATGTAGCCAAGAGTTGGTAAAAGACCTCAAGCTTTTATTTTGAGACAAATTCAAGGCTTTTGAACCAGAACAGAAGATCAGTTCTGTTTTGCTGTGAAAACTTTTTTGTGCGAAGCAGTATGTGAGAAACCTGGGCAGGGATGGGTTTGAGAGGTGCCCAGGAGGTGTGGGCATCTGTCCTCCTTGGAAACAAGCTCAGCGTGTGTATGTGGTACATCGGAGCATGGTGTTCTGGGGCTGGGGCATTCTGGAAAAAAGACCTTGGTTGTTTGGGGAAGGCTGACCTGTTGGGAACTATCCCGATCTGTGACGTTTTGCTGGGAGTACTGTGCTGATAACAGAAAGTAAGTAGCCTTAGCTTTCCACGTGATGTTCAGCAAGGTGTGCTGCTCTGCTAGTAGGCCGCCCTGCCCTGTGGATGGAAGGGTCTTAAGCCACCTGGATCTTAAAAAGTTGGATCTGCATTTCTTCAAGTGGAGGCTTTGATGGGAAGCCTGGGCTGCCTTGTTCTGTGAAGTGGGGGCTGGCCTGTGTGTGGGATCTATGGATCAAACAGGAGTCTCTCCTAGGACTTGCATGCTTCTTATCTTGCCCATATTGCTACAGAAAAGCCTGTCAGCGCATGATCTCCGCTCCCTGAGATTAGCAGTTATGCTTTTCTGCCTTTCCTTTGTGCACGGCTAATGCAAGTACCTGCTTTCCTTCATTCTTCCCTAGATCTTTGAAAGAATCCTGTTTATCTGGGCCATTCGACACCCAGCCAGCGGCTATGTACAGGGAATCAATGACCTGGTCACTCCATTCTTTGTTGTGTTCCTCTCTGAGTATGTTGGTAAGTGACATTTGCTGTTTGAAGCACGGTGCTGCCTCTCGACCACGGTGTTTGAAATGGTGTGAAGCGCTAGCATCAGAAAAGCTTGCCTTGCTGAGGGGGATGATGCGTTCTTCCTTCAGCGCCTCTGCCAGGCTGGAGATGCATCTTGACCTCTTACTGTATCTTTGCTGCCTGGTTGAATCGACTTCAGTTTCATAACCTTGCTGAGCTCCACGGAAGTTGAAGTGCTAAGGGAGGATTTGCATTTGAATGTACTTAACATCCTTACAGCTTGGAGGAGAATGGGGTCTTTTAGGCACTGAGGGAGTTTAGGCAAACATCTGATATACAGAGTTGGGGGAGGGCAGAGTCTTGCTCTCAAAGCTTGGGCTTGGAGCTAGTTATTGCTCTAGGATGAATAAGTGAAGTATAAAGAGATCCTGCTGAGAATGTAAAATAAACTATTTAAATAAAAATTCCTGTCCTGTGCTGCTAGTACAGGTGTGTTTCTCAAGCTGAGAGTTTCAGAAAGCAAATTGACTTCTCCCTGCTGCTTTTGGCTTGCTTGTCAGCCAGTTGCTTTTAGACAGAGATCAAGTAATTTCCACCCGTAGTATTTTTATTCTTTCTGCAGCTCTAGCTGTGTTTTGGGGTTGACATTAATGCTGGGATGCTGTAATCCCTATGCCTAAAGGCTCTTCGTTTTCACTGTAAATAGAAGGAAAAGGGAATTTGTAAGGCTGTATTAGTGACAGAGAAATCCTGTCGAACAAATATTTTTAAGGTCTGATCCAAAGCTAGTTGAGTCAGTGAAAGCCTTCCACTATCTAGCTAAGGCTTTGTAAACTAGTACTGATCTGCCTCTTCTGAGGATGTTGTGAAGAGATAAGCTACCTCGGTTTCCACTGTGGTAGCTGGTGTGGTCAGGATTGATCCCTAGAAGTGCTGTTGCTCCTCACAGCCTCAAGAAGGCACAGAATGTGGCACTGCTACCAGCTGGAGTGGATTCCCGTTCCTGGGAGGTCAAGACCCTGGCAGGTCTTAGCATGTTCCCTTTGAGTGGCTTCTCCTGTGCCTTATTGCTTGAGCGGCCATTGATGGCACTTAGTCTTGGCAGAGGCTGGTTGTCCAGGATTGTTTTATTGGCTTAGAAGTAGAGCTGTGCACAGTGAGTTATCTATGCAAGAAGGGAGCTGGTCTGAAGCATCAGAGCTGCCTGCAGGTAGCTGGTATGTCTTCTTACAGTCCTGTACTGTGCTGGGTGTCAGGGCTCAACTCTCTCTGCATGTGGCTGCAGAGTTCATGCTGCATCAGACCTGTCTATCTCTTGCTGGGGTTGTGCTTCTTGCCATCTTCCAGGGCTGTTTTCACCCCTGACTGAAGGTTCCTCTCTGAATGTGGCCTTCCTGATTCCAGCTGTCTCTGAAACCTGTGTTGGAGGAAAAAACTCCTCTGCGTGAGACCCATTGAGTTGAATTTGGCCAAGCAACATCATGCACCCCCTTTGTCCCCAGAGCCTGGGATTCAAAGCCAGCCTTTATGTCACAAGCTGTCTCAGTGGCTACCTGCTTTCTGGTCTGCCTGTGTAGCAGTGAGAGTTTAAGGACAAAATCAGTAGTTGCCTTGAATGTATGCGGGAAAGAACTGGTAGTGCTCATGGTCATGTAACCCCTTTTGCAACAGGATTTAAGTCACTGGTCTGGAGCACTGGCTCTTCTCTACAGCTGCCTTTACTGACAGGCCCCTGAAGAGCTGGTGCTGGGCAGGGCAGGTCTGGAGGCTCTCTTTGTGGGATCACTAATTCTTAGGATCCCTGGATCAGCCAAGTCTGCACTGTACTTGAGTCCTTGCAGCAGGAGAGCCAAAAGAGGCCTTGCACAGTTTGGTAATCTTGTGCAGCATGTGCAAAGGGACAACTCGCCTTTCTGTGGGAAGTCATTTGTTCAAAGGAAATTCTGCTTGTATTCTTCAAGCTGTATCCCCCTTGGGAAAGGGGACAATCTGTGTGGCTCAGGCAACCTCTGCCCACAGAGCCACTGAGGGCTCATACACTTATGTGCCATCTGAGGGTACTTCCACATTCAAAGATGTGTGTACAACTGGCCTGGAAATTTTTCCCTTGTTTTTCATTTAGAGCTGGCTCTGGGAAGTTGGCACCAGCCCTGGCTCCATACTCAAACCTCTTGGGTTTGCTGCTCCTTTCAGAGCAGGTGTTTTGTTGACTTCAGGATGCTAGAAGGGGACCCACTGTGCTGCTGGCTGCTTCATCTGCTTAGATGCCCACTGTCTTCCCTGGGCTGTTTGTGTTAGAGCCTTTGAAGGGCTGCCTCCCACAGTAGCTGACTCAGCAGGACCATCACAGCTCTCCGGGGACCATGGTGTGCATGTGTGATTCAGAACTGACAGGCGGAGGTGGGAGTTCACAAGCTGTTGACTTTGGTTAGCTGTTCAGCACAAGGCCAGGCTGACACCCTGGTCTTCTACTGTTCAATCTAGTGGCTTCTCAGAAAGTAGTCTCACTTCTGATAATGGGCTGGTCCCCATCTTCATGTTCATTGTAGACTCCTAACCCATCATCCCATGCTTTGGGCAGGCATTGCATTTGCAGGCAACCAATCAACTTTTCTACAAATCAGTTAAAACCCTGATCAATGTGTCTGGGTGGTAGTGTCTCCATTATATATCGGTTACTAGACCAAGGCCTAAAACATCCTTCAGAGGGCTTGATTGGCTTCCCACCAAGGGCTAGAACATGTCCATGGGGAAAAGCTGGGTGGTTTGTGTAGGGATGGTCTGTAGCTTATCAAGCACATTCAGGGAACAATTCAGCAGTTTCCTTCCATTGAAATGGACACGAGCAATGAACCAACAGTCAGCAGTAACCCAGCAAACTCACAGGCCCTTGTGTGCAGAGGGATTAAACACAGCTTGCTTGGGGTAGTAGTTAGAGCAGTTTGGCTGGCCATACTGCTGTGTCTTTGACTTGATGCCTTTCCACCGTCACCATAGAAAGTATGGGAAGGAAGGGTGTATGCCTCTCTGAGTCCTGAAGGAGGTAAACAGACCAGTGATCAAAAAACATCTGTGGGAAGCTAGTTCTTCTAGCTGTCCTGGGATGCTTTGGGAACTGGATGGGCCCGTTATTAATCTGCATCTCCCTAGCCTGACTGAAAGGGTCCCATTGATATTGCTTCCCTCTTCTGAGCAATGCCTTGAATCCAGTGTGTGTGCCCCTTTGATCAGCTTCAGAAAATACCACCTGAAGGCTGGGAGGCTGGGAGGCTGAAGCAGGAAGAAGCAACTCTTCCCCAGAGCTTCCCATCCCTGTGTCTGAACTCCCCTGTGCCCTTCTCCAGTGCTAGTCAGGACCCGTTGCTTTTCCTGTACTTGCGCCCAGTCTGGATGCAAAACTCATGCTTCTTCTAGGTGCTGTGCAGACTGCTGTGAGCCTTTGGCAGATGGGATAGATTTAACTTCTGTGTTTTCCTGTTTACCCTAGCGTAGCAAGCTGGCTCACCTTCTCCTCTGATGCTCTACCTGCCTCTTGCACACACATGGCTGCCTCAGCTGCTTGGGCCCCCGCCACTGCCCGCTCCATAGCTGGAGCTATTCCTCCTCCCAGCTGATCAATGGCTTCTGCTGCAGACTGCTGAGCACTGCTTGTTTTCAGCTGGTGCTGCTGTGAGGAAGAGCTCGAGGGAGGTGTTGAGGCTGCAGGAGCAGCTGAGCCTGCTGTTGCTGCCCTCTGGTTAGGATGGGCGCAGGCTGCCAGTGCCACTGGGGATGCAGAGCTCGAGTGGTGAGGATGGGGAGAGGCAGTCTGGCATCTGTGGAATTGGGGCAGGGATGACACCTCAGCACCTGCTGGAGGAAACCACATGCCCGTTTTTTCCAGGTGACCAGAGAGGGCCTGCCAAGCACAGGGATGCTGAGCTGTTAGTCCTGCTAAAACTGCCTCCCAGCTCAGGTCCTGCAGCCCCTCCTGCTGCACTGAGTCAATCCCAGTTCTCATGGCTTGTGTTTGCATTTAAAATGGCAGTGACAGAGCTGAGAAATGAGTTCAGCATGCCCAGGTAGTGTCAGTGCTGGCCCTCGCACCCTCTCCCAGTGCTCTCTGCCCATCTCAACATATGACATCACTTCCATCCTCTATTCAAGGCCTTGCATAAGGGATTGTACCATCTTTTGGACCTGTTTGGCATTTTACCAAGTCTGTAGAGGGGAGCAGTGCCATGGAAAGTATTGATCTTGCTCACTCCTGACTGGCTTTGTTACTAAATCCTAATCATGGTTAAATTAAGACTCTGTTTCCCTGTAAGCAGGAGCAGACTAAATCCTAATCATGGTTAAATTAAGACTATTTCCCTGTAAGCAGGAGCAGAAATGAAGCTTGGGTGAAGAGAAGAGGAGCCTTGTACCTGGGTGTTACTAGTCACACTGTGACTGACCCGTCTTGTTCTGAACTCTGTTTTTGCCCTGGACCTGTCACTCACTGCACGCAGTGCAGACTTGCCCGTTACTATGCAGATCTGTGAGCTGAGACTGGGTTTAACTGTTCTCCAGGCATCTAGTCCTGTGCTAAGCCCCAGCTGTCAGAATCTGGGGAGTCATTAAAGCTCCCCTATGGAAAACAGGGATGTGGGAGGCTGGAGCCCTGGCTCCTCTGATCTGCTCCACGGTATGCCCTGCCTAGCATTTGGAGCAGGGGTTCAAGTGGGACTGTGATGCCCCTTCTCCTGTGTCAGCCCTGAGCCCCGTTGCAGTGTCACTCACAGGAACTTTGCTTTCCCCATGCCCCAGCTGCCCTTGGGCACCCTGTGACACTGGCAGCGGTGTCCTGGCTGCCTCTAGCCCAGCTGCAGGCAGCTGTCACTGTGCCGCTGGATCCTTTTCAGTCCCTTTTGGAGCCATATGTTAGAGTATCTCACTTCTTTCCACGGGGCCTCTTTAATGATGCTGCTGAGCAGATGTTTGTGCTGAGCCACGGACTCCAGAGACCTGGGGTTTTTTCAAAGTTTCTTGCAATGTGTGTTGGCTCATGCTGGGGATCTCCTACTGCTGTTTTGCTTTGACACTAGGGTGCTGGCAGGGTTGCTCCTCTTGTCCCCATAGTGGTGCAAGCAGCAGGATGTTCCCCATTACATGGGCAGGTCACCACATCCCCTTCTCCATCTCGGTCCTCATGCCTGGAGCTGCATGGGGAGGTCTGCTGCACAAGGCTCATTCCTGCGTGGCTGAGCCTGCCTCTCCCACCAGTCCAGCTTGACTGTACGCATGTGGCCCTGTCCCGCTCCTTCTTCTGTCCATCCTCCTTCCTCTGTGGGGGAAGCTATCTAGGGAAGGAGATGGGTGTTAAACAGATTTTGCCTGTCTTTCTCATTACCTGGTTGAGAGTGGCTGTGGAGAAGCCAGCAAAAGAGTGGCAGTTTTGGATTATGACCTGCAACTGAAACACAGCCTTTTTGCTCTTTCTGCAGTACAAGATTGCCAGATTAATGCAGGTTTAAGCCCTTGCTTGTCCCTGAAGCTCCCTGTGGCAGTTAGCTCTGGAGCTGAGCTCTGCCCCAGAGGAGGGGCAGAGGTGGGAGCAGCGTTGGAGTTGCTGTCTCTGCACTTCCCATCCTCCTGCAGGCAGGATCTGTTAGTGTCAGTTTTCACAGTTGCTGCCAGCCCGTGACAGCTGCCCTGCGGTGTATCTGAGCCAAGAAGGTGGCCCAGCTCCAGCCCCGAGACCCATCTTCTCCCTCTTGCTCCTTTACAAGCAAGATCAAAAACGCTTGTTTGGATTTCTGAGCCTCTGGGTTTGGAAATAGGCCAGTTCAGCCCTGGCATCTGTTGATCCAATTTAGTGGCATGACAGCTCCCTCTGAGGTCTCCGTCAGCAGTGTGACAGCCGCTCTCCTCCTGAGGAGGAAGGGAGGGAGCTGCTGGGTCAGCCAAGCCAGGAGGGCCAGGCCTGTGTCTACTGACTGTTTCCTTCCTAACTTCCACTGCCTTCCCATGCCCGTTGCCCTCCACAGCCTCCAGGTTAAGGTGAGCTTGGCCTGGAGCAGGTGATCTCTGCTCTAAACTCAGCCAGCATCACTGCTGTCCCACCCTCGAGGCATCTGATCTGTCCCTTGCCCTTCCAGGGGGTTCATTACCCTATTTAAAAGCAAGGGCAGCCTTTTGCACTCTGTGAGTACCCTTTGGGGACAGAGCTGCTACTAACCCTTGTGCTCTCAGGCACCTGGTTCACTGGGTTTGAAAAACAAGCTTGCACAAGTCTCTGCCTCCCCTGCAGCAAGGCCCTTCTGTGCATGGGGTTGCTTCTGTTTGCTGGAGCTCTCCTGTCAGCTGGGCTCGAGGAGGAGGAGAAGCTCTGGGAGGCTGAGCAGTCCCTCTGCCGTGTGCCCCCACTGTCAGGCTCCATACTGGATTTAACTCAGAGCCCTTTTGCTCTCCAGGAAGATGTCTGCGTGCTTTTGGGTCCTTGCAACTGTGCCTGAGAGTCCTGCTCCTCCCGTAGAGGTTTCTGAGGCTTTGGTAGCTCTTCCTCATGGGTCCTCAGAGTTGGCAGCCCCTTTTTGGGTGCCCCTGTTGTGACTCAGTCTTGGGCTGGCACTGATGAATCTTGTCTTTACCAAGGAGGGAATGGGAGCTCAGCTCCCTTGTGCTACCCCAGGTCAAAAGCAGCATTTTCTTCCCTGGTGTCTGGTTCCAGTGATGGATTCACCTCTCCCAGTTCTCCCTGTGGTGCCACCAGCTGGCAGAGACCTGCTGTCACCAAGGCGCGATGCGCTCCAGCAAGAGGGGTCCCATATGCCAGGAGCTTTGTCCATGTGCAGCCCTCACCCCAGAGGGACAACAACAATGGCAGCTCTGTGGGATCCCTCCCCACAGATGGGGAGCTGGGCTGGGTTCACATCATGGCCCCTGAGTCTTTTTGGGCCCTTCAGCCCTTTGCCTGGGTTGGAGAAGTAGCTAAGTGCATGGGTGATGTGCTCTGTGCCAGGCAGGCCACTCATGTCACGCAGGGAGCCTTGTAGTGCCTCTTGCCCTACCTTGGCTTGATAAAGCCCTTCGATGTGTCCCATGAGCCTCCTCGTGTCCCCCATCCTCCTGATGCTCTTCCCTCTCTATTTTGCAGAGGAGGATGTGGAGAACTTTGACGTGACAAACCTGTCGCAGGATGTTTTACGGAGCATTGAAGCCGATAGCTTCTGGTGCATGAGCAAGCTGCTGGACGGGATACAGGTGAGCCTCCTCTGGGGCCGCAGAGGTTTCTCTCCCCTTGCTGGGGTAGCAGTGCAGTCATCTCTCTCTGTTTGGGTGAGAGCTCTGTTTGTCCCAGCATTTGGGAGATTTTGCTACTTCACTGAGCAGAAACCATGGGTAAAATCCTGGGGAAATAAGATGCTGTGGCTGTCCACCTGGCACTGTCCTGACTAGGGACTTCATAAGCAGGCAGATGATCCTAGTGCTCAAGAGCCATGTCTCCTCAGCTCATGGTGATCTTGGCTCCCTGTGGAGCTGGGGATGTGGTTTTGGTCATTTCTAGCTGTTGTTAGAGCTGCTGCTTCTGACTCATGGCCTCTCCCCACAGGATAACTACACCTTTGCACAGCCAGGGATCCAGAAGAAAGTCAAAGCCCTGGAGGAGCTAGTCAGCCGGATCGATGGTAGGTGACAAGGAGATCAGAGCAGGTTGGAGCCTCTTTTGTCACAACAGCGGGAGGCCTCCTTTGCAAGTCGTACTCTCAGGGCAAGGGTAGACACTTGCCTACAACATATACGGAAGCAGGGCAGGGTAGGGTCAGCCAGAAACTGCCTGGGGACAGGGTTTTTCTGGCCAGGTAGCACAGGGTGAGGTAGTAGAGGCATTTGGGAGAGCAAGGTCTCAGCCTGACAGTGTGTGAAAGCTGGTGCATTGGGGGCAGTGCCGCATACGGGAGCTGAGGCACCATGGTCCCCAGGTATGTAAGTGAAATGTGCTGTTTCAGAGCAGGTACATAATCACTTTAGGAAGTACGAGGTGGAATACCTGCAGTTTGCCTTTCGCTGGATGAACAATCTGCTTATGAGGGAGCTGCCTCTTCGCTGCACTATCCGCCTCTGGGATACCTACCAGGTATGCAGGTTCCCACTGCCTTCCCTACTTGGCTGGTCACTGTGGCGCCAATTCCCTGTAGATGAGGGGATGGAGGTCTTCTGGAAGCACAGTGCAGCTGGGGAGATGAGGAAAGGAAAGCAGTGTGGCTGTGGGACATTTATAGCCAGTTGGGTGATGGGTGGCCCGGTAGGATATCTGTGTCCAGGGAAGTCATGCTCCAGCTGAGCTGCAGGAGCTGACCCAGAGTTTTGCTGTCCACAGTCAGAGCCAGAAGGATTCTCACATTTCCACCTGTACGTCTGTGCCGCCTTCTTGATCAAGTGGCGGAAGGAGATCCTAGATGAGGAAGACTTCCAAGTAAGTCCCTGGGGCTGGGGGTAATTCCCTGGGGGTAGAGGGGAGGGAATTGCTCTGAGTGGGAGCCCAGCATGGACACGGTCAACGGTCATCTCAAAGCTGGCTCCGAGATCATCCAGTCTCAGGATCTTTGCCTAAAAGTAATGTCTGAGCTTTAGCACTCAGGACAGAGAACTGAGCTGTTGGAGGGTTCAAGCATCAAATACCAGCTCTTCCCTGGGCTCAAGCGTTGATCACGGTAAGCCCCTTCGTGTTTGCCTTCTGGTGTCCAGCTGTAACACTGTGGTAGCAACCTTTATCTCAAGGGATTTGGGGGCATCTGAGGTGCTTCACTGATTCGGATCTAGACACGAGCACATCTTAATGCTGTCTCTGAGCCTTTCAGACCTGCGAGTGTGGTGAGCGAAAGTTACTGAGTGCTGCTGCCTCTGGTCGTGCCAGCCCCAAGCCTGCTCTGGAGCCTTCAACCACCTCAAACTAAGCACCTTCCCCTCTTTCAGGGCCTTCTGATGTTGTTACAAAACCTGCCCACGATACACTGGGGTAACGAAGAAATTGGACTCCTGCTAGCTGAAGCCTACAGACTCAAGTACATGTTTGCAGATGCCCCCAATCATTACCGCCGATAGGTGCCAGGACTCGATTCCCTCCTCTCCCCCATGCTCACACCCCCGTCCTGGCCCGATCTGATCACTGTGGCATTTTTGTCGTCCCAAGTCCTCGGACACTCCAACCAGGAGCTGCTCCTCGCTGTACAAAGCTCACATCGACTCTTAACTCTTAACGTGTGCCTGTCTGCCACTCCATGCACCTGGATGTGCCACTCCAATGACCGTCAGTATTTCACACCGTGCCGGTGGCTCGAGCCAGGGAGAGAGCCTTGAAGGGGCTGGGGGAGGACATGGCAGGCAGCTTTACAGATAAACCGCGCTGAGGACGAAGCCCTCCTGTCTTCTCCACTCCCTACCCTGGGCTTGTCCGGCTGGGACCACCTTGGCTTCTCTGCCTCGTGTTAACCTGCCACCACGTGCGCTGCTCCCTTCTCTCTTCTGATACCGCTTGAACTCCCAGATGAAAATGCCTTATCAGAGACCCACCTGGCCGGAAAAATCCTTCCCCCTGAGGGTGGCAGGGCAAGAAGTTTCTCTCAGGGCCTAGCTTCACTCCAAGGGTCCGGAGACCCCAAGCACTTTGTGGGTTCGTGAGAGACCCCCTTGCGCCTGCCTTCTCTCTTTCCCTCCATCCTCTTTGCCTCCCTCTTCCCCAGGGCAGCGGGGTGGGCATGGCGGCAGGGGGACCACTCCATCCATGTGCAGTTCGAATGATGTGCGCCAGCTTGACGGGACTTTTGGTGACCAATGTGCTGTTGGTACAGCCCCCTACGGCACGTGGGGGAGGTGCAGGGGGGGGCTGGTAGGGGAGCAGCATCTCCCAAAACCCCCTTGCAAAGCCCCCGCTCCTCCAAGACATTCTGTGTATATTGTGTTCTTGTGTATATGGGTCAAAGATGTACAATATACGTTTTCTGTTTGTAGCAGATAATGATTTTATATTTATAACGTGCACCCCTTGTTCTCCCCATCCTCTCCATGCCTGGGAAGGATACCTAGGTACGGCATCATGGGGCTTCGGACCCCTCTGGAGATGGGGGGCATTTTGGAACTGCAGGTATTTCTGCCCCACCGTGTTTTTGCAGTGTTGGATCTGCCAGGAAGAAGTGTGATAGAAATATGTATCTCAAGGCTTCCCTTACAAAGAGGATTTGGGCATTTAAAGGAGTTGGGGCTCCCAGCGGGAAGCAGGGGAGAGCCGTGTTGAGGAAACAGGGTATCTGGGCTTGTCGGCTGCTGGCATGTGCCCCTCCAGGCGCTGCAGGGCAGAGCTGTGCTGGTGCTGCCGGCAGGATTTTCCGGGGAGGAACGATCCCGGATCCAGCACTGGCTGCCCCCAGCGTTCCCCGGCCTTGCGGACATGTCCTCCCGGGACTTCTTCCGCAGGGCCAGCAAGGACCGGGCTGGCCTTGTCGCCATCTGCTTTTAAATCAAACCCATCATGAATGTTTTAATGAGCCGTTTTCTTCCCGCAGGCAGGTGCCGTCCACGTCATGCCAAAGGCTGGATGCGGGAGGGCGTGGGGGGACGGATGCGGGCTACCCCAGGTTTCTCCCAGCACTCCCATGGGGTGATGTAGGCTATCTCGACAGGGCACGGAGGTTTCTAGTTCCTCCACTTCCCGTTGCTGTTCCTGGTGGGAAAAGGCAGCGGGCCTTGAGGCTGGCGCCAAGCATGTGAAAGGCAGAGCCTTGTTGCCAATAAAACTCCAAACAGTGTCTCAAGAAATTGCTTTCCTAACCTGGAGTTATTTTTCTCAGGCATTTGGACTTTCACTTTATTTTTGCGTGTGCCTTTTGTTGTTTTCTCCGAGACAGGCCTGGTGGTCCTTAGTTTAACATGATGAATTAAAAAAAAAAAAAAAAGAAAAAAGAAAAAAGTAACAAACCCCAAAACTAACAATTGAACTGTGTTGTCTGGCAAATGTTTGCGGTGGGGTTGGGGGTGGTCGGTCCTTGTTTGGCCTCATGAGGGGCTTCGGGCACATCGCCTACCCCTGCCTTGTGCCTCAGTTTCCCCAGCTGTAAAATGAAGGGAGGTTCTCTGTGTCTTGCTGGGGGACTCGGTGGTGGTGTCCGAGTTTGCTGTTGGTCAGAGCAGCTTATGGGAGGACAAACCTTTAACTCCTCCCCTCAAGTCGCTTTCTATCCCCTGTTAATTACTTTTTAAAGTTCAATGGAGCAGAACAAATATAATTACTTCTGGGCGAGCCTAATTACCTGCATTTGTGTCCCAGGCTTTGTTATAATTGATTGCGAAGGGCTGGCTCTCCAGCTCCTTCCCCTGGGTCCCACCGGGCCCACGCAGCCTCTGTCCCCGGCCAGGGTTTGTGTCCTGTCACGGCCGTGTCCTCAGCACCAAGTCGGCCCCCGGCCCCCTCTCCTGGGCTCTGCTCCCTGCACCCCCTGCTTTGCAGAGAGGTTAAATCAGGGAGCCTTTAGTCTGGGGCAGGAGAGCCCATCAAGGTTGTTTCTGGCGTCAACGCTGGCAGAAGCTGGTCTGGGTTTCAGACGGCCTTCCCCGACCGGGCCGGATCCTGCTGCAGGCTCAGCGCCCTTTTCGGAGCGAGTTGTCCTTTGGAAACTGAGGCTGTTACAGCCAAGGGCTGACTGTACCCCTGATCCTGCAAGGTGCTGAGCATCCCTATCCCGGGGCCACCCAGGATGAGGCCCCATCCCACCCGAGCAGGATTTCTTCTCCCAGCCTGGAAACACCAGCATGGCTCCAGCTGAAAGCTCAGGTCCCTCGGAGGGGAGCAGGGTGTCCCTGTGGCTGGTGGCACTGCCACAGCGGAGACCACCCCGCTGTCCTCTGCATCTGCGGGAGGCACGGCGTCACCTGGGCACCCCCCAGCAATTGGGGTTTCACCCAGGTTTTAGGAGCTGCAGGTCCTGTCTGGGATGGAGCAGAAGAGGCAGGGACCCGCTGCAGGGAGTTTATTGAGGGTGGCACTCGTTATTTCTCTTTCAATTATCACCGTTAACAGGGCACCGTGAGCTTGCATCACAGCCGCGTGAGGTCCGGCGATGGAAACGCGATTGCCTCCGTCTCAGGCTGCAGATGAGCGAACCGGCAGCGCTGGGGGCTGGGGAGAGCCTGGCCAGGAGGGAGCAGGTCCCCAGTGTCACCAGGGCCAGCCAGTGCTGCGGTGATGAGGACAAGTGCCCGTGTCCTGGCTTGTCCCCACCAGCTCACCCGTGTCCCAGCACGGTGCAGCCCCTTTCCTGTCACCGTCACCCGCTTCCAGCACAACCTTATGAAATAAAACACTTCCAGGTGTTAATGGGAACAAATTCTCTGGTCCGGGGGCTGGTGGCAGCAGCTTTTCTCTGCACCAAAGCCGGGGTGTTTGAGGGCTGTAAACACCTCGGGAAAGTTTCCTGGAGCCCTCTAACCCAAGACTGCATTTTCGGCATTTTTTCCTCTCCCAAATGAAGCCTTTATGGAATCCCCCGGGGGAACTGCATTACATTCCTGTGCCGTTCATGACGATAAATGGTGACTGTATCTGCAAGCCTGTTGCTGTTGGATGCAACCAGGATTTTTTATTAAAGCGTGGAGCCTGAGGAGCTGCAGTAATGGAGCCCCGACTGATTCCTGCCATTGGAGGCAGGTGGGCTGAGAGATGTCCTGAGGACAAAATAAAATCAGGAGGAGGGCGGCGGGGAGAGGAAACCCTCGCGATGAGACCGGGGCCACTTTGAACTATGGGCCGTAGGGGATGAGAGATGGAAAAGAGCCTTGAAGAGAAGCTGATGGGCTTGAAGATGCGGAAGAAGGGCTCCCCAATCCCAACCCCATGCCCGGCTTCGAGTGGTGCCGGGGACACGGCACAGCCGCTCATGTCCCTCCCGCTCACAGACTCATGGATTCAAGCCGGGCGAGCTGAACGGGGAGCAGGGCTGCAGCCAGCCCAGAGCTGGAGAGGGGTTTCCAAGTGGCTTAAAATCCAAGGAATCCCGCTGCATCTCCTCCCGGCCCTTTCTCAGGACCAGAGCCCACCCGGGCAGGTTCAGTTGGCTCATACATTTCCCTGGCAAATGCCACCTGCATTGGCCAAGCCACAGCCTCGTCCCCTTCATCCACCTCCTCAGCACGCACCGTCTGCACCGGCCAGTTCCTGGCTCTTTCGGAGCCTTTTTGGGGAGGGGGAAAAGTTTTCCAACAGCTCAGGAGTTTTAGGGTTTCTTCCCAGGAGGTGGAAAGGGCCGAACGAAGCCCCCGGAGTGGGTCCAGTGCCCTTCTCCCAGGGGACGGGGAGAGGACGAGCAGCGGCCTCGGCTCCTGGGGACGGCCACGCCACCGGCGGCTGGCGGAGAAGTGGACGCTGCCTCGGGTTTCTTCTCTTTTTCTGTTCCCAATGGCCCCGGGTTGGGGGGGGCTGAGCTGCAGGGGCTGCAGCGTCCCCCGTACCCCCGAGCCCGAGGCAGGAGGGGGCAGCTCCCACCGAGGGGGAGCAACT